>CM048746.1:338126692-338726692 GCA_026315105.1 Locusta migratoria | reverse complement strand
AACTAAACTCATCTACCACCTTGATTATTTTGTTGCCTAATCTGATTACTTCGGCATCACCTGTTTTGTTTAGACTGCATTCCATTATCCTTGTTTTTCTCTTGTCAACATTTATCTTATTCATGCCTTTCAACACAGTGACCATTCCATTCAATTGCTCTTCCATGTTCTTTGCTGTCTCTGGCAGAATTAAGTCATCATCAAAACAAAATGTTTTTATTTCTTCACCCTGTCTCCAAATTTCTCTTTGCTTTCCTTCACAGCTTGCTCAATGTAGAAATTGAAAAACATTAGAGAGAGGCTACAACTGTTCTACTCCCTTCCCAACCACTGCATCCCTTTCATGCCCTTCAACTCTAATAACAGCTGTTTGGTTAAAGTACAAGTTGTAAATAACCTCCCATTCCCTAGCTATACTGTATTTTACCCCTACTGATTTCAGAATTTGAGAGTGTGTTCCAATAAACATTCTCAAAAGCTTTCTCCAAATCTACAAAAGTACAAATTTAAGTTTACATTCCCCTAATCTATCTTCTAAGGTATGTCATGAAGTGAGTATTGCCTCACGGGTTCCTGCATTTCTCCTGAATACAAACTGATCTTTCCCGAGGTCAGCATCTATCAACCTTTCTATTCTTCTGTAAGTAATTTGTGTTAAAATTTTGCAACCATGACCTATTAAACTGATGGTTCTGTAATTTTCAGACCTATTACGCCTGATTTCTTTTGAATGGGGATTATTAGATTTTTCTTAAAGTCTGATGGTATTTAACCTGTCTCATACATCTTATTTACCAGGTGAAATAGTTTTGTCATGACTGGTTCTCCCAGAGACTTCAGTAGCTCTGAGGAATTGTCATCTACTCCAGGGACCATGTTTCGACTCAGTAGAGCTGCATGTCATCAAGGAAACTAAAGGCTGTAGGATCACCTTGCTTTCAGCCACTACTTGTAACTGTGTGGTAAAGCCACATTAGCTGACGTTACAAGGCCAGATCAATCATCCAGACTGTAGTCCCTGCAACTACTGAAAAGGCTGCTGCCCCTGCCCTCTTCAAGAACCTCACATTTGTCTGGCCTCTCCATAGATATCCCTCCACTGTGGTTGCACCTACGGTACGGCTGTCTGTAACGTTGAGGCACACAAGCCACCTCACCTCGATGATGTCTGTAGTCCATGGGGGCGGAGTAGAAACAAATCCTTCTCAAAATATTAATGAATATTGTCATTCTTACCATATATTAGGAAGCAAACACAGGAAAGAAGAGCATGAACCACAAAACCACTAACTAGTAACTTTAAGAGCTCATGAACATGAGTGAGGTTGGTCAATGATGGACAAAGCAAAAGCACTCCTTATCATAGTTCTACACCAGGGGCGCCACCGAGCGGTATCTTACAAAGGCCGCGAAGAATTATGAACAATACTAGTATTATTTTAGTTCAATTTTACAAATAGAATCTCATGTTAATTGAACAGTAAAGACCTTTATCTTTTGCTAGTAACATAGCAGCTGCTTAATTATTTTACAAGCTGATTATATACACTCAATTTCCAACATGTTTCTACCCTTCCACTTGCAAAGTAATGTGAGCCTACTCATTTTTATTTCTTGTGCAATTGTTTTCATAGTATAAATGGTTAAATTATAAAGAGTGTAAAAATAACTCATAGATTAATAAATTCACTAGGTTTTATTTTTAAAAAATTAGCTCCCTCCTAAGAACCAAAATCCTAGATGCACCACTGTATTACAGTGACACTGTTCATAAACTAAGGAAGATATTTCTAACAAATTTCTGATGCTTTTCCTTTTTTTATGACTAGTTGTCCCTTGCGTTAGTGACCTTTTAATAATTTTACCTAAGAATTTAGATAACAGCTTTGCTTTTGGAGTGAGTATTTGCAATACAATGAAACAGAATTGTGCACTATAAAACTTCAGAATAAGTATGTAAGGAGCTTATGTTGAATGAATGAGTAGTTACAGAGTGTCACAACAGACATACATTTCTCCAATTTGTTTTAAATATACATTTTGATGGTCCTTTTTTCCTATCCACATTGGGTTCTGGAAAATTCCTTTGAGGAAAGGCTTCACTACATAACTTACTTCTTGGTGAAACCTATCCTGCTAAAAATTTCAAATCGGTTACAGTGTGATATGAGGTGGCACATTTCTTACAGGCTGTGTTTCTCACATATTTAGAACAGCTATTTCGTACTTTGCATATCAATCTTATTTCATTTATAAACTTGTAATTCAGCCATTTTATTTTACATTTAAATGAGTAAGATTCATGCACAAATTTCATGATTGGTCAAAAGGGTGATAGTAACAATTTACAGAATCTTTCTGTTATGCCGGCTCCAGAACAGGTTACATCAAAGGCATACCTCAAGCTGTACACATCCAACTATGAAGCCAAACAGACAAATGCCATTTCCAGGTATGTCAAGGACAACAACATCAACAACATATGTAATGTGCAGTAATTCTTGCAGGAGAAACTAGAAGCAAACAGAGAATTTATAGTGTAAGATCAGATTGGCTGGAACTAGCTGTATTTGTGCGCACAGCTAGGCCCCATTGTTAATTTGCCCCTGTATACCAATTATAGGAAGACGAAGACTATCCTTGCTACATGTCAAGCCTCTCTTGGATGTATTCACTCAGATTCTCATGGACATTGACTCTGCCACTTCCAAGGACTTCATCTCTGGACTCATTTGATGAATTTCAAATATTTCTCTGTGCTTCATAAAGAAGATCTTGTGGACTCTTAACTTTCTTTTGCCACTCCATAATGCTGCTGTGGCATGATAAAAGAGAATAGACAGAAGTAGGAACTTGTTTTAACTATTGTTTCCCTACATATCATAGTCAAAATATTTTGTGATGACCTATACATGATTCTGAACCTTTAAGACTAACTTGTGGAAATAATATGTCTTGCACAAACGTGGGTGTTCTTCAGTCACAACACTTTCCATATTTCTTATTACAACTATCAACTGCATTATTGGATATTGCTAAAAGGCTTAATAAAGGACAGATTTTCCACGCGTGTAAGGGAAGAATACTAGCTGGTCTCATGGCTAGGGGCTAATCGGATTCCTGAGTGACTCACAATAGTAGTAGGGAACACATAAATCACCAGCAAGACAGGACAATTGAATGGCCTAAGTGCAGATGGCACCATTTTGAGAAGCCAGTGGTAGGGCTCCTGCAGGGCAGAGAGTTTACAGTTTGGCAGCATCATCTGTGGGATGTCAGTTTTCCAGTTATCACATAGAAATTTAAGAAGTCGCAGTATTCACAAAACATCCAAAAATTTCATCGTCTTCTTAGAATGTGGCTGGGAGACCGCATATATTTTATTTGGAATCAAGGAACAGCTGCACCAAAGCTTGAGAACAGACGTAGTTCTGTATTTCCATACAAGCAAGGCTGCCATTGGTGAAGATGACCTACAAAACTGATGGAAGCGAGGAAACTTACTACACAACACATCATTAGAGGAATCATTTAGGGCTATTCAAACATTGGCTAGAAAGCAGCAAGCAGGCTATCTTAAAAGTGGGATGAGTGAGGACATACTTACTTTACTCTTGGTTTGAATTCCAAGAGATTTGGGTACACACTATTTGGCTGTTTGCTGGTTCAGTGTAGTCTGTGATGATACCACATGGAACTTACCCGTTTTCCTTGTACATGAGCCAACATTCAGTATGCAGTGATTATGGGCAATATCTGCCAATACACACAGCAAGTAGCTGCTGTGCATGCTTACAACAAATGTATGCATCACAAGCCACTGGAGATAGGTCACGACAGTTCTCTAATTCAGATCCAATCTGTGTTATTAGACATAGTAAATGCTTCACATAATGTCATGGCCAGCCCTTGTAAACTTTTCTGTCTTTAGTATGGTTATATGTTTATTTTATCCTTGACCACTCATGTATCATTTATGACTGATGCTACTTGTGGTGATCAGATTTCATGTCGTGCTTGAAAGGATCCCATAGATCATTCCGTAATATGTTGTGTAATCCTTGTTTTCCTCAAATTCAGGCTACACTCTTTTATTGTACACGTTTTATCTTGTAATTAGGCTGAATAATTTTGAACTGTTAAATATTTGATGATAGTTACTCAACTGTTTTTCATCCTGGGACCCACTGGTCATGCCCCGTAACTTTTATATCCCTCTCAACTGATGTACATTATCATGTAGAAATGTGTGTGTTAGTAATAAATGATATTTACAGATTATACATTTTTGCCACTGAGACAGTGGTTAAACTTGGAAGTTACATGATTACAAAAGTAATACATTTTGTCTTGTTTCCTTCATTTTCTTTTTTTCCTAAAATATCTTCATTCTTTGACTGTGTTCCTGTTTCTGTTGATCTGTCCATAATTTTCATGTTTTCTTCATTTCTCTCAGTTAAAATTTTGTATTAATAATTTTATTTATGAATATGCACTTTCATTTATCATATCACTATTGATTCGTGCTTGCTTAAGATCTTCTATTTCATGAAATCAGTTGGTTTTATTGGTTGAGCTGTTTACTACATCAAAATCCTCTTTATTATTCTGTTGTTATTTATTCTATGAATGTGTCCATAGAATGTTAGTGGGCATTTTCTGATCATAACTATGAGTGTCTGTGTGTGTGTATAATTCTGCGGTGGCCTCTTCATTCACACATCATTACTATGTATTGCTCCAAAAAATTTTCTGAAAAGTTTATGTTTTATCTTTTTTTGTCTCTGTTGTTTCTGATGCTCAGATTGTAGTAGTTTCTGATGCATAGAGTGCTTCTAGTAATACATCTATATTGTAATGCTTAAGTTTGGCCTGTCTTGATATGTTTCTTCTGTTGTAGTGGGTCCACATGGGCTTTTATATTTTTGGAAACTTTTCTGTTCTTTCTATGTTGGATGCCTTGTTTGACTCTCTCATTTGTATATTTTCTCATAGATACTTGAATATTTCCACTCTGTTAACCTTTCCATATTTTGTGTGCATGGCTCTATGTTGTTTTTATTTCTCTTGGTCATTATTTTTGGCAATAGAAGTTTTTACATTCTCCTAAATGAGCAACAGTTGATTAAACTAGAAGTTTCATTGAAGTAATTAATCAAGTCGGCTGATCGGAGGTGACTATATTTATCTTGTTTTAATATTCAAATTACCCATGAGGCACCTGTTTGCAGCAGAGTTCTTTCACTACACACACAGATTCCTCGCAAAGTTTATTCTTTAACTAGCAAATATGCTTTACAACTAACTATATACAACATGAGCACATTTAGCTCTACATGTAAACATCTCGTGTGAGTTGTAGGTTTATTTCTATCCTAGCCACTACTGTCTTGGGGCATAATATACTGGAATTTTAATTTCAAGTTAACCGTGTGGTGCAGAAGGCAATTAGATGCATGTTTGGTGCACTTTTGAATGCTTTACTGACAAATTGCAATCATGGATTAAATCAAGAATTATTCCTCAAGAATCAGTAACCACTAATATAAATGGTGATGGTGCTTACCTGCACATTTTTCTTTAATATTCTGAAAAAAAAAGTCATTTTAAATTAATGTATGTCAAATAATAATGATAATGGTCAAGTTGAGTGCAAACCTGTTGGTAATAAATAATAT
The DNA here is from genome assembly GCA_026315105.1 of Locusta migratoria. Classification (NCBI taxonomy): domain Eukaryota; kingdom Metazoa; phylum Arthropoda; class Insecta; order Orthoptera; family Acrididae; genus Locusta; species Locusta migratoria. Next base: position 338,721,014 of record CM048746.1, on the reverse strand, counting down.
TCCTTTTTACACAATTGTTATTTTTATTTACTATTTCTACTGCACTATAGGCCTCCAACACACAATAATCATTACACAGTAGATGCTGGCAAGAGACTCCTAGAGAGATATTGCTAATAATGAGTCTGATGCACGCAGATAATTATTGCTATGTAACTAGCCAAAAGATATCCCACATCATCTTTGACACACTTATTACAGTTGTCAAGGTACAAAAATTTATTTATTTATTGAGTTTACGATAACAAATTTGTCAGGAGTACAGCACATTTCTGATAAAGACAAACTTAGTCGTAGTTGAAATCTAGATTAAGTTCAATTATTTTGTGGACTTTAGGCACAGAGTCAAATGCAGGGTCTGAATCAGAGGCTCAGATGGTTCTGTGACCATGTAGGCTGCAGATTCCTTTACTTCGGCATTGGGTTGTGGGGTTCCGGGTTATGCTGAATTGGTCAGGATTCCACTATATGCAGGAAGAGGCTACATGGGTAGCAGGAGCTGTGTGGTGTGGACTGGGCAGTTTTTTAGGTTAGAGGGCATAGGGAACACACAGGAAGGGTTTCAATTTCAATCGAAAAACCATTGGGATAATAGTTATAAATTGTCGTAGCTGTGTGGAAAAAGTTCCAGAGCTCCAAGCACTAATGGAAAGTATAGAATCTCAAATCATTATAGGCACCAAAAGCTGGGTAAGGCCAGAAGTAAGTTCAGCCCAAATTTTTACTAAGGGGCAAATGCTGTTCAGAAAGGATAGATTCAATAAAACAGGTGGTGGTGTATTTATTGCTGTCACAAACAGTTTATCTTGTAGCGTAATTGAAATAGATAGATCCTGTGAATTGGTATGGTTATAGGTTATACCTGACAACAAGAATAAACAATTGGCTATTTTTACTGATCCCCTGACTCAGATGATTTGATTGCAGAAATGTTCAGAGAAAGCTTGGACCAAATTTCAGAAATATTCCCCAAGCATAGATTGGTAATTGGTGACAACTAACTTACCCTCAATATGTTGGAAAAAATACATGTTTAAAACCAGAGGATTTGGGATTGGAATGACTCCTTTTCCACTTCCTTAAAACCCGTATCCTTTCCTTTCTTCTCTTCTTCCTTCCTCTTTTCCTGAAGAAACGATCAACAGTTGTGAAAGCTTGAATGTTTTGTGGGTTATGTGGACATGTATCTCGAAACGCTTAATTTCCATGTTAAAGCTCATTTTATTACTTCTCTTCAAATGACATTAATCATGGAATGGAAACACACAGCAACAGAATGGACCAGTGTGACTTCAAACACTTTGTTACAGGAAATGTTCAAAATGTCCTCCGTTAGTGAGAATAGATGAATCCACCCTCCGTCACATGGAATCCCTGATAAGCTGATGCAGCCCTGGACAATGGCGTATTGTATCAAAGCTGTCCACAATACGAGTATGCAGAATCTCTAAATTTGGTACCGGTGTTGCATAGACAAGAGTTTTCAAATGCCCCCATAAATTAAAGTCAAGAGGGTTGAGATCAGGATAGCATGGAGGCCATGGAATTGGTCCGCCTCTACCAATCCATCAGTTACCGAATCTGTTGTTGAGAAGTGTACAAACACATCGACTGAAATGTGCAGGAGCTCCATTGTGCATGAACCACATGTGTCATACTTGTAAAGGCACATGTTGTAGCAGCCCAGGTAGAGTATACCGTATGAAATCATGATAACATGCTCCAGTGAGCATAGATGGAAGAACATGAGGCCCAATCAAGACATCATCAACTATTCTTGCCCAAAAGTTCACAGAAAATTTGTGTTGATGATGTGATTGCACAATTCTCGTCAGCCCACACATGTTGATTGTGAAAATTCACAATTTTATCATGTTGGAATGAAGCCTCATCCATAAATAGAACATTTGCACTGAAATGAGGAGTAACAAATTGTTGGATGAACCATTCACAGAAGTGTACCTGTGGAGGGCAATCAGCTGCTGATAGTGCCTGCAAACACTGTACATGGTACGGAAACAACTGGTTCTCCCATAGCACTCTCCATACAGTGACGTGGTCAATGTTACCTTGTACAGCAGCAACTTCTCTGATGCTGACATTAGGGTTATCATCAGCTGCATGAAGAATTGCCTCATCCATTGCCTCGTCATTCTAGGTCTTCCCCAGTCGTGAGTCATAGGCTAAAATGTTCCGTGCTCCCTAAGACGGCAATCAATTGCTTTGAACATCTTCCTCTCGGGACACGTTCGTTCTGGAAATCTGTCTCAATACAAATGTACTGCACCATGGCTATTGCCCCCGTGCTAATCCATACATCAAACGGGCATCTGCCAACTCCGCATTTGTAAAAATTGCACTGACTTCAAAACCAAGTTCATGATGAACACTAACCAATTGCTGCTACGTACTGATGTTCTTGATGCTAGTACTGTAGAACAATGAGTTGCATGTCAACGCAAGCACTGAAGTCAACATTACCTTCCTTCAGTTGGGCCAACTGGTGGTGAATTGAAGAAGTACAGTACATACTAATGAAACAATTGGGAATTTTGACAATTGTCTGCACGAATTATTTCAATTTACATTTAAAGAGAAATACTAAAATGAGCTCTAACATGGAAATTACAAAATTGCTTTCATCAAATTCAAAACATGGAACTGGTTTCAGTATGCCTGAGGCTGTTATGAGCAAGTGATGACAAGAACTCTTCAGCAACAGGCAATGGAAGTTGCAGTTCCATATTTATTGGATAAATTTCAGTTTATTGCTGGCAATACCTGGGCAAAAAGCTTTGAATGCAAACACTCCATAAGGCAGCAAAAAAAAAATAAAAAAAAATAAAAAAAATAAATAAATAAAAAATAAAAATAAAAATAAAAAAAATAAGTAAAAAAAATCGTTGCCAAAAATGAAATTGCAACTTTGGAAGAAATAATGGAAGTAACAGAGTCATTTTACATAAATATGAAACATACAGTGTGTAACTTCAGCTTCAATTACATAACTAACACAGAACCTGGATGCCAATGTGAATCAAGATATCACAGGACAGGTTGTAAAGACTGTTTTGGTGACAAAATCTCAATCTCTTCAAACTCACCCACTGTTAACTGAACAGTACAGTTTGACTGCTTCAGGAAAATTATTGCTCTTGTTTTTTAACGCATGCAAGAACCCGACTATAAATTTGTGATACTATCAGGAAGTTAGAAGAGGAGTATAAGAATGTTGTTACTTGCTTCAAGTCACGAAAACGAACCAAAGAGTTTTATTCAAAATTTTTGTGAACAGCATTAAAACAATATGTTGCTAACAACAAATTCCTTCTGTTGGTGGATTCATGGGTTGGTCAAGAAGATTTCACACTGTATGAGGAGATTTTCATAAATGAAGAAGGCAAAGCAACATGTATTTTGAAGATCATTCCACCCAAATGTACTCCTCTTCCTCAACCCTGTGATGTATATTTCTATTTCTATAATTAAATGGTTACAAAGTGCTGCTGAATTTTTACAACAACAGTGAGACTATCATCAAGAGAAGACACAATTAATTCGATTAATGATGAAAATTCTCCTCAGAGATAATAAATATTGTTGAAATGAGATAGAATGGCTGGCCAGTACTTACCATTGTGCTGTACCGCCGATAGTAACACAAAATGAAAAAAAACAGAAAAAAAGGGGACAAAGGGACAAGCTTTCGGAACAGAGTTCCTTCGTCAGGTGGGAGAGAAGGGAAGAATAAAGGATGGGAACAGAAGGGAAAACTTGGTTCACGACCTAGGTCATGAAGGTGGTGTTTCGGGAGTGTGGACGTCAGAGATACTGCATGTATGTACTGAGCCAAGCCAGAGAGGATAAATATAACTAAAGAGGAAAGATCTTTCCTCTTTAGTTATTCACTGCTCGGTCACTCACAAGCGCGTACGTGTTTCTCATTCTGTTAGTGATTTTTCCCCGTCATTTGGTCGTTTGTAAATATGTGAATGTGCTTCAAATGTTCGTTTCTTGATTCACACTGGTGCTTATGTATCACTATTGCCGCCTTCAATGGCTACCTGCCCTCTACATCCTCACAGTGCTATACTTTGTGGTGTCAATGCCACTCAGCTGCCGTGTGCAGGTTAAATGATGTTTACCGATTGCTTGTCTCCAAAGTGCAAATTTTCATCGAACTTTTTAGTAGCAGATGTGCCGGAGCCCATCCCAGGCATGGACTTCTTATATCAACATAAACTTTCTCCATATGTTGTGTGACATTCAATGTTTCACCACTCCCACAAACACTTACTTTTCTTGAGCTTTGTTAAGCTCTGACTCTTGCGCCACTAACATTCAAGTTGTTCACAAGCGTTTCCAAACTTTTGAGAAGTTCTACGCGCTGTTTTCAAAGTTGTGTCGAGTGATCAAATTGTGCTGCGAGAAAGAAAATGCTGTTCGCAAGTTCTTCAATACTATTAAACAATATGACTCGCTCCTGTCGAAGTGGTCGAGCAAATGTGAAAGTGTGCTCCATCTGCACCACGAGAAAGAGGACATAGCCGGCCGCCTCACAGTCATGGAATCTCAGCTATCATCTGCTTGGCATCAACTTTCGTCTCTGTGATCAAGTCGAAAGGACATTCACTCAAAGGTTAATACAGGTGTTGCTTCAAAAAGTGCTACCAGTGCCTTCACCCCTGCGCACAATGTAAATAGTGTTTGTATAGAGGACCCCCTCGGTGCATGTTCACGGATGTTTGTAAAGATACCTGTGTTTCCATGCCAATGCCTTGTGTGAACATTCAACCTGTGCCACTCTGGCGGCTGCAACGAGCCACGGTGGTTCAGCCAAGCGCAATGAGGTGTTATGCTACAATGCACGAGGTTGTTCCCCGTCGGGGGTTCGAATCCTTCATTGGGCATGGATGTTTGTGCTGTCTTTAGTATAAGGTAGTTCATAAGTAGTTTGTAAGTTTAGGGACTGATGACCCCTCAGTTAAGTCCCATAAGCTTAACAAACATTAGAACATTTGATTTGACTGCAATGAACAATGCCTTCTCCATGCATGCCTCACGTTCATCATTTGTTTCTGCTCCACCAGACAATCAGTCTGCTACTGTGACGCAAGTGCCTCCACCAGCTAGTAACCATCTCAGGAACTCTCACACGAAGCCATCTTGTCCCAGAGTGCCAGCTGCACACCTGAGTAAAAACATGGCTGGAACTGTAACTTCCCCAGTGCCTCAGCTTTCTACATCAGCCACGATCACGACCAAGCCACACCCCTCCTCACAGACTCCATGTGACGCACACCGGGCCATGCCCCCTCCTTCAGTTCCCACCCAGCCCATCACAATAAACATTAACCGAAGTCTAAACATAACCTTCCTACCATTTCTCATGCTGTCTTATTGGTTACGAGTGGCATTGTACACAAACTGCATCTTGTTGATGGTCCTCCCATCACAAGTGAGCTGCACTATCTCAGCCTGGAAAAATTGGCAGTTGCCAAAAAACAAATTTCTGAATTTTTAAAGTTGGGTATCATTGAACCCTCGTCTAGGAGCTGGTCCTTTCCCATTCATTTAGTGCCCAAGCAGGACGGTTCTTGGCATATGTGTGGAGATTATCGCCGGCTTAATGCTCACACTATAATGGACAATTATCCAATTCTGAACATTGCCGACTTTACACAGACTCTGGCAGGCGCAAAAGTGCAATACGGCTGTAAAGCTGGTGTGGTGTCTGTCTTTCAGACATGTCCGAATGAACAAACACCACACCAACATAATAAGTATTTAATATTTCAGCCCTTCGTGTCATCCTCTGTTTAAACACTATTATGGTGACAGAGTGTCTGGATGTCTGGTTTCAACCTGTAGGACCAACATTTCTTAGGATTTTCTGTCAAGTCAGTACACAAAACATTGCTCTCAAAAGTTGATTCGCCATTGAGGTTGTCCACAGTATGAAGCATTACTCTTAGTTATCCCCAGAGATAAATATTTTCATTTAATTTCATATACTTTACAGAAAAGTTGGTTTACTTAGGTTTTAAGTAATATGAGCTACTACAATAAAATACACTGCCAACAAAATATGAAAAATCATGTAGCAAATTCATTCAGTCAATACATGATTTTGTTTAATTGATAATGTTGGCAGGAAGAAAAATAACAGATAAGGCTATGCTTTGCGTCATCAGCCCCATTCTTGAATTCACCAGAATGACTTTGGAAATAGCTAAATGACACATTCAGTGGTTAAATGGTACATATATAATGTATTCCTATGCAAGGATGACAAAGCACTATAGCAAATTTAACAAGTACCAAACAAAAAATCCAGGTTGGAATTGAAGAAATATTAATGTACTATCACTGGCCATAAATGACAATGTAAATAAGTATTAAACAAAAATAAAAATAGAAAACAGATGACTTACCAAAAGGACCGGCTCGTCGATAGAAACAAATAAAATAAATAAAATCACACACAAACACACATACAAGCTTTCGCAGCCTAGCTGCTTCGTCAGGCAGAAGGGAAGGAGAGGGAAAAGGAAATGATGAGGGTTTCAAGGGAGTGGATAAGGAGTCATTCCAATCCCGGGACAGGAAAGACCTACCTTGGGGGGAAAAAAAGAGGGTAAACAAAAACACACACACCCACACATTTACACAGACGCAAGTACACTTAGGCAGACACACTGTAGAACTGTAGAAAGCAAAGAAGTTAGAAGTTAGACAGAGATGCCACTTGAGGCAGAGGCTCTGTCCAGAGAACCAAGGCAAAGATGTTAAGATGGTGGGTGGGAATTCAAATTTAGCGGAGGTTGAGACCAGGTGGGTAACGGGAAGAGAGAATATGCTGAAGGGCTAGTTCCCATCTCTGGAGTTCTGAAGGATTGGTGTTGGTGGGAAGTATCCAGATAACCCGGACGGTGTAACACTGTGCCAAGATGTGCTGGCCGTGCACCAAGGCGTGTTTAGCCACAGGGTGATCCTTATTACCAACAAACACTGTCTGCCTGTGACCATTCATGCGAATGGACAGTTTGTTGCTGGTCATTCCCACATAGAACGCTTCACAGTGCAGGCATGTCAGTTGGTAAATCACGTGGGTGCTGTCACAAGTGGCTCTGCCCTTGATTGTGTACACCTTCCAGGTTACGGGACTGGAGTAAGTGGTGGTGGAAGGGTGCATAGGGCAGGTTTTACAACGGGGGCGGTTACAAGGGTAGGAGCCAGAAAGTAGGGAAGGTGGTTTGGGGATTTCATAGGGATGGACTAGGAGGTTACGGAGGTTAGGTGGGCGGCGGAAAGACACTCTCGGAGGAGTGGGGAGGATGTCGTGAAGGATGGATCTCATTTCGGGGCAGGATTTTAGGAAGTCGTATCCTTGCTGGAGAGCCACATTCAGAGTCCGCTCCAGTCCCGGAAAGTATCCTGTGACAAGAGGGGCACTTCTGGGGTTCCGTTGAAGGTTCTGAATTTGGGGGGATGAGGAAGTGGCTCTGGAAATTTGCTTCTGTACCAGATCAGGAGGATAGCTGCGGGATGTGAAGGCTGTTATCAGGTTATTGGTGTATTGGTTCAGGGATTCAGGACTGGAGCAGACTCGTTTGCCACGAAGACCTAAGCTGTAGGGAAGGGAACGTTTGATGTGGAAAGGATGGCAGCTGTCATAATGCAGGTACTGTTATTTATTGGTAGGTTTGATGTTGACGGATGTGTGTAGTTGGCCGTTGGATAGATGGAGGTCGACATCGAGGAAAGTGGCATGGGATTTGGAATAGGACCAGGTGAATTTGATGGGACCAAAGGAGTTGAGGTTGGAGAGGAAATTCTGGAGTTCTTCTTCACTGTGAGTCCAGATCATGAAGATGTCGTCAATGAATCTATACCAAACTTTGGGTTGACAGGCCTGGGTGTCCAGGAAGGCTTCCTCTAAGCGTCCCATAAATAAGTTCGCATACGAGGGGGCCATCCTGGTCCCCATGGCTGTTCCCTTTAGTTGTTGGTATGTCTGGCCCTCAAAAGTGAAGAAGTTGTGGGTTAGGATGAAGCTGGCTAGGGTATTAAGGAAAGAGGTTTTAGGTAAGGAAGTGGGTGGTCAGCGTGAAAGGAAATATTCCATCGCAGCGAGGCCCTGGGCATGTGGGATATTAGTGTATAAGGAAGTGGCATCGATGGTTACAAGGATGGTTTCAGGAGGTAACAGGCTGGGTAAGGATTTCAGGCGGTTGAGGAAGTGGTTGGTGTCTTTGATGAAGGATGGGAGACTGCACATGATGGGTTGAAGGTGTTGGTCTATGTAGGTAGAGATTCGTTCTGTTGGGGCTTGGTAACCGGCCACAATGGGGCGGCTGGGATGATTGGGTTTGTGAATCTTCGGAAGTAGGTAGAAGGTGGGGGTGCGGGGTGTCGGTGGAGTCATGAGGTTAATGGAGTCAGGTGAAAGGTTTTGTAGGGGGCCTAAGGTTTTAAGGATTCCTTGAAGCTCTGCCTGGACATCAGGAATGGGATTGCCTTGAAAAACTTTATATGTGGTATTATCTGAAAGCTGACGCACTCCCTCTGCCACATACTCCCGCCGATCAAGTACCACTGTCGTGGAGCCCTTGTCGGCAGGGAGAATGACGATGGAATGGTCAGCCTTCAGATCACGGATGGCTCGGGATTCAGCTGTGGTAATGTTGGGAGTAGGATTAAGGTTTCTCAGGAAGGACTGGGAGGCAAGGTTGGAAGTAAGGAATTCCTGGAAGGTTTGAAGAGGGTGATTTTGAGGAAGAGCAGGTGGGTCTCGCTGTGACGGAGAACGGAACTGTTCTAGGCAGGGTTCGATTTGAATGATGTCTTGGGGAGCTGGATCATTAGGAAGAGGATTATTTTTCCTCGTGGCAAAGTGATATCTCCAGCAAAGACTGCGAGTATAGGATAGTAAATCTTTCACAAGGGTTGTTTGGTTGAATTTGGGAGTAGGGCTAAAGGTCAGCCCTTTGGATAGGACAGAGGTTTCAGATTGGAGGAGAGGTTGACCACTGAATTGGGATGTTGTGGTTCCGGATTGTGTGGATTGGAATTTTCAGCATATTCTCTCTTTCCGTTACCCACCTGGTCTCAACCTCTGCTAAATTTGAATTCCCACCCACCATCTTAACATCTTTGCCTTGGTTCTCTGGACAGAGCCTCTGCCTCAAGTGGCATCTCTGTCTAACTTCTAACTTCTTTGCTTTCTACAGTTCTACAGTGTGTCTGCCTAAGTGTACTTGCGTCTGTGTAAATGTGTGGGTGTGTGTGTTTTTGTTTACCCTCTTTTTTTCCCCCCAAGGTAGGTCTTTCCTGTCCCGGGATTGGAATGACTCCTTATCCACTCCCTTGAAACCCTCATCATTTCCTTTTCCCTCTCCTTCCCTTCTGCCTGACGAAGCAGCTAGGCTGTGAAAGCTTGTTTGTGTGTGATTTTATTTATTTATTTATTTATTTATTTTATTTGTTTCTATCGACGAGCCGGTCCTTTTGGTAAGTCATCTGTTTTCTATTTTTATTTTTGTTTATCCCACCGGGAAAATTTCCCTCTATAATTTAAATAAGTATTAAAACACACATAATTTCTTACATGTATAAAAGTTAGATCAGGAAATTACACAGATATTTTATAAGTTTGCAAATTATGACCATATACCTAAAAGAGTAACAATTAGCATGAAGTACAAGTTTTTTTCTTTTCTGAAATTAGTTCAATTAACATTTTGTGTAACAATAAATAACACAAATAAATGAAAAAAATCACTACTACACTAACAATCACCTTTACAAACTTAACTTCACTTTGTTCCACATTTTTGTACGGGTCCCACTGGTTATATAAGAGTCTACTACTTTCCCAAATTGGACTGGCCGTACCAGAATCCACTTCATCCCTCTGGTCCAACTTGCTATATGAAGGCCCATATCCAGCTTTCTCATTGTGGATGGATTCTCATAATCAATGTGCCCAGAGTAAAAAACAGACAACTAAAAAAGTTTTGTATACAAATTAAATTCCATTTGTCTTTTAAATATATTGCACTTTAGCCTTACATACTAAAAGTAACATACCTTTTAATCTATTATCTTTCACAATTCCTGATTGATCCAAGTTAAACATTTGAAAACTGCTATCAGAATCTTTATATTACTTCACGTATGTGGAAAAATTCAGCTCCTTCTCTGAATCATGGCTTAAATGCTAATCATATTTTTAATAATCAATTATTAATATTTAAAACTGATACAATTTGAACAATGGAAAATCTGATAGGAATATCACTAATGGAGAATAGGTAACAACTCACCAAGAAGAGGCTTTCTGAGCTGTTGGCAGACATGAAAATAGATATACACATTCACACAACTTAAATTTTTGGCCGTGGCCGTCATCATAAAAAGAAACACGTACAGTCACACAATCTCTCAGACAACTGTACACACATAACTATCATGTCCGGCTACTCCAGCAACACAAGCTAGACTGTGAGTGAAGGATGCTGGGTGAGGTAGGCATCTCACCCAAGATCCTTCCGACCACTCCTAAAGTGGTGTTCCGTATCCCTGTGGAAGACCCCAATGCAAAACCTGCCCAATTCTCCCACCCAGCACTTCCTATTCCAGTTCCATCACAGGCTTAACCTAACCCAACAGAGGTCGGGCCACCTGTGAAAGCAGCCGTATGATATACCAACTCTGCTGCGTGGCAAAAAAAAAAAAAAAAAAAAAAAAAAAAAAAAAAAAAAAAAAAAAAAAAAAAAAAGAAGGAAGAAGAAGAAGAAGATAGACCACCCTGTGGCACAGCATGCAGCTGAGCACAGCACTTTGAAATTCAATGGATGCTTCACTACGCGAGGCATCTGGATCCTCCCCTCCACTGCCAGCTCTTCTGAATTGCGCAGATGGGAGTTATCCCTTCAACATATTCTATGGTCCCATAACCTTCCTGGCCTCAACCTAAGATAACTTCCCATCCCATCCCTACACCCTATGCCTAACATCTCCCCCCTGTTCCCCACCCATTATCCTGTAGCCATGTCTTCCTTATAACTGTGCACCACCACCTACAATATCCCCTTAATTTATTAATTACTTTTACTTATTTTTTATTTTTTCCTGTTTTTCCTAACTTCATTTTTTTTTTCCTTTTTTTCCTAACTTTATTTTTCCTTTTTTTCCTATTTTTATTTTCCATATTATTCTTACCATTTTGAATCCCTCCACTCACTCCACACACTCCTCTACATCTCCCTTTTATCCTTTTCCACCCCTTCCCTTCTATGTATTGATTGCCACAATTCAAATTCCCACCAATCAGAGCCTTTAAATTCCATCATGCAATGTGGAACTTTCCATTCCCACATTTACCCAGCATCCTTCACCCTCCACTCCCCACCTCACCCACAGTCTAGCTTTTGTTGCTGGAGTGGCCACAAATGATAGTTGTGTGTGTATAGTTGTCTGATTGATTACATGAATGTATGTGTTTCTTTTACTCATGAAGACCATGGCTGAAAATGTAAGTTGTGTGAATGTGATTATCTATTTTTTGTGTCTGTCAGCAGCTCAGAAAGCCTCTTTACAGTGAGTTGTTACCTATTCTCCAGTATTAATACTAAAACTGATACACATATTTGTAGAAATAAACCCAAAGAGATTGGAACATGTTCACCTTTAGCAATTTGTTTATTTATTTATTGATTTTCTATCCATATAACAAACAGTTTTTAGACATTGTCAGGAAACACACATATACAGTAAAATATTTACATTCTTTCATACCACTTTCACTACAACTTAAAGTCCTCTACAGAGTAGCAACACTTCTCTATTAATAATTGTTTCAGTCTACTCTTCAGCATGTTTAAATTTGCTTCCTTGAGTTCACAGGGTAGTGAATTGTAGAAAATTGCTTCTATTCTATGTGGGCTGCAGTCCGTTGCCTTGTTATTGGGTCACAATTCTGTGAAAATTTTCCCTTCCCCGTGTATCATAATTATGTACATTACTGTTCAGGATTTTGTTTCACGAACATGACTTTCTGCATTATATACATGGAGTGCACTGTGAGAATTGCATATTTTCTAAAGATGTCTCTACAAGAATCTCTCTTCTTTACCTCGGCTACCACTCTTACTGCCTTTTTCTGTAATTGAACAGTCTATCTGAACTGCTGATGCCCCACCCCATATCTCAATACCATATTGAAGGTGCAAATGAATCAAACCAAAATATATTTGCCTTAGAGTATCATGGCCGAAGAAGGCTGAGACCCGTTTCAGTAGATACACATTTCTACTGATTTTCTTGCAAATATTATCAACATGCTCTTTCCATGATAAGTGTTCATCGACAATTATGCCCAAAATCTTACATGAATTTGCATCTGCAAGACCCAATGGGGATGTAAATACAGTATCAGTTATGGCAGCATTATAACTGAAGATGAATCTCATTATTACCATTTTGTCTTTATTTACAAGAAGCTTGTTTCCTGAAGGTATGTGGACAGAGTACTGAAACTGATCTCGGTACTGTTAGCTGCTGACTGCATATCATTGCCACAGCTGATGAAGGATATGTCATCAGCACAGCTTACAACCTTGCAATTTTGGGGTTCAAATAAGTAATTTACATATACAAGGAAGAGAAAAGACCCTAGTATGCTTTCTTAGGCATGCCACATTGAAGTATCCTAAAGGTTGATTTGGTTGTTAGGAGCTGCTCATTATTTTTATAAGTTAGTTTTACACACTGTTTCCTGTCTTTCAAGTAGGAGGTAAGTAATTTCAAGGCTAGTCCTCTCAATCTGTACTCTTCTAGCTTACACAGGAGAATGGTATGATTCACAGTATCAAAGGCTTTACTCATCAAGGAAAGTGCCTATTACCTTGACACTTTTGTCCAGCTTATTTAATATTTCATGTATAAAAGATGCTACTGCTGTTGTAGTAGATCTCACTTTTCTAAATCCATGTTGTAGGTTGTTTAACAGGTTGTGTTTGGTGAGATATGATTCAACTTGATTTACTATTACTCTCTCTAGCAAGCTGCCTATTTCTGAGATTAATGATATTGGCCTGTAGTTTTTAGTGTCAGTTTTTAATCCCTTTTTATGCACAGGTATAATTTCAGTAATTTTCAAAAGGTGAGGGAATACACTATTACTGAGGGAGGTATTTATCAAGTGAGTCAGGGGTGTCACTAATTCATCCCTGCATTACTTTAGTAGTTTAGGTGAAATGTCATCTCAGCCACAAGACATTTTTGGTTGAAGAGCTGATATGATTGCTAGGACGTCCCTCTCAGTAATGCCATGGATTTAAAAGGATTGGCTAGATTTTCCAAGACTAAAATTTAGTGGCCTGACATGAACTTAATTTGTACCAACTGTACTGAACTTTTGTACAAATTTCTCACACACTTCTTTTGGGTCATTTATTTCTTCACCATTTTGTTTTAATGTTACGTTGCTGTGTTCACATGAATTCTGTTTCCCACTTTCTTTGTGCATTGTTTCCCAGGCAGTTTTACTGATAAAGCTGGAGTTCCTTATTTCAGAGGTATATTTCTGTGCTTTTAGGTTAGTCAAGAACTCTCTGTATGTTTTTCTGAGCAGTTTATATTTTTTGAGAAATATTGTAGTTTAGTATGTCTAAAAAGTATATATATTAATCTTTCATTTTCTCTCTCAGTACAATAATTTCAGAAGGGAGATTTTCGGCTTTAAGGCTTACAGCTTTATTTACTGTTTTAACAAAGGGACGGTTTCTTTTAAAGTATTACTGAATAACTTATAGAAATATTTCCATTTTTCTTTCACTTTAATTGCATTATACACTGGTTCCCATTTTTCATTCCCTAGTGCCATCTTAAGTTTAGAATAATTAAATTTTCTTTTATATATGACTGTATCACTTACAGTTACATCTATGTGCCCTACATCAATTTCCATAGTAAGGGCTCTGTGATCACAAATGTAGTTTTCTAAGGTGTTTACATTTACTTTCTCTTTTCTTACATTTCTGAGAACATGGTCAATACATGTCTTCGTATTTGCAGTGACTCTTGTAGGTTCTGAGTTCATTTGTTTAAAGTTATAACACTGTAATACATCCATAAAGTGCAAATAATTAACACTATTATTTAATGACTCTGTGTTGATGTCTCCAACAAGCAACAAGTGTTTTTTATACACTGCTGTCCTCTCCAACAAGCTCTCTAGGCAATTTAGAAACTCTTCCGGGTGACCTATACAGTGCTGCTATAATAAGGCTGTTGTTTCCATACTTTAAGTTTACTGCTGCAACCTCAAATACCATTTCAGTACTCAGATCATCTATCCATTTCACTTCTTCACATTTTACATCATTTCTACTATAAATGCCTACTCCTCCACTTTTGTGTGTCTTTCTGCAGTACAAGTGTGGTGTCGCACAAGTACAAAGTGCGCGCCACCTACTTTCGCCGCGCGCCGCCATGCACGCACGGCGCGGCGTTCTCACGACGACAGCCACGAGCGCCCTCTGCTGCAACCCCGCTCGTGGCCACCACTGAAGGACTCGCCACTTCGGACTGAGATAGCAACGAGTTAGGACCTTCGTAATCAGATAGGCACCATTGAAGACTTTGCTATCGTACAGGCACTAGGCAGGCCTCTAACAACTATGTATCAACATTCTGCAGTACTATGTAAAAGTTAAGTATTGTTACATTCTGTGCAATATATATCTTTCTAATTTACTCTAGTGTTTATAGTTTCTGGCTGCTCCCCTCCGTACCTGCACCAGCGTGCTGTCTTTGTTCCTGTGTCGGTCTTGTTCCACTCGGCCACCGACACCTACGAGGAGGCTGGGACACAAAAGCGGCGACGAAGTTGGGACACAAAAGTGGCGACAAGGAGTGATAGAACCTTGGACCAGCCCGCTTGCTAGCCAGACAGCAGCAGTCGGAGCACGCAAAAATTGCTCCCGCCCACCCTCCCTTATTATAACAATTTTGGGGGAACATTTTCAGTTACGTGTTTTGTGGACTTTTTTGTTGCAGAGCGTCCTCTTTCATATTGCATTTGTGTTTTGTTATTAGTTACTTGTATACGCGGCGCCTAATCGGTCAGCATGGCCACTACCCCGAACCCAAACTTAATGGAAATTATTCAGTTACAGACGGCGCAAATTACCCAGCTCCTCCAGGCGGTGTCCCAGCTCACAGCGCAGGCAGCTAACCAACAACAACAGCCGCCGCTTCAGCAGCCCACACCTGCCGCCGCAACACTTCCTACGTTTCGCCAATACAACGAACGTGAGGAAGAATGGAGCGACTATTTCGCACAGTTTCAAGAACTCGTCGCGGCTCATCAACTTACAGGTCAGACTGTTAAGCATCTTTTATTGTCTGTGGTGGGCCCCAAAACTTTCGTGTTACTGCAAAAACTATTCCCGCACGCATCTCCTCGTGATGTAGACTTCGAACAAATAGTAGAGGCACTAAATGCTCATTATGAGAGAAAAGTTCTCGTAGCTGCGGCTCGGTACCGATTTTTCAGACTTAAAAAATTACCGCAGCAGTCACACCAAGAGTGGATTACGGAATTGAAGGGTTTAACCCGCCAATGTAAATTTACTTGCTCTTGTGGACTTTCTTATAGTGATGTGATGTTAAGAGATGCGATTACGCAGAATATTCAGGACCCCAGAATTAGAGCAGCAATTCTGAAACAGTCTGACCCCTCATTAGACAGTGTACTGCAGCTTATAGAAGCGCATGATACTTTTGACTTAGCAGATGTAGAAATGCAAAGCCACAGTGTAAATTCAGTGCGCCGTAACGGACGCTTTCCTAGCCGTAGTTCTCAGTATAGCACTAGTGATTCTTGTTTTTCTACCGGCCGTGCTGAACAGACAGTGAACAGTAGCCAGTGTAAAAGTGCGACGCAAAGGTCGCCCCGTCGTGTTAGAAACAGTAATTTGAATAACGGGCGCCAACGCTCATTTCAGAAAAATGTACGTAAATCTTGCCCCCAGTGTGTGTCTCGCCACAAGCGTGCTCATTGCCCTAGTCGCAACGCAACCTGTTATCAATGTGGCAAATTGGGACATGTGCAGTCTGTGTGTATGCAAATTAAAAACTCAAAGAACAGTAACGTTAGAAACAGTGCTTCGCAGAGTGCGAGAACAGTTCATTCTGTAAATGTTATACGGGCTGTGGAATTGAACAGTGCTTTCCTTGGATCTCAATTGCAAGAAAGTAGTTCTGCGCCTATGGCAAAACTATATAGTGCACCACGTAGCAAGTGCCGACGAGCGCGTAAAACAGTGCAACGGAAAAGGGTTCGGGACAAGCAAAATGGCTATGAACAGTGCATTCCTGTAGTGAAAATAGTGCCTTCTGCAACTGCTCCTTGTAATAGTGCCCAGTACTGTGTAGCTAGTGACAATAGACATCAAGTAGCTACTCAAAAGTGTAGTGCAGTAGTTAATAAATCTGGAGTAGCTTCGCAGGCTTGTGCGGACGCCGATCCGGCGGTAGTGTCATCTAGTGACAGTGTTGTTAATCCGCTGCGTGCCGAGTCTGCGCCGCTTCCTTCACTACGCGGCCCGCGCAAGCGCAGTAAACAAACCGTAACAGACGTTGCCCACATTCGCGCACCTGTCGAGCGCCGAAAGCAAAAACTTTTTGTGAATCTTTCCATTGACAATAAGACTGTGCAATTTCAGCTAGACACTGGTTCCGCTGTTACCTTAATTAATAAAGATACTTATGAACTTCTGGGTTCGCCAAAATTATCGCTGTGTCAACAAGTGTTAACAGCTTATACAGGTCAAAATATTCCCGTGCTAGGAACGTGTAGCCTGCCTGCCTCTTTTCAAGGTGTTACGAAAACAGTTGCTTTTGTTGTTCTTCAGGCCAAATCTACGCAGAACATTTTTGGACTAGATGCTTTTGACTTGTTTGGTTTATCAATTCAAAGAGATGTGCTTCAAATTTCGTCAATAGTGCCTCAGGATAAAATCAATGCATTGTGTGACAAATACAGTGACTTGTTTTCGCCGGAACTAGGTTGTGCAAAAGACTTCGTGGCACATGTGACTTTAAAAGAATCTGCAGTTCCAAAATTTCGTAAAGCTAGACCAGTGCCTATCGCCTTGCGTGATTCAGTTGCCGAAGAACTTAAACGTTGGCAAGATAGTGGGGTGATTTCTCCTGTTTCTGCGAGTCAGTGGGCCTCGCCTATAGTAATTATACCCAAGCCGTCAGGAAAACTTCGTCTCTGTGCGGACTTTAAATCAACAGTGAACAGTCAAACAATTGTAGACACTTACTCTCTGCCCAGACCTGAGGAACTGATGGACAAATTAGGACAGTCTCGCTTCTTTTCCAAGATTGATTTAGCAGAGGCATACTTACAGATTCCACTTGATGACGAGTCAAAAAAGTTTTTCGTCATTAATACTCACATGGGCCTTTTTCAATTTCAACGCCTACCCTTTGGCAGTTCTTCCGCTCCCGCTATTTTTCAGCGTTTTTTGGAGCAGCTGACAGTTTCTGTACCGTGTTGTTCGAACTATTTAGATGATATTGTGGTATCCGGACGTACAGTTGAAGAACATTTAGCAAACCTGGAGTGCCTTTTCAAAGTTTTGACTGCAGCAGGTCTACGTTGCAATAAATCAAAGTGTTCGTTTTTTCAAACTGAAATAGAGTACCTAGGCCATGTGATTAATGCCCAAGGAATTCATCCCTTACAGTCACATCTTAGAGCAATCAAAGACTTGCCTCCTCCTAAGAATGTGCATGAATTGCAAGCAGTGATGGGAAAGCTTAACTATTATTTCAGATTTATTCCCAATGCCTCTCAGATTGCAGCTCCACTGCATCACTTACGTAGGAAGAATGTTCCTTTTGTATGGTCTAAAGATTGTCAGGTTGCCTTTGACAAACTAAAGTCTGCACTACTCAGTGATGCATGTTTGATTCCCTTTGACCCACAGAAGCCTGTAGTGTTAGCAGTTGACGCCTCGTCGTACGGTCTGGGTGTTGTTCTGTCGCATCGTATTGGATGTCACGATCGTCCTATTGCCTTTGCATCCAAGCTACTGACGCCGACGCAACAGAATTACAGTCAGATAGAAAAGGAGGCCTTAGCAATCATTTACGGCGTCACAAAGTTTCATCATTATCTGTATGGCAGAAAATTCTATTTGTTGACAGACCACAAGCCTCTCACGTCATTGTTCTCACCCACAAAGCCGATTCCGCCACGTACGGCACAAAAGCTTCAGAGATGGTCCTTGATATTGTCTAATTATCAGTATGAGATTTTGTACCGACCTACCACTAAACATGCTAACGCGGACACACTTTCCCGACTTCCGGTTGGCCAGGATGTATCATTTGATTCTTCAGAAATGGCATGTTGTCAGATAGACTCCAGAGATGCTTCCGCTGTCGCAGATTTCCCTTTGAACTCTCGTCGGGTTGCACAGGAAACAGCTGCGGATGTAGACTTAAGTGTGGTAGCACGTTTTGTTCGCTCAGGGTGGCCTGCCAGAGCCAAAGACATTGATCGGCCTCTGGTTCGACGTTATTTTGCACAACGTCATGCATTATCTTTAAGTCAGGGTGTACTGTTGTTGCATACCGACAACGACCAAGCAAGAGTGATTGTTCCTCGTTCCCTGCAACGAGAAGTGTTACGCCTCCTGCATCAAGGACATTGGGGTATTGTTAGGACAAAGCAATTGGCCAGACGTCATTGTACCTGGGTTGGTATGGATGCTCAGATAGAGAACATGACGTCACAGTGTACTGCTTGTGCGGAGCATCAGGCGGCTCCTCCGCAACGTTTCTCAGATTGGCCACGCCCCAAGGGACCATGGCAACGTTTACACATTGACTTTGCCGGACCTTTCTGGAACACGCGCTGGTAAATTGTTGTAGACGCTTTCAGCAAGTTTCCTTTTGTGATTGCCATGAACTCAACGACGGCGTCTAGTACAATCAGTGCCTTAACATCAGTGTTTTGCATCGAAGGCTTGCCTGAAACTATCGTCAGTGACAATGGACCTCAGTTTGTTGGTGCGGAATTTCAACAGTTTTGTCGTTTGAATGGCATTCAGCATATCACCACCGCACCTTTTCACCCTCAGTCCAATGGTGAAGCGGAACGTTTCGTTCGAACATTCAAGTCTCACATGGAGAAGATGAAAGGTCAGCACTCCAGGCAGCAAGCTCTTCAAATTTTCCTGTCTACGTATCGGTGCATGCCACGTGACGGCCCGTCTCCTGCCGAGCTGCTACACGGCCGCCGTCACCGCACTCTCCTTCACCTGCTGCAGCCTCCCACGCACCGAGTCGGTTCGTATGGCGCTACGCGTTTTCAGGTTTCTACGCCGGTGCTGTACAGGGTGTTTGCTGGAAACAAGAAGAAATAGATGCCGGGCATCATTCAGCGCGTGCTCGGGCGCAATATGTTTGTTGTACGTTCTTCCACAGGGTCGGAGCTGCGGCGCCACGCAAACCAATTGCGCCTGCACAGGCCGCGCGATCCTGTCTCCGGTTTCTTGATTCCAGACCCAGTTCACCGCCAGGGAGCACAACCACATCGTTCGTCACCGGGTCCAGCGTCCCCGGACTACGAGATCGTCCCGATGGAGATAGACGCGACGCCGCCGCTGTCGCCGCCGCAGATGACAGCGTCACCGAGAGGGACTCCGGGACCGTGCGTGCCGCCGCCGCCTGGGCCACGCACCTCAGAACATGACCTGCTCAATCTGGGCGGGGGGGTGCGCCCTTCCCCAGGTTTCGGTGGGTTCCCTGTAGGATCGCAAGGCGGATGCCGGGGCGCGGATGGCGTCTCGATCCCAGCCTCAGCTACGACGCCCGTCCCACCAGTAACGCCCCCGCCCAGGCCCTCCTCCCAGTGCCGTCGCCGTGGCCCTCAGCCCTACGCCACGACGGCGCGGCGGTTTGGGGGGGAGGGGTGTGGTGTCGCACAAGTACAAAGTGCGCGCCACCTACTTTCGCCGCGCGCCGCCATGCACGCACGGCGCGGCGTTCTCACGACGACAGCCACGAGCGCCCTCTGCTGCAACCCCGCTCGTGGCCACCACTGAAGGACTCGCCACTTCGGACTGAGATAGCAACGAGTTAGGACCTTCGTAATCAGATAGGCACCATTGAAGACTTTGCTATCGTACAGGCACTAGGCAGGCCTCTAACAACTATGTATCAACTTTCTGCAGTACTATGTAAAAGTTAAGTATTGTTACATTCTGTGCAATATATATCTTTCTAATTTACTCTAGTGTTTATAGTTTCTGGCTGCTCCCCTCCGTACCTGCACCAGCGTGCTGTCTTTGTTCCTGTGTCGGTCTTGTTCCACTCGGCCACCGACACCTACGAGGAGGCTGGGACACAAAAGCGGCGACGAAGTTGGGACACAAAAACAAGTTTATAAGATCATAATTTTTTTAGCCTGTAACCATATGCTTCCTCTTCCTTGCATCCCAATTCAATCGCTAGGAAGAGGTGCAGCTTGGTTTCATTTAGGTAAACACTCAGCTGCTCTGTTTTATTAGTTACATACTGTACATTATGATATGCAATGGTTAATTTATTATGCATTCCTCCAAAAAAAAAAAAAAAAAAAAAAAAAAAAAAATCTGTGTCTCTTTAATTCATCTTTTTCTTTGATAATTTCCCAAATTTTTGTCACACAAAATTCTGTTCAGTTTGCCTGTATCTAATAGTTAAATTTGCCAAAACAAGCACACATTTGTTTCATTTTAATGTTTGTTTTTCGAATCAACTTATTTACACACGAATTGCACATCAAATCGTACCTGTGAGGCAGCGTTGTAATGATGGTGTTTCATGATTTATTTGCTTCTAGGAAGTTTTCCAGGCTTTCTAAGCAATTTCGTTCTTCATTTCTTGTGATTTCATTGGCACAAGCTATACACACTGCATATTCGTCCTCTCCTTTGATGTTTCCCTACAGGTTGACATCAATAACAGATTTCGTACTTGGACCTGGTTTCACTATTCCCATTGCTTGGATATCTTTGTAATTGTCCTGTAAAACACTTGCCAAATTTCTGCCATAGCTGTCTGTTAATAAGACAATGTTAAACTATAATTCATCACATTATTTTACCGAATCTGAAAGTGAAAATTCTCAATTGTACAAATATTCAGCATAGCATCACATCCATCTAGTACACTGATGTCTTGTTTGTGTCTTTATTTATCTGTTCCTCCTTAATGAAAGATGTCTACCTCTCAGCAATACTTTCCTTAACAGCACAAACAATGCAATTCCAAGTGATATGAGTATTAATTATGAAGCAAAATATTATCAGTATTTCCTCATTAAAATTAGTGATGGGACAACCGACTGTTTTTAACAACCGATTGGTCAATCGATTGTTTTCTCCTTAAGTCGAATGATACTACCTAACGAAAATAGTCTCTGTGGCCGTATGAATGTTTTCACTCACTGGAGGTGTTTGAGTGTTTTCAGTCGCGAAACTATCAAATGAAACCAGTCTCTGTCGGTAGCAGCCGCTATACCAATGTTTTCACTCATTCAGGGGGTTTGGGTGGTTTCAGTTGATGCGCGACCACCGTATGAAACAAGTCTCTACCCTTTATATGAATGTTTTCAGCACTGAGTGGTTTCACTTGATGTGATTCTACTGCATGGAATAAGTCTCTGTCGGTTTCTGCAGTTATATGGATGTTTTCATTAATTCACCGAGTTTGTGTGACTTTATTTGCTTACTCGTTCAGCCTTTTCAGTTATAAATGAACCATGATTCAGCATGAAACTTTCTTAGAGACAAATCTTATAAATATAGCAGTGTGTCCATGTGTGTGTTTCTATTGCATGCAAATCTACAGTTTTGATCGAATCTTGATGAAATTTTGCACACTTAACCTTCAAAGCAAGAGGAAAGTCACTGTCTACATCAAATTTCATTTGGTGCATGGAGGAGGGTACATTACATACTGACTTCGACAAAAACGACAATTTGGATGCGATCTTGATGAAATTTTGCACTTTTAAAACAAGGTGAAAGTAACTGTGTACAATAAATTTCATAGATGCATGGTGGAAGGTACTTTACCTACTAACTTCGACAAATTTCGTTTATATTCAAATAAACAGAAATGTCACCGTCTACATCTAGTTTAGTTCGAAGCATGACAGAAGGTATTCCAGACTTTGACGCCAATATAAAGTTTTATTCCAATCTTGATGAAATTTTGCACATTTGACTTTCAAAACAAGTGGCAGTTCACTGTTCATCTAAGATTTTGTATGGTACATGGCGGAGGGATGGAATAAACCTCCACACCGTTTGACCGATAACCACAGACATATCTGTGACAAGAGTGAATAATTATGAAACTTGAGATGAATGTTTTCATATAATGTTGACGAATACAGACATGCCGAAGAAAATTTACAGCACTGATAAATGTTTTATGTCTTCTCGTACTCCTTCAAAATAGATGGAATTAACAAAAATATTTTTATAAAAAATATTTTTATACAAAATACTTTAATGAAGGCTTTTTTTTACAATACATAATGTTTGAGCAATTTACTAGACCCAAATTCGAAGATCACTAAAAGTTAACATACTTAACTCTGTCCTACTAGAACCTTAGATATGTATGAATAATAAGCCGCAAACCGCACGTTTCTACCTGTTCCCACTTTGGAGATACGGTATAGGAGATTAAACTTGTAGAGATCATTTTGGAACACCCTGTAGTTTCCAGGCTTCTTTATTGCGACAGTAAGAAACCGACAACAACTGGCGATAGCACGCCCCGCTTCCCTGGGCAGACACTGTTATATGGAGTTTGGCACGCGCCTACTGGTGCTGTCAGCAGTGAAAACGCAAGTGAGGCAGCACCCACTCTCGTGTCCCGGCTCCCCACGGTACTTAGTGGTCATTAGCCACTATCTTCTACAGATTGTGGGTGTCTGCGAAAGTCACCTGATCGCAGGCCTGCTCCAGCAATATGTTAGTTACTCGTTGATGGCCCCTCGAACAATTTAATCTACAACAAAATATGAATCACTGTTACTGTATATTATAAAACGAAATGTTACTTCATTCAGTACATAATTAAATGAACATTGTAATACACATTTTAACTTTGGCATACCCCTTTTCCATGGTGGTATAATGTAGCACTGCTGTATTTATCTGATGTGCATGCCAGTTTCATTCATACAAATAAATGGATAGCTCTGTAAGCTACAACACTAATGTGTCGTTTCAGTTGGGATAGTGATTACATGTTTCAACCGCCAGAAAAACTTACTTTTCACATGAAAAGAAAGAATGAGTAATTCAGTCAATGTATAAAACTGCAAAAGTGTCACATGTTTTCATTCGGTTGTTCCCACTGACTACTTTCGTTTGAAAATATAAACGAATATTAACCCAAAATAGTAAAACTACGACCGACCGACTGTTTCATTCGGTTGCTCCCACTGACTGGTTTCACTCAAAAGAACGAATGAAGAGGCCAACATATTGTGTCAATTTTTTTCATTCGGTTGGTCCCATTGACTGATTTAACTCGAAAGAAAAGGAATGAGTGGTCCAACCGACGGTGTCGATTTTTTTATTCGGTTGCTCCGACCGACTGATTTCACCCGAAAGAAGGAATGAGTAGTCCAAACAACTGCGTTGATTTTTTCATTCGGTTGATATCACCGACTGGTTTAACTCAAAAGAACAAATGAATAGTCCAACCGACTGAATTGGTTGTTTCATTCGGTTGGTCCCACCGACTGGTTTCACTCATAAGAATGAATGAGTAATTCAACCGATACAAGAAACTACAACCGAATGATCGATTTTTTTCCAACAACCTAATGAATCGATTGTTTTCATTCGATTGTTCCCATCACTAATTAAAACTAGTAAAATCTTTCACGGTCTGTAACATACAATACACAGAGTACTTACAACAACCTATCTGTACATTTTAATTTAGACATACAGCTCTAATACCTTCAGATGTATTGAAAAATAATGTTCCAGGAGTTTCTGTTACTGCATATATACTGTCTAAACCCCTGCCAGTCAGTTCATTCTGTGCTCTTGTACATGTGTGACTAGTGCTTAGTGAATATTGCTAGTTCAAATTGGTATTCTTTAACCAACTAGCTATGCCCCACGATATGGCTATATGACATTATTTTGGTGAATTCACTAAGTAAAGCTAACTTGGGATCATACACATGCTCGTCAGCACAGTGGCTCCTACCAAAACACAACAGACCCATCACTATGTAGCAAGAAATGAGAGTCATACTCTACTGAGTGGAAGAAATCAAAAATTGAAGAAGAGAAAATGACTAACACGATGCCAACTATAGGTCTACACCTGGTGTCTATGCACACTCGAAATGAAGGATGTTCAAACTGGAATAGTCACACATGTGTTTGACAATCTGGTAGATGTCAGTGTAATAACTTAGCACACTACGAACAACTGCATTCAATTTTCTTCATGTTTGTTTGAGTGTGCCATGCTCAAAATGTCTGACCTAATACTCTGAGAAAGGATAAACCTACTTCTCCAATTTTCATGACTTAAAACCGTTCATGGGACATAGCACTAAGCCATTTTATGAACATGATTTTTAATTTCACTTTCCCTGAGAGAAAGAAAGAAAATTATTAGTTTTCATTTTACATGATTTTTTCAGTTCAACAATGTTTCTGAGTCGATTTTGTAGATAGTGAGCAGAAAAATATATTTTTTCCATACATGGTAGGGTGAAACTTTAGTTTCCAGAATAAACAATTTACTTTTCCATAATTCATAATAATCTTTGAGAAATGATGTAATTTATCTAGAATGTGCACCTGATTGTCATATCTAGTAATGAAAAAGTGTGTATCTTACTGATAACTAAGATTTAAGTTATACATTGTTGCAAGTGAAATGAAGCTAAAACTATGCAGAAGTTTTGAAAATGGTACTGACTCTGATATCTGACCATTTTGATAAGTAAATATTGCAGACACACATACAGGTGCTGTGTTGGCCAAAACAGCAAGTGATGAGTGCGCTAGTCTGGGCAGTCTCTGGTTGTCCCTGCCTTGATAAAGCACTGCTGCCCACTACAAGCATTCATACTCTAACAAGCCAATCCATTGCACAGTGAATTTAAGTGACAACAAGCAGGCATAATATCCAATGTGTAGACCTCTAACACCAACAGTCTTGCAATGTGTAAGACATAACTTCAGAGATGATGATTGTCAAGACCCAAACAGATGGTTATAGGCATACAACCAACAGTATTCCAAATGGAACTGCAGAAATATTTTGGAGATGTACAATGACAGCAGAAGCAGAAGAAAAACTGAAGTGCAGAGCATATCATGAAGTAGAGAATACAAAAGCATACATTCAAGATGAAACTACAGCTGTTACTTTTCCCAAGGACATGCAGCTCTACTGTATAAATATATGATGATGATATCCTCTCAGGTAAAATATTCCAGAGGTAAAATAGTCCCCCATTTAGATCTCCAGGCGGGGACTACTCAGGAGGATGTTGTCATCAGGAAAGACAATACTGGCATTCTACGGATCGGAGAGTGGAATGTTAGATCGCTTAATTGGGTAGGAAAATTAGAAAATTTAAAAAGGGAAATGGATAGGCTGAAGTTAGATATAGTGGGATTAGTGAAGTTTGGTGGCAAGATGAACAGGATTTCTGATCAGGAGAGTACAGGATTATAAATACATCAGTTGGGTATCACAGGAGTAGGACTGATAATGAATAAGAAAACAGGAATGCGGGTAAACTACTATGAGCAGCACAGTGATCACATCATTATTGTCAAGATAGATATGAAGCCAACACTGACAACAGAAGTGCAGGTTTATATGCCATCTAGCTCTGCCGATGATGAGGGGATTGAAGAAATGTATGAGGAGTTAAAGGAAATTATTCAGACAATTAAGGGATAGGAAAACTTAATTTTGATGGGAAACTGGAATTCGGTAGTAGGAAAAGGAAGAGAAGGAAAATAGTAGGTGAATATGGACTGGGTAGAAAGAATGAAAGAGGAAGCCACCTGGTAGAATTTTGTACGGAACATGATTTAATCATAACTAACACCTGGTTTAAGAATCACAAATGAAGGTTGTATACGTGTAAGAGACCAGAAGACAATCAGATAGATTTTATAATGGTAAAACATAGATTCTGGAACCAGGATTTAAACTGTAAGACATACCCAGGGGCAGATATAGACTCTGACCTCAACTTATTGGTCATGAACTGTAGGCTGAAACTGAAAAAAACTGCAAAAAGGTAAGAAAATAAGGAGATGGGACTTGGATAAATTGAGGGATCCTGAAGTTTTTAAGAATTTCAGAGGGAGCTTTAGGCAACAATCAACAGAAACGTGGGAAAATAAAACAGCAGAGGAGGAATGGGTAGCATTGAGAGATGAAATAGTGAAGGCAGCAGAGGACAAAATAGGCAGGAAGGCAAGGCCTACAAAAAATCCTAGGATATCACAGGAAATACTAAATTTAATTGATCAAAGGAGTACAAGCGACTAAGAAATGAGATTTACAGAAAGTGCAAAATGGCTAAGAAGAAGTGGCTGGAAACCAAATGCAAATCTGTAGAAGAATGTATAACAAAGGGAAAAATAGATACTGCCTAGAGGAAAATAAAAGAGACATTTGCAGACAAGAAAAACAGCTCTATGAATATCAAGAACTCAGATGAAAAACCAGTTCTCAGCAAAGAAGGGAAAGCTGAAAGGTGGAAATTGTACATAGAGGAGCTCTACCAAGGAAATCAACTTAGAAACAATATTGTAGGAAGGGAAGAGGATTTATATGAAGATGAAATAGGAGATACTATATTGAGAGAAGAATTTGATAGAGCACTGAAAGACCTAAGTTGAAACAAGGCCCCTGGAGTGAACGACATTCCCTCAGAACTACTGAAGTCTCTGAGAGAGCCAGCCATGACAAAACTGTTTCACCTGATGTATGAGACAGGCGAAAAACCCTCAGAATTTAAGAAGACTGTAATAATCACCATTCCAAAGAAATCAGGTTCAGACAGGTGTGAAAATTACAGAACCATCAGTCTGATAAGTCATTGTTGCAAAATTTTAATACGAATTATCTACATGAGAATGGAAAAGCTGGTAGAAGCTGACCTCGGGGAAGATCAGTTTGGACTCAGAACGAATGTAGGAACACGGGAGGCAATACTCACATTACGACATATCTTAGAAGGTAGATTAAGAAAGGCAAACCTACATTTTTAGCTTTTGTAGATTCGGAAAAATCTTTTGACAATGTTGATTGGAAAAAACTCTTTCAATTTCTGAAGCAAGTAGTAGTACAAATGCCAGACCGCAGTTATTGGAGCCGAAGGGCATGAAAGGAAAGCATTAGTTGGGAAGGGAGTAAGACAGGGTTGTACTTTCTCCAATGTTATTCAATTTGCACATAGAACAGGTGGTGATGGACAGCAAGAAAAAAATTGGAATAGGGATTAAAGTTCGTGGTGAAGAAAAAACATTGTGTTTTGCTGATGACATTGTAATTCTGTCAGAGACAGCAAAGGACCTGGAAGAGCAGTTGAATGGAATGGTCAGTGTGTTGAAGAGAGTGTATAAAATGTACATTAACAATAGCAGAGGATATAAAATGCAGAATGGCAATGGGAAGAAAAGCATTTTTGAAAAAGAGAAATTTGCTAATGTCGAATATTATTTTAAGTGTAAGGTAGTCTTTTCTGAAGGCATTTATGTGGAGTGTTGCATTGTGTGGGAGTGAAACATGGACAATAAACAGTGCAGACAGGAAGAGAACAGATGCTTTTGAAATGTGGTGCTACAGAAGGATGCTGAAGATTAGGTGGGTGGATCCCGTAACTAATGAAAAGGTACTGAACAGAATTGGGGAGAAAAGGAGTTTCTGACATACCATGACTAAAAGAAGGGATTTATTGGTAGGACACATTCTTAGACACCAAGGAATCATAAATTTAGCATTGGAGAGAAGTGCGTGGGGTAAAAATCGCAGAGGGAGACCAAGAGACGCATATAGTAAGCAGATGCAAATGGATGTAGATTGCCGTTCTTATGAGGAGATGAAAATGCTTGCTCAGGATAGAGTAGGGTGGAGAGCTGCATCAAACCAGTCTCCGGGCTGAAGACCATAACAACAACACAACACATTCAAGATGTCTGAGTTGTGTAAAGTAGTTATCCCTGTGATCAAGAAAGAAGACAAAGTTGTACACCTTATGAAAAGACTTGTTGAGGATGTGCACCAGGCACTATTCATGAATGATATTTTGACAGCAGACAACTTAATAAAATGGTGCCAGTAGATTGGAACAATGCATCAGAAATGAATGGGATGTAACAAGTGTGAAGGAGTTCTGAATGTCTTATCATTGGTTGTAATTAAGGAAAAAACAATGAAACAGTTACAAATACAGTTAAAAAGACACTAGAAGTATATGAGTAGCTGAAAACCAAGAAAATACAAGAGATAATAAGGCAGGAACTGGAACTAATGTTGGCTCCCATCACTTGCCCATATAGTTCCATCAAAAATCATGACACAGTGGAGACCAAGGTGGGTTTATGAACTACAATGCAGCATGAGGAACCTGTTTATGCCCCAAGGAAGACTGACATTTGAAGGACATTGTACCGAACCATGTTGGGTTTTTCTTTCCATCTGCTTGCATTATGGAACCTCACGATACCACTGTTGCATAATAATAAATATGAATGCAAATACTGTATTATCATTTTCTTTTCCAAAACTTTTGTTATTCTTTTTTCTAATGTGACTAGCTGAAGTTATTTGCTATTATTTGGTGTCACTGAAGTTTGTTTAATTAGCAGATATTAGTTAGTTCGTGCCAGAGGTATAGAGTTCAGATAGTATGCTAATTAGTATTTCTGATAAAAATAAGTAATTCTTCTCTCATAATATTAAAATAGGTATCATTGTGCTTCACAGTTAATGTTAGGAAAGCTTTGCCCTCATTATTTTCTGTATAATTACCTTTAATTATGAAGGTATAGTTAACAAACCTATTTCATTAAATACATAAATGAAACACTTTTAATTTAACTTGGTTATATTATACAGTACATAGTCACATATGATGTAATTATGAAAAGCACATATAAAAATATACCACTGAAACCTAATACCACATTAGAACTATCATGAAGTACTGATAATGAATCAGATACTCTCATTCTCTCTCTCTCTCTCTCTCTCTCTCTCTCTCTCTCTCTCTCTCTCTCTCTCTCTCTCTCTCACACACACACACACACACAACACCACATACACAGTAGAAACATGTAAATAGATATATATACAAGTGCGTACCTGAAATCAAAGTAAAACCTTATCACAAATAAATAAAGTAGTTACACCGTAATACAGTCACTAAAATACCATGCCATTGATAATATGTATGAACTTTATTTACTTGTCACATGTATTAGCAACTTAACAACACAAGATTGAATCATCTGGAAGCTACAATTGACCAAAGCCAAAATAAACATTTAACTACTGCATATCTTAAAATTAATTTACAAGAACATAACACAACATATACAAATAGATTAAGAAATGGAAATATTTAATTTATAAAGATAATTTTAGACATGTTACTTAAATTGACTGCCTATTAAATTTTAGTGCAACATTAACTTTATATAGAAATGAGCAGTTGGTACGGGTGACAAGTAATGTCGAGCTATGTTGGCTACTTGGTGACGATTTAGAAGAGTGTGGTTGAATTTGTAATGTGTGGCAAAAAAAGGAATCAAACAATATGGTGTAGGACTTAACTGAACACTGATGGACCAAGGATAACTTACCCATGTTGAGTGAAAGAACAACAACATTTTCTACAGTGCAAACATTTTTATCTATATTAATAAAAATGAGTAGCCACACGTATGAAAGTGCATCACTTGAGAATGGCTTCACCAATCTGACTGATCTTTTCACAGGACAAGGTTTGTATGAAAGAAAATTTTTGGAAAATCTACTGGAAAATATCAGAATTTCAGAAAAACTGAAAGTAAGCTTGCAGCTTGGATTCTCCAACAATCACCGTATTCATTTGCTACTCGCTTACCAACCAAATACATTGTAACGGAGTGAACAAATACATCAAGTATGTTAGAATGTTATGCACACAAAGTTAAAACAGCCATACAAATTTAACACGAAACGCTGTTTCTGCAGAAGCCCCTCCGTATTATTCTTATCTCCATGGTGTTACCGGTATGATCATATCTTTGGGGAGTTATAAGGATACATGCTAATTGATGTAAGTTTGTGATATTTTTCAGTGTTATAAACAAATTGAGTACAGATAGTGTTTCTTTATTTATTTATTTATTTTTTATTTTTATTTTTGTATAATCCTCCATTGCGGCGGTGTAATATCCACCGGTGCACGTGCAAAGCAATGACGATTAATAAAGCACAAGACCAGCTGTTGGAAGTTTGTGGAGTATATCTTGAATTGTTGTGTTTTTTCCCATGGACAGTTTTATGTGGTGTTTCTGAGAGTTGCTAAACTATCTGCATTGTTTGTGAATATCATTCATCAACATGTGTTACAATGAATTCAACACAAAAACTTACAAAACGTTGTATTTCCATTCCACTTGCTGTATTTCAATTACTTGTATTGTTTCATATGAAATTTCTATCATTAAAGTATGGTCATACTGCTACTTTGATTTCAATTCAAAAACTTTCATGAAGATATAAACAAGTTATAAAAAGCATATCCTGTTCACTGCGAGAAAAACATACTTAGCTGTGCTGTAAATATGTGTGGTTTTGTTTTTCTTTTCCCAGTCATTTTTAATGTAAAACAGGAAAGCTGTTTTGGGGAATGAAATGGATGGATGATATACACGCAGAGAGGAGGGAAGAGGAGATGGATATGGTTTGGGATAAGAGGGAGTGGTGTGAAAGTGATGGAAAAAGATAGGGGGAGGAGGAGAAGGGGAAACAGAGGAGATAGGAAGTGATAGTGAGAAGAAAAGAGATGAGGTTATATATCCCATACACTGCGAAGCATTGCCAGGTTTGCTGGTTTTTAATAATTTTGTACGTTTAGGCTTGTTATTAGTATTGTATTAAAAAAAAAAAAAAAAAAAAAAAAAAAAAAAAAAAAAAAAAAAAAAAAAAAAAACAGTCTTGATTGAAAGAGAATTTTTACTGTTCTTAGGCAACTGATTTCAGTTTGCTTGTGAGACCATTTTCATGCCAACAGCAATACAATAATGTTACAAATATTAAGAAGGATGTACAGAAGATACCATTGGCTGTGGAAATCAACTATGGAATACTGCACTAATGGTCGAGCTTATATATGGTCAGCTCTGCCCTCCCCCGCCCTCCTTGCACAGTTGATTTCCATGGCTGTTTCCTGACCCACCCACAATCGGCTGTCATGGGTAAACATTTCACATTGTCCAGAATGAAACTTTCACTCTGCAGCGGAGTGTGCGCTGATATGAAACTTCCTGGCAGATTAAAATTGTGTGCCGGAACCGGGTAGCTCAGTGGTAGGGCGCTTGCCCGCGAAAGGCAAAGGTCCCAGGTTCGAGTCCCGGTTCCGGCACACAATTTTAATCTGCCAGGAAGTTTCATATCAGCAGCGCACACTCCGCCGCAGAGTGAAAGTTTCATTCTGGAAACATCCCTTAGGCTGTGGCTAAGCCATGTCTCCACAATATCCTTTCTTCCAGGAGTGCTAGTCTTGCATGGTTCGCAGGAGAGCTTCTGTGAAGTTTGGAAAGTAGGAGGCGAGGTACTGGTGGAAGTAAAGTTGTGAGGCAGCGTCGTGAGTCGTGTCAGGGTAGCTCAGTGGTAGAGCGCTTGCCCGTGAAAGGCAAAGGTCCCAGGTTCGAGTCCCGGTTCTGGCACACAATTTTAATCTGCCAGGAAGTTTCATATCAGCGCACACTCCGCTGCAGAGTGAAAGTTTCATTCTGGAAACATCCCTTAGGCTGTGGCTAAGCCATGTCTCCACCATATCCTTTCTTCCAGGAGTACTAGTCTTGCATGGTTCGCAGGAGAGCTTCTGTGAAGTTTGTAAAGTAGGAGGCGAGGTACTGGCGGAAGTAAAGTTGTGAGGCGGCGTCGTGAGTCGTGTCAGGGTAGCTCAGTGGTAGAGCGCTTGCCCGCGAAAGGCAAAGGTCCCAGGTTCGAGTCCCGGTTCCGGCACACAATTTTAATCTGCCAGGAAGTTTCATTTCACATTGTTATTATTTTACTGTTTCTTGCCATAATATCATCTTCTGAACAGCCTTCTTAATATTTGTACCATTATTGTATTGCAGTTGGCCTGAAGATGGTCTCGCAAGTGCCATGGCTCCGCCTTCTTTTTCTGCGACGGTGGCGCACCCATGTGCTTCAGTGTCCACCACCGTGTCTCTGACACTTTGGCCAAGGAAGGGATTGAGCTGAATCACAGCAAGGACCAACTGCACCTACCTTCCATTAATTTTTTGGGGTACACTGTTTTGGTTGATGGCGTCCCCCCCTCCCTTCCAAAAAGGTCAATGCCATCAAGGAATTACCACGCCCGTCCACATCCAATGAATTGAGGCGGTTCTTAGGCACTACTAATTATTATCGTCGGCACTTGCCTGGTGCTGCTGACATTGAAGCCCCCCTTACTGATGCGCTGACAGGCAAGAATACCTCAGGCACTTGCCCCATCTCTTGGACCCCTGCAATGTCTGAGGCTTTCTCTACCCTTAAAGAACTTTTATCGAATGCTATTACTATTGCTCACCCTCACCCGGGGCGGACATCTTTATCACGACCGATGCCAGCGACACTACCATCAGTGTTGTTCTTAGCCAACCTCTAAATGCCAATATCTCTCCTCTCCAGTTCTTTTCAAAAAAATTAAATCATGCTCAGAGGAAGTATTCAGCCTTTCAACGAACTCCTTGCCATTTATGAGTCCATTAAGCACTTCCACTCCAAGACTGAGGCCCATGCTTTCCATGTCCTCAAGGATCACAAACCTTTGTCAGATGCAATACAAAATCCACCAGCCAATCTTCCTCCTAGACGCTTCCAATACCTAGATTTCATCTCCCAGTTCACCACCGATGTCAGGTACACAGTGTTTTTAGCAGAAATCTTAAAATAAATAGGGACTTAAGAGACCAACTTGTTAAAAAAAGGTACCTAAAGAACTTTTAAGGGACCAACAGGGAGACGAAATACGAGACATCAATAAATTTATTTTTAGTGAACAACCCTACCCAATGACCCATTTTTCTTTATTTATTTGATAAAGAAGTCTTGATTGTACTTTATTTCTTTACTGCTAATGTGTTTTGCCATTTTCAGGCATCTTCAGAATGATATACACACATAGCTTAGTCTTCAGGCTTTAATATTTTGACTTTGTAGTTTGATTTATGCACATCAACAGACACAGACCTATTGCTCTGAAGATGACCAAAAAGGATGATACGAGTTAGCAGTATATTGCCGCGAGACCGCATGTAAACTGACTGTGTGATGCAGAGGATAGCGTCACCGACTGCGATGCTGAAGGTCACCGGTTCAATCCCATCCACCAGCAAAAATTTATATCTTTGTAATTAACATTTCCAGAATATTCTACATGTTTCTTATGTTACCTATTCTTCTAATATATGGTACATTCTGTCTGTGTATAAACAGCAGAGCATTCTGTCCGAGAAGCAGTCAGTGCTGCATGTACGTTTCAGTTTGCAATAAACCTGCTTTCAGTATTAGTGCTGTGTTCACTCGACAACCCTGCCTTCAAAGTCAAGTCTGCTTCAATTTAAAAACGACATTGTTTGGTGGAGGTACCGGGTATCCTGTGAACAGCTGCATCAAAGTGGCTCCAATTAGGCAACATAAAAGGCGTCGCTTACATGGACTAGAACCAGAATACAAGGGATACGAGTACATCCTTCCGAAAGTCCGTATCATCAGAACGACCATGGACACGAAACTAGCAGTAAGCCAGCTGCACATCAGACACCCGTCGGTGTTCTCTGGAGACGCTGGACAGGACCCCAACAAATGGCTAAAGGGTTTTGACCGAGTTGCCAAGTACAACAGGTGGGATCATACAATGTGCTTGGCATATGTTTATTTCTACCTGGATGGAACAGCCCAGCAATGGTTTCAAAACAATGAAGAGAAGCTGAATGACTGGGAAATGTTCCAGACGGAACTCAAGAAGACGTTTGGAGACCAACAGCAACAAATCTGCTCGGCGGAAAAACAACTGAAGAACCGGGCCCAACGACATGGTTAGCCGACACAGTCATACATACAGAAGGTTTTGTCCCTGTGTAACATAGTCAACCCGAATATGACTGAGGCTGACAAAATCACGCACCTGATGAAGGGTATTGCAGAAGACACATACCAAGCTCTTCTGATAAAAAACATTGCTACGAAGGAAGAGTTCATCAAATGGTACCGGCGTATTGAAGAGTTGCAACAAAGGAGGGTTGGAGGATAGAAGTATGACAGACTCCCGAATGTAGTTCCTATGGCCATTGTGGAAGACCAGCATGACTTTGCTTCTCTCATATGACAAATTGTGAGAGAAGTATTACAACAATTTATGGCGGCCGGGACTATTAGACCAAGCGAGCATTAGATTATGGCCATGGATGTAAGCCCTGTAAGTCACAAGGGAGCCAACACCACTGTAGAAAAGGTATTTCAGACATTAGCTTCTGTTTGCCCACCAGATGCACCCGACGTGAAGAATGGCATCACCCCGCTATGGCTTACGCTGCAGCTGCCAAACGGCAACATATGAACCGACCGACGCTGCAACAACTAATTTCCCCGGCAACTATGACGTCACGCAGAAGAACAGACGTCTGGAGGACAGAAGACAACATACCACTTTGCTTCCACTGTGGGTGGCCTGCACATGTCGTACGCTACGGCAGAGAGAGAAGGCGAGTATGCAACGATTAATTTTCCACAAGACGTCAGCTATCAGAGCAGTTCTATCACAGGCAGTAACCGGCTAATGAGTTCCGTACCCTGGAAGAGGTCACTCACCGACGTGCCGCCGCCGTTCACCATCGCCATACAGAGGTACCAGTCACTCCCCTAGCCATAGCGCCCATAAAAACTACGCGAGGCGACCATCTACGGAAATGAGGCCACCGCAGATGAAAATCCTCCATGGATGACAGTCTCCAAGATGTCAGGAAATCTCATCGACGTCATAATCGACGGCCAACCTATCCAGGCACTGGTCGATTCAGGAGCTTCTTTCTCTGTAATCTCGGATAATTGCCGCCGCACACTGAAGAAGACAATGTTCTGTGATATGGGGGCAACTGTGCTGAAGGTTGCAAATGGAAAGTATGTCCAGCAAGCAGGAACTTGTGTCGCAAGAATAACCGTCAACAACAGCACCCTGCCGTTTGAATTTGTCACTTTAAAAGACTGTAGTCATAATGCCATCCTCGGAAGGGACTTCCTTCAGGCATCCCAAGCTATCATTGACTGTGGAAGATCTGAGCTGCAAATCGAGGAAGTCGCTCCGACAGGTACACGTAATACAGAATTTTGCTGTTGACAATGTGGCGATACTGCCATTGACAATGAGAAGTGTTGCAGTCAAAAACACAGATGACCGGTTAAACTGTGAAGTGCTTATGATAGTAAAAAGTTTATCAGGCTCACCAAAGAAATTTACTTACTAGTGGCTATCATAAGAATTACTGGTGATCAAGGAGAGATTTGGATTGCTAGTTGTCACGAGCAGTCACAACCTATCCCCAAGGGATAGGCCACCAGTCTTTATGTTGGCTGACTAGCTTGAAGGATCCATCATGTCGACTATCAAGATGGGCACTAAGACTCCCGCTTGGTGACAAAAGTTAATTTATTGAGCGGCAAGGGTACATTGAGAACCTGTCAACCATAGAGCAGTAACAGCATTATTTATAAACTTCTTGGGCGGCACAAAAAAGTAATTCCATCACTCTATACGATTGTGTTTGCTCTGGCCGCTGCCAACATATGAACACTCAACACAACATGGTGACACAAACTGTAAAATTTCCTGATCCTTTGTTTTCATGGGGAAGACTTCAACATAAAAGCTCAGTAGCACTTTTCAGCCACAGCACATGGGAATGGGCCTTGTGGTGGAGTAGGGCATTCCGTTAAGAGACTGCCAGCTCATGCAAGTTTGCAGAGCCCGTACCAAAATCAGATCCAAACCACCCGAGATCTATTTGAGTGGGCAGTAGATAATAACACAAATGCTGATTTTACATATTCATCTCAAGAAGACACTGCGTCATAAATATTTACAAGTCAGCTTTAAGAGGCATTGACAATCAAAGGAACACAGCAATTTTTCACTTTCATTCTGAATACTACATCAAAATGCAGTGTTGGGAGAGGTAAGTAACTACATTACCAGACAAACTGATGTTACAAGATGTATCAGGCTATGTCACCACTGTATAAGGCATAAACTGGTGGCTCGGATACATTTTAGAAGGAGGAAAAAATGAAGAACTTGATGAAGTGAAAATAACTTTTCTTCATCCATGTGAACCAGCTAAATCATTCTCCTATCCTGCACATGCAAATGTCCTGTGAGTGTCAGTTGTGGATGTTCTCACAAAAATTACTCCAACAGGGAGAACAAACATTCCTAATGAAAGTTATGTAAACCAAACCCAGTCAGCTTTATTAAAATGTAATTTTGAAGTTCCAAGGCAATTAATTGGGACACTGCTTTCAATTCAAAACTTAATTTTTGTCTCTTGTTAGTGTTAATGTATATTTTATGGAAAGTTATATCAAAATTCCTGTTAGTACCTGTTGTGTTAAATTTAGCTAAAAAACAAAGCATTCTGTATTTAATTTTTTTAAATAGTTTCATTCCAAACACCATGGACCAGAACAATTATGTAAATACTTTTATATTTTCATACTTTATTTCAGCTTGTTGTCAAATGCTCAAAATTTTTTTATTTGTTAATATACTGTTATTTAAGTTGTATAAAATTAAAATAAGCAATCAAATTAATTATAAAATATGATGATTAGTTTTGTTTTAATAAGTGAAGTTTTGTTATTTCTAATACTTAATTTTGCTTACCTTTCTGTATATTTTAATGAAATTCCTGTTTATTAAAGGTCGGTTTGGTCAAACTAAGGCTGTTAGTGAAAAACAAGAGTCCGAATTTTTATTTTTTAACAATGAACCCATTATCATCCCACATTTATATTTTGCCATGTGATTTACAACATTATGAAGTAGTTATGGATACATTTTGAAAATTTTCAATTATGTAATTATTTTGTAAAAAACTTAAATTAAAATATTAATTAGTATTTTGAAAAGGGTTATTAGTTAGAAGCTATGTTTTGTTGTATATCCTTGGAAATAGCATGAAAATGCTGCAAAATGACACCTTTCCCAGCTCTCTAGCTCAATTAGAGCAGCACCTAGCACAATTTAAAAAAAGTCCATTCACACATCTTTGGCTGGTTTTTGAAAACTTTACATAGCCATACTTCAGGAATGGTTTGCGATATTTCTTAGTCTCAGCGCACACTACAAGTATACTCAATTTTAGGAAGCTCTAAAATGGTGAGGTAAAATAGCTGTGTTGGTTTGACATGGAATGACCCAATTACATTTTTTGTATGGCTATGGGCAGACAAAAAGATTGGTTTATTAGCATTGAAAGATCTGCAGTTTTAAGGGTTTGCACGCAGTATAAGAACTCTTGGAGGAAAAAAATGTTTTGAAATCTGCAGTACTGTATTCTACATTATCTGTGATCTACAAGTTGCAAGTTGTCCTTATTGGAGCTACTGCCAACATATATGAACAACTTCCATACATCATTTCTACCATAAAGGATGAAGAGGATGTCACACAAAAGTTTGTGGGACTGCGTAGCACTGTCTCTGCGTATGTTTCCTCGGCCCGCGGTCAACAATGTCCTACCATCACTACCTGTACTCCCCTTGACAGGACACTTTTATATGTGCAGGAGATGAGAAGGGAGAAAAATGCTGGTTAAAGCCAGCTGTAACTTGAATGGTGCCTTAGGTTAAGCTTTATTGAAGTTATTAAAATACACAAAATGTGTGTTCCAACTTGGAAAAAAAGGTACTTTAGGGACCAAATTGAAAAAAATTGGTACCCTTTGGAAAAAAAAAAAGGGACTTAAGGGACCAATGGAACCTCCACTAAATACACTGGGTACATCAAGGGCGCTGACAACATCATAGCTGAAGGGTTTACCTCTCTAACCTTGCCATTCTCCAATCAGCTGATGACAAGCTCATGCAACTAGTTTCTGATCATTCCTCCTCTCTCCACCCTGTCCGCACCTCTTTTCCTGTGGTGACAGGCAAAATTTGGTGACAATACCAATGCGAGGTTTGCCCCTTCATCCCTCATCCCTTACAGCAAGAGGTTTTTCAAAAATTGCATGAGCTTTCGCACCCTGGCATCTGCATCTCAACCAGACTTGTCACTGAACATTTCATCAGGCGAGATGTCAAGTGAGACTGTCACACTTGGGCTCAGGCCTGCATTCCCTGCCAATGCAACAAAATCACTCCCCGCCTTTGGGCTCTTTCCCCATTCTCGCGGGTAGATTTCAGCATGTTCTCATCGACATCATCAGCCCTCTTCCTCTGGCGGATGGTTTCCACTACGTTTCATCAACTATCGATCAGACAACCTGCCACCCCTGTCACCAACATCATGGGAGATACAGTGGCTCAAGCCTTCCTTTATTCTTGGGTTTCTTGGTTTGGCCGTCCCTTGGTCATCACCACAGACCAAGGCCACCAGTTCGAATCCTCTCTCTTTTCCACCTCTGAGCCATCAATGCGGCCGAACAATCCCGTACGGGATCTCCCAGCCAAGAAAGCCATAAGCTCATCATCTTCTCAAGAGCCTAGAATCTTGCAGAACGATACGGTCCATCCTCCACTCAGCTCTCCTCACTCGGGCACTCATCGGGTGCTCCCCCAACACCTTCACCTTGCTTATCAATAACTCTCCCTCCACTGTGTCCATAAACCGTCATGTCAAGCCCTCCTCCTCACCCTCCTCTCATAATGTCTGAGGCCAATATCTCTATTCCGGCCTCTTCAGCTTCTCCGTCATCTCCTGCTGTGTCTCTTCCTTACCACCCCTCCCCCCACCCTCCTGCTCGAGTTGCCTCTCCTACTCCTCCTTCCCCCCTCCTCCCCATCTCTCCATTC
The DNA here is from genome assembly GCA_026315105.1 of Locusta migratoria. NCBI lineage: Eukaryota > Metazoa > Arthropoda > Insecta > Orthoptera > Acrididae > Locusta > Locusta migratoria. The sequence goes on along the minus strand of CM048746.1, from coordinate 338,681,624 downwards.
GAGGTACCTCCACACTCTCCCGCCTCCCCCTTCTGAGGCTTTATCATCAACCTCTTCCTCCTGGAATTTGAGGTTTCCATCTCTTCCCAACTCTCTTCCGAAATTGCAATTCTTTTACATGAAAGCTTGATTTTCATACTTTGTAACCCCTTCAGCATTTCCCCCCTCTGCAGCAATGTAGGTACAAGTTACTGAATGTTTCTCCCCTCCTGATTCATTTAATGTGGATGCCAAATGAGCTTTACTGCTCCCCTTGGGTGTGGTTAGAGTGGTACTTCCCCTCCTGCCTGCGCAACCTTCAGTCTCATGCCAGCTGGTGCATCGGGTTTGACAGCCCCCTCACCTGAGGTACTTTGAGGTACCACTGTAAGCCGCCTTCATGGACTGTCGCCTCTGACAGACAACTCCGTGGAGTTGTCCATCAGTCGGACTCCATACACACAACCATCACCAGCTGTCACCCCTACACCCCACCCTCACTTGAACAAACTACTTTGTACAATGGGGGGGATGTGTAGTGGTGATAGCCGTAATCAACTCTGAACAAACAATCATATCTTTATTATTGTCTTTGGGTGAGCCGCCTTTTGGCTGCCACCAACAATTACATTCAGTCTGTTTTATGCTTTTGAACTGTCCGTTTAATAAAGTATTGATATGTAGACAAGTGTACTTTCTGGGGCTCACACCCCATGAAAAATCTACAATAGCATTGTTTGTAAATACAATTTCAAGATTTTGCCAAAGAAAAACTGAAAAACATCCCAAGATTTCGTGTAAATATCACATTCTTTGTTATTGCTATTATTCTACATTAAGTTCATTAACTAACTCATTGTCTAGTGATTGTAAACCAATGTTTGTATTATTTATAACAACTGTGATGTAAAGCCATAACTGTTAACATAATATAAATAGGAGCACACTACAGTGCCAGATGTCTCCTTTACTGACCCAAATGACAGCACGGACATTACCGAGGCAAATGTACTCGCTAGTAGTTTGGTGGTGAGTAATAGTGAAATGGGGACGAAGTTTTTGACACCATCTATACCAAGTTTATTGACAGCAGGTAGTGGAAGTGAGTGAAAAATTAGGTGAACAAATAACTGCTTCAAATGAAAATTTGGGACAACAAGTGGTGGAGAAAACAGAAAACAAAGTAGAAGGATATAAAGCTGAGACTGACCGGTAGACTTCAGAGTAATGTAAATACATGTAATCAGTATGTGCAAGTTTTGTGTAAAAAGGTGCAGCTAATTCAAGAAGACACTGTAACTAAGAGATTAAGTGGCAGTTCTGGGGGTGTTTGGGAAGAATACTTGGGGGGGGGGGGGGGGGGGGGCATTGGTTTCAAGGTGATGTGTGTAGTAAATGCAGTAAAACAGTGTTTTTCAACATGGGGGTTCACAAAGTCTTGCTTGGTGGGTCACCATCACAGGAGGAAGTGCTTGCATCACAAAATAACTAGGGGTTGAGTAATACAATATTGTATGCGTAAGTGAAATTTATTCAATGTTAAAATTACGGAGTTTCTTATGTAATATTCATAATGAATTGAATGGATCATCAGTTGTTTTAAAATATAGTCTATTAATGATTAATAAGTGCAAAGTCTGAAAACTGTTTTCAGGAACCAATCAATAGGTAAAGGAACATTTTACAATAAGTAATTCTGAAAAAATAAAAATACAAAAAAAACTACTTTACAAATTGTCTATACAATGGGACTTTTCTTAATGAGCACTATTTGCCTCACAGTCTAGTCTGAAATGCGAAACACTCATTAAACAAATTATATTTTGCTGTTGGAAGTCATGTAAAAACATGATAGTGTTCCATTCCGAAAAATATGCAATGCAGCTTTTGATTGGAGGGCAGGAAAGTTATGTTCAATAATGCAAAGAAAGGCATGTTTCATTGTACTCCTATGATTATTGAGAGTAGTGCAAACCATAGTCATCAGAGCCTAGAACTGAATTTCTAGATACAAGATGTGTAGTGACTGTGGACAGTGTTCAAGAAAATGGAGTAGATGCAGATATAATGACTTGGCGGAAATAAGCTAAAGGAAGCCACCAAATTGATCAAAAACCAGAAAGAAGTGTGTTGTGGGACTACTACGAGGTATTTGATGACTGTCAAGAACGAATGAAGAACAATGAGTGTACACTGAAATTGAAACCCCATGAAACAGTTTATATGAGACCCTACAGAGCACCAGTATCAAATAGGAAAGCTGTGGAAAAGGAATAGACAAAATTGAGAAATGGGACCTTATTGAAAGAAGCAACAGCCAATGCAACAACCCGATTGTGGCCATTTTGAAGGAAAGTGGTGATGTGAGTCTTGTTTTAGACTAAAGGCATCTAAACAAGTTTTTGGAGGGAGGGACCAAGTATCCAGAGAGCATTAATAAGTTGCTACACAAATTTGAACATATCAAATATATGACCAGTTTAGACTTGACATCAGGTTTTTGCCGAGTACCTTCGGCTAAGGACTCACAAAAATATACTGCTTTCTTGTGCAATGGCAGATATTACCAATATTGTGTGGTACCATTTGGACTCAATGTTTCTGTAACAGAATTCATCACAGTTCTATATACAGCATTAGGCAAAGAATTGCTAAACAATTAAATAGTGTATGTAGATGATATCTTGATCACTGGTAGTACACGAGTTGAACATCTAAGTACCCTAACAGAAGTATGTAGGAAATTATGATTGGGAGGCATTTCCATGAACCTAAAGAAATGTAAATAAGCTGAAGAACAGTTGAACTTCTTAGGACATATCATCACAGAAGATGTGATCTAACTGATGCAGAGAAATTAGAAGGAACATCCAAATACCCTATACCAAAGACTAAAAAGGAACTAGAATTATTTCTCAGAATATGCAGTTATTACCGAAAATTTCTGAATACACAGGCTGCAATGCACCTTGTATGAGCAACATATTGAAGAAGAATATTGTTTGGGCATTGACTGAAGAATGTGTAGAAGCTTGTGATAACATCATGACCAGTAACGGTATAGTAAAATTTTGTACAGACCAAATTTCACTCTACCTTTTTGCTTAACTATTGACACAAGTAATTATGGTCTTGGAACCCATCTCTTCCCAGTAAGATTACATGCTGACAAGACTGAACAGAGATTCATTGCTTTTGCAAGCAGTATTTATTCAGTGAACTATTCACTGTCATGACAAACCACCATTCTTTAAGTTGGTTAACCAGTTTGAAGGAACCACTGATTGACTACCAAGATGAGCACCAAGACTCCAAAAGTACAATGTCACAGTGCTATTAAAAATGGGTACAAACACAAGGATGCCAACTGCCTTTCAAAGAATCCATTACCCGAACACAACAGCATGGATGAAATTTCATCCCTCACTGAATTATGTGTCATTACAGCTGAACAGAGGGAAGATTCAGCATTATTACAAACCATAGAGGCCTTGGATAAAAGAGAACTGACCAAATGAGAGTTTCAACTTGTGTGCATAAAAACAACTATGATTCACTGGGCCCCAAATGGCTACTGGTTGTTCCAGCTCATCTTCAGCCAGCTATTATCAAATACTTCCATGAATCTCCAATATCTGGTCATCTGTGATTCAGAATCAAAATCAGGTATTACTGGTAAGGTCTCTACGAATCTGTCAAGCACTATGTGGGTAACTGTGAAGAGTGCCAGAGATGGAAGCATGTGCCGCAATTACCTCCAGGGGATCTGGTACCAATTCCACCAGCAGCAGTTCCATTTTACCAGATTGGAACTGACCATTTAAGCAATTTCCCAAAGTCGACAACCGGTAACCAATGGATAATAGTCTGCATTGAGTACCTCACCCGCTATGCTGTCGCCAAACCTGTAAAGACTGCAGAAAATCAAGAGATTGCAAAATTCATAGTAGAAGACATTATTTTGAAGCATGGTGCACCACATGTAATGATACCTGTTCATGGAAAAATATTCCAGTGAAAACTAGTATCAGAGTAATGTCATGTTGCAACATTCTCCACAGAATAACAAATGCCTATCATCCTCAGACAAATGGTCTTACAGAACGTTTTAACAAGGCATTAGCAGGTATGCTGTTGATGTACATTGATGTTGAGCAGAAGTATTGGGAAACAATACTGCCAGTCATGACATTTGCTTACAATACAGCAAGGCAAGACACCACATGCTTCACACCATTTTACCTGCTCCATGGTCATGAAGCTGGGACGAGAAAGGATACGCTGTTCCTGTTCCAACCACAAGACACTCAGGATGACTGTGTGAAACAGCACATCACCAGGGTCGAATAAGCATGACAAATGGCTCTCATACGGACACTGGACACCCAGGAGAAAGACCATCAGTGGTATAATGACAAGCAGCGACTTATTGCCGCGAGAGACCACAAACACCAACTGCCAGTGTGGCGCAGGGGATAGCGTCACGGACTGCGGAGCAGAAGGTCGCTGATTCAATCCCGCCCACCGGCAAAAATTTATTTCTTTGTAATTAACAATTCCAGAAGGTTCTACATCTTTCTTATGTTCACTTGTAAATTCTACTTGTTTCTTATGTTAACTGTTCTTCTAATTTCTGGTAAATTCTGTCAGTGTATAAATAGCAGAGCACTCTGCCTGAGAGGCAGTCAGTGCTGCGTGTACATTGAGTTCGTAATAAACGTGCTTTCAGTATAAGTGCTGTGTTTAGTTGCCTTCGAAGTCAAGCCTGCTTCCATTGCAACGCGACATTGTTTGGTGGAGGCGCCGGGTACACTGTGCAACAGTTGCATCACCGTGGCTCCGATTAGGCAACGTAAAAGCCGTCACTTACACGGGCTGGAACTGGAATACAAGGGATACACCGAGTACGTCCTTCCTAAGGTCCGTATTATCAGAAGAACGATGGAGGCGAAACCAGCAATGAGCCAATTGCACATCAGACACCCGTCGGTGTTCTCTGGAGATGCTGGTCAGGACCCCAACAAATGGCTAAAAGGGTTCGACCGAGTCGCCATGTACAACAGGTGGGATCATACGATGTGCTTGGCCAACGTTTATTTCTACCTGGATGGAACAGCCCAGCAATGGTTCGAAAACAACGAAGACAAGTTGAATGACTGGGAGACGTTCCAGGAGGAACTTAAGAAGACGTTTGGAGACCGCCAGCGACAAATCCGCTCAGTGGAAGAACAACTGAAGAACCGGGCCCAACGACATGGTGAGCCGACACAATCATACATACAGAGTGTTTTGTCCCTGTGTAACGTAGTCAATTCGAACATGACTGAAGCGGACAAAATCACGCACCTGATGAAGGGAATTGCAGAAGATATGTACCAAGCTCTTCTGATAAAAGACGTCGCTATGATAGAAGAGTTCATCAAGTGGTGCCAGCGCATTGAAGAGATACAACAAAGGAGGGTTGGACGCAAGAAGTATGACAGTCTCACAAATGTAGTCCCTATGGCCGTTGTGGAAGACCAGCAGGACTTGGCTTCTCTCATACGACAAATCGTGAGAGAAGAATTACAACAGTGCATGGCAGGTGGGACTATTAGACCGAGCGAGCATCAGATTATGGCCATGGATGTGAGCCCTATAAGTCACGAGGTAGCCGACGCCACTGAGGATGAGGTATTTCAAACATTAGCTCCTGTCTGCCCCATCAGTCGCACCCGACGTGAAGAATGGCATCGCCCTGCTATGACTTACGCTGCAGCCGCCAAACGGCAGCCCATGAACTGACCGACGCGACCACAGCCAACTTCCCCGGTAACTATGACGCCCCGCAGAAGAACAGATGTCTGGAGGACAGAAGACAACACACCACTGTTTTTCCACTGTGGACGCCCTGGACATGTCGTACACTACTGCAGAGAGAGGAGGCGAGTATTCGATAATTATTTTGCCGCAAGACGTCAGCCGTCAGAGCAGTTCTATCCAAGGCAGTCACCTGCTGGTAAGTTCAGTCGACCTATGGGAAGAAGCCGATCGCCGTACCATAGACGAGGTCACTCCCCGACGTGCCGCAGCCGTTCACCGTCGCCGTACAGAGGTACCAGCCGCTCCCCTAGCTGCCGCGCCCAGGAAAACTAAGCGAGGCGACCATCTATGGAGGTGAGGCCGCCGCCTATGAAAATCCTCCATGGACGACAGTCGCCAAGATGTCGGGAAATCTCATCAACGTCATAATCGACGGCCAACCTGCCCGGGCACTTGTTGATTCAGGAGCGTCTTTTCCTGTGTTGTCGGATAATTACCACCGCACACTAAAGAAGACAATGTTCTGTGATACAGGGGCAACTGTGCTGAAGGTTGCAAATGGAAAGTACGTCCATCCAGCAGGAACTTGTGTTGCAAGAATAACCATCAACAACAGGACGCAGCCGTTTGAATTTGTCGTGTTAACAGAAGGTAGTCACAATGTCATCCTCGGATGGGACTTCCTTCAGGCATCCCAAGCTATCATTGACTGTGGAAGATCTGAGCTGCAAATTGAAAAAGTTGCTCCACCGGATACACGTAATACAGAATTTTCTGGGAAGCTATTCGTTGTTGACAATGTGACGATACCGCCGTTGACAATACAGCAAGGCAAGACACCACATGCTTCACACCATTTTACCTGCTCCATGGTCATGAAGCTGGGACGAGAAAGGATACGCTGTTCCTGTTCCAACCACAAGACACTCAGGATGACTGTGTGAAACAGCTCATCACCAGGGTCGAAGAAGCATGACAAATGGCTCTCATACGGACACTGGACATCCAGGAGAAAGACCATCAGTGGTATAATGACAAGCAGCGACTTATTGCCGCGAGAGACCACAAACACCAACTGCCAGTGTGGCGCAGGGGATAGCGTCAGTCACAAACACAGATGACTGGTTAAACTGTGAAGTTCTTGTTGATAGTAAAAAGTTTATGAGGCTCACAAAAGAAATTTACATACCAGCGGCTATTATAAGCATTACCGGTGGTCAAGGAGATATTTGGATCACAAATTGTCGCGAGCAGTCACAACTTATCCCCAAGGGAATGTGTATCGGGACAGCTGAACCAATCCAGGACGGTGAGCTCAATGTCATCAATGAAGACCCATGCCCTGCTGTTAGTACAGGCAACACGCTGGAGGAAACAAACGTGGAACTGCCAATAGGGCCTGGACTGACCACGGAACAACGCCAGCGGGTGTTAGGTATACTACGCCAATTTTCGGGTGCATTCCCACCTCAGCAGGAGAAAAGTCATACGCAACGGCCCACGATAAAGCACCGTATCAATACTGGGGATCATCCGCCAATTAGCCAGCGTTCGTATAGAGTGTCGCCAGCTGAAAGACGGATAATTCGGGAGGAAGTGGAGAAGATGTTGCGAAATGACATTATTCAACCTTCGGAGAGTCCTTGGTCGTCTCCGGTGGTCCTCGTAAAGAAGAAGGATGGCACATGGCGATTCTGTGTCGACTATCGGCGGCTGAACAGTATCACAAAGAAAGATGTCTACCCATTGCCGCGTATTGATGACACCTTAGACTGCTTGAAAGGAGCTACATACTTCTCAACTATGGACATGCAGACAGGTTACTGGCAAATCGAGGTTGACGAAGCTGACAGGGAGAAAACAGCTTTTATTACACCTGACGGCCTCTATGAATTTAAAGTAATGCCATTTGGATTATGTAATGCTCCAGACACATTCGAACGCATGATGGACAACTTGCTTCGACACCTTAAGTGGATGATGTGTCTCTGCTATTTAGATGACATTGTCGTTTTCTTGAAACATTTGAAGAACATCTGAGTCGCCTGTCAAGTGTGTTCAGACTGCAGGTCTCCGCCTCGATCCAAAGAAGTGCCTCTTCGTCGCCAAAGAGATAAAAATCCTGGGGCACCTAGTCAACAGAGATGGTGTCCGTCCTGATCCAGACAAAGTAAGGGCAGTCACAGAATTTCCAACTCCTCAGCACATCCATGATGTGAGAAGTTTTCTCGGGCTGTGCTCATACTACCGACGTTTCATAAAAGGATTTTGTAACAAGGAACGTTCATTACAAGAACTTCTGCAGGGAGACGCCAAATTTTACTGGGATGCGACAAAAGAAAGAGCTTTCCGAGCACTTAAGGAGGCTCTAACTTCCGCACCAGTGCTAGCCTTGTACGACGAGAATGCAGAAACGGAACTTCACACAGACGCCAGTGGCTATGGGATTGGTGCAGTGCTTGTACAAGTTCAGGAAGGTGCTGAAAAAGTGATAGCCTATGCGTCAAGAGTACTCTCAAAGTCCGAGATAAACTACTCTACAACTGAAAAAGAATGTCTCGCGGTTATCTGGGCTATCAAAAAGTTTCGGCCGTATTTATTCGGCAAACCATTCACCGTCGTGACAGATCACCATTCTTTGTGTTGGCTGACTAGCTTGAAGGATCCATCAGGTCGACTAGCAAGATGGGCACTAAGACTCCAAGAGTACGATGTCACAGTGGTATTCAAGAACGGGCGCAAACACAAGGATGCCGACTGCCTTTCGAGGAATCCATTAGTGAAACACAGCAGTATTAATGAAATTTCAGCTCTCACTGAATTAGATGACGTTACAGCTGAACAGAGGGAAGATCCAACACTATTAAAAATGATAGAGGCCTTAGAGAAAGGGGAACCGACCAATGGAGAGTTCCAACTTATAAATGGAACATTGTACTGGGCCCCAAATGGCTACTCGTGGTTCCAGCTCATCTCCAGCCAGCTATTCTTAAATATTTCCATGATGCTCCAATATCCGGTCATCTGGGATTCGTGAAGACTCTAGACAGAATCGATCTGTCAAGCACTATGTGAGTCACTGTAAAGAGTGCCAGCGACGGAAGCATGTGCCGCAATTACCTCCAGGACATCTCGTACTGATTCCGCCGGCAGCAGCTCCATTCCACCGAGTTGGGATCGATCTTTTAGGGAGGTTCCCAAAGTCGACAACCGGTAACCATTGGATAATAGTCTGCACTGACTACCTCACACGCTACGCTGTCACCAAACCTGTGCCGACTGCAGAAGCTCCAGAGATCGCAAAATTCCTTGTAGAAGACATTATTTTGAAGCATGGAGCACCACGTGTCATGATATCTGATCGTGGAAAAGTTTTCCAGTCAAAACTAGTATCAGAGGTAATGTCACGGTGCAACATTGTCCACAGAATGACAACTGCATACCATCCTCAGACAAATGGTCTTACGGAATGTTTTAACAAAACGTTAGCCGACATGCTGTCGATGTACGTCAATGTTGAGCAGAAGGATTGGGATATAATTCTGCCAGTCGTGATATTTGCTTACAATACTGCAAGACAAGACACCACAGGCTTTACTCCGTTTTTTCTGCTCCATGGCCATGAAGCTGAGACGACAATGGATACACTCTTCCCGTTCCAACCGGACGACACTCAGGATGACTATGTTAAACAGCTCATCACCAGGGTCGAAGAAGCAAGACAGCTGGCTCGCATACGGATACTGGACGCCCAGGAGAAGGACCGTCAGCGGTATAACGAGAAGCACCGATCTGTTGTGTACAGCCCAGGAGATCTGGTATGGATTTTTACCCCTGTACGGAAGGTTGGACTGTCAGAAAAGTTATTGAAGCGATACTTTGGTCAGTATCATGTCATACGCCGCCTGTCAGACGTCACATACGAAGTTGAGGATTATGAGCCGTCGTTGAAACATCAAAAACGAAGAGACATTGTTCACGTCCTGCGCATGAAGCCTTACTACAATCCTGAAGAGCAGGTAGACGACAATGGCTTCTTGTTGAAGGACTCTAAGGACGGTAATGTTCCTGATGAAGCCACGACAGGAACGTCTGTCGTCGATAATCGCGGAGAAGGGAAGGATTCTCTTGAACTGTCATACAGAGGACCCATGACGTGGTCAAGATCCAGGACATTGCAGCTGGCTCCACAGGGATCATAACAGCAGGTCACTGTTTCTCCAGGAGAGGGAGCAATGCCGCGAGAGACCACAAACACCAACTGCCGGCGTGGCGCAGGGGATAGCGTCACGGACTGCGGAGCAGAAGGTCGTCGATTCAATTCCGCCCACAGGCAAAAATTTATTTCTTTGTAATTAACAATTCCAGAAGGTTCTACATCTTTCTTATGTTCACTTGTAAATTCTACTTGTTTCTTATGTTAACTGTTCTTCTAATTTCTGGTAAATTCTGTCAGTGTATAAATAGCAGAGCATTCTGCCTGAGAGGCAGTCAGTGCTGCGTGTACGTTGAGTTCGTAATAAACGTGCTTTCAGTATAAGTGCTGTGTTTAGCTGCCTTCGAAGTCAAGCCTGCTTCCATTGCAATGCGACAATATTGTGTAGAGCCCAGAAGATCTGGTATGGATTTTTACCCTGTATGGAAAGTTGGGCTATCGGAAAAGTTACTCAAGTGATAATTTTGTCCTTATCGTGTACACCACCTTTCAGATGTCACATATGAAGTTGCGGATTATCAGCCATCCTCAAAATGACAAAAACAGAGAGACATTTTTCTCATCCTCTGTATGAAGCCTTAACATGATTCTAAAGAGCAGATAGAAACAGCTTCTTGTGCAAGGACTCCTAAGACTGTTATGATAATGATGAAGCCACGACAGGAAGGTCTGTCACTGGGCATGGCCAATGTAAGGAAGGAGTGGAAGCAGAATGGAAGGAGTCTCTGGAACTGCCATACAGAGGACCCATGACAAGATCTAGAACATTGCAGCTGCTTCCAAAGGGAACCTAACAGCAGGTATCTTGTTGTTTCAGGAAGGGGAGCAGTTCCAAGAGTCTTCCGATGGGATGTGTGGTGCAGTAGTTAGCATTGCAAATCACTGTGCTGGCAGTCCCCGGTTCAAATCCCACCATTCATAGATAAAATTTTATTTCCTTGTATTTACTATTTTTAGAATGTTCTGCGTGTTTCTTAAGTTTGTTATACTTGGAAGTTCCAGAACATTCTTTCCATGTATGAATAGGAGAGCACTCCAAGCAGGATTCGGTCTGTTCTGAATGTTTGTACAAGTTAGCAATAAACCTGTTCTAAGTGTAAAGTGTTGTGCTCTATGAATGACTAGCCTTCGAATTCTAGACCACCTGCAGTTTTCAACATTTCCATATGATATTCGTTATGTTATGCTCGCATCCAGCCCACACAGACATGTTCTGAATTAAGTGATGTGACATAGGACAATGTTCTGGTTAATTACAGTGATTAAGCTAATGAACTATATGACACATGGAGCAGACAACTGTCAGAATAATCAAGATGCCACAATTGTTGATTTACCAAAAGCTGTTCTAGAACATTCTATAATCTTCCATTATAGACAATTGAATATAAATCTTGATGTGATGTATATAACTACAGGTTGTACTCAAACGATACTGTAACATAGCTTACCAAATCATTTTATAGCTTAAGGAACTTTATTGGTAGAGAAATCATTTAATTAAATGTAATGACTTTCTGTAAGTAAGCAAATGCAAATCAATGGTAAACATCAGTTGTTATAATTTTGTAAATCTTTATGAAGATTCGCTGATTAAATGTTAGCAACTGATTTAATCATTTCAGTAATTAGCTAAATAGCAAAATGTGATTCATATCAGTTATGGTGAACAAGTGTTTGTATTTCATAAAGAAAATAAGAAGATATGTGCAATCTCATCTTATGCAGATGATCTACTAGTAACGAGGTATTCCTTGATTATTGTAACTTTTATTAATTCCACAACTTTTAATTTTAATATTGTGTATGGTAACTATAAATGGTTGTAAGGAGAAGCATTGTTTGCTGTGTTATATAGATCAGTGAGCTTTGGCACCATGGGAGTTGTTGAGTCATGGTTGTTGTTTGCAAAGTAATTGTGTATTCTTCGTGGAATTGCAAAGTTATCTATGAGGAGGTCAATCTAGAATATTAAGGAGTTACTAGTTTGTCGGATGTAGCTGTGTAAAGAAGAAATGAACATTAAGTTCAAATTGTGTATTTTTTTGAATATCATCCTCTCCTACAATATCATCATAAATTGCCCGCCTGTTGTCGGTCTATCATACATGCAAGCAGATTACAACATACTTGAAAATCAGATGAATATCAGTTTGTTCAGATGTGATATACTTAACATTAATTGAGCAACTATACTATATTGCACACAGATTGAGTTACAAAGACAGAACAGTAAAGTGCAACGAAATGGGAAGCAGGTCACCCAAAGACCTTAGTGAAATATATACAGTTCTTAAGGTGGTCGATATGAGCTACTGCCACCACACAGCCCTCCCTTCCCCCCACCCACTCCCCGAAATAAAGAGTACACCTGTCGAACTTGGGGGAAACGGGCAGGTTGATGACAACATCTGGCATTGAAACCCAATGTATCTTCATGACAGATAGCTGCACCGCATCCTCAGACAGGATCAAAGACTCTTGGAGGCAGAGTGCAGTGGCGCCAAAGACAGTGAAGTCCTCAAGGTGGTGAGGTTGGTGTACCTGCCACTCAAGAGTAATGGGAGAGTAAAGAGTCAGACAAACTAGTATGATGAGACACACTTCACTAGAGGGTAGGAGGAATACACAGGTGGCAACTGAGTCAAGAGAGGGAGCTGGGGTGATACACTTAAGAAGCTCACAACTGTTTTGTTTTGGAGGGAGGAGAGCCACTAATAACCATGCAGACAATGAAAACTGAGCCATCGGACAAGAGACCAGAGATGTCGACTGCTATACAGGAGTTTGACAAATCACACAAAAAGTGTTTGTTTCCGAGATAATGGAAGATATGGCGGTGCACAACATCAGGAATTTGTGATGTACTACATAATCAATGCCCCCTATAGGTTCTGGAACGTCGGCCACTAAGAAGTTCCACTTCAGAACACACTTGCATGACAGGTGAACAGAGAGAAAGATTGAGCCTGCGCACAGCAGTTGAATGGCATTGACAGCTAAAAGACCTGCACGATGAGATCGTAGAGAGCCAATCACAATAGACGCAGGCAGCAGAGAGACAGTGACCAAGAAGGGAGTGCTGGAGATGCAGTTGTGTAATTAGAGGAGACCACCCAGAGATGGAGTCTCACAGACATTGCAGCGTGTGTAGGCACCTACTGTCAGCTGGGCAGGAAGTGGCACCTAAGTCATTCTGTGCTCTGCGTTTGGATGAAGGCATGGTGGGTGACACTTGTGCGTGGAACCCCAAAATAGCTATGGTAATAGCAGTGCGGGTATTGCAGAACCTGTGCCTCTGAAAAGTGGATGAGCTGTGGTGGGCCATTGTTGGAGTCCACAGAGGAAGCTGTATGTCACTCTTACGAGGAGCAAAGTTGAGGAGCAGTGATGTAGCAATGAGGAATACCAGGAGTGTCAACAAGTTCATCAGGCACATGGGAATGACCTTTGATGATGGTGCAAGACTGAGGTGGTCACTGTTGAGCCTGTAACTCTGTTTGTTGTGCACCTCCCGTAGGTATGCTTTATGCACAATGCAAATGCACTCACTGGGTAACTCTAGGATGCTGCAAATGAGTGCCATCTGAACCAGAAGAAGCAGCTTACTGGTCCAGAGTACCATGAGGGTGAAGGCCGGCATCACATGTTCGCTGACCAGCAGTCGGAGACATCTCCACAGCTGCGAAGGTTTTCTGTCACTGAGAAGTTCCTCATGTAGGCTGTGAAGAATTGTATCATCAGGAGTGTGGGTAACCCACTCAAGGATTGTCCACATGGCCAAGTAGTAGTGGTGAGAAGTAGGTGGTGACATCAGTAAGATACAAATAAGGTCAATATGCTCATGCAAGTGCTTTATCAGGCATAGGTAAGGAGCAGCGTCATCAAGGTAGTAATGTTCGAAGATTTGCTCTACTACATCGTCGGTGCATCAAAGGAAAATGGTAGCAGCTTGGTCAGGTGCCCAAGTTCAGGTGAAGGAGGCGATCATAGCACTTGAGTCTCTGACAGCTGCATCTGCCTTTTGATGTTATGGAATTGCGAGAGCATCTCGCGGTGCGCCAGAGGTCCCTGTTGGGGCGTAGAAAGTGACTCTGTGTGAAGGCACAACATGGAAGGCTGACGCAGCAGTGGCGCCAAAAAGTGCCGGAAAACTGGGCGGTTGAACATGGAGGAGTCATGTAATGTGCTAGTCATGCAAGCGGAAGAGGGCGGCACGGGCTGTCATAGCATGGCAGGTGTGTCCCAAGATGCTGAGCATGGCTGCACACCATTCACATTATCATTTGACAAACTGTTGATGCAGGCAAGGTCACTCAAAAGTTTATGAGTGTTGAAAGCAGTATCACTGTGGAAACTCTGCACCGGTGGTTGCACAAAATTTGGCATTATGCTATTGTTTGCCACAAAGAAAAAGGTGCAGCAGAAACTTGCAAGTAGGATCCAGAGCCAAAAACTGAACTTGACGAACAGTCTGGAATGTGTCCACTGACAGGTTCACTGGGTGCAGCACTGGGAGCACATGGGCCGTGGAACAATATGTATGGGCACATGGTGGCACAGTTTCGGGCCGTGAATTTAAATTCGTAGCACTGAAAACTAGACAGTTCACATTTAGCAAAGGTCAATGTTGTGCACACACTAAAATGTTTTTGCCAACAAGAACAGATATTGTTAAAGTTTTAAGCACTGGATGGAATATTTGGTGTAACAAAGGCTGATTCTATTATGAGGCCATGTCCACTCTTATGATAAATCATGTTGAATAAATAAGTCCTGTGAAAATTGCTGAGCCGGATGCAAAGGTGTTGAAGCAAAGGAACTCTACAAGTCTTGTAGAAGCGAAGAGTCCGTGAACAGTTGAGAATCTGGCACGTATCCCAGCGGAGGTGGCAGGCAAAGTCATCGTGGCATGAGACTGTTAGTCCACATCTCATCGTATATAACAAGAAAAGCAGCTGAAGCAATGAAAAACTCACTTCTAATGTGTACAAGGGTGTAGAACGAAACAGTGGGGTCCCCACTATGGGATTTTGTAGGGTTGTAGCCTCAGGTAAACTCCACATTAATTGAACAACTATACGTTATTGCATGTAGATTGAGATACAAAGACAGACTGTTAAAACATGGCAGAGCCGGGAAGCAGCTCATCCAAAGAGCTTGGTGAAAGATATACAATTCTTATGGTGGTTGATATGTGCTATCGCCACCACACACACACACACACACACACACACACACACACACACACACACACACACACACATATATATATATATATATAAAATATAAAAAATAGACGAAGATTACTCACCAGGCGAAGGAGCACAGGTGTGACAGCATCACAAATAAATAAATGAATACACACACAATCGCAAGCTTTCGCAACCCAGTTGCGTCTTCAGGCAGTAGGGAAGGAGAGGGAAAAGGAAATGATGAGGGTTTTAAGGAAGGGGGTAAGGAGCCATTCCAATCCCCAAGGTAAGTCTTTCCTCTCCCGGGATTGGAATGGCTCCTTACCCCCTTCCTTAAAACCCTCATCATTTCCTTTTCCCTCTCCTTCCCTACTGCCTGAAGACGCAACTGGGTTGCGAAAGCTTGCGATTGTGTGTGTGTGTGTATTCATTTATTTATTTGTGATGCTGTCACACCTGTGCTCCTTCGCCTGGTGAGTAATCTTCGTCTATTTTTTATATTTTATTTTTCCTGCTAGGAATTTTTCGTCTTAATAATCGTTTAATATATATATATATATATATATATATATATATATATATTATAGAGGAAAAATTCCTAACAGGAAAAAAATATACGTAAAAAATAGATGAAGAACACTTACCAGGCGAAGGGGCACAGGCAGTAATAGCAACAAATAAACACACAGACACACACACACTCAAAAATGCTAGCTTTCGCAGCCTAGCTGCTTCATCAGGCAGAAGGGAAGGAGAGGGAAAAGGAAATGATGAGGGATTTAAGGAAGGGGGTAAGGAGCCATTCCAATCCCGGGACAGGAAAGACTTACCTTGGGGGAAAAAAATGGTGGCGAAAGCTCGAATGGTTGTGTGTTTTTGTGTGTGTTTAGTGTTCCTATCGACCAGCCTGTACTTTAGGTAAGTCAAAAATCTATTTACCTTCCATTTTTTTCCCCCAAGGTAAGTCTTTCCTGTCCCGGGATTGGAATGGCTCCTTACCCCCTTCCTTAAATCCTTAAATTCCTCATCATTTCCTTTTCCCTCTCCTTCCCTTCTGCCTGATGAAGCAGCTAGGCTGCGAAAGCTAGCATTTTTGAGTGTGTGTGTGTCTGTGTGTTTATTTGTTGCTATTACTGCCTGTGCCCCTTCGCCTGGTAAGTGTTCTTCATCTATTTTTTACGTATATATATATATATATATATATATATATATATATATATATATATATATATATATATATATATATATATAAAGTACAGGCTGGTCGATAGGAACACTAAACACACACAAAAACACACAACCATTCGAGCTTTCGCCACCAGTGGTGGCTTCTTCGGGAAAAAGAGGGAGGAAGGAGAGGAGAAAGGGAAGGATACGGGTTTTAAGGAAGTGGAAAAGGAGCCATTCCAATCCCAGGAGTGGAAGGACTTACCTTAGGGGACAAAAAGGAAGGTAAACAAATACACACACACTCACACATATCCACATCCAAACACACTTAGGCAGACATTTGTAGAAACCAAAGAAACTTCTTTGGTTTCTACAAATGTCTGCCTAAGTGTGTTTGGATGTGGATATGTGTGAGTGTGTGTGTATTTGTTTACCTTCCTTTTTGTCCCCTAAGGTAAGTCCTTCCACTCCTGGGATTGGAATGGCTCCTTTTCCACTTCCTTAAAACCCGTATCCTTCCCTTTCTCCTCTCCTTCCTCCCTCTTTTTCCCGAAGAAGCCATCACTGGTGGCGAAAGCTCGAATGGTTGTGTGTTTTTGTGTGTGTTTAGTGTTCCTATCGACCAGCCTGTACTTTAGGTAAGTCAAAAATCTTTATTTTATACCATTTTCCTACCTGGAAGGTCTCCTTCTATAATATTATATATATGACTAGCACAAAACCATTTTATAGTTGACTATCCACCAACAGAATTTCAAAACAATTTGTGGAGTGCTTTAGTAAGCAGATAAATACCAATTGTAGCAAGTATGTAACTGGTATTAGATATTTGAGAATCTAATTTTATTTGCTTTATCTAACTACTCTGATTGTACTTATCATTGTACATTTCCCCAGAGACCAAAAGATGACAACCATGAGTGTCAAAACCAGTTCTCTTGCATAAAAAATAAAAAATGGAACAAAATAAATATATCCTTTTCATAATACTGTTGTGGGATTTCCATTATTGGATATGTTGTTGTTGTTGTTTATAGGGGACTAACCTACAAGGTAATCAGTCCCTATTGGTATGTAAAATGCTTAATTAGCTCTAACCACCTGATAAACTGAAATTACAATGAAGATGAAGGGAAGCTTTTCATTGTTACAAAACTGTCAACACTGATAATGCCAGAAGCCACAGTGTTTAACATAAGCATTTTTTTTTTTAATTATGTGTCAAGAATTTATCTGCACATGGTTCACAGTGCCAGTAACTGAAGTTAACTTTTCAGAGACAATTATCACTGGTCTAAGAAAAAAATCATCACAATTGTCTCTGAACTTCACTCATTCAAAATTATTTATATACAGACAGTTTGTACTTATGGAACTAGTTACATGTACATATGGAACTATTTAATTGTCATGGGCAATTGTTGTTATTATTAATAATTAATTACTTCAACATATGGATGTAGGGGATGGAGGAAAACTTGTGGGCAAAATTACTCTTGTTAAATTTCACCAATCTGCATGATGTAGGATCCCAAAGCTTATGTATGGTCTCCACTCATCCCTCTTTCTCATTCCCACTATTTCCATCCACTTATCTACTTTACTGCTGTTGTCTCTTTCCTACCATAACTGTAAGCTATCTCTCTCTCCCACTGTCACAATCTCATCTCTGTGTGAATATGTTTTCATGCCAAACTATTTGATAAGGAAGACAGAATGTCAAATGAGGCAGCTGGTTCCTAAATTTTCCATCAAAGTTTTTTAAGGAGGGTATTTTTTATGATCTGTCAGGAGAATTTTCAGCTTTTCCACCTCTTTTTCTTGTTACAGCAAGGTGTACTGCTTATCTGACACCAATTCTACAGAGCTGTAAAGATATGCTTGGATACATTTATGTACAGCATATAACAAATAAAAAAATAGTTCTTTATCAAGAGAAGATACCAGGCAGTATCGTGTCCAAAATCAAATTTATTTACAGAATA
Organism: Locusta migratoria; assembly: GCA_026315105.1. Lineage (NCBI taxonomy): Eukaryota > Metazoa > Arthropoda > Insecta > Orthoptera > Acrididae > Locusta > Locusta migratoria. The sequence continues at coordinate 338,663,277 of CM048746.1, read as the reverse complement.
GGTGTCTTTAACAGAATGATAGGTATATATATCTGCCAGCAAGGCCACTTGGACAAGAATAGGCAAGCTGTGTGGGTTTCCTCCACAAGAGATGAAAACATCATCCCTAGAATGCAGTAAGATGTTGTTGTGCTCTCAATTTAATATTTCTTATAAATTTTATATGATGCAATGACGGAGCTAAAGTCAATCACAGACGAAGTCTACAATAAACACTTTTACACCTGCAAGCTCATTAAAATTTGTTACAGTACTGTATGTATTTGGTTATTTACAGTAACTTTACTGAATAATGATAATGAAATCAATCCTTCATTGAGTGAAAATATAAAACTCTAAAAGATGGAAAACTCAAATTGTTTCACTGGGTACCTTTCTTAAACCAGATAATATGTTTCAAAGGGCTGAAATGCCATCAATCAGCACAACTGACTTTTTGGCACATGAATATCATGGTTCTTCAGGTGCATATTGAAAGTGGAGAAATATTTTTTTAAAAGCTGACATTTCTAGATAAATGTCTACAGAATATATTGCAAAAATTTGATCCATTTCCTTGGTTAGTTATTTAGATATTTGCAATCCATGGTGCAAAAAGGACTAAATATTGGTTTTTGCATTTTTATACTTATGTATGGTAAATTTGAACATTTGAACTTCAGTAAAGGATAAAGATATGAAAAAATCAGTTTCAGAATATAATATTAAGAATATGTGGGGAAACTGTCGATGATTTTCAATGAAAAGTGTTAATGTGGCCATCCCCACAATTCAAAGTTTTGTACCAATAAATCATGGGTTTCTCATGAACTACCCATAAACAAAGTTTTTATAAGCCATATAAAGCCCACCGTAGACCACATGTAATGTACGAGAAGCAAATGACTTACTCATTTTGGCTGTGTTGTAAGAAGTGTGTAATGTTTAAATTTTAACCCTGTGCTGCGGGATGCTACAGTATGTCCATTCTTCTGATGTGTATACAAATGATCACTAGGCCATGAGCTATTCAAAACACTTCACTCTTTGTCTCTGTGATCAATAGAACCTGGATATGGACCCCCTAAAAATCACAATTTTGCACATGGTATTTTTGAACATATTAACACAACACACTGCTGTATACTGTATGATAATAAGACACCAGAGTATTTTCTAATTTGGGAATTTTTTTATATTTCAGTTTGAAAAAATAGAAAAGAGTTCACTGTTGGTATTTCTTACTTCAGAGAAAAGAAATGATACAATAGTGAAATGACTAAATACAGATTTCCAAAACTTTTTCACCAAAAAGTCTGAAGTAAATAATTCATAATTAAAATTGAGAATAGCAGACAACATGAGGTATTTAGAAGTTGACACCCCTCTGGTAGTGATGGAACCTATGTAACTATACAGGCAAGTCTTCTGGCCCAGACTGCACAATGATTGCACTCCTTTCATATTAGCTCCATAGTTAGCAATTACACACAGACATTTTCTTAGTGGAAAATCCATACCTCAAGACAGGAAAACTTCATGAGATACACAAACACATCAGAAGGGACATAAGAGTGATCCGCTTCATTACAGATTCATACTTTTTCATTATCAATCTGTAGTAAGATTCTGAAATAGCCTACATACTGTGTTCGAACATTATCAATTACCTGGAATAAAACAATATATTATCATTATATAATAATGGAAAGTCCAGGTTGGAATAAATAATATAGTGAGGACAGTTTACTACTCACCGCAAAGACGTGGCGACGAGCTGCGACAGGCACATACAAAAGACACACACATACAACACATTCAGCTATCGGCCATGGCCTTCTTCAGAAATAGAGCACTCACGCAATCACACAGGCACACAACACAGTCATACAACCATCACCTCCGACTGCCACACTTCGAATCACGCTCTGCAGCGAATCGGGGACGGGAGGGGAGGGGAGAGGGAGGGGATAGAAAGGTTACGTCACGGTGGTGGGGATGGGTTAGATGGGAATAACGAGATGCAGCTTAGGAATGGAGTGGGGAGGCGGGTGAGGGGAGAAAATAAAATAAAATAAAGTAAAATAATTCATGTACACTGCAAGTGCACAAGACCACACACACACACACACACACACACACACACACACACACACACATATACACACACACGATCACACATTCACACACCACTCAAATCAGGCGAGGTTTGGGATACAGAGGTAGGAACTGTAAGGTATGGAAGGGGGGGAAAAAATAATAATAATAATAATAATAATAATAATAATGAAGTTATCGTTATTATTATTATTATTATTATCGTTATTATTATTATTATCGTTATTATTATTATTATCGTTATTATTATTATTATTTTTTTTTTTCCCCCCCCCTTCCATACCTTACAGTTCCTACCTCTGTATCCCAAACCTCGCCTGATTTGAGTGGTGTGTGAATGTGTGATCGTGTGTGTGTATATGTGTGTGTGTGTGTGTGTGTGTGTGTGTGTGTGTGTGGTCTTGTGCACTTGCAGTGTACATGAATTATTTTACTTTATTTTATTTTATTTTCTCCCCTCACCCGCCTCCCCACTCCATTCCTAAGCTGCATCTCGTTATTCCCATCTAACCCATCCCCACCACCGTGACGTAACCTTTCTATCCCCTCCCTCTCCCCTCCCCTCCCGTCCCCGATTCACTGCAGAGCGTGATTCGAAGTGTGGCAGTCGGAGGTGATGGTTGTATGACTGTGTTGTGTGCCTGTGTGATTGCGTGAGTGCTCTATTTCTGAAGAAGGCCATGGCCGATAGCTGAATGTGTGTGTCTTTTGTATGTGCCTGTCGCAGCTCGTCGCCACGTCTTTGCGGTGAGTAGTAAACTGTCCTCACTATATTAATATATTATCATTCTTAGATAACACAATTAGTCCTTCATTCTCTTGATGTAACAAGTGCAACTGATAGGGGTCTCAAACTGATCCAAGATGGACCACCCTGTTGCACAGCATGTGGCTGAACACAATACACTTATTTTCAATGGCTGCTTTACAACCCAGGCCATATGGATCCTCCCCTTCACACCAGCTCATCTGAATTGCACATATAGGAGTTGAGCCTACAACACATTCCATGGATCCACCACCATCCTAGTCTCAACCTAAAATGCCTTATCATCCCTAAAGCACATGCCTAACAGTCTCCCCACCCTCTCCCACTTACTGTCCTGTATCTCCTTCCAACTCATGTCTTTCTTCTAACTGTGTGTCCCTTTTTTTGTATTTTACTTTATTTATTTATTTTACTTCATTATTTTACCATTCCTTTTTTTCTATTTTATGTTTTTTACAGACACACAGCTCTATACCCCCCCCCTTTTTTTTTTGCTCTCCCACCAATTCCCTTTACTTTATTCTTGACTGCATCTCACAGTTTCTCCTAACAGAGCCTTTACAATACAACATGCAATGTGGAACATAACATCCCCACCCTTACCTGACAGCATGCCCCCCTTCATTTGTGCTCTGCTCCCCTTCTCACTCACTGTCAAAATGATTGTTAAGCTAGAGTGGTCTTAGATGGTAGTTACAAGTGCTAGAGTTACGTCTGAGCAATGAATGTATGAGTTACTTTTTTCTGATGAAGACCATGGCCTAAAAATTAAGTTCTATGTATGTGATTGTCTATTTTATGTGCCTATCTGCAGCTCAGTATTTGTCTTTATGTTAAGTTTATATCTATTGTCTATTATTGTGATCCCATATTCCTAGATTTTCAGAATGCTTTGATAGTATTCTTCAAAAGCAGCTTCTCATAAAATTTGTTCCTATAGGGTATCACCAAATTTGTATGACAGTCTTTGATTTCCCATCAGAAACTTGAAAGCTAGTGACAACCGACAGAAGTGATATCCAACAATAGAAAGTCAATTGGAATTCAACATACTGGTACTGTAATAAGAATAGTTTGCAGCTAAATGCTAAGATTTTCTTGAAGGCAAGACAGGGGCATAAAAACAGACAATTATACACATTTGCAAATATTTTATTGTGGAAAGGAAGGGATAAGGATGGGGAAGAAGTGAATGTCTCTCACTACACCAGGGAACTGAAATTAGCATACTCAACCAACTCCACAGGGTCAAGTGTAAGTGCACATCAAATAAAATGTTATGCCACTATGTTCCATAAGGTCAGGCTCAGAAACCAAATTCCCAGTTCCAACACAGTTTATGTAATTAGCGGATATTTTGGTACTAAAATGCATAACATTCTTTTGTAAACTATAAAAGCACTTTATGAAACTTTTCTTGGAAGTGTTGCAGCCGTTCCATAGCCAATGATGAGCCAGTTCCTTGTTAATGAGCAAATATCATGTGTATGTTAGGTACCTCTTCATATTATTTTGTCCACACAGGGCGTCATGGACATATATGGCTTTTATTTTAAAAAGGAACGAAGATTACCCCGGCAATATTCATGTGTTTCGTAATGAGAAGACTCAGCGAATTACAAAAATGATTTAAGTACAGTTTCATAAGTTTCCTAAAATTCTAGCCATTACATGCTTCAAGTAGGCTGATTAACAAAGTCACTCATTACAAAGTAATCAAACAATACAGAAAGACAATTACTAAATACTAAGCTACCAACAACCAAAACATTGTTAAACATGCGCTGTAGCCTGTGGGTCCACCATAACAATCAGCAGCCTATCTGAAAACAGAAAATGTATTCTACAGGCTGAGATGTTTTATAACCGAGGAACTGTAATCAGGAGCTACAAATATAGTTGCGGGCCTTACTAGAAGGATTAAAATCTGAAACATCCAACGAGGTAATTACAAAAATATTACTCATAACGCAAGGCCATTGAACTGAATATCCTCAAGCATCGCCTACAAATACGGTAACAAATATTGTATATCTGTAGATATAACAGCATACGCCTACCTTTCTGGTGAGGATTTCTTCTAAGTAATAATAGAATTTAACGTAAAACATTACCAGGAAAAAGTAAAATTTCGACCTCTTGCTATAGCTACTGAAAATCGTATTAGATTGTATCTTATTTCATTTCTGAATAATTATTCTCCTAATAACAGGCTTTTATGTAATTTCCTGTACCCGACAAATTACAGATTTCCAGGACTATCGCAGCATTGTTATTTTACAGCGATATAAGCTCTGTGCTTCAGTCAAATATCAGTAGCTTCGTTCGAAGAGTTGCTTCCTGGCTACCGCGCATGCGCAGTAGGAAAATTCGCGTTTGAAGAGCGTCTGACCCTGAATCTGGCTACTTGAAGAGGGGCGCCAGCTGTTCGAAGAGTTGCTAGCAAACAGAGCCAGGCAGCCAGATCCTGCCCGAGGAAATTTTTCTGGCTGCTAGATTCGCGCATGCGCATAGCTCTATTTGTAGTGGGGATATACGACGCTCGCTTGTTCAAAATGGAAGTTACTTTAGAAGTGGACACATTAGTCTGCTCTGTGTTACTTCTGTAATGCTACGGTCGTATTTATTCTTATAAAATCATGTATACAAGGTAACATAATTCAAAATGACATTTGTTCCAGATGTCGAGCGTTTCAGACCGCAGTGTTGTTGCGCCGAAATAAAAGGCAGATTTTTTTTTATTTATTATTTTTTTTTTTTATACTTTGTGCTACGTTTCTCAGATACGAAGTTAGTCCAACATTTCTGGGTGCGGCCGCTTCTGGTAGAACAATTTAGAAATTCGATTGCTTATAAGTACCAGGACGCGGGAGTGGGGGAGATACTCCTATTACAAGATAATCTTTTTGTGGTTTGCAGGCCATGAAGTGCAAGTTTTCGTAATGTAGCAGAGAGGTTCAACTTTTGCAGCTTGTTCTGTTTGAAATTAAAAGACTGCAAAATTTATTAGTAGCCTTTGCGTGAACGTTATAAAGTGATCACCTGCAGAGGAAAGAGATGATATAGTCCCATTTGCGCATTGAAGGAATGCCTGGTGCAATAGATGAGACCCATGTCAGAATAGACAGGCCCAAGGAAGATCCAGAATTTTTTCCCGTTTACTTGGCAGGTGCTTTCAGCAAGAGACGCATTTAGAGACATCTGGATCGGTACACGATGTCAGAATATTCAGAACGAGTTCGCTGTCGGCAACCACTGAGAAAAGTGCCAAGGTTTTTATATTTTCAGTGTCAGAGCTTATCGCGGTCTGAGACTTTTGTTTACACCGTGCCGAAGTATTGGGCATTTAATACGACGAGACAGTAAATTCAATGTTGTTCTCTTAAAAATAGGACTTAATAATATTAGCGACACTGTTTTCGTATGCCCTTAAGTCATCTCCATTTGTAATCGCACTACACTGCGGTGAATGCTTTGCCACAATTTTCTTTCAAATAAGCCCCCTTACCACCCCACAGTTGCTGCTGCTGTTTAAATCTCTCGCTGCGACTCTTGCAGAACTGTATAATAGCTAATTTAGAGTGTCTCCACCACTAAGTTTCCTGTGTGCGGTATTCGAGTGGTTTCTGTGTGGGAGAAACAGCTCTATAGATAATCATAATACACGAATTAGGAAGCACCTGACAAGAAAACACAAAGTGAGAATTCTTGACAGTATTGTACAATAAGTTGACTCATGACGTTAAACAAATAACTAATATGCACAGCTTAAACAAACAAAAAAAAAAAAAAAAAAAAAAAAAAAGGTATCAAAATGTTTCTCCTTACAAAAAGTCATTATATGGCGAAAGAGTATTTAAATGAAATATAATCTGAAAAAAATACCGACAACCTTCTTTAGTGAAATGCGAAGCTGTATACTTTGCAAGTAGTATACTGTGTTATAGTTGATATATTTTTCTATATATGGTGTATCTTTCATTTAAGTATACATCTAAACATATTTGTTTTGTGACGAAACCCATCTCATGTAATTTTGTAAATGATAAGTGATGAATAAACAAATCAAACCAAACGTGAAGTAAATAACATTCGCGCCATTGCTGTTCATTCTTCTGTATTTTCACGGTACACTAGTGAAGGTGGCAAAAAGGCTAAATAAAACGAGATGGATGTTCGAAGAGCCCAAACACCAAGCACAGACACATTACGTCACCGTTGCCGCGCATGCGCAGTAGCGCCTGTTTGCTGGCAGAGATCAAGCACCACATAGAAGACAAGGCCTTACAACAAACAGGCCGTGCCTACGTCACACTTAGAGGCCGCGGCCGCCACCTCACTGGCTGTTGGCTGGGGCACGCCCATCGCCGCGAAGCGGCCGGCCAGTCAGATGGCGGCCGCGGCCTCTAAGTGTGACGTACGCACGACCTGTTGTAAGGCCTTGTCTTCTAGGTGGTGTTGGATCAAGAATTGAGTTGATCGTGTAATTCACACCTGACGGGTCATTTTATATATTTTAGCTGTTAAAAAAATGTGCGGTGTACATGACTTCCCTGGACTTAATCTATACTGAACATGTTCATTCAGTGAACGAAATTGACATGCTATATTGAAAAATGTATATTTTATATAATAACCACCAAGCGGAAATGTGTATTTTTGTTGTAATATAGTTGTTCTTTGGACACACGACTCATTATCGAGTGTTCATACAAGATCAAGAATTATTCGACTTGAAGAACATGTAAGTTATTTTTGTCAGTTTGAGAAAAAAACTGGCTTTTTTCAATCAACTACAATAAACTGTTCTTTGTCACAGAGGCGTCAATTTATTTCAAAGAAACAATATTACAGACTGTTGCCCAGTTTAAACTGTTCGTTGTGTTTTAAAAAAAGCTCGCGTTTTATTTTATAATGCATATACTGTTAACAGATTTTTTTCATATTCTGCTATAATAAAGAATTAAACAAGAGGTTATACTTAATTAATACACAGGCGATTTAATCAGCAATTGAGAATAAAATAAATACCTATATTGACAGCTTAATAAGAAAAAAATGTTTTCTTTTAGGCACCCACTATCCACGAAACAATGTTTCATATATCTGTAGTACATTCTCTAGGCTTCAATTTGTGACTTAATTTGTGTTTTTTACGTTTTAAATGTATAGACTGACATTCCGTGGCAAATTACAGATACACACTGCCAACAAATAGTTCACTGTTTTATCACTGTAGGAGCCTAAACATTTTCGTTACTTTCTTGGTATGATGTATTACGTGAAAAGTTTTACTACGCTTGTAATGGTTTCATTAAGTCACACTAATAAAACCAAAAAATAAACCAATGTTGTTCTGCATAATTGCTCGACATTATATAGGAATACCAAAATAAAGAGGCCGCAGTTCAGTTGTTCCACTGCTACGCATGAGAATCCTACCAGAATTGGGACTAAAAGCGTTCAAGCAGTGCAAGCTCCAAATACATTATCGTAGCTGCACATGCGCAGTAACGCCTACTTGCTCGCGCTTGAAAGTAGCTTCCTGGCAGCTGCTTAAACGAGAGATCACTGCCAGTGCCACTTAGAAATTCGGCCGATTCACTGTCTTTCGAATCGCTCGTGACGTAAGTTCTATGAAACATAAAGAAGTATGGAGCATCCTTTTGCTTCTCTATCAGGGCCGGCGCAAGGCACGTGCGAAACGTGCAGCCGCACGGGGCGGCATTTCCGAGGGGCGGCAAATGTGACGCCCCCCTTTTTTTCCTTCTTTTTCTCAGGACTTAGTCAACATTCATGGCCAACAGGGAATTCGAAACCAAACCTCAGAGGGAAGGTAGCGGCTTCGGGAACTGTGGCACGGCGCCTCGACTACCTGCTGACCGCCCCAGTTGAACAAGGGGAGGGAAGGACTAATTTCTTCCTCGCCACTATGGCAGCTGCGTTGTGTTTACGCAACACCTTCTAGAGTATTTTAGAAGGTGTTGGTTTACGCCGAAGGAAGAGAGAGGGGGAAGCAGTCTGGCGTACACGCCAGTATTCTTGCCGAGCCGAGCAGGGATGATCCTAGTCGGCGCGCGCCGACAGCATGGGTATTCGGTGTCCACACTGCGCGCCGCGGTGGAGTGGCCGAGTGGTCTAAAGCACCTCGCAGCAGAGCGCGCGGTTGCTCGCCCTGGAGGTTAGATTCCTCCCTGGGGCTTGGGTGTGAGTGTTTGTCCGTAGGTTAGTTTACCTAGGTTTAAGTAGTTTGTAAGCTACGGACTGATGACCACACAGTTTGGTCCGATAGATTTACAGACATTTGAACATTTTTTCACACCTGCGCGCCGGGCCGAGCCGAGACGAAAAAGAGGGAGAAAATCAACTTTTCCAATTTTCAAGTTGTAAAAAATTTTGACGGTATATAAGACCACGCCACATCGTTTTATGAAGTTATTTTTTCCTTAAAATCTTTACCTTGCCTGTGAAAAAATAAAAAGTCTACTTTTCATTCCGCGTGAGTTTTTAGTTTTGTAACGCTCCTCACTCGATTTTGATGAAAGTATGCGGTTAAAAAATCTGATTTTTGGACACACGGTAGTACAACATCTTAGCTTTCGAATAAAACTTTCACCTTTTTTGAAATTCGTAACAGTCGTTTTCAAATGATCTTTTCGTCAAGTATGCGCACTTGACTTACAAAGCGTGTATTGAAAAAGTTCGATAGCGGGCAGCTTACTGTTCTATGCATTTTAGACGATACATTACAGCGAGTGAAATTGAACTAAAAGCGCAGAAAAGTTTTTGAAATGGTAGCCGCACTGATATCTACCACCTATCACAAGTAATTGCGAGTTTTTTGAGCGGCGCTATTCCGCGGTCGCAAGCCTTCGATCTCGGCGGGTGTTGGACGTAGCGCGAAGCACTGCAGCGCCGAAAAAATGAATTGCTGGCCACGTTTGTCGCTTCCTCGTGATGTGTTAATGATTCGTAACCAGAAAACAAGTATAAATTATTTTTTCTTGGGTGGCAACCGATTATAATTGACAATGTCCTGCTATGGTTTTACATGAGGTCATACTTTATGAAAGACCTATGACTGATTTCTTGTCCTTATTACACAATAAATGGAATATATATTTCGTGAATGGAATTAGAAGTGAAGAACAAATTAATGTTAACCGTTGCTTTGGTAGACGGACTGAAATAATTTTTTTTGACATTATAGTTATTGGGTTTCTAGTTGGAAATGATAAAAGGAAGAAGCCCAAAATTATACTGACGTTTATAGGTATTTCTACACCTAAGTCATGTATAGTCATTATTTTATTTTCGCCTTTGTAGCTATCAGAAAAATTATCAAAAGGTAAAAATAATTCTGTACAGCTTGTCCCACATAAAAGCAATATCACTCACGCCCGAGATTAAATTAAGAACGAACTAAGTAAAAAATAATAGATAACATTAACATTAAAATATGTAGTTACCTCATCATAAGGAATGTTGCAAGTAGTGCCATACATGAGTTTTACCTGTTTTATGTGGGACACGCTGTACTGTATTTCAACCCATTTCCACTTGCAAAGAACTTGACACATGTTTAAGAATTTTATTATTTATTTATTTTGTTAAGAAGGTGTCTGAGGGAAACTGCATTTCTACGAACATTTTGCTGAATCATCTGCTGACATTATTCTTTGTCTCAATGGTACTTCGATTCTTAAAAATGTCAACTCAAAGAAAAGTGCGCTGATATAGTTTACACTCAGTAACTACAAGTCACTTCAGTGAAGGATGAGAAGCGTGTGCCACTTTATATCTTGGTGTGTTTTGTTTTTTTGCTTGCTGGTGGGCTTGTGCCCAGCAACAAGCTATCCTCAGCCACAGTCAGCTGAAGGTCGAAGGAAACACGGTGGTGATCAAAACTTCTTTACTGCTGACTGAGCCAGCTAACAGTTCACTGATTTTGTTATTACATTTCTTTTGTTGTCACACTGTAGTGACCTATCGGAATTTAAGCACATAAGAAACAGGTGGTACGGTAATGGATTCATCCTATGAATTTCGACTGACATTTAGAAAAGTTTTTCCTCATGAGAACAGCTAAAAAAAATCTGAATTTTGTATTCATTTTACAGACTTAATAGTAATATAAGAAAAAAAAAAAACATATTTTCACGAGTATTATTTAAAAAAAAAAAAAAAAAAAAAAAAAAAAAAAAAAAAAAAAAAAAAAAGGTAAGCAAAGAGACTTGAAAACCCGCTGGAGACGTGAGATACTTGTGCTGCAGAAGCAATACCGTAGCCCCATCGGCTCGCGCCGGAAATATTACATTCCGAATGTCCTCGGCTCGGCGTGAGCCGGCTGAAGCGCAACCATCTCGGCCCGGTCGGCAGTGTGAACAGAGCGATTAAAAACAATGGGTCGTATGAATAAAAAAAGAGCACATGCTCCACAGAAGATTCTCAGAGCAAAATAACGTTCTCTGAGTAAGTTTTCAATTTCGTATGAATAAAAACTTCGAAGCATATGTTCTGAGCAGGTTATTCATTCTTGCTACCTCCCCCCCTACTTGAGTAAGTTCTCCGCGTGTCATGTCCGCCACAGATCAGCTGTCCAATCGTGTATTTCTTTAAACTAGCCCAATCAGGCAAATTATTAAGTGTACAAATATGGAGTAGGCATCTACGTGTTCAGAAAGAACTGTACTATGGTTAGATATTAGTTTGTTGTGAAGCAGCATATTATTAAGACTAAATATGCACTTTTTACGAAAATGCATTCTCCTGGCGATACAAAATTTTCGTCACGCGAGAAACTCGTTTGTTAATGAAATAGGGTTAGCACAATTTGCGAACGATATTTTAAGATTGCATCACATATTCATCTGTTACACCGTGGAATGCTGTCGGAGTGTTCTAACAAGAGATAGGCCTTACTTATTGTTAAATATGACACACAATGGTTTGCTCATAAGCGTTAGGCGATGCGATTTTGAACAAGAAACAGGCTGCTAGGTATGTAATTAATCAGTTGTTAATTTTCCTGTCGTATTTACTTCTAACATGACAGAAGTTACGATTACGAAGTCAGAAAACGCTTCATAAATAGGCCAACCGGTTTGGATAGAAACAGTACTTCACTAGGCCTACCTGGTATTGCAGCAATATTTATTTTGTGATAGAAACTGTGAAGTCCTGGGATACACTTTATTTGGAACTAACAGCATAAGGTCTTACTAATAGACCCTATTTAAAAACAATATTATTTTGCTATGTGGCTGTTTACAAAAGTAAATATACTCGCCAAACAAATGAGTAAAACACGCAGCTGAATCCATTTGTTTTTCATTTTTATGTCGGTAATGAAAACTCCTCTTACATCACTATCGTCACTGTATAAAATGCTGGAAGTGTCACAAGATTTTTCCGAAGGAAGATACTCGTCAAAAATGTTTTTATTTTTATTATTATTTTTTTTTTCGTATTAACTTTATAGGTCCCCTCGTATTTCTTAAAGACTACATATAAAGGAACTTGTTTTTGCCTTCTAAGTAACAAAATTGTTGTCATTTTTATTATAAACCTGAGTAAAACGTAAACTTAATAGAAGTTACTCAGAACGGAGTATGCCATAGAGCTCACTCCAGAAATCTGAGAAACGTCTGTAGTTTTATTCATATGAAATTGGAAAATGTTATCTGCTGTGAGTAACTTCTCCCACCCCGTACTCACGCCGAGAACATACTCGGCTGAAGTATATTCTTCGACTCTATTTATTCATGCGAACCTGAGTATATTCTCTGGAAATCAGAGTATAAAGTAGATACTCAATTTTATTCATACGGCCCAATGTGTTTAATATCCCGGCCCGGTTCGGCTGCCAGCCTGTTACGCGCCGTGCGTTTAGTCACAACTAATTTTGCAGAAGAGAAAATCTAATTTGGAAATTCGAATCCAATGTTCGATACTGCGGTTACATATTAAGCCTGAAGCAATTTTGCTAAGTCCTTCAATGACAGTTTCCAAGTGTTTCATACTTTCCGCATATGAAAAAAAAAAAAAAAAAAAAAAAAAAAAAAAAAAAAAAAAAAAAAAATCGTTGAACATTACTACAGTCAAACATGTCCAACACCTACAATGACTAGAAATATTCCTAATAGGTAAATGCGCTGCGAGTAATTACAAGAAATAAAGACATTGGTAGTAAGCCTAGGATAATTGGATTTCGACGCATTTTTTTTAAATTTTTTCTACCTGTTTCTGAGTGATAATCGGACGTTTGGGTTTTAAGCCATGGAACACCTGTCTCCGCCTGCATGAACTAAAACTCTGACCGGCACTTCTGTTTGACAATACTACTCGCACACAATCACGTTGCCAACTTTTATTTACTGTATACTGTTTTCCGTTGAATACATTATCTGTTCATAAACATTGAAGAATGTTCATTTACGTTAAGTGTAAGTTCACGCCGCGCGGAATTAGCCCAGTGGTCTAAGGTGCTGCAGTCATGGACTGTGCGGCTGGTCCCGGCGGAGGTTCGATTCCTCCTTCGGTCATGTGTGTGTGTGTGTGTGTGTGTGTGTGTGTGTGTGTGTGTGTGTGTGTGTGTTTGTCCTTTTGATAATTTAGGTTGAGTACTTGTACAAAAACCAGACAGCGGTTGTCAGAGTTGAAGGGCATGAAAGGGATGCAGTGGTTGGAAAGGGAGTAAGATAAGGTTGTAGTCTTTTTCCATTGTTGTTCAATTTGTACATTGAGCAAGCTATAAAGGTAAGCAAGGAGAAATTTGGAGAAGGAATTAAAGTTCAGGGGGAAGAATTAAAAACATTGCGTTTTGCCGACGACATAGTAATTCTGTCAGATACAGCAAAGGACCTGGAAGAGCAATTGAACGGAATGGACAGTGTCCTGAGAGGTGCATATAAGATGAACATTAACAAGAGCAAAACTAGGGTAATGGAGTGCAGTGTAAGAAAATCAGGTGATGCTGAAGGAATTAGATTGGGAAACGAAGCAATAAAGGAGGTAGATGAGTTTTGTTACTTGGGCAGTAAAATAACAAATGATGGTCGCAGTACAGAGGATATAAAATGCAGAATGGCAATGGGTAGAAAAGCGTTCTTGAAAAAGAGAAATTTGTTAACATCGAATATTGATTTAAGCCTAAGGAAGTCCTTTCTGAAGGCATTTGTATGGAGTGTTGCCTTGTATGGAAGTGAGACATGGACGATAAACAGTGCGGACAGGAAGAGGATTGAGGCTTTTGAAATATGGTGCTACAGAAGAATGCTGAAGATTAGGTGGGTGGATCGCGTAACTAATGAGGAGGTACTGAACAGAATTGGGGAGAAAAGGAATATCTGGTATACCTTGACTAAAAGAAGGGATAGATTGGTAGGACACATTCTTAGACATCAAGGAATTGTGAATTTAGCGTTGGAGGGAAGTGTATGGGGGAAAAATCGCAGGGGAAGACCAAGAGATGAATACAGTAAACAGATTCAGCCAGATGTAGGTTGTCGTTCTTATGTGGAGATGAAGAGGCTTGCTCAGGATAGGGTATTGTGGAGAGCTGCATCAAACCAGTCTCCGGACTGAAGACCACAGCAACAAACAACAGGTTGAGTAGAGTGTAAGCATATGGACTGAAGACCTTAGCAGTTAAGTTCCATGAGATTTCACTCACATTTGAACATTTTCTTAAATTCACAAGTCTCATTAAAATTAGCTAGATTTCTTTAATCAGGTTTGGCTCCATTTTTGAGCTGGTGCCCAGCGACTGTTTTGTACTAATTTGTAGAGAATGTCACCAATCAGTCTCAATTTTTGTTTCTATTTTCCAGATCTACATAGATTTCGGGCACAGTGTGTATTCTAAATGCTTTGAGTTGTGTTTACATCTATATCGTCATGCTGAACGTAACTGTCAACATGACGGTTTAGGTGTAAGCAGATATTAAAAAGCTTTGTGGCTGGCCACTCAGTGGCCGAAACATAGGTATATCTGAAAAGTAAAAACAAGAATTGCGATTGATTGCTGACATTTCCTACAGATTTGTTTAAATAAAATTCCACAAACGTTTTGTAAAAATAAATAAATAAATAAAACGGCGGGGCGGCAATTTAGCAGCTCGCGCGGGGCGGCACTTGGGCTTACGCCGGCCCGGTTCTCTATAGTGGTGACAGATCATAGTTACAACCTGGTTAGTGGTTACAACACTACATTTGCGAGCATCAGTACTGTTGTACTCATGGAGGTCCTTTTACCTCCATGGTTGTACTGTATTCTGTGTCGTCACCGGTAACAATTAAGAGGATCGTTTAAGCAGCAGCCAGGAAGCTACTTTCAAGTGCGAGCAAGTACGCATGTGCAACTACGATGACGTATTTGGAGCTTGCACTGCTTGATCGCTTTTCGTCCTAATTCTGATAGGATTCTCGTTCATAGCGGTGGAGTAACAGCTGAACTGCGACCTCATTATTGTTTTGGTATTCTTGTATAATTCCGATCAGTTATGCAGAACAACGATTTATTTTTCAGTTTTATTACTTAATGAAACCTTGCTGATGGTATTAAAACTTTTAACGTAATACATCACACAAAATATAAAACATTGAAGAATTTGCTGGCAGTACGTTGCAGTAATTTGCGAACGAATGTCAGTCTGTAAATTTAAAATGTAAAAAAAAAAAAAAAAAAAAAAAAAAAAAAAAGACAGGAATTTAAGCCTAGACAATGTACCACAAATGATGAAAACATTGTTTTGTGGATGTGTCTAAAAGAAAAGATTTTTTTCTTATAAAGCCGTCAATATAGGTATTTATTTTATTCGCAATTACTGATTAAATCGCCTGCTTATTACTCTCCAAGTAAACATTTACTAATAGTGGACGTGCAGCATTAACAGATCCTACATTGTCTCACAAAACAAACAACACATCCGAGGATAAGCCAAGAGTATCGCAATTTAGTAACCTTACCCAAACCACTATTCGCCTTTAAGAGTATGTCAACATGTCCAGATTCAAGTAGAAGTACCTGTATTAAGCTTTTCTTTCCGGTTTTCAGGATACCAATTTCCTTGAAGTGTACCCTCATGCTTAGTTCTTTATTACAGTAGAAAATGAAACCTGTTGACACTGCATGCATTTATAAAATAAAACGCGAGCTCTTTAAGACACAGCGAACAGTTTAAACAAGGTAACAGTCTGGAATATTGTTTCAAATAAATTGACTGCCTGTGTGCCAAAGAACAGTTTATTGTAGTTGATTAATGTAAGCCCTTTTTTTTTCTTTTTAGCAAACCGACAAAAATAACTTCAGACATTTCCGCTTGTTGGTTATTATGTAAAGTATATTTTTTTAATATAGCATGTCGATTTCGTTCACTGAATGAACATTCTCAGTATAGATTAAAGTCGAGGGAACTCATGTACAGCCGCACAATTTTTTTAATGGGTAAAATGTATAAAATGACCTGTCGGGTGTGCATTACATGTTCAACTCAATGCTTGAGCTCGCTAATGACGTGGAAATAAAATCAGAGAACTGAAATGTTATATTTTATTAGGCTTCCGCGATTATGTGAATAAATTCATCTAACAGTTCCAGTGAAAGAAATCCGTTTTGTTTTCATATGACGAGGCAGTTGTAAATGAAGACAAATAAATGCAAATATCACGAAACTTGGAGACTACACCACCCTCCCAGTCTGACAGTTCTGCGTATGCGCGAATCTGGCAGCTGGAGCGCACCAGAAATATTTTTCCGGGTAGAATCTAGTAGCTTGCGGTTACCGCTTAAACAAGAAACAGCCACTCGACATGTAGTCAGAAGCGGGAGGAGGAGCTGCTTGAACTTAATTTCAGCTCTGCGCATGCGCAAGTAGCTCACTGGCAGCTGCTTAAACGAACCTGTAAGATAATACCGTCATGAATGAAAATGCATATCTTGTCTACATGAAAACTTTTCAGTACTTTTACTAAACTTTTTATAGTAGATCAGAGCGAAACAAATCATTAACAACTAAAACGAAACCTTTATAGGGGAAAAAATAATAGAACGTGTGTTTGCTTTAAAAGCGGACTTCAGATCATTCAGGGTTAACCTGAAACACATGCCAATAACTATAATCTAAAATGTCTAACAACAAAAATAACCATGGAAAATCGTAGAGCTACGCAAACGCGCTTAATAATCGCCACGGATGTCTATATAAATTAATCAACTTAGAATAAATATTATCACAGAATATTCCAATTACTCATAAACCCTTTTTAAAAAATGAGATTGTACACACTAAAAAAAAAAAAAAAAAAAAAAAAAAAAACAATGTTCTCTACAGACGCGCGTCCTCATACCTTCCGATAACAGCCGAGTGAGTCGATCAGAACGCAAAGAACGGTGCCGTAACGAGTTTATATATCTATATAGTCACGTTGCGTGCGCCTCGGTTGCACAGTGGTAGAGTGTCAGACTACAAATCCAAAGGTCCCGGGTTCGATCCCCGCCAGGTCCTGGGATTTTTATCTGTCACTTTCCACTTCTTTCACCTCTGGCAGTATTGCTCATGTGAAAATACCGAGTAGCACCGTGGTTCGGAACCCACGTTAAACTGTAGGTCCCCCTATAACTGGCTGGGTAAGTCAGTTCGAAGGTCGGAGGAAGGCAACGGCATACCACCTCCAAACAGGACCGTGCCTAGTAAAGCACTGTGGTGTTCAAACCAATCTTCGGATTGTTGACTGCTTTACCTTATAGTCACGTTAAGGCACCGTACTTTGCGATCGGCTCGATTCTACTTGGCTGTTTTGTCTGTAGAGCATACCGGTAGCCTACTCTACAGTGATATTGGACATGTCCGTGTTTACGGTTCTACGCGTAGGCTTACCAATATTTAAAAGTTTATCATTTATAAATAATTACAATAATGTTCAGTAATAATCTTTACAAAATGTCAGTAGAACGACATCCATCCCGCACGCACACTTTGTTGCCTTTTCCCTTCTTTTGGGAAATGATAGTGTTTCCTTTAAGTAGGCTATCATTTACATGATACTAACATACAATTATAAGACGTTCCTTCAATTTTTCTTTGAAAGGGACTTAGTTCTTTTATGCTAACAGTAAGAGGCAGTCTAGCTTTTACGGAGTCACTATCCGTATATTTCAGTTTTTTGCTAAGTACATTATAATTTTCCTTATTTCTAGTATTGTGGCCATGAATGTCTGTGTTTCGTGACAATTTACAACTTCTGATTTGAAAAAGTAGATCTATTGTTTCATATGTACAAACCTGGTATAGTTAATATTTTTAATTCTTTGTTTTTACATGAATCACGTGGCGTTAATATTGCTATCCATTTAATAGCTTTATTTTATAGTTCATCTTTAGATCACATTTTGAATTCTTCTACTGTACCAAATCCTTTTTTAGAGTCATATCTATATAGAGTTTTTAAACACCGTATTGCCGAATGGAGGGGCAATCCCGTACATTGTACATATATTGACACTATCAGCACTCATCGTGTTGCGATTTTGGGTATGATTTGACGAAATTCACCACATAAGAAAAAGAGCAACCAGTCGTAGGGCTATTGTTATGCTACTCAGTTCATGAGCATTTTCAACACCAAAGAAAGGCGGCCTATTTAGTAGGTTGAGGAAACTAGTGACTATTGTCTACTCCAAATACTTTGATTCTACTTATGTGGTTCAGTTATCTGTCATCTCAATTAGATAACTTATGTAATATCGCCTTGCGAGAGTGGCCATACGCTCTAAGGCGCCTTGCTGCGGAGTGCGTCTCTGTTCTGCGTCGGACGTTCGAGTCTTCCCTCTGGGAGTGTGTGAGCATAAGTTCGTTTAAGTAGTTTG
Source organism: Locusta migratoria (assembly GCA_026315105.1). Classification (NCBI taxonomy): domain Eukaryota; kingdom Metazoa; phylum Arthropoda; class Insecta; order Orthoptera; family Acrididae; genus Locusta; species Locusta migratoria. The sequence goes on along the minus strand of CM048746.1, from coordinate 338,644,543 downwards.
ACCACCGCAGCTTGGTGAAACTGAGATAAGTGAACAACAGACAGATTAAATATATTGATTAGAAAGTAAGTTAGGAAGCTTGTGTAATGTGTTGGGGTCATGGAAGTGTCTATGTAGTTAACATATAGTTGAGCAATCGGCCTCCTCTCAGAGATTAACTTGGTAGGTTAAAGTTACCTCCACAGTCAACTTTTGCTAGTTCTGTCAGACAACAGCGACCATTAGCTATACTGACCGGCAGCTATCTAACTATTTGGCAACATGGTTGCAATCCGTTTCTGCGACCTGGGCGCTCTCCCAGCCTAGTAGACGGAGCTATGGATCACTGTGTTTCGGATCGACTTCTGACATACACAGTTGCGACACTCACAGCTGTAAAAGTTGTTACCAACTGACAGCTGCAACGACACTATACCTGGCGTCATATGAGAAGGCGCTTCCGTGCATAGAGGCGGATCGTCAGGGGAAGCATGGAGGGGAGGAGCTACGGCTTGGTACCTTGTGTGTATCAAAGCAGTAGCGCAGTGTGTTTTTCCTAATATTTCTTAAACGTATGGAAACATCGGAAAAACATCGATGTATCGTTTTTCAGAGCAATGTTTTTTTAACATCGATATTTTTCCACAGGAACATCGATGTTTTTATCAACGATGTTGCATCTCTAGTTGTGCCTGCGAGAGAAGCATTGTGTAACTCGCGGCCAGCCACGCGCCTACAGAATGAACATTATTGGCTGTCATTGCGTTAATGGAGGGGGATGTGCAGAACGGCAGAAAGCTGGGCCGCCTTCGTAGGTGACGCCGACTATAGCCAACACCACCTAGAGACAAGGCCTCACAACAGCCCGTGCTACGTCACACTGAGTAGGCCACAGCCTCCAGCTAAATGGCTGGCCACACGATGCAGTGGGCGTGCCCCACCGGCCAGCCATTTAGCTGGAGGCTGTGGCCTACTCAGTGTGACGTAGCACGGGCTGTTGTGAGGCCTTGTCTCTAGGTGGTGCTGCTATAGCCCTCCTATAGTCGGCGTCACCTAAGAAGGCGGCCCAGTTTTCTGTCGTTCTGCGCATCCCCCTCCATTTCCGCAATGACAGCCAATAATGTTCATTCTGTAGACGTGTGGCTGGACGCGAGTTATGCAATGCTTCTCTGGCAGGCACAACTAGAGATGCAACATCGTTGATAAAAACATCGATGTTCCTGCGGAAAAATATCGATGTTAAAAAAACATTGCTCTGAAAAACGATACATCGATGTTTTTCCGATGTTTCCATACGTTTAAGAAATATTAGGAAAAACACACTGCGCTACTGCTTTGATACACACAAGGTACCAAGTCAGAAAGAACAAGACAAATACAGCTTTGTGGATACGTTCTGTTTAAAGAAACAGAATACTTCAGAAAATTTAACTAATGAAATGACGCTGCGCACTTTGTTACAGTTCAAAATGTTTGTATAGTTTTGGGACTTAACTACGGGGTCATCAGTCCCTAAACTTACAAACTACTTATGAACTACTTACGAACTAGGACGGCACAAATATCCATGCCCGAGGGGGGATTCGAACCCCCGACCGTAGTGGCCGTGCAGACCGTGACTGGAGCGCCTCAGTCCCCTCGGCCACCGCGTCCGGCCTTTGTTACAGACGAGGGTCTATTACCAGAAAGCTGAATACGATCTTGACATCTCATACAATTTTCCCGGGTATACAAAAACCATTACAAATACAAGTATGAGAGATTGTATACCAATTACAAACAGACTGGTGGTTACGCTTCAGATTTACCTACTGGTAACTAGCCAGAAGTTCAAGTACTTCTTTCAAGCGCACTAATCATCAATGAGTCTCATGATACTGACAGGTTTCATTAAGGAAATTTTGAAATTTGAATAAGATTTATTTTATAACGGAACTTGACATCAAATGCAAGCCACATGATTGAAGAGCCACTCTTCCTACGCAATTTTCTTTTGCTTCGCATTTGACATAGGTTTGATTATTTCGAAATTTTTTGTTATTCTGAAGTCATCGGTGTGATATTACAGTTGCGATGTTTGTGTGCATTACTTTTAATATCCCATAGAACTCTAGATCCGGATTTATAAAATTGGTAGTCCTTGCGTTTGACCACTTACTGCTGCACACAACAAACTCACGATAGCAAACTATTACACGTGTGGCTAATTGGCTATATGTACGCGTACAAACTGTCCAACAAAAGTGAAACATACTATTGTTTTCACTCGAACAGGTGACGGCAGCACTGAGAGAATAGCAAACAAAGGTGAGTAAATAATATTGTTGTTAGTTTCATATTTCACTTACCTACTATTTCGAAAGTATGAAAACAGCGACGAGTGACAACAGCAGGAGCACTTGAGCTGACGCTGGCTGAGCAACTAATAAAGTAATAATGGAGTTGACAATCAATTGTTGAACGATGTCGATAGTTTGGACTTCTGTCGTCGATGCATCGGCGATATATTGCTGTTCAAAACATCGATGTATCGTTTGAATCCCTAGGATCAACTGTTGGCGCTCGGCCATAGCTCCTTCCCCCATGCTTTCCGTAACGCTCCGCCTCTAATGAGCCGAAGCGCCTTCTTATATGGCGCCAGGTTTTTTTATAGTGGTTGGCAAGGTGCCGGAACAATTATGTTTGTTTATAATTACTTTTGTATGTAATTAACGAAAAAGTTTCTGTAATTTTTTCCTTGCAAGCATTAGTGAAATATCGAAAGACGTAAATAATCGTGAAATCAATGTAAAAACAGCCGAATTTCCCTGTTTCAGTGGTATAAACAACAACTTTTTCATGAACAAATATTTACTAATATATGTATATTTTGCAGCCAAATCTGCTGAAAGTAAGAGAATATAAACTGACTAGAAATATTAATTCCCGTTGTCTTCTGTTCTTACATGAGAGGCACTTTAACTGACGTGTAAAAATTCGATGTACAGTTTAATGATGCGAAGATTATTCCAATTCATTCGTCTTTCTTATACACGAACATACTTTTGAGTGTAATTAATTCGTTTGCTTATAAAACGAATGTCTCGAAGATTCTTGCTGTTTGAGGTTCAGATATAACAACAAGTGTGGAATTGGTTTCTGCATTGTTGGTAAACAGTTTTGTTTAATATCACGTTTGTGCAGCGGCAAATGACTCATCTGGCAATTAAATAATGTATGTATTGCATTCCATATAATTTTCTTTCGTTCAACACTTACTTCTTCTTTCGTTCAATACTTACTAATTCGACTGGAATTGTAGTGAAAAGACGTTGCCGTTTCTCAGTAGGAAACCGACCTGATTATGCAAAAGGTTGGGTTTTCTGTTGTTCATTAGTCATTTGTTTGTTCTTAATAGAAAAAGAAATTCAAGAATAAAAAGTTGTAGATTTCAAAATAATCTAAAATATACTGCCCTGTGAAGTTCCGTTTCATACCTTCCAATGGTTCTCTGAAAACCTAATAGAGACAAATGTGGAGCTATTTTCTAGTTGATGCAACTTTTAAGGCATCACGTACCTTTCCTATCGTAAAACGTATGTCGAAATCAATTTAAACGATGCTATTCATTCTCGTCCGATATCTATCTATATAAATGAATTGCTGTTCGTTTGGGTCGCTAAAACTCGAGAAATACTGGACCGATTTGGCTAATTTTAGTCTTGAAATATTCGTGTAAGTCCAGGGAAAGCTTAAACGGTAATAAAATATGGAAACGTTGTCCGGAAAAGAGGAAAATCGGGAAAAAGTGAAACAACTTTTTCCAGTTAGCTATCAATACCTTTCGTCCAATTGCGATAAAATTTTGTATATTTCATGTTGAAAGGAAGAGAAAGGTTCGCATCAAATAAAAATTTCGAAAAGTCGCCCGGAAAGTAGGAAAATTTAGGAAAAACCGAAAGCGATTTTTTTTTCTATGAATAAAAATCAATTGCGACATGATTTTAAGAGCATCACTTGAGTACGGATTGACAGAACAAGGTTTGTATGAAATAAACATTTGGAAAATCTACCAGAAAAAAATTCAGGAAGGTTACCAGGAAAATTAGAAAATTCGCGAGAAACTGAAAGAGCTTTTTTCAATGGGTTATTAACATCATTCGTCTGACTACGATAAAATTTTGCATACTTTACGTGAGTAACATTCTTACGAAATAAAAATTTGGAAACATTTCCCGGAAAAATTGGAAAATACAGAGAAAATAGAAAGAGATTTTTCTATGGAATATCAATACCATTCATCTGATTGCGATAAAATTTCGCACCTTCGACATTCAAAACAAGAGGAAGGTTTGAGTGAAGTAAAAGTTTGGAATAATTGACCAGAAAATAGGAAAATTTGTGGAAAACTGACAGGTACTTCTGTTGTTCTGCCGTTCTAACCACTTTTTACAAAAGGGACAATGCATTTTTAAATTAAGAAGTCAAAGACTAAATAGCTTTTCCTGAGAGTAATTATTATTCGATATTTCGCTATATATACTTCAAATCTAAAAATATCTTGTATTACGTAATTTCTAAAGTACCTTATCCAGTACTTCAGCCCCCAACCTATCTCCACACCAGATTTCATCACAATAGATTCAGTGGTTTATGAAATGATATATACCCAAGTCGGTTGAGCCGCTCTCATGTTTTAGCGAGAGCAACGAACAACAATTCATTTTTATATTTGACAGTTCATATACTTGAAAGGAAGATGTTAAGATGAACGTTAACCAGAGTAAAACGAGGGTAATGGAATGGAATGTCAGAAAATCAGGCGATGCTGAAGGAATTAGAATAGGTGATGAGACAATAAAAGTAGTAGATGAGTTTTGTTATTTGGGTAGCCAAAATAAATTCTGATGGCTGAAGTAGAGAAGTAGGGAAGAAAAGCGTTTCCGAATAAGAAAAATTTGTTAACATCCAATTTTAATTTAAATGTCAGGAAGTCCTTTCTGAAAGCTTTTGTCTGGAGTGTAGCATTATATGGGAGTGAAACGTGGACGATAAGGACAAACAGATGATAGAAGCTTTTGAAATGTAGTGGTACAGACGAATGATGAAAATTAGATGGGTAGATCACGTAAGTGATGAGGAGACGCTTAACCGAAATGGGGAGAAAAGGAGTTTCTGGTATATCCTGACTCAGAGAAGGGATAGATTGATGGGACACATTCTGAGACATCAACGAATTGTCAACTTAGCATTAGAAGGAAATGTGCGGGGAAAAATCGTAGTAGGAGACCGAGGGACAAATATAGTAAGCAGATTCAAAATGATGTAGGTTGACGAACGTATTATCAGATGAAGAGACTTGCACAGGTCAGGGTAGTGTGGAGAGCTGCATCGGACTGAAGACAACAACAACAACAACAACAACAACAACAACATACAGGTTCAGATCATGTAAAGCGAACTTTACTATTTCAAAGTATATTTCTGAACGCACCCAATACAACAACCAAGTCATTATTTTACATGTTTTAAATTTAAATTTTCCGCATAATTGTTCTACATTTTATCACCGTTTAAACCTTCCCTGAACTTCCACGAATGTGACATGAACATTATCCTGGACATGTGTGCTTGATTTGCCCGCTATTTCCGCTCACTATCGAGCCGATACTTAGACTATCTGATGATGCCTTTTTAAAGCTACTGGGTCTGAAATACATATGATTTAAATAAATATGGTGTGTATTAAGAGGTAAGTGATACGAAGTTCACCGGGTCATCTAGTCGTATTCATAAATGTACCTCGCCAGCCGCTTGGAGTGCTGTTGTCTTGGCGTGTAACAAAAATCTGGGAGTTTCGTGACTGTGTGTGTTAGACTACGGTTACCTCTAACTAGTCTCCGTGCTTTAGAGTGCAGACTTCTTTGCATTATTCTAAAACTGTCACAGTGGAACTGGATGGACGGTAAAAAATCGCTAATTAATTTCAACTTGGCTTATCACAGGTCTCCAGATAACTTCACAGTCAATTTGGACTCGATTGACACAGTACTTAACTGTAATGAACACTCCCCACTTTATGTCGGTTAATATTTCTTCAATATACATTCCAAACATCGCTAAATATTTTATAGCCTTCTACTTCAGGTTACTGTCAGCTTTCAGTTCCGAGAGTAAACTAAGCATGGCAAATTTAGCAACTTTGTTTCGATTATTCCTACAGCATTTTGATAAAATTAAGACAGTCGAAGTGTGTTTACTTGGTACGTAGTTTGATTTTACTCCCTGCGTATCGACTGGAGAGACCCGTCACTGGATCTCAGAATACCGACTAATTTAGAAGTCCTTCATACTCCCTCTATAAGTAATCAGATAGCTGAGTACCTCCTTCCGTTGTGTAGTGCACCCATAATCTATCAAAGTGAGTTTTACAATTCGCCACAACGCAGTCGAGACCGTAACGGAATTGACCTAGCCTTTGGTTTAGACACTCCACTCGTCTCCATACTCTAGGACCCCAATCAGTTCTGGAGGCGATGCCAAAATCTGCTAGCTCTTCTTGAATCTAGCAAGCAAGGTCAACAGTATTCACCACTTCCGCCAGAAGCCCATATGAACTGAGAATGGCCTCAGAACAGAAGCGGTGACGTCAGTGATGCCAGCACGAGTCACAGCTTGCAGGAGACTGAATCCTGCACGTGGGCTTAACGTGAAGGTATCAGCATACATATTTTTTCGATCTTCGACGCTGTTTCCCTGAGGGGTTCCTTAACGTGGAGCTCCAGGTAACTGGTAAACTTGTCTCTCACCGTGCACCTGCTCAGACGCAGTTGATGGCCACAGGGAACGGGCGAGACCAGCCGATCAATTTCCACAGTGACTCTGTGCTTCAAGCTGTAGTAACACAAGCACATTATTACCCACCAGTCAACCGGCAATGAGGGTGGACCCTCACATCATGTACACTTACTGACTCTACGCGAAACAAGCGACACGTGAGCTGTTCCAAGCAAAGCACCAGATCTTTGCACACTACTACACACCAAAGTAGCAGCTTAAATAGCAGACGTAGGCAAATGCATCTTCCGTTGTTTGCGATTTGTGGCCACCGCTTCATACATCTATTTACGTTGTGACATTGTAGATACAGGGGGAAGCTGATTGTTTGCATGTGAAAGGCGGGTTTTGTCAGGCTGTTGGGTTCCCCAGCCGGCCGGCAAACAATTTGGACCTAGTGGATGGAATACAGGTTGTTAGGATTTTCCTAACCTGCTCGGAAACCGGAAATGGCGCTCTTGGCTGAGCGAGGGCGGCTCTCCCAGATTGCAACTGAAATTATTATTTTTTATTTATCGTATGGTTTTACTTCACTAAGTGTGTTTGCCTCTGTATTTATAAAAAATAGGAGACAGGAAATTTTAATGCGGTAGGTCAACACAAGAAATGATACACTTTCTGCGGAGTTATGAACATAGTTTATTGTATACCACACGCTGTACATAATACATGGCTGTGTGGTGGGCAATGGATGTTATGGCGGTGGGAAGTTCATTTACATGAGATGTTCAAATGTGTGTCCATGTTCCTCAATGCATAATGCAATGCGCCGTCGAAAGGATCTGCGGACGAGATGTAACATCGCTGGTGTGACGGAGCGACATGCGTCCTCGATGCGCCGTTTTAGATCATCTGGGGATATGGGCTCATTGACATAAACACGATCCTTTAGATATTCCCACAAAAAGATGTTATTATGTTATGTTTGTTAAGCTTATGGGACTTAACTACGGGGTCATCAGTCCCTAAACTTACAAACTACTTATCAACTACCTTATACTAAGGACGACACAAATATCCATGCCTGAGGGGGGATTCGAACCCCCGACCGTAGTGGCCGTGCAGACCGTGACTGGAGCGCCTCAGTCCCCTCGGCCACCGCGGCCGGCCCCACAAAAAGAAATCTACTGGTGTTAAATCGGGCGACCTTGCGGGCCATGAATGAGGACCATGGAGCCCCAACCATCTTCCTGCAAACCTGTTGTTTAGTTATTCCACAACAACACGCGCAGAATGGGCTGGATGATCATCGTGCTGCATCCACATATGGACTCTCGTGTGTAGACACACATGTTCAAGGAGACCACCCAAACTGTCGGCTATAAAAGCGCGATATAACTCACCTGTCAGTTACCTGAGAAGTAGTGTGGACCGATGATTTCATCCTCAAGGATTCCACACCACACGTTAATAGACCACCTACGTTGACGGTCGACATGTCGTACCCACCAAGGATTGTCTGCGGCCCAGTAGTGCATATTATGGCGATTCACTGCATCATAATTTGTGAACGTGGACTCATCAGAGAACATAACACTTTATAAAGACTCCAGCGTGAAATTATGCATGGCCCACTCACAGAATGTCACTCTTGCACGGAAATCGTTCCCATGCAGCTCCTGGGTCAGAGACAGGCGGTACGGGTGAAACCTGTGGCCGTGTACTATACGCCACACAGATGTGAGACTGACACCAGCGACTGCAGCAACGGCTCGTGAGCTGACATGAGGATCGTGGTGTAGTGCAGCTAAAACAAACACCTCCGTCTCCTCACTTCTTGCAGGTCTTCGTCTGTTACTGCGGCGCATTACCAAGCTGCCTGTTTCCCGAAGTCGTTGTTCAGCACGTAAGAACGTAATGACTGCCGAGGCTCTTCGCCTAGGATATCTCACGGCATACGCCGTGGCTGCTTCAGTGGCATCGTGTCGGCACTCGCTGAGCATCAGCAACATGTCAACGTACTCGTTGTTCGTGTATGCCATCGTCATCCGATGCACGGAATTTTAATACCCTTTTTCTGTCATTAAAATCTAACGTCTTGAATTTTTTCACAATTTTTTAAAATGGGGGTCAGAAAAATTTGTAACATCTACGAATGTAGACGTTAGGTATATGAGAATTAAAAACTGAGTGTTCTACGAGAGTGTTACTAACAAGTGGTGAATGTAAGATGTATACATTAAGTGATTAACAAGTGTCAAACATGAATTATGACAGGTTTAATTATATATAAGTAATCAGTTCTTTATTACAAACTAAAAAGAAACAGTACAAACATGTGACAAACCTACAATATTTCACTTTACTTTTGGGGAGGCACATCTATCAAATTAGTTCTCAGTATGATATTTATAAAAGCAATCCCAGCTTGCATCTTTGTGGATTCACTGTTGGTACTTGTTAGGTAAGTGATTTCTTCCATCAAATCTAATAGCAGTAGGTGGCAAAGCTCCCATTGTGGCCCTGGATGGAACTTTCATAGGTGATGGAACTGGAGATATATCATTTGATTCTTCAAAAGGTAAAACAGCAAGCAGACATCTCACTATATCCATGTCTTTATTATAGCATGCTTGTTGACAGAGATCTTCTTTCTTTTTGTGGTCATACCTGCTGCATTGATCAACCGGCTGAATACCTGTCCAATATGCCATATTTACCGGACGATTATCGTTCCATTTGACAATAATAACTTTTTTGTCACTATCAATGCGGTAATCATAAGCCCCTCTTCCACCTTTCCTCACATCTTTATCACAAAGCAAAGGACATCCTCTGATCCTAGTTTTATTGACTGTACAGGATGCATAGAAGTTCATACTCAACAAAAGGGTAAGGAGTTCAGGAGAATAAAAGTAACTGTCAAAGAAAACTTTGTAGTGTGCAGGTAAATCCTGTGTAAGCCGAAGTACAATATTGCTTTCTTCTCATAAATCAAGCATTCCTGGTGGAGGTCCACCTGACCTTCCATCAAATATTTCACACTTGTAAACATAAACACTAGCTCCTGCCCTGCACCAGATATTATATTCCCACTTGGTGGGTTTCTTTGGCATATAGACCTTGCAACTATGTTGACCTCGGAAAGCGACCATCATTTCGTCTACTGAAGATTAACTTTCCTGGACACAAGTTTTCTTGGATGATTCATTGAACAAGTTGACAAGAGGACGAATCTTGAACATTCTGTCTTATCCCTCCTTAGTTGGCTTCTTTTGTAATGCATTGTCATCCAAATGAAGGAAGTGGAGGATTTCTTCAAACCTGTTACGTGACATTGCTTATGACACCAACAACTGCCGTATTGCAGGACTCCAATACATCCTTTGATTAGTCATTTTCACAATGCTCATAAACATGACTATTCCTAGAAATTTCTTTCCTTTCAACAGGTCGGAAACATTTGTTAGTGGTTTTCTGTGTAATGAAAAGATTAGTTTGAAAAAATCAGAGTTTCCAAAATATCATTTGTCAGCAATTTTTCAAAGAACTTTGTTGGAGGAGTGGTCTTTGTAAGTGTCTGGTCACTAGGTTTGAGATTCGTCACTTCACTAGAATGAGGTCGTTCTGGAATATCTCCCTTCTGCCAGTGGTATACAGTATTCCTCTTGCATGTAAGTGGTTGTTCACTAGTGAGACGGTTTGTTGCTTCAGGCTGATAGCGTCTCTTGTATGGTGGGCATTGTGTAATCAAGTCTCGTTTACTAGAGCTGGGTGGTAAATCTGGCATAAAGGACGGTCTGTTGCTGTTTTCAGCTTCATTCTCTTCAATCTCTGGAAAGTCACTACATTCTGCTTCTTCTGTGACACATATTCTTCACCAGGAATCCTCCAGATCATCTTCACTATCAATATCTAGAACTAGTCCTAAAGTAATGTGCGTTCTTGCTTTTGTACCATAAAATGCCCTACAAGAGAATAATAATTTCAGATATGCGATTACATAGGGAGTAAGACCGACTGCAAATGCCTAACGTCTACATTTGTAACTTTCAAAAATGGTGCTTGAATTCTATCACAATTACACGGTGTACCTATCGTCTACTATAATAGACATAACCTATACATCATAATATTCTACCCAAAACAGCAAATAAATTCCAAAAGAAAGCTTCTAATGTACACTTTAGGAATTGTATAAAAATCTGAAGCATTTATTCTGAGGTCATACTGAGAACAACTGAGGATTGCAAAGATTAAAATCACTCACTCACCTGGGACCGATCCAATGAGCTCTCTCCATTTTGAAACAATAAAAATCACTAGTCTGTTGGTGCTGCCATCTCTACTTACTGCAGTAAAGTATATATGTAGCATTCACTGACCAGAGAAGACAAAAGACAGTTCCATATCTGTCAAAGACTATACAAATCATACACGAAAATGTCTCTACATTTATAGACGTTAGGCAATAATATAGTTAAATGGAAATGTTCAAATTTGACAACCAATCCAGACCACTTTCAGTCACTTGATGTAAAATCTCCAAGTCACCATTAAATGTTCGCAGTGGACACTGTTTGACGATGTGCCCTACGGTTTGCTCCTCTGCCCCGCAGTCACAGTCAGAAAATGGAAGGAAACCCCAAATACAATATAGCCACACACATCATTCTAAAAATCCATATAAAATCAGGAAATGATCATACGGCAAATATAATTATGTGAATGCATTCAGGAGACTTGTGAGAATCAAATGCTGTAATTACAATTTCAATATCCCTTATAGATAAAAAGCCGACAAATTTCAGTACTATAATAATAATATTATAAGACTTATATTTACAATTATCGATATGTAGTGTTTATCAGTAACAGTTTAAGAAGCAAATGGGTAGCATTGCACCACGCTACCTATCTTAAAAGACGTACCACATTATTTCCGAATTCTTTCAATAAATTTTATTTTAATCTCTTGTTCTGATTTTCGTTGAGGTAGTAATATTCTTGTGTCAGAACATAGATTCCACCACAGAAACACAAAACATGAACCCAGCAAAACGCTTTACATTTATATATGTATTTTATTATATTTAATATTAATCTTAGTAATGTTCATTTTATGTTTTAGACTGCCACTTAAATATTTCATGGCCGACTAACATAGTAGATATGCAGCAGATAATTTATATATAAACAATTATATGTATTTGTGGACAAGAACTGAATATTTTGCATAAAAAGCGATGATAAATTAAATATTAATTATCTAACTACATTTCGACGGCGATAGCATATTTGAACAGTGAGACACCACGCTTAATAGCTACCCGAGCAAAGAGCTTCAGTCTCAACCGTTTTTAGTATTGTTAAACATATATGTGTTTGTTGAATGTAAACGATATTTGAAGGGAGGTGGTCAAAGTATTTAATTCTGTGATATTCAAATATATAATATTTTGGAAGGGAAACTGTATTTTAAAGATGAGGCGTTAGGGTGCGCGGAAGGATACAATTTTGGGAGCCAGCAGAGCATGCTATCTAACGCTTGGGAAGGGACTCGTAACTTGGACGTGGTGGTGAAAGGTTGTGACGCTGGGCGGTCTGAAGCCGCGTTACAAACTCGTGATTTGAAGAGATATGCTTTTGTGGACTTACGGGACTGTGACAGCAGAACTTAGTCTATGATGAAAAGTGGTAATCTGTGCACGGTAGTAGGGCTGTGGAACTGTGCTAATTCAGCAATCATGTACTCGGTAATGACAAACTGTGTTTTATAACAAATACTGTAAGTAATCGCGGATTAATTTGGCATTTTAGTATTCGATGGACTTCACTAATTAACGAGTGATAATTTGGAACTTTTACTCTGGAGTGCATGTGATACTTATTGTGCCTCTCATGAACGTTGGAGAAATATTCAGTTATTTACCGATGTATAAAGTAGGACCAGCTCCGCATTTCATGTCCAAAATGAGTAATAAACTTCATTTATAAATAATTACTTCGCGAGTGAATCCTTTCTTTATCTTAGAATCCATTTTGTTGGTTATTCAGAGGTTTAATTTATGTTTGTTTAAATGTGTTTTCGCGTCATAATATGCAGACTGATAGACTGGCTAAACTACAGATTAATTATTGATCTGGTTTAAACATATTGGGTAGTTGTTTAGGGCATAGAAACTGACATACTGAACTCACCACTATGAACAGAGACAACGAGCCATAATCCCTTTACTACCCTGAGTTGTGTATTGCGCAATTCGCATTGGTGAATAACGATATAAAGGTCGCAACGTCATGCACAAATACTATTTTCTCTAATACTAACAATTAGCAATAACAACATTCGGAGATATATGCAACTAAATATGAAACTTGCAACAATCCCTCTGAGTCAGCATCGTGGACTGAAATCTTACTGAGCTGTGTACAATGCGTTGAAAAGAAATGACAACTGTGCTTCAGACTGCTCGAATGTTCAATTAAAACTTTAAACTTTTAAATACAAAAACACACAATGGATTTACGAATTACATTACTGGTGCATCATAGGCGGATATTTGAATGTGAGTAACATCGCACTACGTCACAAAACTACTACAAGAAAAATATGTTAGCCAATCTGCTCCGCAACCGGTTATCCTCCACAGCGACCTCCGCCAGAGGTGTTTACTTATAGCAGGTTTTATTCTGGCTATGTGACTCTCTGAATGAAGTTAAGGACTTATCGTGTAGCAACATGCACTTGCAAGACAACTTTACGTATTCCGACGTTATTAGTGATGTACCCACAGACGGAAATGATGTACTAAACTGAATGAGGTGAGACGCTCAAAAAAATAATAGATCTCGCGGTGCCATTTTAAAAATGGCCTACTGACAAAGGGGTCGAAGTACGATTAGCAAAATGATATATTCCTTTTGATATGGAACTGTTTCTCTAAGTAACAAAACGTACACTACGGTCAGGGGTTCGAATCCCCCCTCGGGCATGGATATTTGTGCCGTCCTAGTTCGTAAGTGGTTCATAAGTAGTTTGTAAGTTTAGGGACTGATGACTCCGTAGTTAAGTCCCATAAGCTATACAAACATTTTATTTCAAAAATTCAAATGTTTGTTAAGCTTATGGGAGTTAACTACGGGGTCATCAGTCCCTAAACTTACAAACTACTTACGAACTACCTTATCTAAAGACGGCACAAATATCCATGACCGAGGGGGGATTCGAACCCCCGACCGTAGTGGCCGTGCAGACCATGACTGGAGCGCCTCAGTCCCCGCGGCTACCGCGGCCGGCACATTTTATTTAACAAAACGTAGAATGCTAAGTCTTCATATTAGTGCCAACCACTGTGATACTTAAAAACACCAACTTCATTTAATAGATACTAGAGGACCCGTGAGAATACTTCGCACCATTAGTGGAATGACAAAAAAGTTGGGATAAATGGAAGTAAAGTTGAATGTTCACGCATAGCTTTCTTTATAATTAATCAATGTCAGTATTTAAAAGCGCAGATGAAAGAGCATAATCCGCTAAGTATTGTTAGGTCAAAAAGAATTATCTATCTTAAATATTACCGTAGATATCGTAAAAGAAACCGATCAAAATATTCAATGCAAGGACAGAAAGTTACCGCTATTGAATAGATTTAAAAGATGGAGAGACTTAAGCTAATTGTGATACTCGATGACAAATCTGTGGATCAATAACTTTCGTTTAAAGCAAAAATGAAGGACATTGGCCGAGTAGTTCGGTCTGGCTGACTGACTTTAGTATTCGTAGATTTTTTTAAATATATAAGATGAATTCGTAACCCAATTTCTAAATTCTCTTATCTTCCAGCCTTCTCCTTGTTTTAGGATTTAGCAGGGAACTTTCTTGTTGTACCCTCAGAAGTCATACAGTTTTTGACAGCTGCGGCGTGACCTCATTTAACATATTTAACATGGCTAGCCATCCACATTTCGCCTTTCCTTTATTTTCCAATATCGTACCAGGCAAATTTCGTGATGGTTCCTTTCAGAGAGGGACCGAGGCGCTCCAGTCACGGTCTGCACGGCCACTACGGTCGGGGGTTTGAATCCCCCCTCGGGCATGGATATTTGTGCCGTCTTTAGTTGTAAGTAGTTCATAAGTAGTTTGTAAGTTTAGGGACTGATGACCCCGTAGTTAAGTCCCATAGACTCTATAAACATTTGAACATTTTTTCCTTTCAGAGAACTCATCGATAAACGTCCCCATCCTTTCAAAACAAGTTCCGTCACTAATGACCACATTTTTCCGGAGCATAAATTCTAGTCTTCCTTCCTTCTTTATAATTCTATAGAATTTGTCTTGTATAATTAGCACATTGTGCTACAGGAATGAAAAGAAGGGAACCAGCTGAAAAAAATCCCCTGTCAGAACACAAAGGAGGCAAATATGTTCTTGTTTAAAAGACTGTGACAAATAGGTGGGCTTCAGCTGACTCAGTTCTCACACTGCCTTCTCACCAATACTTTGGCATGTTAACGTATTAGGTTTTTTGTGCTGAAAGCGAGTAACAGAACGTGACGGTGGAAAAGAAATGAGATAATGTCGCTGAAAGAGAAAGGGAAAGCACAGAGTGATGGTGAGAGAAAGACAGCGGCAGTAAAAAGGAGAAATAGATGAAGATAGTTATGCTAGGAGCAAAAGACAGACGAGACAGTGAAATGAGGAAGAGAGTTAGTTGGAGACCATACATAACCTTTTGGGGTCTAGAACCTTCAGAGCGATGAATCGTAACAAGAAAAATGTTAGCGACATCTAACCACCCCCTACACAAACTTGTTAAAATTCCTGGTCTAAGGTTCACAAGATCGACCAATCCCTCCGAAATTTCATGTGTAGGGAGGAAGAAATGGGGACTGAATAGACAGACAGCAGTCTGTGAAAACGACAGTGGCAGTGTGAGGAAAAAGGAGCGAGACATAGACAATGACAGATAGGCCAGTGGGAAAGTGGTAAGGAAGATCGAGAGAAAGAGATGATGAGAGTAACAATGGGAGTGACAGTCTGGAGAAAGTACCAATGGGAGAAACATGTGAGAGACTTGACAGTGACAATAAAAGGGACTTGTTACATATGTAAACTACATTACGAGAGAGGCCGGATAAAATAATTTAGCATGTTTTGTGTTAAATTAATGTGTTCGCATGCCGAAGTTTTTAGTAAAGAAGATGGAATGACGAAAGGTAGCTACTTCCCCACTTATCTGTCATAGCGTTTTTAACAGGAACACGTTTGTGTCTTTTGTACTCTGACAGGAGTATTTTTCAACTAGTAATAATAAGTTTCAGAAAATTCAAAAAGAGAAACCGTGTTTTAGCTGTAGTTAGAAAACAATTTATTGCATGATGTCTTTTGTGGACACAAGCATGGATTGCACAATGCATGCCTTATGAAATATTTGAAGCATTTTGTAGTGGCAGATATCCACTGTATTTGCATGGCACCTAGCAATTACAAATAGTACCAATTATTATTTTCCCAAAATTTTTGCATTTCCAATGCGAGAAACGTTTTCTATTGTGTACAGGTGACACGAACGCAGATTGTTAGACAACATCGTTGATTCAGTACATTACGCAGTCAGATCAAATCAATTTTTTTTTCAGAAAATGCACTTAAATAGAAGAATATATGAGATTTATTGAAAATAATTCACGATTATAATCTTTGTACTACAGCTGTAAAATTCTTTCACAATAGTCAGATGCGTTTAATTCAGTTTTTAAATTAAAAACTCGGTAATGTTTTATATGAGTGAATCAGGTGCAGTCATTAATAACGTGTTGCCGGCCGTGGTGGCCGAGAGGATTGAGGCGCTTCAGTCACGGTCTGCACGGCCACTACGGTCGGGGGTTCGAATCCCCCATCGGGCATGGATATTTGTGCCGTCCTTAGTATAAGGTAGTTGATAATTAGTTTGTAAGTTTAGGGACTGATGACCCCGTAGTTAAGTCCCATAAGCTTAACAAACATTTGAACATTTAATAACGTGTTTTTGCCTTAGATTAAAATCAGAATTTTAATATCTGTCGTTTTAAAAGAAATTACAATACAATTAGTTCCTGCGCATTGGCATAAAATATTATTTATTTTCCCCTCATGCAGTTTAGATAAGTTTAAAATATACAACTTTCACTAAAGCACAACACTTTTATTGCAGTATTCATAATAAAAAATATAACGTCACATTAACAACTTTCGTAATAAACTGATTTTTCCTGGCAAAATGATAGTGTTTATTAATACACATAAGATTGTTACTTTATTATTTAACGCTGGAATATCGATGCATATGAGGTGGAGAGGCCCTTCACAAGATTACATATTGAACCATAATTTATGTACTCAGCAGTAAATGTGAATGAAAATGAATGACATAGGTTAAAAATTTGGTGTTTTGTTACTAAGAGAACATCTTCAGACGCATCCCCTATCGTTCAGGATGCCGAGTTAGAGATGAAGACAACGTTTCTTAGTGATGATTCAGCAGCTGTTTTTCAGTCATTACCCACCTTCCAAAATTTGAATTGATTTGAGGGAGTTATGAGAGGTGGATATTCTGTCAGGATATCTAAATCACATTGCTTTAAGAGTTATTAACTGTTACAATTGGAAAGACTCGTTGATTATATGTGATAATTACACACAAAGTACGTACAGTGGTTTCAAGAGCTATAATAATTTCCAGTAAATTGTATTAACGTTTGCCGGCCGCGGTGGCCGAGGTGACTGAGGCGCTCCAGTCACGGTCAGCACGGCCACTACGGTCGGGGGTTCGAATCCCCCCTCGTGCATGGATATTTGTGCCGTCATACTTCGTAAGTAGTTCATAAGTAGTTTGTAAGTTTATGGACTGATGACCCCGTAGTTAAGTCCCATAAGCTTAACAAACATTTGAACATTTGTGTTAACGTTTAGAGACCTATGCTTCTGATGAAACCTATAGATGGCATTATGAGCACTAAAGCTGGACTAGTGAATGCTGAGGGGTAGGTAGGTACCACAAAAGACAGGAGGAAGTAGCGGTGTCTTTCTGTAGCGATGGACCTGAGAGCACGTGCTAAGACTCCTCACCCATTGGTTAACTGCCTCACCTGGTGCAGCACCAGTGCATCGTAAAAGAGATGATCGTATTGCACTTTGCCCTGGACGAATTTCAGGCTATTTCCGCCGATACTCAGTCCACCTCCTCCTTGCAGCTCATGAAGCTGACCAGTACACTTTTGCTTACGCCTTGCATACGTGATGCTATTTGGCGAACAATGAATTTAAAAAAGAATTAAAATCATGTGTCCAGTCTGAGAGTGAAATTATGGCTCATGTTGTCATGTAATTCCAAAGAATCGACAGAAGTACTTCATTAAACTCAATATCACAACAACACTGTTTTTTTTCCAGCTTTATTAGGACAGAAAGAAGTCAAGTTGTAGGAGAGGTCAGAACTGAAACAAAGCTTCAGTATGAGAAACCAATGAAACGGCATAATTCTGGCACTTTGGCTCAGGAAACATAGCTGTTGTTTAAAAATTCTCACCAATCAGCAGAAATTTTATTTCTGTCCAGTTCTATGTCAGTTAATTTCTAATGCAACTTACCTTAATGCATCAAAACATTCGATTGCGAAGTATATAATTAATGAATCACTTACCTGCACTGGTGAGTTATATTCATACAACCCATATGACATAGTCGGTCTCCCTGGACATCATGTGACCTCTGATATAGAAGTGATAAGTGTTGCAGGATTTAGGTTAATTTCTCACTTTCTTTGAGCAGTAATGGACAATGGAAGAGTTACCAGATTAATTAGGAATTGCCATAAATTTAACAACAAAGACAATTTTCTCTTGAAAACCAAATGTAAATAAATACCGGTATGTAAGAACTAGAATTTCATAACAAAAGTTTCTAATGGTAGGTGTATACTGATTACTAGCAAGTAATTTTAATCTGTTCATAAATTAATTTCAACCTCTAGTTAATGTCTTTACTGAAATGTCTAATGAACAAAAGTATATAATAAAACCAAAAATAAGTAGTCTCTCGAACCCTGACACACAGTTCCTTTTGATAAATGTTAATACTGATCACTATATAAAGTCTACTGAATATGAGTGGAAGTTGAGAGTCAGTAAGCCAAAAAGTGATAGTTTTAGAAGACTCAAATCTTTCTCAAATGTTTTTTAAGCTTATGGGACTTAACTACGGGGTTATCAGTCCCTAAACTTACAAACTACTTATGAACTACTTACGAACTATGACGGCACAAATATCCATGCCCGAGGGGGGATTCGAACCCCCGACCGTAGTGGCCGTGCAGACCGTGACTGGAGCGCCTCAGTCCCCGCGGCCACCGCGTCCGGCTTAGAAGACTCCTCAACGACATGAATTAAGGTGATGTGTACAATATCTGTAGCACGAATAAGGGATGCATCACTTTTATTGTTAACGTCTCTACCTTATTTGAAAATTGCCCCCCCCCCCCTCCAAAATAAATAAATAAATATAAAACCTCGGATTACTCAGGAATAAAGGTACCCAAAAGAAAGAAAGGAAACTGCCAGTCAGACACAGCTCTGATGTAAACACTGTAGATTATACATAACATACTATAATATACTGAAGATGCTAATACAGACATAAAATTCATTATCAGAATAGTATAATCTCATCAGATAGACAAATAAACACGAAATTGGGCTTAGTGAAGGAAGAGATTGTTATAACCAGAGATGGTGTGTTCTGCGTTATGGAACATTTCAATAAGCATTTCGTAATTGCTACTGAAAAGATGGTGTTTTATCAGGTTCAATAGATGCTACTGTGGAATGTCTTTCACTATTCACTACAAATAACTACAGTAATATGAGTATGACCCTCACAACCCCAGCAGATGTAATATCGACCTTATAATTATTTGTGTAACATTGTGTGTCTTTTGTCAGTGGAACTTTTAGTGAATGGTTGAAATATGGTGAAATTAAGCCTTTGTATAAGAAAGAAGGCAAAGAAGTACCATCAAACTTCCGTCGACTTCCACTTTTGCCTACATTCTTAAAAATTTTGCAAACGATAATATACAGTAATCTTCTTAGCAATATGAGCACACATAAAGTATTATCCAAGTGAAAAATCGGATTTATAAAGGGTTCTAATATTGAGAAATGTAACTACTCGTATGCACACAGTGAGAAAGGATTTAATTAACTAGAAAATAAATTAAGGCTACTGGTGTATTTTGTGATCTATCTAAGGCAATTTATTGTGTAAATCACAGTACACTTTTAAGAAATTAATATATTACAGTGTAACAGGGAATGTTGAAAAACGACGCAAATAGTAACGTCAATAGGAAAGAGATGTGTATTAACCTACCAGGCTCCATCCAACTGTGAAATAATAACATATGATGTCTCCCACAGTTCCTTTTTCAGTCCCTTAAGTTTTCGTGTTTATATGTGACCTTCCGTAGGTAACGTTAATAGATGTCTTGTTTGCAGATAAAACAAACACTACAATAAATAGTAAATAAAGTAAAGCATTAGAATGGCCATTCAATGGATTTTGATGGACATTTATAAATGGTCCCTAGCCAATTCATTCTCACTCAAACTTGATAACCATGCCACATGTAATTTAAAACGTGTAAAATATTTACTGCCTCAAATATGATGACTAGGAGTTAGAAGCATTTGACAGTGTCAAATTCTTTGGAATTACTGCTTGATAATAAAATTAATTGGGAGGCCCATATCACAGAACTGCCGAAGAGTCTAAATAAATTTCTATTTGCCATGCTAATGTTGTCAGATACAAAGGATGTAAAAAACTAAATACCTAGTGTAGCTATTACAGATGGCTGTTCAAGGAAATGGGGGACTAACTACTGCCTCCCAAAATATTTAATCCTTTATGAAATTTGTCATTAAAATTGATTTTTTTTAAGGCAAACAACTCAGTTCTATTAATCAATACTGTAAATAAGACTAACTTTCACAGAGATTGAGTCATTTTCTTTGATTCAGAAAGGTGTCCACTGTCCATCAGTACACATTTTTCAATAGCATTCCAGCAAACATAAGCAGTATTTTTTTTTTATTTAAATAACGTTCTGATTGATAAGAGTCTAAAGGACTGCTTGGTGGCCGACTCTTATTTAATTGATTAATTTATTAGCGTAAATGATTCAATCGGTACGTTGTTAATAATCTCAAATGATATGATTATTGTCTATATTCATGACTTTTCAACAAAACTTGTATAGAAATCCGATCGTCGAAAATAAGTGTTGCATGGCTGTAATAGAGAAATAATATACATATTCTTCCAAGTATACTGAACATTTACATTTTAATAAGAAGTTTTAAGTCATTTTAAAAGTAAAGGCCTGCCGCGCTGGCCGAGCGGTCTGCGGCGTGCCAGCCACAGTCTGCACGGCCGCTACGGTCGGGGGTTCGAATCCCCTCTCGGGCATGGATGTTTGTGTCGTCTTTAGTATGAGGTAGTTCATAAGTAGTTTGTAAGTTTAGGGACTGATGACCCCGCAGTTAAGTCCCTTAAGCTTAACAAACATTTGAACATTTAAAAGTAAACGTGCCTAAGAATTTTCTTTTATTATCGATTCCATGTCCTTGTGGGTAATTTTCTTTGGATCTGTGGAAGGTACATTAGCATACCTGTTCTCACTTTGTAAGTATTTATTGTTTGTCTTCTTTCCTGAGATGAACTTTTCACAATGAATCAATTTGAACAAAATGTGCATCAAATATATACCAATCACACACACACAAAGTTGTATAATTTAGTGCCTATTGTTTATGTCTGTGCTGCAAATTGATAGATTACAAAAAAAGTTAAAATGTTTGTTAAGCTTATGGGACGTAACTGTGGGGTCATCAGTCCCTAAACTTACAAACTACTTACGAACTAGCTTATAATAAAGACACACAAACATCCATGTCCTAGGGAGATTCGAACCCCCGACGGGGAACGGCATCGTGCGTCGGAGCATAGCGCCTCAATGCGCTCGGCCACTCCGCCACGGCAGATCGGAAATGTTGGTACATGTTGCAAAACGACGCAAATCGTAGCGTCAGTAGGAAAGAGATGTGTAAGCTACCAGGCTCCATCCAACTGCGGAATAATAACATATGATTTCAACATAGTTCCTTTTTGAGTTCCTTAAGTTTTCTTGTTTATATCAGTGACCTTCCGTAGGTAACTTTAATATGTGTCTTGTTTGCAGATAAAACAAACACTACAATAAATAGTAAATAAAGTAAAGCATTAGAATGGGGAGTCAATGGATTTTGATGGACATTTATAAATGGTCCCTAGCCATTTCATTGTCACTCAAACTTGATAACCATGCCACATGTAATTTAAAACTTGTAAAACATTTACTGCCTCAAATATGATGACAAGGAGTTAGAAGGATTTGACAGTGTCAAATTCTTTGGATTACGAAAATATGGGGGTATAAGCAACGCCAACAGTGTCAATAACTTGGTGAATGAACAACTTACCTGTAAAATATAAGTACAGGCTTCCGCGGCCGTCGTCACTATCACTCAGATTCTTCAGGTTTGTGACCACAGTCAGTTCATAAATGTGCCCAATGTTTCGGCCACTAGCAAGTTGTACTCGTCTAGGTGTTTTTCTGACTGCTGAAATAAAGAGAGATGGGGTACGACACGGATTGTGGATAACCACATATAACTGCTATTGGAAACACACAAAATATGTTTCAAAGTCACAGTCGCTTCTTAGAATTTTTTTTAAATATACTTCCATGTAACTAGCAATGCACTATTAGTTTCTGCACACCATGGAGTCATTTTACAATGCCCACGGTCACAAAATATGACAATTATACAATCACTTTAAACTGTGTAAATTTCTGAATTTACCACAAAATGCCCCATGTTCAGCTGTGGGCGCACTTACTTCATCATTCATCATCATAAAGGATGAAGCATATTTGCCCGCAGCTGATTCAGACTCTGAATTTAATTTAATATGTAACTGTTTCTGAGCTTCGCGAGATGGGTATATGCGAACCCCTATACAAAGGAAGCCATGCGAAATTGTCATAGGTTTCTCTACATATTTGAAACTTTGTTATAATTGAAGACTGAAAAGCCTGACCACTTGAAAACTCGCAGTTGTACAATATGGTCGAAAAATAAGTTTTGTACAATTATACTCACAGGATTATGAAATTAAATGAGCCAAATGACTTAATGGTAATTGTACAAAAACCTATCGAGCATACTGTTTTTTTTTTTTTTTTTTTTTTTTTTTTTTTTTTTTTTTTTTTTTCTTAAGTTTGTAATTCGAAGCGAGCAAACTGCTAAGGTCATCGGTCCGTAGTCTTACAAACAAGGGAGGACTCCAACCTCTGGTGGAGTGGCCGTGTACTCCGCGACTTGCGTCCCAGATCACACGGCCATTCCCATGCGGCCCACGTGGTTTGATTGACATTTTGGTGAATGTAGTGTTTACATACTCTTTATTATTTTGTGGTAAATTATTATACTTTTCATTGTTCAGTGTGGTTGATCTTTTAATATTTTTTGTAATCATAGGAACTTGAGAATGACGCCATAGTGCGCCGAAACTAGTGTATTGGTAATGAGATGACGACGATTTTAACTGGTGATGTCAGCAGCAGAAAACATCTGCACTACTTGGAGGACATCCATTTATTTCGGAGCGCTGCCAACGTTACGCTGCTTCAGGCGCGAAGTATTACTGTATACATTGTTAAAGGTAACGTTTCCAACACTGCGACGCTGCCTTCTGCTCGCTGATGCTCGCCTCCCGGCAGCCATGTTACATGCCTCCTGCTGTTATCAACAGCAACCGCACGAATCGTCAACTTACAGTAGAGTATGCGGAGCAGTTGTGTCATTACCATACAATGCAGACACTGCAAAAACAGCGTATTTAACAGGTCGCCCAATTACGAGTCAAAAGCAAACAGCCAGTGAATATATAGCGTTAAGTTTGATATTCCCTCAAAACCTAGTCACATTTCCTGTGTTTGCGTTGTACTAAATCAATTTCTTATTCATGCTTTGTAAAGCTCTAAGCAAAACGAGATAAGTTTTTAAGAAAGCTTTCGCGATCAACAAAATTACACTTGCAACTTTCTGGCAGATTAATATTTTGTGCCAGAAATGGGATTAGAACCTGGGACCTTGGCCTTTCGCGGGCAAGCGCTTCTCCATCTGAACTATTCCTGTGCGCTTCATAGTCGGTCCACACAACCTTTGCCAGTACCTCGCCTCCTACTTTTCAAACTTCACAGAAATTCTTCAGTGAACCTTTCCGGACTAGCACTCCTCATTCTGGATACATCTCTTAGGCTGCGGCTAAGCCATGTCTCCACCACATTCTTTCTTACAGTAGTGTTAGTCCTGCAAGGTTCGCAGGACTTCCTTGAAGTTTGGAAAGTAGGAGGTGGGGAGAAGTAAAGTAGTGAGGACGATTCTGAAGTGTTCCAGGCTAGCTCAGACGGTAGAGCACTTGCGCGTGAAAGGCAAAGGTCGCAGGTTCGAATCCCGGTTCCAGCACGCAATTTTAAACTGCCAGGAAGTTACATATCAGCGCACACTTCGCAGCAGAGTGAAAATTTCATTCTGAAAATTATATTTGACTGTGTTCCAAGAAGAATTTCTACTACCACGAAAATCCTTTGTATCTGATGTGTGGAAAAAGGTCGTTGAAATTTCTAATTTGCTCCAATAAATGGAAAATCAAAACCTGTACCTTCAAATAAAACTGTTTATTATGGGTGGCAGTACTGTCTCTTACTGTCTAGGAAAAGAATCAGAGAGATAAACCATTTACCAAAAACATCTGAATGCGCCAACTTGCACACAGCACTTGAAATTCTCAGTTTTTCACATAGTAAATCTTTCATTTAGCTGTGAGTAAAACATACACAATATCATTTATCTCCCATGCAATCACGAAACAATAAACAAATTTTATTTATTTTTATCGTAATTTACTGACAAAAAAAGCAGTTAAATGGAAGCATAACACACAAATTTAAATTACGTTATGTTAATAACAGGGATTTTGCATTTTTAAACTCACAATTACATGCTGCCCGTAAGTAAAAGTTAATTATTCTAATGCTGAGATTCTTTCCTTCCCTCCCTTCCTCTCTCTCTCTCTCTCTCTCTCTTCGTCGGGCCGTCTGGGAAAGGAGGGGGAGGGGTTGGCACGTGATCCTGTGCCCCCTCTTGAATCTGCCATTCACTGCAGCCACTTCCTCATTCACTCGCTTCCACCGGGGGCAAGTAATAATGCAAACACCAATTGAGATCGTTTATTTCCACATAGTGTGAAAACCAATCGAAGACATCTATGAAAGACTAAAGGCCAATTCACACTGTCCGTCACGTCACGTCACGTCACCGTCTGTCAGAACAATCCGCAATGTATTTCTAATGGCGACATTCACACTGTCCGTTACCGGACCGTCACGTCACGTCAACGTCACATCAAGTTTTCTCGAGAAGAATGTTTTGACGGAACGGCCGTCTGCTAACATCGGAAGTTAACCTATTTTCGTCACGCGAATTACGTGTTGCAGTCGACGATTGCACTGTTTACATGCAAATGTGTGTTATTCATCTTTATTTTGTTGTTATTCTTCGATTTAGGGGTAAATCTCAAATGTTTGATGACGTCTTGAATATTCTTGTCAATTGAGTGTCCCCCTAAAATCGAGGTCGGATATCTGAAACCAATAAATGGTTTATGTTACGTAACATTGTAACAGAAAAGACTGAAGCAAACTGTTTATTTCGATAAGATTGTAATTTGATTACGCATTTTTCATTAAATAACATTTTAAATGAAGAAGTCAGTTCTAATGAAAGACAATAAATCAGTTGTTTACGACGGTATTAACAATATCAGCAGGCAAATCGTAATGGATAAAGCAAACAGGCACTATTTATGCTCTTATAAGTATTGTTTGATGTTTTAATATGTTTATTTTTTCGCTTGAAAATAGATGTCGATGTTATGAAATGTTGTTTCAGTTCCCAGTAAGTTGGCCAAAAACATACACCTTCAAGTTTTCTTTTGCCGTCAATAGCAGCCTTGTTGTTCCCTCAGATCTACTATTAAACTATGACTTTCTACATAACAGATCGCCTCTCATACCCTCACTTTTAACATCGCGTATTGAGATGGGCGAATGGACGTGACAGACACTGACGAACAGTGCGAATGCAACCTGACGTGACGGTGACGGACAGTGTGAATTGGCCATAATAAAGGAGGCTAAAACATCCCTTCTGCTATTTCTCAAAGAGACCTAATAGTGGCATTGTCATGCATTTTATAAATGAAGAGTGCGGTCATAAACCGTGAGTAACTTTTTTGTAGCAGTTACCTGTTGTTGGAAGACGTTTCAAAGTCAAATAAAATGTTTGAAAACCTAAGGGACCAAAATGCTGAGGTCACCAGTGCCTAGACTTACAAACTAATCAAACTAACTTAGGCTAAGGAGAACAAGTGTGCGTTGATATGAAACTTCCTGACAGATTAAAGTTGTGCGCCGAACCGGGACTAGAACCCGAGACTTTTGCCTTTCTCGGGCAAGCGCTCTACCGACTGAGCTATCCCGGCACGCTTCACGGTCCATCCGCATAACTTTACTTCTGCCAGTATCTCGCCTCCTAATTTCCAAGCCTGCAGCGGTGGCCGAGCGTTCTGCGACGCTCCAGTCACAGTTTGCACGGCCACTACGGTCGGGGCTTCGAATCCCTCCTCGGGCATGGGTATTTGTGCCGTCCTTAGTATTAGCTTGTTCATAAGTAGTTTGTAAGTTTAGGGACTGATGACCCCGTAGTTAAGTCTCATAAGCTCTACAAACATCTAATTTCCAAACTTTCCAGTCCCGGTGAACTATCCGTGCATTGCCCCGTAAACATTAAGTAGCGCTGCTGTCATGTCATATGACGTGGTGCCCCGCTAGATTAGTAAGTAAACTATGTGCTACTCATGCCTTCGGGTCTGTAAAGATTGCCCGAATGTGTTCCATACTCTTTTGCGGGGACGCCCTATACAGTGTTCATAGTGTTCAAGGCGTCGTTTGAGCAGCTGCAAGGTGAACACCCGCCGACAGAAGCGGAACAGATAATACGAGAGAAGACTCGGCAATCCCCGCTCGGTATTGCGGGACGCAAGTGCATACACCAAATAATGAGGCGTCTGCTCACCCACAAAAGATGGTTCAATGGCTGGGGGGCACCATACCGAGGAAAAGGATGCTTTCGCATGTTAGAACGCTTTAACAAGGTACATTCGGCACAACTGTTTTAGCGCCTGATTGATGGGCTCACTGTGCATGGTGCTAGCGGACGTGTCACTTACGCAGACATTCATTACGAGACGAGTGAATATTTGTGACAGGTAAGCGCACCACTTTCTAACCTGAGAGGAGTGGTAGAAAACTGTGGACTAGAAGCGAAGTTTAATCAAACCACATGAAGGACAAAAAAAAAAAAAAAAAAAAAAAAAAAAAAAAAAAAAAAAAAAAAAAAAAAAAAGGAAGAAATGCATACAGCGAAAAGTCCTGATTGGGAGGAACCAGCAACATGGGATGACACAAACGGGGTGGAAACTATCCCGAGAAACAAGACTATCCGGTTATGGGACCTCTTTGACAAGATAATATGACTTTTGAACAGATGCTCAGAAAAGTTGCTCGGAAATCACGTCTGTACAATGACAGGCAGAAAGATAGCCCAGCGCCAGAATTTACAGTCTATGAACAGAGCATTGCAAACGGCCAAGTTCGGACGTGCTGGTGGTAACACCTGTAGTGATCTGTGGAGCTTCAGCTAGATGTTTATATCGCCAAATGGAAGCAATAAAAAAGTTAGCGTAAAGTATATGTCGAGATTCATTGGAATTTAACTCGTCGTATCAATTCTTTTGAAAATCATAATTCGGGCACGTAGAAATATAAGAGCTCCACATCGGCAGAACCATCACAACGACGAACGTTGCGCATCGGTTTCAGTGACTGAGTGGGTAGGCTAACGATGTACGAATGTAAGAGACGAGCGAATGTTTGAATCTAACCTGTTAACTGTCATTTTTAATTTAAAACTCTAAAGGTAATATTTTAAATCTTAATCCGCTACAAATTGTGCAGTTGTAGTATTCTCATTGTTTATAAACAAAATGTGATATGGAACTCCATGCCAGACTCAATTATCGGAGGACCACATCGAGGTAATTGCAGTGTCACACCATGCGCGGTCGATTTGATAAGAAACATGCCGCAACATTAATGTAGGGCTGCCGAGATGCACTTGAGAAATACGGGAAAATATTGATCTTCTGTGAAGGTTTTACTCAGAAGAATGACTGAGTCCGTTTACTGGCAATCGAATAGTTTGCGCTCACAGTGCACTTTTATAAAAGTTGGTAGCAGAAAGAAGTTGCGACTTTGCTTGAGTTTTTTTCCAATCTCCTTTTGCATAAATATTTATCAACAGTTTGATTTGATTATTAACTTCGTTTAATATACATATCTTGTTTCAGTATTGTTTTCACCCTGTGGATTTATAATAATTTACTTGTCTGATTTAAATAAGGGTATATCCTATTTGACATCTTCATACCTATGTTAATGACAGGTAAATTAGGGAAGATGCACACAGGATGTCGAACGAGGACCTTAATATGGCAAAACTGACAGCTAATTAACTTAGCACTGTGTGTAAACAATTAATCAGAATAGGCTACGGAAGAGAAATTTCATCTATTAGTGATCCACTGTAGACCGTCATACACATTGTTCTCACAGTTTGTACTGTTGCCTTCTTGCTTCAACATCTGGTCTTACTCGTATATATAGAAGTTCTGCTGTAGACAAGTATTCTCTTAGTACTCCTATCAAGATATTCAAGTACATTATGGTTATAATAAACAATTATAGTTAATCACTTACCTCGTACTGCAGATTGCTTTAGTACTGCTCAGCTGCTGGTAGAAAAGGAACAACAATCGGTAAAACACATTTAGCTTTATTCAGACACCGATAAAATGGAACATTATGACATTCTGATTAACCAAGAACACTTTGAAAAACAGTGTTACATAGTTTCATTATTATCACAGAATCGGGTATTTACAGTCTTTTGAGCAAGCGACATGGAGAAATCCGCGAGCATAACGCTACGGATTCACAGACACGATCAAAATTTAACTTACTTTATATCACAAAAATAGTTTTAATTACAAAATGCAGGTATATCTTTTAATTTGGAATATTCATACCACAGTCAATATTTACTTGGGACCATTTAACAGACCTTCGTACACTACACCAAGATACATGTTTTGCAGAACCGAATTACAGGCTCTTATGTACAGAAGGTAGTTTGTGCGTTATCAACAGAACAGGAATATCGTATTCAGTCCCAAAATACATTAACACTGATTTACTAAAGCATATGCTTGACGAGGATATACTTTTCATGATGCCTTTTTAAAAGTAATTTAGTCCAGTCACATATATATCAACAAGTTTTTATATAATTACTGAAGTGTCTGGTTCCACAAGGTAAGTTATTTAATTTCGAAAAAGATAAGAGAAGTTTTCATTTCCAACAATTCATCCACACGAGTGTGCTCACACCACATAGAATGGTAATTTAATTGAAAACACATGACACACAGAGAAATGACTCTTCATTATGAAAGATATGTAGCTTTCGTAGCTTGAAATTTATATTTATTAAAAGTAAGATTTGCTTTATTTATTTAATAGGCCTATCGTACTGCTACTTCAGTAGCAGAAATTTCATGTAGGACATCCATATATATACACACAAATATTTAAACTTCATAAGAAAGCATACAAATTCGTCATCGATGTCCCCAAAGGGAATTAAAAGTGATTCTTTTTATAGGTATCATTCATAGAACAATAAATATTACTTTCAATCCTTCTGACATCAGTAATTTGAATCAGCCGATTTTTTTAAGAACAATGTTTGCATGACACTCGTAATGGCGTTATAATCTGAACAGTGTCAAACAATTTTATTTCGAGGGTGGAACAGAGAGATAAGCTGTTAGTAAGATTTACTCAAAACAGAGCAACTGAAAAACTGCTGAACTGAGGAAATTAAAAAATGATAGTGTTTTCAGTCACATACATTCATGTGGCCAATATACATTGAGACGTTCTGTTCATAAATAAAACAAGCATAAAATGTAGTTCACCAGAGAAAGGACGGAAAATGTTGAAACAGTCATTATTTACTGCTTAAAAATAGAGACTTGTTGATTGCGTATTTAATTACTTTAAAATGGGCAGAGGAATATCACCACGCTCAGAAATGCATTCAGGTGTAACTTAATATTGCTGATAGTGTTAGTTGGAAGAAGTCTTTGAGGTTTCGTCTTCTTATTGCAAGTAATTTCAGGAGTTAAAGTTTTCCGAATATTCCAGTCAACTTAAGAATAGACAGCCATTTTACATGGAATTATAGTAGCATGTATTATTTTAAAAGCCTTTAGTAAAGTTCTACTGCAAATAATACGCTTTTATCTTAGAAATATCATCGGTATCAAGTCACAAAAATATACGAATCCAATGACAGTGAGAAGGAATACAGTCTAGAAAACGAGTAGCATCTTGTAAGGCATAACTGTTCTAGATGACAATGTTCCATGATAGAAATAAAATACAGCGTAGATACGAATCATTCGCTGACAAAATACTCATTAAAAGGCTGGTTATATTTCTGGGCACTATACAAAATAATTTAAAGAAACTGTTTCGCTCATATTGGTAATAAAATTAATGTTTATGAAAACTGCCCCGGTAGAAATTTAACTTCACTTTTTTAACAGAAGAAATAATAATACTGCATCCGATTTCTGTAACATTTGTAAATAGTGCCATGAGGAACGAACAACTTTTAGTTTGCTTCAGCAGTTGAAGTCAGTAAATTGTACTTGGTACAGGTTTTTAAGAAAAGCGTAAAGAAAACAAGAGTTGTTTTAGTTCGAGTGATCTAAGTCGTTATAAATACTGCTTAGTAAATTTCACTTTTGATGCTCTGGTATTCTGCCAACATGTACAAGGAGTGATAAAATGAAAATAAAATGTAATGAATATATAACGCTCATGTAATGGTTTCTAAATTAATTATCAAACAGTAAAATGCTTCAGTGTTGAAGTTGAAAAACAGAGAACTATAGCAATGTAATTGTTTCACTCTTCTTGCGTACTTTGGAATCAGGTACCTGAAAACTAGATCGTGCAAAATAAAATTAAGTATTGTGAAACAAGGCAATAAGTGTAGTTCAGCTTATTTAATTGCAAATGATTCATCAAAAGCCGACAGTGGAATCAATCATTATGAAAATGAGAGCGATGGAAAGAAGTAAACTGCTCATTGAATTTATCCTACTTTAAGGCAAAATGATAAATTCGTCATGGTAAATACTTTCTGTTGCCTAAGCAACCGTTATTTTACCCACGAGTGCAGCTATTTATCAGAAGCTAATTGACTAAGAAGTGAGATTGACAGGAATTGCAAAATGGCTAAGCAGGAGTGGCTAGAAGACAAATGTAAATCTGTAGAAGAATGTATAACAAGGGGAAAAGTAAATACTGCCTACAGGAAAATAAAACAGAGATTTGGGGACAAGAAAAGCAGCTGTATGAATATCAAGAACTCAGTTGGAAAACCAGTTCTCAGCAAACAGGGGAAAGCTGAAAGGTGGAAAGTGTACTCGGAGAAGATCAGCTTGGATTCAGGAGGAACGTAGGAACACGGGAGGCAATACTTACTATACGACTTATCTTAGAAGATAGATTAAGGAAAAGCAAACCTACATTTTTAGCTTTTGTAGATTTGGAGAAATCTTTTGACAATGTTGATTGGAATACACTATGTCATATTCTGAAGTCAACAGGGGTAAAATACAGGGAAGGGTGAGTTACTTACAACTTGTACAAAAGCAAGACCGCAGTTATTAGACTCGAAAGGCATGAAAGAGAAGCATTAGTTGGGAAGGGAGTAAGACAGGGTTATAGCTTTTCTCCAATGTTATTCAATTTGCACACTGAACAGGCAGTGATGGAAAGCAAGGAAAAATTTGGAATAGGAATTAAAGTTCAGGGTGAAGAAATAAAAACATTGCGTTTTGCTGATGACATTGTAATTCTGTCAGAGACAGCAAAGGACCTGGAAGAGCAGTTGAATGGAATGGACAGTGTGTTGAAGAGAGCGTATAAAATGAACATTAACAATAGCAAAACAAATATAATGGAATGCGGTCTTAGAAAATCAGGCGATGCTGAAGGAATTAGATTAGGTAACGAAACAATGAAGGTGGTAGATGAGTTTTGTTACTTGGGTAGTAAAATAACATATGACGGACGCGGAACAGAGGATATAAAATGCATAATGGCAATGGGAAGAAAAGTACTTTTGAAAATGAGAAATTTGCTAACATCGAATATTAATTTAAGTGTAAGGAAGCCTTTTCTGAAGGCATTTGTGTGGAGTGTTGCCTTGTACGGGAATGAAACATGGACGGTAAACAGTGTGGACAGGAAGAGTATAGAGGCTTTTGAATGCTGAAGATTAGGTTGGTAGATGGTGTAACTAATGAAAAGTTACTGAACAAAATTGGTAAGAAAAGGAATTGTTGCCATACCTTGACTAAAAGAAGGGATCGCTTGGTAGGACACATTCTTAGACATCGAGGAATCGTAAATTTAGCATTGGAGGGAAGTGTGTGGGGTAAAAATCGTAGAAGGAGACCAAGAGACACGTGTGCAAATTCAAATGGATGTGGGTTGTCGTTCTTATGAGGACATGAAAAGGCTCAGGATAGAGTAGGGTGGAGAGCTGCATCAAACCAGTCTCCAGACTGAAGACCATAACACAACAACAATCAAGTGCTTTAACTATCTTTCTTCAGAATTTGCAAAATACGGAAATCGGATGGGGAGAGATAGAGACTGTATGCGGGATGAGTATGAGTCGCCGAGATGATGTTTTGCAGCGTAAACAGCATCGCTCTTTTGCAGGATAATAGCCGGCCGACTATTACATGGTTGTTTGGACTACGCTGCAAAAATACACAAGGGGCATTGAAATACATCAAAGAGGAAAGTTGAAAATTTTTGTTCAAGTGGGATCAGAACCCGGGTCTCCAGCTTACTAAGTCGTTGCACTATCCACTATGCCACGCAGAGAGTGGTGTAATCTACACTGACTCCCTAGCACGCCTCCCATTAGATCCAATTTGTGAAATTGCCCACACATTACTGACGTAGTGATCCTCGCCATTATTCTTACCTACTCGCGGCATTTCGCCAAGTCCCGAAGGACTTCAGGCATGATACGCATCTGGACAGCACGGTCTGTGGCCGTCTTCGCCTGGTTATATGGATTTATTGACTGTTCTCACTGATCCAGCGCATATAATTACACATGCGATTTTCGTATTTAACAAGTATTGCAGAAATACATTGCTTCTGCTGAAGAGATGTGTGGTTCCGTAGGCAACCGCAACCATTTTTCCATGAAAGCATTGACGACCTTGTCTCAAAGTCTAAAAGTTATGACTCTTGTTTTTCATACAATAAGCAGTTTAATTAATTTTTATTCTATCTGTCTTGTTTGTTTTTGATTGCCCCTTATAATATTCATTATAAGTTAGATGCCTTATGACCAGAATTGTAATTTTCTTATACAGGGTGTTTCAGGAGAAAGTAAATATTTGAGGAGGTTGTATTATAGACGAACTGCAATAAAATGCCATATAAAGTGTGTCCAAATTGTGGTGAGTACTGAGTTGCAGCTGAATTCAATGCGTTTTCTATTGGTATATTGGCCCTCCGGTTGCTGTGGGTTGCTACGGCCGTATTTAACGAATGGCAGCAGTGGAGTGTCAATGTTCAAGTTGTGAAGTCGTGCTTTAGTTTACACTGAAGTTTTATTTTCATTTGTCGTCCAAGTTTACTGTACTGCAGCGTGTAAGCATCCCACACGTATTTACACTTGCGAAGTATGTTCAAATGTTCAAAAGCTTGTAGAGCTTATGGGACCTAACTACGGGGTCATCAGTCCCTAAACTTACGAACTACTTATGAACTAGCTAAGACTAAAGACGGCACAAATAGCCATGCCCGAGGGGGTGATTCGAACCCCCGACCGTAGTGGCCGTGCAGAATTGCTAAGTATGTCGATATTGTATTTATGTATGGGTTTTGTGATGGAAACGCAGCTGCTGCTTCTACGTAATAGGGCGTACGATATCCTAACCACGGACTGCCAGTTGTAAGAGTGACACGGTACAGTGCCCAGCAGTCGTGTTGCATCTGAACGTGTAAATGAACAGACTGCATATGATGTAAAGACATTATTTAGTCTCTAGAATGCAGCCCTTCAAGAAGCAAACGCAGAATTCCTGCACGTTTCCGTGTTCCACGTACAACATTATGGCGGACATTACGTATCATTTACAGCTTATTCAACACCTTCGACCAGGACATTAAGATAGCCAATATGAATTTTGTCTTTGAATACTTGAAAATCACGAAGTTATCCTATTTTTACTCTTCACTGAACAAGCCACATTCACTCATGACGGTATCTATAATACTCATAACTCACTTCAGTGCTCCGAAGAAAGCCCACATACCACTTTGAAGACACTTTTCAAGAAAATTTCCCTGAAAATGTGTGTTGATGGTTGGTAGACAATCAGATGACTGCGCCACTTGTTCTACCGCATAGTCTTACATGACCCAGTTGTCTACACTTTTTTGAAAATGAGCCTCTAGCAGTGTTTGAAAAGATTCTTTTGCCTACAAGAATACGTACGTTGTTCCAGCGCGATGGGTCTCCTGCAGATTTTAGCCGTCAGGGCATGCGTTATCTAAACCCAACATTCTCCGGTATGTTAGATCTGTAGATACGCGCACATTTCTTGGACACCACGGTTCTGGACCTTACCCATTTAGTTTTTGCCTGTGGGGATGGTTGAAAGGTGAAATCTAAAAGAAAAAGTAATCACAAGAGATGATTTGATCGTTCGGGTTGTGAATAATGCAGTCATCGTAAAAGAACGGAAGTTGACTTCGGAAGAGCTGAAAGTTATGTCACCACTAAAGTACTGACAGCTGTATCTCTGTACTCAAGAAGAAGCGATGCACATCGCATTGACGGCCTACTGTCGAGCATCGCAGTGTCGTGTATCGAATACACGAAGGTCGCTGTGTGGTAGGAGACCAATGTTGGTAATGACACAGACAGAAACGAGAAAAGAGGCGGAATTAAAAATCCCAATTTTGAGTATGTCCAAAAACTTGTGGAAAATACGTAAAATTATGATTTTTAATTCAGTATGATGATTTTCCGCCAAGAACCGACGGAAGAAGCAGTCAAAACGAAAAAAAAGATAAGTTCCTGGCTAACCACATTCTTTAAAATCATGTCATATTCACAGAAAAAAACAAAGTATTGTTGTCAGTCGAAAGAGACGTCTACAGTGTAGCTCGTGAAAAGTGATTTACCGTTTCTTTGCTTGTTTTCTCATAGGAATTTAAGCAGTAATTTTGAATTCCTGCCTAACCACACCCTTTACAATGATGTATTGTAGAAAATAGTAAAGTGCTGCTGTTAGTCGGAATATACATTTGCAGTCTAGCTTGTCAAATGACTTCACTTCGGTCTGAGATATTCGTAGGAAACGATGAAAAATGTTCGACAAGCTAGACTGTACTTGTCTGTTCCGAGTGACAGAAGTACTTTATTATTTTCTACGAATATGTGATTTAAAAAGGACGTAGTTAGCCAGGCACCTAAGTGTACAGCTTACATTCTTGCGAGTAAACGAGCTACGATACCGTTCGGATTCTCGCGCCTTCAATACGTATTGATAACAGTCCATTATTGATAGTAAGCCACTATCGGCAGTAGGCAATGCGATGTGCAACGCTTCTTCCAAATTACCAAAATCGGATACATGTTATATGGATTTTTCCAACTGCAGTTCGTCTATACTACCACCTCCACCTAGGATCTACGACATTTCTTAACCAGGGCCCAAACTTGATGGTGGCGTCCCCATCCCAGCTCGGCGACCCTCTTTCTTTGGCGGCCCCTTCCTCCAGTTCCACTCTCCTTTTTATGCCCTCACCTCACCGTGATCTCGGACGTCAACTTCTCTTGGGGACGATTTGGTGCCCCTCTGCGAGTGCCGCCCGAGGCCAACATTCCGATTTGACCCTCGTCCCTCCCCTCCTCCCTAGATCCGGGGTCGGTATTCGTCCTGAAAAGAGGGGTAGCAAGATACGGTAAAGTCAGTTTGGAGGGAATTCTGTCAATAATTAAGCCAATCAGTCGTGTGAAATTAGTATGAGTCAGACGAGTAATAAGTCTTGAAAGGCTCATTTGTGTGTGAATTCGTACGTCAACTTTTCTGGGGACAATTTGGAGCCCTTCTGCGAGTGCCGCCCGAGGCCAATATCCCGATTTGCCCTTTCGCCCCCGCCCCCCTCCCCCTTAGATCCGGGGTTGCTATTCGTCCAGAAAAGCGCTATAGCAAGATACGGTAAAGTCAGTTTGGAGGGAATTCTGTCAATAATTAAGCCAATCAGTTCTCTTTGTGTGAAATTAGTATGAGTCAGACGAGTAATAAGTCTTGGAAGGCTCATTTGTGTGTACCGCAAAATACAAATCCATCTCGTCACTTAAAAGACCGTGGTTCGGAACCCACGTTAAACTGTAGGTCCCCCTATAACTGGCTGGGTAAGTCAGTTCGAAGGTCGGAGGAAGGCAACGGCGTACCACCTCCAAATAGGACCATGGCTAGTCAAGCAGTATCATGTTCAAACCAATCTTCGGATTGTGGACTGCTTTACCACTTAAAAGTTGTGTCATGCTAGAGAGCTGAAACTTGGCACATTTTCTACTGTTGGTAAACACCGAGATAAGAGAGGAGTGCCGATTGTCGCTCCCCGGCAGGAGTAGCTTCCATCGTCGCAGCCCGTCGGCCCGGGGTTAGCAGGCGTCCACACCGTTGGCGTTAGCGGAGTGGTACGGCGCGAACAGCCGCACGACTGCGGAGACGCATCGCAGCAGCGAGCGCAGCGCCGCCTCCAGCAGGAAGCGTCCCGTGCCCAGCAACCGGCCGCCCGCCACCAGCACGCGC
Organism: Locusta migratoria; assembly: GCA_026315105.1. Classification (NCBI taxonomy): domain Eukaryota; kingdom Metazoa; phylum Arthropoda; class Insecta; order Orthoptera; family Acrididae; genus Locusta; species Locusta migratoria. Next base: position 338,607,540 of record CM048746.1, on the reverse strand, counting down.
TTCACCGTGCTGGGCCACCACGCGGCGTCCACGTCCGCGTTGGCGGCGCCGCGGACGCACGGCGGCGCCGGGGGCGGCGGGGGCGGCCGTCATCCCGCGGCGGCGCGGTCGGTGCCGCCCCCGTCCTCCTCGGCGTCGTCCGCGTCCGCGTCGTCGTCGGCGGCCGGCTCGGAGGCGTCGGCGCTCACGAGTAGAGATCGCTCGAGCTGGAGCAGCTGTGGTTGCACGAAGCCGCGCCGCGGCGCCACGTGATGCGGTAGCGGAACGAGTCGTCGCCAGGCGACGCCTCCACCACGTGCGCCTGCCGCTCGCTGCTAAACACGATCCTCCGCCTCTAGCGTCAGCACCTCTGCAACCACAACGGACACAGGCGCGTCTCACCATTCCGCCAAAACAGTCGCGTTTTGCGCAATGCAAACATAAAAAGCACAGACTGTTCACAAAGAAATATCTCTTCAGTGTAACACACAGACATACCGGGTGATCAAAAAGTCAGGCCGGCCGCGGTGGCCGAGGAGACTGAGGCGCTCCAGTCACGGTCTGCACGGCCACTACGGTCGGGGGTTCGAATCCCCCTCGGGCATGCATATTTGTGCCGTCCTAGTTCGTAAGTAGTTCATAAGTAGTTTGTAAGTTTAGGGACTGATGACCCCATAGTTAAGTCCCATAAGCTGTACAAACATTTGAACATTTTTCGAACATAAAGTCAGTATACATTTGAAAACTTAATAAATCACGGAATTAATAACAGCCGACCTTTGTCGGTAGGAGAGTCATCTTAAATGGTTAAAATAAAACACTTCTTAAAGAAGAGTAGTCTAGATCACATTTAAAGCAAAATTACTTTATTTCACTACTATTTTCGGCAATACTTCATGCCATTATCAAGTGACAGGCCTACATTAAAAACTACAGTGCACATGTGCAGGAAAAGACTTATCAAATTCGTGGTTTACCAAATGGCCGACCAATAGCAAAGGTGGTGTGAGACAACTGTTGGACATGTCGTACAATTACCGCTGGCAACTTCAAATCATCTGTGTTATATGTTCAGTGGTGGTTCTCTTGATGTAAAATGAAAGACACACAATAATTTGTGTTGTCAAAAATAAAATGGTGACACACCACTGTTTTAGTGCCAAGCAAGCCCTCATTGACAGACAGTGAACAACGAAATAATGTAGATAGAGAGGTAAAAATTGCACACATGCTCAGAAAAGCAATAATTAGCATAACAAATTAAGACAAAATAAAGATGATGGTCTTTACAGGAAATGCTCTATATGTTCACCATCATTCCTCAAAAATAGCTGTAGTCTAGGAATAATGTTGTGAACTGCACTGTAAAGCATTTCCGGAGTTATGGTGAGGCATTGGCGTCGGATATTGTCTTTCAGCATCTCTACACATGTCGGTCGATCACGATACACTTGCGACTTGTCGGTCAATCACGATACACTTGCGACTTCAGATAACCCCAAAGCCAATAATCGCAAGGACTGAGGTCTGGAGACCTGGGAGACCAAGCATGACGAAAGTGGCGGCTGAGCGCAAGATCATAAAAAAAAGTTCAAATGTTTGTACAACTTATGGGACTTAACTACGGGGGTCATCAGTCCCTAAACTTACAAACTACTTATGAACTAGCTAAGACTAAGGACGGCACAAATATCCATGCCCGAGGGGGGATTCGAACCCCCGACCGTAGTGGCCGTGCAGACCGTGACTGGAGCGCCTCACTCCCCTCGGCCACCGCGGCCGGCAATCATCACCAAATGACGCCCGCAAGAGATCTTTCATGCGTCTAACAATATGGGGTGGAGCGCCATCCTGTATAAAAATCGTACGTTCCAGCAGGTGTTCATCAGCCAGGCTGGGGAAGATGCGATTCTGTAATATATCGGCGTACCTCTCACCCGTGACGGTAGCATTTACAAAATCAGAATCAAGCGCCATCTGTAGGACATTTTTAAAACTTTTTTTCGGTTCTAATAAAACCACATGTCATTCAAAGCATGTGCATCAATTTTTACCTCTCTATCTACAATATTCCGTGATTTATTTTCAAATTTATACTGAATTTTTGATCATCCGGTACATCAGCAGATGGTACTACAGACTTAAGAGCATTTAGCACGCCCTAAGGTGCAGCCAACGACCTACGTCAGAACACCACAGTATTACCACAGTCTAACATGTACAGTCGCGCCGGCCGCGGTGGCCGAGGAGACTGAGGCGCTCCAGTCACGGTCTGCACGGCCACTATGGCCGGGGGTTCGAATTCCCCTCGGGCATGGATATTTGTGCCGTCTTTAGTATAAGGTAGTTGATAAGTAGTTTGTAAGTTTAGGGACTGATAACCCCGTAGTTAAGTCCCATAAGCTTAACAAACATGTACAGTCGCGATCACGGAGGTTAAAATAAGGGGAGATGACACTACATTGCAAAGTTTAGCTGTCAACTGAAGTCAGTCCACCATCTTGCGGAGCTAAAGAAATATACGAAATCGAAATATTGAAACATTTTGACCGTTTCGGGGGGGGGGGGGGGGGGAATGAAATAAAGTCGACGACAACATTAAAAATTTATTCTGGACCGGCATTCGAACCCGGATTTCCCGCTTCGGGGCAGCAGCCGCGTTAACCAATGTTTGCTCATCTTTTGTTTTTTCTTTACTTAAGAAATTCATACCAAGCATTGTGAACACTTGATATGACTCTACAAATCGTTGTTCTCTTATACTGGTCATGGAAGTTTCTTTCGTACAACAGATCTTCTGAATCATATTGTACTTTAACAAGATACAGTCCATAAGCTGGTACTGCCTTTGTCTTAGGATTTCAACTGTTTTTACAAGGTGCATCTTACAGGTGATGAACAGCTTCCAGAGTACGTTTTTCTTGAGCCACAGCAATTAGAACTGCTACAGTTATTCGTACCTGCTAGAAACATACACTTGTGGATTATTTGTCGGTTTAAATCACTTACATGGTATTTCCACAATTCCTTGCACGGATTCGGGTCTTGAAATTCAGGTACGGCCCGAAAGTTTTGTTTCTGCACTGCCCTGAAATATATTCTGACATTGAAAAATAGAGTAAGTATTGGGGCATAGGGGTTATTAGTTTATACGCCCGAGTCTTCTGTTACATTTGCGTCGTCAACATCCACAATTCTACAACAAACACGCTTCATTTCTCTTTCTACCCCCCTCTTTCTAAATAATAATGTTTACTTCACACAAAAATCTACTTATTGCCTACAATTTTCAATTGTTTACAAGCGTCTAGCACAGCTCCATGGGAAAGTGTTTACTACGGTACAGATATCTGTAAGGTCCAGCGTTATAAATATCGGAAGATATGGTAATGCCAATTAGGCTATCCAGGCACGCTTCCCTTCGAACCCAATTTCTCAACTTGAACCCCCTGCCCATTGACTCCTCTTGCTCGCAGCATATACTGGACTTACACAAGGGATCGCATTCAAACGATCGATTCCTTGCGGAAACCCAGTATAGGTTGCGAGCAAGAGGAATCAATGGGCAGGGGGCTAGAAGTTGAGAAATTGGGTAGTTGAACCATAGACTGAAAATGATTACTTTCGGTTATTTGGACACCAGCTGCGGATATTTATAAACTTCCTGTACCAAAACAACTTCATTCTTTTGAATGACCATACGCCATGTCGCCAGACAGCAAGTGTTCGCGTTTGGTTTGAAAAACATTCTGGACAATGGTATTAAATAATCAATTATTGCCGGCCGCGGTGGCCGAGGGGACTGAGGCGCTCCAGTCACGGTCTGCACGGCCACTACGGTCGGGGGTTCGAATCCCCCCTCGGGCATGGATATTTGTGCCGTCCTTAGTCTTAGTTAGTTCATAAGTAGTTTGTAAGTTTAGGGACTGATGACCCCGTAGTTAAGTCCCATAGACTATACAAACATTTGAACATTTTTTAATCAATTATTCACTCGTCATTTACGAATTCTGCCGACATCATCTGCATTTCTAAAGATGGTCCATTATTTGGTAACAAATGAAAGTTTTTGCCAGACAGAGACTCGAACACGGATCTCCCGCTTTTCGCGAGCGGTCGCCTTAACCATTCGGCCACCAAAACACGCTCCCCGGCCAGACCCAAACTTCCATTTGTCACACTTGCCTACATCTCCCTAGTGCTCGCACACATTTAGTGTGCTTCCCGTGAGGAATCGCATGTAAATTACTATGAAACATCTGTTCCAAAGAAACAGACATTTGCCATGGTACCGTAGACGTATGTATAATATTAAATTATCTGGGGGGATGTAGGCAAGTGTGACAAATGAAAGTTTGGGTATGATGGGGGAGCGTGTTCTGGTGGCCAAGTGGTTAAATGTTTAAATTTTTGTAGAGGTTATGGGACTTAACTACGGGGACATCAGTCCCTAAACTTACAAACTGCTTATGAACTAGCTTATACAAAAGACGGCATGCCTGCGGGGGGATTCGAAGCCTCGACCGCAGCGGCCGTGCAGACCGTGACTGACACACCGCAGACCGTTCGACCACCGCGGCCGGCGCCAAGTGGTTAAGTCGACCACTTGTGAAAGACGGGAAACCAACTTTCCTTTGTCAACAAATAATACACCACCATTAAAATGCACCTAATGTCAGCAGAATTCGCAAATGGCTAATGATTAATTATTAAAATTGGAAGAACCAGCTTTGGCCGCATTGAAATCTTTATTTTTTATATAAAATACAGAGCGATTTCGGTCATCCTCAGTGCTAAAATCCAAGCACATATGTTTGACATTATACTTATGTACTACCTACTTGATGTTAATATGCAAAGTGCTAGTTTTTGTGGGCTCACAGGGCTTGGAATCTAGCACTGAGGATGGTCAGACACTGACCGAAATCGATCTGTATTGTATATAAAAAATAAAGATTCCAATGCGGCCAAAGCTGGTTCTTCCAATTTTAATAATTTTAATGTGGTCGCTCTGCACCAGATTCCGGACGGAGTCGCCTACATGTATGATTAATTGATTATTTAATTTCATATACACGATTGCAGTACCATCACAAATGTATTTTCCTTTGGAACAGATGTTTCATAGTGATTTTGGACAATTCCAGCGAATGATTTGGCCACTCGGATATGGTCTGACATGAATCCCACTTACTGGAGGTAATCGAAAACTAAGTTCTTGAACAAATTCTTGCACACGCAACTCTTTTATAATTATGGGTTCCGAAACAGGATGTAGCCAACGGCCGACCTGCATTGGACACACGAGTTGCCGTTACATCGCCAAAGTTAAGCACTGTCGGGTTTGGCTAGCACTTGGATGGGTAACCGTCCTGGTCTGCCGAGCACTGTCCAAGCGGGGATCAATAAGCCCTTGTGAGGCTAATTGAGGAGCTACTCGATTGAGACTTACCGGCTCTGGCCGCGAAAAACGACACAACGGCCAGTAGTGTGGGGCGCTGACCACGTCCACCTCTATAGTAGAGATGGGCAATCTGCTCCTGAACTGATTCAAAGAGTCATCTTCTTCTAAGGAGTGACTGATGGATGAATCCGAAAAAAAGAGTGGTAGTTCATCTGATCCGAAAAGTCCCTCTGGTGACAGCAATGAGCTGCATAAGCACCCCTTGCCACATGCTCCAGAAGTTTCCTAAGCTACAAAATAAATGTGGTATAGACCATGTGCAAGTATAAAACTGCAGAAAATGAGCGCTTAAACACGCGCATCGCCTCTGCGCTGCGAGTCGAGAATCGGTGAGTCGAGAGTCGGCAAGTCGCACAAGCAGCATGGTTCAGTGAGCTCGCTGCTCGCTGCTCCGCACGACTCCGCCGATCGGGGCGATCCGACCGCCAACTGCGTCGTTGAGTTCACTGGTTCACCTCTCCTCATCACTCTGCCAACTCCACTCGCTTGCGGAGCCGCCCTCTGGTGAACCGCATGGTGCCGAACAACGCGACTCCGCGCATCTCTCTGTTCTATCGACTCCTGTGTTCTGATAAAGCTTGCAGCTCGCTTACAGAAACAATTATCTGAAGCAACGGAAACCGTCGTATAGGCAAATGTATTCCGAATAGTATTCGAAATGAAACGTATTTATTTAATGTTATGTTTTTCTTAATAACAGGAAATCTGCAGTCTGTAGCAAAAAACGTGTTACAGTACAAAATTAAACTATATAATATTCCCGCGGAAAGACCGTACTCCATTTTTCTCGAAGGCTTGTAGTTTGCATGAAGAGAGCAAGAGAGACAAAATCTTGTGCAATGTGCATTCTCTGTTGCTTGTATAGATTTTGTAAGCCCACATCATGCAGTTTCCTGACTTGATAGACAAGTGTCCTGTATCAAATTACGCGTCTTTTATGCATCTACACTATTTTGGCACGTTGAAAACGATTATATAATCGAATAACAAAGAAAATAACAATGTGCATTAATGTTTTCTATCTCTGAAACCATTCAGTTTCGGGAATGAGTCCATTTGAAATTTTTGTTGCTGGTGTCAAATCTTTGACAGTAACAACAAACTTGTTTCCCAAGAGAGAGAGAGAGAGAGAGAGAGAGAGAGAGAGAGAGAGAGAACACTAGGATGTCAAACGAGATGTGTCTAAAATTACGTTTCTGAGTAAAATATCTTGCTATAATATTTCATTACGAATTTAATGTGTCTGGTACAGTGGGAAGTGTGTGTTTACAATTAAAGATAAAATATATTGGGAAGCACTTAAAAATAATTTGACTTACTCTGTATAGAGAATATATAAAACTTTGCACAAATAACAGGTGAAAGGGTTGTAGTTACAGGAATTAAAATATAAGATGGAACGGAAATCGTACCAGCAACTGCAAAACTTAGAATATAAGAGCCCAGAACGCTACCAAAAATGTTCAAATGTTTGTACAACTTATGGGACTTAACTAAGGGGTCATCAGTCCCTAAGCTTACAACTACTTATGAACTAGCTAATACGGTACAAATATCCATGCCCGAGGGGGGATTCGAAACCTCGACCGTAGTGGCCGTGCAGACCGTGACTGGAGCGCCTCAGTCCCCTCGGCCACTGCGGCCGACAGATCGCTACCCCTGTACTACGCCGACTATAAGAGTATCACCACAGTTATTTACCTAATTATTTCTTTTCGTAAGACTCTCTTCGAACTTAATCAGTTTTTGATGGTTTGTACTCATAAAAGAAAACTTCATTGACGACATAGTCGAAAGTATATGTACTCGTCGTCATATTTTCGAAGAATTTGACTAGAGATATTCACAGTCTTTTTTTTCGTATTTGAAGTTATGAATGAAACAGTCCACGAACATTGCTCGCTTTGTAAATTTAATGAACATTACTCTTTTGACGCCTTATTTCCTAAATTAAATAAACTTTATTGTTTACTCTGGAGCTATCATTATTTTACTGTTTATGGGTGCAAGACTTTAGAAACAGGTGATTGGTTCCAGCGGCCATCTTGTAGCGAGAATCTGTCGCGCTCACGTAGGACACCCGGCCGTATCGCCGAATGTCGCTGCTTGTAGCTGCCGTGTCGCGTCGCTGAATATCGCGCGCTGTCGCACCATTAGTGCGCATGGCTATTTCACAGCGGCAGTTGCCACGTTCTGCTTGGGCCTCTCGCGCTATCACGTTTCAGTCAACTCTCTCAAACTTGCAAACTACTATAAATATGGTACTAGTATCATGTAACTCTGAAAAATATTGTATTTTTTGAATGAAAATTTAAAAATAATTTTTTTTTCTTTTTCCAATTATTTCACCTGCAAAAATATTTAAATTCTGTTATGACATTTTTAATTTTTAATGTAGGCACACTAACAAATTTTAATTCTCGAAACTACTAAGGACTTACTATAAAATGATTACTCTTCTTTCACAATATGGCCAAATCAGATAAAAGTATAGTGACAAAAAAGCAATGTGACATCGTTTTTCGTTTTTTATCAGTTGGTGAATCGGAAAAAGAACTAGTTCATGCCAGTGAGTGACTATTTCTGATCCGATCTCTGAAAAGATCGGTTTTGCCCATCTCGACTCTATAGCGCATGCGATGACGCCTTCGGATGGGTCGGCCGCGGTGGCCGAGTGGACTGAGGCGCTGCAGTCATGGTCTGCACGGCCACTACGGTCGGGGGTTTGAATCCCCCCTTGGGCATGTGTATTTGTGCCGTCCTTAGTCTTAGGTAGCTCATAAGTAGTTTGTAAGTTTAGGGACTGATGACCCCGTAGTTAAGTCTCATAACCTTTACAAACATTTGAACATTTTGAATCTTCGGACGGATGATGACACGGCCTCTTAAGGCCGATGTGAAACAAAGTTTAGTTTTAACAGAGCCAGCATGGCCCAATATTGCTGCACTGGAGCAGCAGTGGACTGCGCTGCAGGATGCCTGCTGTTAATCCCTTCCATCACTACTTCAGACGTCAGTCGAGTCCACACCACGTCGGTTGCGACGCTTCTGAGTGCTCGCGGGTGCCCTACACGATATCACGCAGATGTACTTGTTTCTTTGGCCCTTTTAGTGTATATGAACACTGTACACAGTGGGCCAGTCTTGTGACTGGGCTACCAGTAGGTTCCAGTTGCGGCAGAACTATTTGGTACACTTTTTTCCCCCTCAGGATTTCACCTGTCTCTTCAAGTAGTTTTTTTTTCCCTTTTAGGTGCTTATAAAACTCCAGGCAAGACAGCTTGTAGTTAAATTGGAAAAGTAAGATTGATTGCACAGTCCGTGGCAGCAGTCAATTTCTTTCATCAGTCCACTGGGCTGACGTCAGCCGAAATACAGTGTAACTGAGGGTGGGAATAGAAAACAAATACTCGCGTTATTTTTGGATTTGACATTTTCGATTTCCTGAAGAAAGAATTTTTTTTTTCTTCGATGTAGTGTTAAGACTTCAATTCGCCCGATTAAAGCTTAGAAGCTAAAGACCTCTTCAATGCAAGTACTTCTCAGAACAATTGTTGTCTGAAATCATCGCACCATTTTTAGTCAGGTACAAGTGAATAATTTACTGGAATGAAATAGCTCATTTTTCTAAGTATTCAAATGCTATGGTGTAGAAAGCAATTACCTCTTCTTCAAATGTCGAAATCAAATTAATTCTTGGTTGGTGTTCTCATTATTTCATTTGTTCCCATTCATCTCAGTTTGCATGTACAAAACTGACAGTCTTCCTTTCAAACAGATAATTTTGAACGTCAATTAATGTATTTCTTGAAATTCTACAGGCCTTTCTGGCAATCTGCTGATACGGCGAATAAACGTCACTTCCGCTACTCGAGTAACACCTGAAGATTACTGCGACTTCCGCGCTCGTAACATTGTGTCAGAACGACGCGAACATCTGGCGTGTGTCCCGATTATTCACCACTCAATATAATTCTTATTTCAATTATCCAGACTTCGTTCTTAGCCAGACGTTTTATATTTTTTATCAAAGAGAACCAGATATGACTGCAGACATGAAGTAAATTTAACTGATCGAACAACTGAAAAAACCTGTTTTTTAATTTTATTTTTTTAATATGTTTTTTTTATGTGGCATGTTTTCAGCGCCAAAACATCCAGAGCTTAACTATGGGCATTAACGTCAGCCATTTTGTTTCTGAGCGGGATGTAAGAGTCTTATGATTGACATTAAAGTTTAAGTGGAACGGTACCAGGTTGTCGGTTCTTACCGTGTACATTAATTTTTTTCTTGCAACTATTTCATTGTTAACAGCTAAGATTCCAGCAGCGCGTGAGAATACGGACAGGTTACTCAATTCCTTCCACATTTTTCATAGTTGTGATTTAATTCGGTGAAACACGGTTCGCTGGACGCGTCGATGAAACACACTGAAGTTTGTATAGGTATTGTCTCCACAAAGAAGCGATTAATTAATGTAATGGAATTGTAGTTGTCTTAAAGTGTCTAGAGAGAACTTTGCAATTGTCTTCGGTGTTTAATCAAACTTCAACAGTTTCTATTGGATTCCGTCAGTTTAAGTAAAGCACTAAACTTTGGTCGGTATCTGAAGAATCCGATAATTCCGTGAAAAATCTCCACAGTCTGTCTTCAGTATGACCGTCACCTACAATTTTTTGTAACCTTTTGTAGGCATCTTCCACAAATAATAATTAAAGGTGGTGATACCAAAGTCTCTCTCGTAATCTGATAGGGATTCCACTGCGCTAGAGATATTTTTGGGTCTTATCAGTTATTTTTCAATACCAGGCATCATAGCTCAAGCAGCTAATTTATGGGAATATTTAAAGACTTTCATCTGTGGCGGAATATCTGAAAATAGTTGCCAACATTCCTGTTTTCAGTATGATTATTTTAGACCACTCTTTCTTCAGTAAGTATCTGAACACAATTTTTGGTTTTCTGGCAGTCGGAAAATTAGAGAAATTTTTGTAGGGTTCAGAACATCTCTTGAGATGACTTTGAAACACAAGTTAGTGAAGCTTTCCCATGCATATTATTTGCAGTTAATAACAATAAAAGACATCTTATCTGCTGACGTATACGTTTTACCGAAACGAAATATCAGCCGTCAATATTAGTTGTAAAGTATTTTTGAAATTCTATTTGTAACAAGAATGTACCGTTCTTAATTACCATGTTAGGTACATATTTTTTCATCATTTAACCTACTAGTTTCTACTTGTTGGATTACGTAATATATTCTTTATCCGTTATATGGGCACAAATTTACACGCAATTTATTTTTATTTTTATTTGGTGGTAGGATATGCTACACTGCATTAATTTATATGATACGCCGCTCATAATTTTTGTTCCCTTGAAATGTTTGAACGCACTCCTAATAATTGTTAAAGTACGCTAGTGTGTAGCAAATTTGTTTGCCGAGCGTTCCAAGGCGCCTAGCTGCTGAGCGCAAGGCTGCTCGCCGTCGGAGGTTTGAGTCCTCCCTCGGGCAGGCGCGTATTTGGTGTTCTTAGCATAAGTTAGTTTGAGTGATTTGTAAGTCCAGGGACGGATCATCAGAATAATTAAGTCCCACAGATTTACAAGCATTTGAACAAATATGTTTGAGAGAATTGCGCGCTAAATTGTGGCTTAGGGAGGAGTGTCGTGGTGCTCGATTTCTATTTGAGATGTTATACTGTGCCTCAGGATACATCATATGTGTCACATATTTTAATGAATGAATACGTCACTTTGTTTCACCATCAATATGCATAGATACGTTCACTTAACTACTAGGAGCAGTATACGCAGGCTCTGTTAGTTCTTTGGATATTCAATAATCAGCCGTCAACGAAGGTAGTAACAGGTTAGAAAAGATTTCCATGGTCTACGTTGAGCCATCACAAATGTGTCCGGAGACGTACCACATCTACTAACAGACGATACCGACGCACTCTAGGTAAGTACACGGGTAATTAGGAGTGAGTTGTTACACAGATAGAAACAGAAGAAAAAAAAACAGAGAAGTTCCGCATTCTGGTGCTAGATGGATTAATCAAGCCCGACCGAGCACTGTGACATCCTGGAGTGGCAATTAGCTGTCTCACAGTACACGTCACCGTTAATGGCTTTACCGAGCTCGAGGAATACGATGAGCTTTGGACTTCGGACATCTAAAACGACGTATCACCTATCCTGCACATCACCTAGCCTACTGAGAACACAGCACTAAATGTTTTTACAGTCAGGCCGGACACTACAACACGTCCCTTGAGTTCGCACTAAGTTATCCCAAAGCGGCATATTCACATTTCAACCTTGTAGCAAATATAAACTTAAAGTAACGAACATTTGAATGCCTCATGCCATGTCAACAAACTATATATTTGATGACAGGTTCTTGACTCAGGTATTATGTTGAAAACAACACACTTTCATATGTTTATTTGAGGATTTCCTACACTAGTTATATCAATGTATTATAGAAATAGGGTCAGTTTATATTATCGTCCACAGTAAACCGGGCATTGCAAGAAGCATGGTACGCACATCTTTCCTCATGTTCAAATAACTATTTTAGGAATATTTGTGTACACTCCTGGCCATTAAAATTGCTGCACCACGAAGATGACGTGCTACAGACGAGAAATTTAACCGACAGGAAGATGATGCTGTGATATGCAAATGATTAACTTTTCAGAGCATTAACACAAGGTTGGCGCCGGTGGTGACACCTACAACGTGCTGACATGAGGATAGCAGTTGACCGGCGTTGCCTGGTGAAACGTTGTTGTAATGCTTCGTGTAATGAGGAGAAATGCGTATCATCACGTTCCCGAATTTTTATAAAGGTCGGATTGTAGCCTATAGCGATTGCGGTTTATCGTATCGCGACATTGCTGCACGCGTTGGTCACGATCCAATGACTGTTAGCAGAATATGGAATTGGTGGGTTCAGGAGGGCAATAATGAACGCCGTGCTGGACCCCTACGGCCTCGTATTACTAGCGGTCGAGATGACAGGCATCTTATCCGCATTGCTGTAGCAACGTCTCGATCCCTGATTGAACAGATGGTGACGTTTGCAAGACAACAACCATCTGCACGAACAGTTCGACGACGTGTGTAGCAGCATGGTCTATCAGCTCAGAGACCATGGCTGCGGTTACCCTTGACGCTGCATCACAGACAGGAGCGCCCTTGATGGTGTACGCTACGACGAACCTGGGTGTACGAACGGCAAAAGGTCATTTTTTCGGGTGAATCCAGGTTCTATTTACATCATGATGATCGCATTCGTGTTTGGCGACATCGTGGTGAACGCACATTGGAAGCATGTATTCGTCATTGCCATACTGGCGTATACCCGACGTGATGGCATAGAGTACCTTTGGTTACCCGTCTCAGTCACCTCTTGTTCGCATCGATGACACTCTGAACAGTGGCTGTTACATTTTAGATGTGTTACGACCCATGGCTCTACCCTTCATTCGATCGCTGCTAAACGCTACATTTCAGCAGGATAATGCACGATCGCACGTTGCAGGTCCTGTACGGGCCTTTCTGGATACGGAAAATGTTCGACTGCTGCCATGGCTAGAACATTCTTCAGATCTCTCACCAATTGAAAACGTATGGTCAATGGTGGCCGAGCAACTAGTTCGTCACAATACGCCAGTAACTACTCTTGATGAACTGTGGTATAGTGCTGTACACGCCATCCAAGCTCTATTTAATTCAATGCCCAGGTGTATCAAGGACGTTATTACGGCCAGATGTGGTTGTTCTGGGTACTGATTTCGCAGGATCTATGCACCCAAATTGCGTGAAAATGTAATCACATGTCAGTTCTAGTATAATATATTTGTCCAATGAATACCCGTTTATCATCTGCATTTCTTCTTAGTGCAGCAATTTTAATGGCCAGTAGTGTATTTTGGTAGTAAATTTACGTGAATATTGCGTACTAGGAGAGGTCAAGTTCATGAAGGTTGTCGTGTTTTTCTGTTTATTTCATACTTTATTTGTACTGCTGATAAATAGTGCGAAGGCGACTGAAAGTTTATAGCTTCTCTATTTAATATTCCAAACATGTTAACGTAGTGTGGAAGTCGCCAGTGCAGAAGTTAAGTCAGAACATGTTTTTCCTGTCGAAAACTCTTCTAATTTTGGAGGGGATGGCAATCTGCCAATGAGGAAGTGGCTAGCGCATAAAACCGCTGCGTTCATGTAAAATACTTGGATAGTTAGCAAGGAGAGCTCCTTGAGGCCACAGGAACACTTTATGTCTCGTCTTGGTGGGAGGAGGACCTGCTAGGAGAGCTGAAGTGCTTCGTTTGCGACAGTGTTGCAACCTGCACGGCCGCTTTGTTTGGACTTTAATTTGGCAAGGGTTAATGACCGCCAGCTTAAGAACTTCTTCAATTTAATTTCCGAATTGTAACTGAACAATGTGTTATTCTACACGAGCTTTTACGATTATTGATGTGTTATTCGTGGGACTAAGATTTGAACTAATTTTAGCTGACGATTAGTGCGTATCGCTTGAGAATCGTCAATGATCACTTAGATTGAGTACTTCCTACCATTCGCATAACGCAGTTAACTCATCTCTTCTGATACTTATAAAAAGTTTATTTCCAACTTGTTACTTTTTCGTAGGGCCACTTCCAATAGATCGATACATGTGTTTGAATAAACATTACTCAACTGAGTTACCTGGTGTGGCCCGTATAATTTGAAAACAAAATAAACCCTCTTTTATGAACTAGCAACTTATCATCATTTTATATTTCATCATAATTCGCATATGTTATCTTATGGGTAGAGTGAGTACGTGATCTAGTTACAAGGTACCATTGGTAGCTATTGTAGTTACTGGGGGTGAAATCAGATGTGTACAGTTCGACCCTAAGACTATATCGAGTGATATTTCTTAACAGAGCCGTAAAAAACCGAATACTTGTATGTTGTGTTCGACCAATACAGCATAGTTTCTTCGACACGTTAATTAGAGGCAGCATGTCACAGATTCCCAAAAAAGGTCGGGCTTAGTGTGCATTCGCACTCAAGAAATAATCGAGGGCCGTCTTCGGCCCCCGGAGGTGTTGTATGTTAAAAACAATAGTATATACTTCATTAGCTCTTCAGTACGAATCGAATGATGCATATCACGACATTCCGTCATTAATTTCCATCAAAAGTAAAATTCCATAAGCCATGCCGAAGTGTATACTTTAATACGCGGCAGGGCCCAGCGTTGAAAAGGCTCCAGAAATAGAGCACAACTTTGTTTCCTTATCATTAGCAACAATAAATGAACTAATTGAAAACACGGTAGTGAATTATTAAAGGATACTACACTGCTGTAAGGGTAGACAGTATAAAAATATTAATTAGTAGCAGTGGAAAGGCACAAATCGATGATAGCCTGTAATTTCTTATGTTCTTTTATTTGAAAGAAAGAATTCCAATAGTCAAATGTTTCACAAAAAATACGTAAAGGGCACACTTTTTAACTACGTTGACTTTCAATTGGTGTGCAGGTTATGGTTGAAACAAGTGCCAATAGAGAATGAAGCAGTGCCTAGGAAGCATCATTTTCAACAAGTGTCTGACGTCAAGTTTTATGCTTTTCTTTCTCAGAAACTTTTCAGGTAGCACTCATGATGCACTGGGATCTCCGCGATCATTCTATAAGAAGGAATTATTAGAAATAAGTAATATCAACTGACTCAATGACTAATTAGCACATAGATTAATGTAACAAATAAAAAATCAAGTATCATCAATATTTGTTAATTTAAAATATTTTGGAAGAATATTGTTTTTAATTATACAGTTCATCCATTGTTAACTGAGGAAGTAAGAAAAAATGGGCACAAGCTAACATCTGATTCCAGTCATAGATAATTGTCTCGTGAAGGTTGTAACCATTTAATCATTACAAACGCGTACATGTAGATACAGTTGTAATAAGATTATCGTTCCGCTTCGAGCATTATCTACTCCCTCATGCAAATCTATTAATTATCGTATTTTTTCTATTGGAATTAATTCAGTCTTCTTATCATCCGTATCCTTATTCCCCAATTTTTTAGCGTCCTATTGACGTATACACCAAATGAGTGAGTACAAATCTTAGGTTCTACAAAACAATATGCTGTTGCAGTAAAATGCGAATTTTATTATTAGAAGTTGTCTTGAGAATGAAGGAGTCCTTGTTATTTTCATGAAGTCTAAGCGATCCCAAGTACGCATGACTGGAAGTTCGAACCCACATTACAGGTTCACCTCAAAGTGCAATTAGGACGTGACTGAGATTCTTCGGTCAGATTCCGATCACGACTCTGGATGTCATTTGCACATTCTTGTTTAATTAAACGCCCATTAGTAGTTCATTAGAAGGGTATCTGTAAACTACCTCGTCCGTATTGTGGGATTTGCCTTACATCATCATACATAATTAATTTCCAACATTTTCATGTTGATAAATAAATTCTAGCGCTCACCGTGCACATCTTGTGAATGCGTTGCTTAATGATAACGACATCGCAAGATTAGCATGGCCAGCTTGTTCTCCAGAAATGAGTCGTATCAAACTTGTTTTGGATACATTGGAAAGGGCTGTTTTGGGACGAGGAGTCGTCTTTGAGGAGTGGGACAAAAAGAATCAACAGTTCGTTTATGATTTAACGGGTAGTATGCCACGATGAATATACGCATGCACCAGTGCAAGACGATATGTTACTGGATATTAGTGGTAGTTGTGTATGCTGCAATCAGGAACACAAATTCAGAATGGCTTTGTTATTGTCGAACAACATATCAATTTCGGCTTTCATGGGCTATAAAGAGAAGTGAATTGTTGTTATTGTCTATCTCTATCCAATTTTCATGTAAAGAGCCACGTACGTCTAGAATCGTGGTCATGCAACATTTTGTTATGTGCGTTTAATGGATTTATTAGGAAGTCTTGCTTTTCCTAATAGACGAGCCATTTTGTACGTAAAATTTACTACTTTACTGTTTAACACTATCCCATGCGAGTCATCGGTACTATGAAATACGAGGCTCTAACTCCCTGCAAGTATCTCTTTAAAAATTTATGATTTGATGCAATATACCATTTTTTCACTGCTAGTAGATTTGACTAGACAAAGATAAATCGCCAGCACGTTCTCAGCCAGATGTTCAAATGTTTGTAAATCTATCGGTCCAAACTGCGTGGTCATCAGTCCATAGTTTACAAACTACTTAAACCTAGGTAAACTAATCTAAGGACAACACACACACCCATGCCACAGGGAGGACTCGAACCTCCACGGCGAGTAACCGCGCGCTCCGCAGCGAGACGCTTTAGGCCGCTCGACTACTCCACCGCGGCAGCCAGATGTCACCCGCTGATAAACTAGCCAGTCGAACTGCGTAATAATGATCAGCAATCATTCAGTTCCTTGAGACGAACATTGTCTCGTTATACCGTAGGTATTAAATATAAGGGGAGCATTGAATTAAAATTTGTGCTGTGGCCATGATTCGAACCCGGGACCTACTGCTTATTAGGCAAGACCTCTTTTTTCCGCTTTGTTCTTCAGCTTGAACGATTCTTTGCGGCCCTTTGTTCATGTTCGTTCTTTGTTGTTGTTACGTAGAATTTGGCTTAGCTTTATATATGAAGCCACGGCGCCCGACATTGAGTGACTGGATCTGCTACTTCTCAGTCAAATAGCTCCTCAATTAGCCTCACACTTCGCTCGCCAACAGCGCTCAGTAGACCTAGATGGCGACCCAAGTGCTAACCAAGCTCGAATGTGCTTAACTTCGGTGATATAACGGTATCTGGTGTAACCACTGCGGCACGACCGTTGGCCTTATACCAAAGGTATTAAATATAACGAGAAGCATAAAATTTGTGATGTGGCCGGAATTCGAACCCGGGACATCCTGATTACTAGGCAGGCACTTTAGACTGCTCAGGGAACATTGAGGCAGATCTCAAGTATGTGGTGTGGAGGGAGACGTGCTTGTAGATAGTTTGTGTAGTCACTTTGTCCGTAACAGTGTTAGCTGAGTGGTCTACAGCGCCTGCCTATGAAGCAGAAAGACCCGGGTTCCAATCCCGGCCACAACACAACTTTTAATTCAATACCTCTCCTTATATTTTTATGCGTAATAATTGTTGCGCAAACAGCAGAAAGTGATTTTTTTAATTAGATAAATATTTTAATGTATTAATGACGGGTTTAAGGAGGTAATGCTGATGGAGACCTTCAATCAGACATCATGGTAAACACAAAGAAACAATCTTTCTCAGGTATGCGCGGGTAGTACTGATATTAACAGTATGAATGGATTTTGTTACTTATGATTGTAAATCTGCCCTACAAATCTATTAACTAACAGAGGGAAACTACTAGTGCTGAGCTCAAAGCGAGTGTATTGGCGGTTTTATAATTTCGATATGCTCACCTCATTTTTAATGAACGGCAGAAGGAAAGTAATCGTAAAATTGTGCCATCGGTAGAAATAGTATTTTAAAAAAATCTTTAGAGCCAATTTCAGATATTACGTGAGAATACTAAGGACTTTTGTACAGTTAAATGACACTGCAGCAACTTTTTCGTGCAGTGCGAGGATAAAGCAGAGTAGCCGCTGTTAAACTGGCGCACGGAATGAATGACGTAACACAAAAATCTATAAAATGGGGTGCACGTTGTCCGGTGGGGTTTACGTAACAGTATGCCGTAACGCAGTGTGTGGTCACTTCAAACAAAGCGCATCAGAGAGTTAATTAAATCTTCAGCGAGGTAGTCTGTCACGATGTCTAGTAAGCGAGACATTCAGTTCACAAATGGAAATCTGACATAAAATACTGCAAATACTACAGGACTTTCTCTTTCGCATTTAGCTACGCCTGCATTAAAAGAATAAAATAAATTCTCTTGAATACATACGCTTCACTTCGAAGTTTCGCTTTCAAGCTCAGTGGCTTATTTACATCTACATGTGCACTCTGTAAACTACATTAAAGTAGCTGGATGAGGGGTCATTCAACCGATTCCATAATATTTCCCTGCCGCCGTTCTATTCTGTAATAGCGCGTGGAAAAGAAACGGCTAAATCTTCCCGTTTTCGATGTGATTTTGTTTGTTACTAGCGAACCGGCAATGCTTCGCAATAGCTAAATATCTATGGGAATGGCAGATACATCTTAAATCCTTGCCGCCTCTCTCTGCCCATGATCACATCCCTTCTCTCTCTGTGCATATATTCTCCTGCCTCGTCTCTCTGTCCATAACCTCCACCCACCACTCTCTTGTCTCTATATCCGTTTCCGTTTGAATGTTAAAAGGAGTATCTTGCAAAAATTTGAAATAAACTGATGAAGAACTTTTCGAGATTTGTGGTGTGTTCGTCTGAACTTTCATTAGCGTCGCCGGCCGCGGTGGCCGAGGGGACTGAGGCGCTCCAGTCACGGTCTGCACGGCCACTACGGTCGGGGGTTCGAATCCCCCCTCGGGCATGGATATTTGTGCCGGCCTTAGTGTTAGCTAGTTCATAAGTAGTTTGTAAGTTCAGGGATGACCCCGTAAGTCCCATATGCTTTACAAATATTTGAACATTTGCTTACAGTTTTGGCACCACAAACACGCGGGAATCATTCTCATTTGCGGAAAGCGTGTATTCATACGCCATATTCCCGCCAAGCTACGCTTGCGGGATATCATTGCTCAAAACTAGGCACCAGCTTCAGAATTCGCGACTTGAAGTGTCGGAAGCGATTTCGAAGTGCCTGGCAAGCAAGTTAGTTTCTAAGTTAGAGGATTTTGGTCTCTACCTCCGGCAGCGTCAGACGTGTGCGTCGTTGTCTTCAGGAGATTCTGGTCTCCGCCTCCGGGAGAGTCAGACGTGCTCGTCATTGTCTTCAGAAATTCTGGCATCTACCTTCAGCAGAGCCGGACGAGAACTTTTCGAAGTTTCATTTGGTCCCCAAATTTGGAGCCAAGGCGAGTAGATAACTATATTCACACTCGCATTTGTAGAACATAGTATGCATCCATTTGTATTCAGAGCTTGATCCCGTTTAATTGCATCAGCGATTAATATCCGTTCTTTTGCTCAATTAGTTGTAGCACTCGAACAGTCGCTAGTAACTTCTGTGCAGTAAGACCACATCTGAGCAGTTGGTAGAAACTCATTGTGAATCAAGTGAGCCAATCTGGCAGTGGAAACGATACAGAGTGCCGAGCGTAATTAATTCAAAACAGCTCTGATCGATCGTCATTTACATTACCCGCGAGGAGTGTATTTGTGGAGCACTTTCTGATCGCGCGCCGTTTTTTACCGCACGAGGCTCAACTGCCGTTTCTCCACGGCACGATGCCCTGTCGAGCCAGCAGCCAACCGTGGACGTAACCACACGCTTGTGATTGCTTGTTCTTTGATCGCACATGGGGATAACGTGTCATAAGCTCATAAGGATAACTCAGTAGGTCACTAGGATTTTCAGTACCTCTTCACTGTCTACTTTGCCACCCGAAGATTGTTTCTTTGTATTAGCGAGCCTTATGCAACAACCATTGTGAACTGCCATTTCATAACTGTGTACTTTCTTTTCCTTTCTGGGTAAGAATGTATTTATGGTCAATCTGAGCCAAAACTTTATTCCAACAACCAAGTCATTAGTTTAATTAGATTTAAGATAGAGCAGGAGGCCGTAAATCCATTGCTAGTTTCGAGGCTATCTTGTGACTTGATAATTGAGGGCACCGGCAGTTCCTTCTATGTAAGAAATGGAGTCAAGTTAACTCCTAGCACTGTAATACTGGAAATTCATTTCCAACCTACCACAGTTCAATACGTTATTTCAACTTGTATTGTGATTTCATTCGCAATGCCTGCTTGAAGGTGCATTGGAAAAGGTCACTATGTGATCGAAATAGATCTGCTGCTAAGTAATAAAACATCTAGCAACGACCATGCTGCATACTACATTTGGTTTATTAATCAATTATTTATGCGATATTTGTGATTTATTACGACTTTAAATGCAGTTCTTAAGGTGGTTTATTATTTTGTAACAAATGAAAATTTGCCCCGGACCGGGGCTACAGCGAGGATTTGTTGGTCAACAAAACCAGTTTAAGTGCAACTGGTTTCTCCTGTTCTAAGAGCCAACTAAAGCTAAACTAATGATACTGATTGAGGACAAAGTTCGTAAAGTTCTAACGTTTCTAGCTACTTCCTCCTTACTACCTCATTCAAGCAATAGTCTACAAATATTTGGGTGAAACACAACAGTACGTCCCAGATAAGATATGCCCATATATCTATATACCTCAGTAATGTTGTTAATGATGGAAGCATATACTTTACTTAAGACCCAAATATAATACTAACAGCTATCACATGACAAAACAGGATTTTTACAAGCTAAAGCACTACACAACTAAATACACAACAGCCTTCAATCATTCCCACTGCTGTAGCAATTATTCAGAGATAAATATCACAGTAATCTGGCGAGTGAGTAACATATCAGTCAAATCAATCTCTATGATGCCCGTATTTTCACAGTGTGTTGGACACTCTGAAAAGCTGTTAACATAGCCGATTGCATTTCATAATTTAGACTTTATTGGTTGCCTACTTAAAATTCAAATACTACTATACAGCTACGTTTGATGCAACTTTATATTACCCAAAAACGTTGCAGCTGGATCAAATTGAAGGAGTCGGGGTAAGTTCAGCAGAAATTTTTACAAATGAACAAATTGTGTTAAGAAAGGATAGATTCAACAATTAATAGATTATTGCTGTCACAAGCCGTTTATCTTCTAGGGAAGTGGAAGTACATAGTTCCTGTGTATTGATATGGGTAGACGCTATACCTGACAATCGAAATAAATTAATAATTTGGTTCTTCTTACCGACCCCCTGACTCACACGATTCGGTTGCAGAAATGTCCAATGAAAGCTTGGATCAAATTTCAAAAGTGTACCAAAAGAATACAATTTTAACTGGTGACGACTTTAACGTACCCTTGATATGTTGGCAAAAATACAAGTTCAAAACTTGAGGCATGTATAAAACATCGAAATTGTACTAAACGAATTCTCCGAAAATTACCTCGAGCAATTAGTTCTTGAACCATTAGAATAGTAAATGGTGGTGCAAGCATGCTTGACCTCTTAGCAGCAAATAATTCGGAGTTAATAAAGAGCATATAAACAGATAAGGATTAGTGAACACAGTTGTCGTAGCGAGACTAAATATAGGATTTCCCAAAAATTAAACGAAAAATATATTTATTCAAAAAAGCAGATATAAATTCGACTAACTCTTTGCTCAGTGAGAATCTTCAGTCTTTATAAACTACCAGTGTGAGTGTAGATCAAATGTGGCTTATATTAAAACAAAAATGTCTACAGCTGTTGAGAGATTTACACCAAACAAAATACAAAAAGTGGGGGCTGACCCACCGTGGCATTCAGAACAGGTTAGATTCTCTTGCTAAAGCAAAGAAAGAAGCATGCTAAATTTAAACAGACACAAATTCTCCAAGACTGACAATATTTTACAGGGATTCAAAATTTAACACGAGCTTCAATGGGGGAATCTTACAATAATTTTCACAACGAAACCCTGTCACATAATTTGGTAAAAAATGCTAAGAAATTCTGGTAGTATGTAAAGTATACTAGTTGGAAAACACAATCAATACCTTCACTACGCGATAGCATCGGTGATGTTCCAAATGACGTTTGTCCTAAAACAGAATTGCTAAACACAGCATTCCGAAACGCCTTCACAAAAGAAGACGAATCAATAATGCATAATTCAAATCAAGAACAGCATGCATAATAAATTTAGAGACGTGTCACGAAGATGATGCACAAATTGGGGTGGAAATCGTTAAAAGAAAGGCGTTATTCGTTGTGGCGAGATTTAGTTACAAAATTTCTTCCATCAGCTTTCTCTTCCGAATGCGTACATACAGTACTGACCATTAAAATTGCTACATAAAGAAGAAATACAGACGATAAATGGGTATCAATTGGACAAATATATTATACTAGAACTGACATGTGATTACATTTTCAAACAGTTTGGGTGCATATATCCTGAGAAATCAGTACCCTGAACAACCACCTCTGGCCGTAATAACGGCCTTGATACGCCTGGGCATTAACAGAGTTTGGATGGCGAATACAGGTACAGATGCCCATGCAGCTTCAACACGATACCACAGTTCATCAAGAGGAGTGACTGGCGTATTGTAACGAACAAGTTGCTCGGCAACCATTGACCAGACGTTTTCAATTGGTGAGAGATCTGGAGAATGTTCTGGCCATGGCAGCAGACGAACATTTTCCGTATCCAGAAACGACCGTACAGGATCTGCAACATGCGGTCTTGCATTATCCTGATGAAATGTAGGGTTTCACAGTGATCGAATGAAGGTTAGAGCTACGGGTCGTAACACATCTGAAATGTAACGGCCACTGTTCAAAGTGCCGTCGATGCTAACAAGAGGTGACCGAGACGTGTAACCAATGGCACCCCATACCATCACGCCGGGTGATACGCCAGTATGGCGATGACGAACACACGCTTCCAATTTGTGTTCTCCGCGAAGTCGCCAAACACTGATGCGACCATTATGATGATGTAAACAGAACCTGGAAGCATCCGAAAAAAATGACGTTTTGCCATTCGTGCACCCAGGTTCGTCGTTGCGTACATCATCGTAGGCGCTCCTGTTTGTGATGCAGCATCAAGGGTAACCGCAGCAATGGTCTCCGAGCTGA
Source organism: Locusta migratoria (assembly GCA_026315105.1). Classification (NCBI taxonomy): domain Eukaryota; kingdom Metazoa; phylum Arthropoda; class Insecta; order Orthoptera; family Acrididae; genus Locusta; species Locusta migratoria. The sequence goes on along the minus strand of CM048746.1, from coordinate 338,584,273 downwards.
TGGTCAATGCTGCTGCAAACGTCGTCGAACTGTACGTGCAGATGGTTGTTGTCTTGCAAATGTCCCCATCTGTTGATTCAAGGATCGAGACGTGGCTGCACGATCCGTTACAGGCATGCGGATAAGATGCATGTCATCACGACTGCTAGTGATACGAGGCCGTTGAGATCCAGCACGTCGTTCCGTATTGCCCTCCTCAACCAACCGACTCCATATTCTGCTAACAGTCATTGGAACGCGACCAACGCGAGCAGCAATGTGGCGATCCGATAAACCGCAATAGCGATAGGCTACAATCCGACCTTTATCAAAGTCGGAAACGTGATGGTACACATTTCTCCTCCTTACACGAGGTATCACGAGAACGTTTCACCAGGCAACGCCGGTCAACTGCTGTTTGCGTATGAGAAATCGGTTGGAAACTTTCCTCATGTCAGCACGATGTAGGTATCGCTACGGGCGCCAACCTTGCGTGAATGCTCTGAAAAGGTAATAATTTTCGTATCACAGCATCTTCTTCCTGTAGGTTAAATTTCGTGTCTGTCGCACGTCATCTTCGTGGTGTAGCAATTTTAATGGCCGGGAGTGTGTTTTGTTGCTACCTATGTACACAGGGACACATAATAATGGTAATTAAATACGCGAAATCAGATCGAAAACGGAGAGATTTAGATGACCTTTTTCCCATGTGCTATTAGAGAACGGAACGGTAGAGAAATGTCGTAACAGCGGTTCAGTGAATACTTTTTCTTGTACTTTAATTTGAGTTGCAGATTTTTTATGTAGATGTAGACAACCTTAACAATCAAATCGTACTGGCGACGTGAGACACATCTTGCAGACGAATCATCAAAGCCTTTCTGGCATCGCTTAAGAGAATACCTCACTAGACATACTGAGTGCACATTGGAATTCTGTTTTCCTAAGGGGCTTCATAACGTTGCAGCTCACAAAAGTCGCAACCCCCTCGCCCCAGTGTACCTGCTCGGAAAGGGTGAGCCCGTACAGTCAGCCTTGTCATTGACCCTCTGGCTCGGGTGAAGCACACACAGTGCTTTGTGGTTACAAGCCACCGCCCTCCCTACGGTGGAAGCGACTCCACGGCGTCGGATAGCCGAGAAAGTGCGTCGGCAGCTGGGCTCGTGGGCGAAACAATCAACGCCAGAGGTGTCCCATGCGACGCACCAGATTCTCCGCTCCACCGCATTCCCAGCCTGCAGCCAATACCGCCTTCAGCTATTCGCAAACTGCCGCCCGCTCCTCCGTCCGCAGAGTACAAGTACGATCACGAGAACGTAGCTGTGTAAACAAATACAAGGAAAAATATACGAATCTCTACTACACTGCTCCTTCAGCAACGCTAATTCGCAAATGACTGCTTCAGTTGACTATTTAAGAGCCCTCAGTGTGTTGTAAATCTGACGTTGAAGCACGTTTATAACAAATAAGTGTTAATTTCAGATTACGAAATATGCAAAAATGACGTCGAACAATCTGACTGACTCGTGAATGTTCCGGCTTTCCTATAGATATACCACACTGTACTTCCATCTTGTTATGTAAAGTTGACCACGAAACAAGAGTCACCCCTGAATTTCAATATGTTGGCTGCACCTGACAGTATGCAACCAACATAGCATAGCTGTGTCGCAGGTCGTCACAACCCTGAGTAGTACAGTCATTCACCACACATAATAGGTACCTCAAAAGACACTCTAGAACATTGCTCCACATGTAAACCAAGACGGGCATACAACAAATATTAGAAAAAAGTTATTAAAGACGAGACAGTAACGCTTGTCACTTACTGTAATGAAATTTAATTTACAAGTCATATACTTTCTCAACTCATATATTGACATGCGTTATTGTTCGTGATTGAATTTGAACCAGTCAAAGCTTACGTTTTTCTTATCGAAAATCGATTAGGTATAAAGAGACATAAAACAATGACTTTTCGTTAGGTTCAGTTAACAAGGCCGATGTTAGAACCCGGAAATAATGGATAAATTTAGCATTGCACCAGGAACAGCATTAAGCTCTTATTAATGCTGAGAGGTAACCACTAAATGTATATAATATAGTGCCACTCTTAGTTGTCAAAACGCCACAAAATTATGGAATAGAACTAAGCACAATCAGATGTCACATAATGAATATATTTACAATTAGCTTTTTTGTGGAACATGAAACGGAGATAAAATTGATTTTTTCCGCGACAGGAACTCGAACTCGGCATGTATTTTAGTTACGAATAGAGATAATATATTCGTTGTATCTTCACCATTAGTGGGATGTGCACATGTTCGGTTAAAAGTAACGCCACAGATAATTTTGTGTTGGCTGCTACTCCAACCCCGCGCATATCATCACTGTTGACTCCAAGCGATGAGGTTTCACTATCACATTCTCGTTCACAGGTAGTTAGGATTGCACCGTTAATGAGACGGAGTTTAGTATTTTGAGGAAACAACGAAATGTAATCGAATTCTTTTCTACTTAGTAGCGAATAGACTTGTGTAATGTTCATTTTGAACACGGCACAGTCCTGAGTTCTTTACTTGGCTCTATGATGGGTGAAGAAGATATGTTTGTGGCTGTTGTACATTATTACCCCTAGTCGGTATCGAACCCATACCTTAGCCTCAGCCCGGTCAACCACCAAATTTCAGAGGTGTTATCATAATTGCTTTGTCATAATGGAGTACTCATTGCACGTTACAAGAAGTTAAAGAGCTCGTGGGTGTCTGTCTAGGCAGATTACTTGGCCACGCAGTGATGGCATTTTTAAAGTTTTAAGAAGCGAATTTTATGTATTAGAAAACGTATTCTAAAACGGGGGAATGTCTAACATTTGTAACAGAGTATTCTGTTAGGGCTCGTACGGAGGCATATCGGCATTCTTTGTTTCCTCGTTCTATTTGGGAGTGGAATAGGAAAGGAAATCCCTAGTAGTGGTACGGTGTACCCTCCGCCACGTACCTTACGGTGGATTGCGGAGTATGTATGTAGATGTAATAAGAGTGAAAGCAGTGGAGGCCATTCAAATAACTGTGATCTGTATGGAGTGTTACCGAGAACATAAAGTTGTAGTGTTTCAATTATGTTCGTTTTGAGACAAATTGGTCACGACGTTCATGAAGACAAACAGTCCTTGTCAGAGGGAGTTCTACTACTATGGTCATTGACATTGTATCCGATAACTGGTAGGTGTGTTGATTAATTCTCCTTTGTGGTGCAGTTGCAATCGCATTGAGGTTTAAAAAAGGAAGGAGGAATACAGTGCAATAGCGCTTTTGAAAACTCGATTGCATGCTAAGCAGAATTTCAAACTTGGATGGATGGGGGAGGATATACATATGTTGGCCAACGTTAGGTGTTGTGTGTTAAGTGCTTCACATGGATCTGTCCTTCGCATTTGACATTTGTTGACAACAGATGAGATGCCTTTGAGTCACAGAGTAAAGAAATGCGACATGGATAGCACAAAGGATCTTAGTTAAATTGTAACCGCCACAGGGAAAAATTGTGTACTGGTAGAATACAATACGTAGAAGGTGCAGCAATCCAGTGAAAGTTACCGCCGCCAACACACCTGTCCGTCCACTTCGTGAGTACTCCTGCACGGTATACGATATTCAAAGAAAAGCAGCTCATTTTTTATTATCACAAAATATGCGCGATTGTGTCACGGGTATCGTAAATGGGGATGCAAATCATTTAATCGTGGAGAGCAGTTTTCCATAAATTCCAATCCTCAGTCACCTCTGCTAAATGCCACGATATTTTAATACCCTGTTATACAGAGGAGAAATGACCAAAGCGATAGTGACATCAATGCTTGCACGATGAGTTTTAGTTGTTCATTGTACCCATGCACTTTTTTTTAGAATGGAACGGTAAAGAAATAATAACAGTGGTTCAAATAATCCCTTGCCAGACACAAAATTGTGAATTGCAGCGTATTCAGGTAGATGCAGATAAAGATGTCAAGTAGGGGTAGCAGGAGCGACGGCGGAATCTAAGCATGGTGAGAAGTGCAGATATGCGAAATAAAAGAATGAAATGCTTGCAAAGTATTCCTTACATAGACTTATGCCATAGTTATTTTTATCTTAGGACCGAGAGAAAAGGAAACATGAATGTAACAGTATGAAAGCATTGAATATATATGGGCTACTAACCAGCCTATTCAATGGTTTCACACTGTTACATTCCTGTTTGGTTTTGAAATAATGGAAAGGGTTTCAAACCTGTGACTCTGATGGATTATCGAATCTTTGCGTCCACTATTTATGTATGTTGTTGCTTGGTAAATATTTGTAAATCAGACTATGAAGCCTGCTCCCACTTGCTGTTGGATTTACATAGTAATAAGGAGGCTTATGGATCGTATTCGAAATTGAATGTCAGAAGTTCAACATACACATTATTGCAAGAAATTTTCATACCGGTTAAAATATAAAGGTAAACGAAATCAAGGAGAAACCCAAATTCATCAACTGACGTATCTCTTTCGAACAGCAGTAGATTAATATTAAATATGGCCATCCATTAGAATAAAGTTACACAACCACAAGCCATGGTCTTGGCCACAAATTTGTAGCTACATTCAGCAAAATTGCCCAATTACATACACGATTGCTTAGTAACATATGTCGATACGAATGTCTCAAGGCATAATGTTAAATCAACAGGAATTATCAGTTTTTGTTTGCGTCACTGGCCTCCCATAATCGTCTTTTCTCTTTCTTTCCTATTGCCCTGAACAGAAGAAGGCTAGATAAACGTATGTATTTTCCATGTCAAACCGTCCATCAATCGTTCTACTGGATACACTGGCAAAGTGCAGCGGTAAAAATGCGAGCCAGCAAAGCTCTTGCGACTAAAGAATTATCAATAATAATTAAACTAGTAACAAACTAGTTCTCAAGAAGATTGTTACGAATTAAAATGATAAATAAGCACTCGGTTCCGTTTTCGCGATTCACGCAAGTTTATTTTTTTAAATATATATATATATATATATATATATATATATATGAATTACTTAGATTGAGGAAAGGAAAAATCTTGAATCCGTACACATTACAAGTCCAACGATATTTAGTTATCAACTATCTTTAGTTTAGAACACCAGACGAGCGTGGTGGGAAGAGGTAACATGACACTGCTGCATTCGTCTCTGCTATTGTGGTGTTGGAAGTTAATTTAGTGTGTAGACAATTCAATACGTGAGAAAAAAAGGTTTACAATTTAAAAGTGGAACCTGCTTCCTGGGGTGAAGAATTAGAGTTTATGACACTTGCACGGAGAGACACATACCCGGAGAGGGTATGTATTGACTCTTGCCCGGAGCCCAGGACACTGCAGGTAGTGGACAGAATGTTCCACAAGTAGGGTACAACGGCCTGTCCGCCGCAGGTAGCTTTGGGCTCGCTTGCTGTCTTGAGTTGTAAGAGCTCGCTGTAAAATGGAACGGTCGACCTCGTTACGTAGCACAGCATGGGCGACACTATCATAATTAGGTTCGGCGTAGACTTACAAGCTAACTTGCAGTATATACAGCGAAGCCGAGCCAGAATAGCCGTCCCCACTAAGGTGCCTAGCTGCGGTGCCCGCGGCCGTTCGAGAGGGGTTAGAGTCCTCCCTCGGGCATGGGTGTTTCTGTTATTCTTAGTATAAATTACTTTCACCTAGTAGTTTGTAGGCTAGGGACTGATAACCAAGCAGTTAAGTCACATAGAATAACAGACTTTTTTTTCTTGAGTCACACTCAGCGAAGTAATATATATGTATTTTTTTTCTGTTTTGAGACACTTGGCCAAATGGAATCTGTGAAATTTAGACACCACAGTATCTCGCAAGGAATGGTCCTACTGATCCCATCTAGAATTTGTAGGGTCTCAGACTGATTTATCCTTATAAAGTCGTCTGCCTTTTCTTGACAGTTCGATTAAGTATTCTGAACAATTACCATTTACGAATATTGCATTAAGTTATTAAACTCAATAAATTTGACGTCAAAGCGTGCTTTTCATGCATAAGCTACTACTAGTTTCTTTCCTGTTGCGAGCAATTTCCCTCGTTCGTGTGTATGGCAATGACATGGGGTTTCTGAACTAAGGTCTTGTTCATATAGTTGCAAGATGTAAACTTTCCAAAACTGTAACTGCTTAGACATCAGTTTCAATTGATCCTCAATAAGTTGTATCTTATCAGTTCCTTTCCTCACTCCTTTAATGTATCCTGTACCTGTCACAAGAAAGTAAAACATGTGTGCAAAGTCTAATGGAACCAATCTGCTAAGGTCATTGCTTACTAAACTTACACACTACTAAGAATAACTTATTATAAACACACACACACACACACACACACACACACACACACACACACACACACAAACACAAGGATGGAATCGAACCTTCGGCGGGAGCTGCCGTACAATCTGCGACATGGCGTCTCAGACCGCGCGGCCAAGAATTTTTTCCTACCTAGACAGACACCCACGAGCTCTTTGACTTCTCGTACCGTGCGATGAGTACTCAATTATCTCGAAAACAATTATGCTACCACATCTGAAATTCGGTGTTTGTCCGGTCTGAGGCTACTTTTTAGTGGCTACGGTATGGATTCGATCCCTGCTGGGGGTAACAGTGTTCAACAGCCACAAATACATTGTCTTAACCCCAATGAAGCCAAGTAAAGAAGTCAGGACTGTGCCGTGTTTCAAACGAATGTTACACATGTCTATTCGCTAAAAACTAGAAAAGTGTTGGATTAGTCTTCGTTCTTTCCGCAAAACGCTACACCCCTCCACGTCTCTACGAACGGCACAATCCTAACTACCACTGAACGGGGTTGGAGTCCCAGACAGCACAAGTGTGCACATCCCAATATTGAGAAACAACGAATATATTATCTCTATTCATTTGTATAATCCAACAGCGAATGGTTTCTAGTTCGAATCTCTGGCGGAAAACAATTGATATCCGTTTCAGGTCCCAATAAGTGAAGGTTTGTCATGTTTGGGAGCGATCTTTTAATTTATTGAAGACAAGAGCCAAGATCACTTTTTATTGTTTATTAAGATTATCAGTTTTGGCAGTTTAACTGCCATCTTCAGATCTTAGATTTCATCCTTCACAACATTATTATTAAAAGCTTTTCAACACATTTACTCGCCAACTTAATTTTTGGCTTGTCAACATATAAATAAAACATGATCATCAACATCCTGTAATAAGGTGTAGTCACTAAGTTTAAAGAATGAAATATAAGATCCGGTGATGGCAATTAAACTGCCGAAACCGGTAATCTTAATAAAAAAAAAATTTAAAAAAATAAATAGCTAGCTTGGCTCTTCTCCTCAATAAAAAGTTATTTGTGAATATATCAAATATTTGACACATGATAGTGCTTAGTTAACAATTCATATAGCTACTGCGTTCTCTTCCATAACTTTATGGCGTTTGACACCTGAGAGTTGCACTATATTACGTACCTTTAGGGGTTACTTCTCAGAAACAATATGAGCTTAATGGAATCCGCAGTGCAGTGCTAAATGTATCATTTACTTCCAGGTTCGGAAAAGGTCTTGTAAACTGATACTAATGAAAACGTCAGTGTTTTACGTCTCTTTATGCCTCTTCGAATCTCGATCAAACGCGTAAACTTTGGTTGGTTAACAGTGTGTTCAAATTCAGATCACGAACAATAATTCTGTCATTGGAGCTGAGAAGGTATTTCACTTGTCACTTATTGTAATGAAATTTAATTTACAAATGTTAATGTCTCATATTTAAGAACGTGTATTCTAATTTATAGAAGTTTCCAGCCAAGATCACGTTATTTATTTACGGACGACCGGTTTCGCCGTTCACAGACGTTATCTTCTGATATATATTTTACAGTGTCATATCTTATATGGTTTACCTATATCCTTTCATTACATTTGTCATGGAGTAGTTGTATACAAAATTGGTGGTGAAGTTGAACATACCATTGGATCTACAGAATACATGTCGAAACTGGTTGTACAATGAGTTCCATACAAATGTATTCTAATATTTGTTGTATGAAAGCATTGGTTTACGTCTGGTCTGACTGCAATAAGGAGCTATGTTCTGTAGTGTCTCTTACGTTACCCATTGTGTATAGTCAAGCAAATGTACCCCACACGGGTTTAATGTTTAGAGGACCTCCAACACAACTAAGTTAGTTGCATTTCATTCAAGAGTGCCCCACTTTTATTGTTGTCATGTGTACATTTTGGATCTGCATTTCTTATGTACCTAGCGTTTGGAAGATTATAATACATGCGCTATTACAATATTGCATATGTGCGGCCAAGCGTGCAAATTTAATTCTATTCTTTATTTATTTGTCGTTAGTTCCTACATTTAATCTTTGAGTTAATATGTCATTTGTTCCTTAATTGAGAAAGCAAATTTCCACTGAACTGCTTAGCGTTTTCCAGTATTTTGATACCTTCCCCTACTTAGGTGTTGGAATCCTCTTTCGCGCTATGAAATCAACTGCTTAATAACTTACTATCTACAGTACAATGCATTTTACCGCAATGTGCCATTCTGTATATTAAAATTAGAGTTACTAACTCAACGTCTCAGATTTTACTTTTCACTGTTGCCGTAGAAATAATGTTTGAAATACGGTATTGTGTTAATGATCGATTTAGCGCTACAGTTATTCAGTTGCTTTCTGGAAGTGTTTGGATCATACAAATCAGCAACATTTGGAGTTATTTTCTTAAACAGCACAAATTTATTGCTTCGGCACTGCTGTGCATTTCCTGCTTTCCGTCTTTCTTTGTCTTGTTTCCTCTTTGGTAACAGAGTACTACAGTGCATTTATAACAATATCGCTACTCACCTCTAGAAGCGAACAGATGAAAGGAGCACAGAGCCGGCCGCGGTGGCCGAGGGGACTGAGGCGCTTCAGTCACGGTCTGCACGGCCACTACGGTTGGGGGTTCGAATCCCCCCTCGGGCATGGATATTTCTGCCGTCTTAGTTCGTAAGTAGTTCATAAGTAGTTTGTAAGTTTAGGGACTGATGACCCCATAGTTAAGTCCCATAAGCAAACATTTGAACATTTGAAGGAGCACAGACACTCACCACTAAATATAATTACCACACATTTAATCAGTTTTTATCTCCAATTCATAATCAGTAAAACAGGGTCAAAGAAATCATCTGCTCCTGAAAACAGTTTACATTTAATAGCTGATGTGTAAGCCGCTCTCTTACTAATTATTCATCATAAATCTCCCAGTGCCTACAGGGCTCTTACACCTGTACATTCTTCTTTCATTTTTTAAGCAAAATTTTAGCGAAGATTAAACTATGCTCCGTATAATGTTTTACCAACTACCATCACTTTTCATACCTTTACCCTAGTTGTTGTCTTACTAGTTCCCTTATATTTCTGCTACCGAATTATATTTTTACTTAGGAGGGTCGTCCGGAAAGTGTTAGGGAAAAAGAGGGTAAGATGACGACAAATAGTAGCTTTCGAATTTTTTATACCGTTATTTTAGACCTGACACCTACTTGAATACTCCAGAGAAACCATTGGAGTTTTGTTTCTAACTAAAGATTCCGTAGTATTTCTAAATGTAACATTTATGACGATTACTTCGACTGTTTTCAAATGATGTCAAACTCGTCACCTTACCCTCGTTTGCGGGTAAGATGACAAATGTCGGCATAGCATAGAAGTGCCATACTTTGCGTTTAGTATCTGCTGCAGTGAGTCCGGAACAAGCAGCATGGACCCATTTTGGACAGCATGAACAACCATACAAAGGCCCTAATTTACCACAGTAATTGCTGACTTCAGAAAGTTTTTCTCTGGCTAAATCATCATCGACGTCGTCGTCTTTACTGCAGTTGACTGATATCGAGGAGTAAGCGAGTGTCTTCACACATTTTGTTTTTGTTCTCTCCTTGTCCCCTATTTCTCATTCATATTTCCTGATCTTTATTTTATATTTCTTTTCCTTTAGTTTGGCTTCTATTTGTGATGTGCGATGAGGGAAACTTTCTCCTCTGCTTATCCTTCGAAGTTGCATACACAATTGCACAATTCTTTACCTCCTGCACGTCATCGATTCCTGGCTTCCTGTGACAACTACTTAAACCTAGGTAAACTAACCTACGGACAAACACACACACCCATGCACCAGGGAGGACTCCCCCCCCCCCCCAGGGGGCCCACAGTTCTTTTGTGGGTACGTGTGTGGCGCGCACGGGGCCCCGAGCCGGAGCAGCCTTTCTTCTGCCCCAGGCTGCTTCACTTTCCCTCCCGGTTTATGCCTTCGCCCGGAGACGGGCGTCCTTTGCTAGTTCAGGTCGTTTCTTGTAGTAGCTTCTCTCATTCCTTGCTTTCTTCCTTTCCAAACCTTTGCTTCTGTCTCTCTCTCCTTATACTCTCCTAGCCTTCCTCTCCTCCTCATTAGTCTCCGCTTCGGCGTTTGAGACACTGCTTTTCTTCTTTCTCTTCATTTCCTATCCTCTTCTTCTTTCCTCTCTGTGCGTGTCTGAAGGCCGACCCACGCATTATCATGCGTAGCAGGTGACGGGGTAATGCGTAATTCCCCGCCCCGGGTAGACAAGTAGGGCACGTACATACCCCCTGGTAAAGGCCAGGCCCAGGGAGGGGTGATTACCCGAGCTGGTACCTTCCGAACATGCCAATTGGTCCCTCCGTCAGTTCTCGGGAGGTGTGACCTGAGGTGTGAACAATCACCTAAGGCGGGTAAGCCCTCGGAGAGGGCCCCCACTAGGAAGGAGCGCGCCATCGGAGACGCCGCTAATCACGGGGGAACCCCTCCGCAATGACTTCCTTCTCTTCTTCAGTAACGTTGACCCAGAAACGTAAGACAGATTCGCCTCAGCAAAAGAAGACTCTGCCTAACTTACCGGAATTTCTTGTTGTGTCTCGCACCTACGGAAAAGATTTCAATTCTGTCAATCCTTTCGTTATACGGAAAGGTGTTGATGCAATTGCTGGCCCTGTTAAAACCTGTTCGCGTCAGCGCAATGGCACATTGTTGCTGGAAGCAGACAGTGCTTTCCAAGCCCAGAAACTAATCCGGAATACGTTATTACACACGTTTCCAGTCAAGGTGGAAGCGCACCACACACTCAACTCGTCACGGGGGGTAGTTTTTACGAGATCCCTTGACGGGTTGTCTGATGAAGACATCCAATCCTATATGTCCGATCAGGGTGTGACAGACGTCCACAGGATAATGAAAAAGGTAGATAACCAGTTGACACCAACCCGTACTGTGTTTTTGACATTCGACAGAGTTGAACTCCCGTCGAAGGTCAAAGCAGGATACGAAGTTATCTCAGTCCGCCCTTATATTCCAAACCCAACGCGCTGCTACCAATGCCACAGGTACATCCATACCCGTGAATCTTGCCCAAATGCAGCAAAATGTGTCACTTGTGGTAGGGACGCCCATGAGGGGGATTGCCCACCTCCGTCCCCTCACTGCCTTAACTGCAACGGCGACCATGCGGCTTCCTCTCGCGACTGCCCTGTATATAAGGATGAAAAAATCATTCAGCAAATTCGGGTTACGGAGAAGGTATCAACATCTGCCGCTCGAAAGTTGTTGGCGAGTCGAAAGCCCACTGCCCTCCCAGCGGGTACATACAGTAAGGTCCTCACCCCAACTCGACCTACTAAGGATTCCAGTACCCAGACTTGTGATTTCACTTTCGCTGACACAATTGTGCGATCCGCCAGCCCGAAGATTGCCCGTTCCACGTCCCCGCTTCCTCCTGCTGCTTCTAAGGTACAGTCTTCGTCAACATCTAGTAAACCGCGGGCACCTAAACAAGTTGCCCGGACCTTGAAAAAGGAACCCGTCCGTGAGGATTTTCTGCGTTCTCAGGCTTCCCAACCGTCAACTGCCTCTTCCCGCCGTCACTCTTCCAGAAGAGCTGACAAGAAAAAGAGTTCCTCTCCTTCCCCGCCGAGGCGTGACCCATCTGTCACGCCGTCCAACAGTTGCCGGCCTCGGCCGTCTTCTTTTTCACCGGGACGCTCCGTTTGCCGGGCGCCCGGCCCTTTACCGGCGGTGGAAACTGCCCTTCCTGATCAACTCAGGGAGGTGGCTGGAACGTCGGTCGAACCAATGGAACATGACCCTTTGCCCCCAGACAGCGATAGCAGTGCTCCCTCGAAATCCGGTCCTCAGCGGCCGTCGAGGTGACCCCGCTTGCTAGTTGGTTTTTACCCTTATTTCTTATCTCATTTTTTATCATGGCACTCCTTCAATGGAATATTCGCGGCATTCGTTCCAACCGGGAGGAGTTAAAACTACTCCTTCGGTTGCACTGCCCGCTTCTAGTCTGTCTCCAAGAAACTAAGTTGCGTCCAAGTGATCGTGCAGACACTACACCTCTGTGCGGTTGGACCTGCCACCCGTGAAAGGTATCCCAGCCCATGGAGGGGTTCTGATGCTCCTTCGAGACGACGTCTATTTCCATCCCCTTTCATTGCATACTCACCTACAGGCAGTTGCCGTCCGCATCACTTTATCCACATTTACCTTTTCCCTCTGTAATATCTATTCGCCATCGTCATCCACCCTTACTAGGGCAGATGTGCTACACCTTGTTGACCAGCTCCCTTCACCTTTCGTGTTGGTAGGCGACTTTAATGCCCACCATCCCCTATGGGGCTCTCCGGCACCTTGTGCAAGAGGCTCCCTTTTGGTGGACCTTCTCCACCACCTCGATCTTGTCTGTCTCAACACCGGTGCACCGACCTTCCTTTCAGACACAACACACACCTATTCCCATATAGACCTCGCAATATGCACTCCTCAGCTTGCCGGTCGGTTTGAGTGGTATGCACTTTCTGACACGTACTCAAGTGACCATTTCCCTTGTATCATCCACTTCCTGCATCATTCCCCATCTCCTCGTCCCACCAGTTGGAACATTCCTAAAGCCGACTGGGGGCTTTATTCTTCCATGGCTGTTTTTCACGATCAGAATTTTCCCAACTGTGACAGGCAGGTCGAATACCTCACAGAGGTTATTCTCACCGCTGCTGAACGTTCCATACCTCGTACATCCTCTTCTCCACGTCGTGTCCAGGTCCCTTGGTGGACTGCAGCCTGCCGCGACGCGCTTAGAGCCCGGCGCCGTGCTTTACGCACCTTTCGCCGCCACCCAACTTTGGAGAATTGCATAAATTATAAACGTATGAGAGCACAACGACATAAAGAAAGCTTGCTGGACTGCTTTTACTAGTTCTTTTAACCGTTTTACTCCCTCCACGGTGGTTTGGGGTGGCCTACGCCGTTTATCCGGCATCAAGGTCCACTCCCCGATTCCTGGCCTGACCTGCGGGCAAGTGCTTTCTTCTTAGTACCTACAATCGCATATGGACTAAAGGTCATGTTCCCACAAGTTGGCGTGAAGCCATTGTTGTCCCCATCCCCAAACCAGGGAAGGACAAACACCTTCCTTCCAGTTATCGCCCCATTTCTCTGACGAGATGCGTCTGTAAAGTGATGGAACGCATGGTTAACGCTCGGTTGGTCTGGCTCCTCGAATCTCGCCGCCTCCTGCCAGGAGAATGGGGTACCACAGGGCTCCGTCTTGAGTGTGGCGCTCTTTGCAATTGCAATCAATCCGATCGTAGATTGCCTTTCAGCCGACGTCTCCGGATCTCTTTTTGTTGAAGATTTCGCAATTTATTGCAGCGCCCAGCGGACGTGTCTCTTGGAGCGTTCTCTTCAACGCTGTCTTGACCGTCTATACTCCTGGAGCATCGCAAACGGCTTCCGATTCTCCACTGAGAAAACTGTGTGTATCAACTTCTGGAGATACAAGGAATTTCTTCCACCTTCTCTACGTCTCGGCCCTGTTGCTCTCCCTTTCGCGGAGACTACGAAATTCTTGGGATTCATGTTGGATCGTAAACTTTGCTGGTCCACACACGTGTCCTACCTGGCTGCCCGTTGTGCCCGATCCCTTAACGTTCTTCGTGTCCTCAGTGGCACGTCATGGGGAGCGGATCGTACCGTCCTGCTTCACCTTTACCAGGCCATTGTTCAGTCGAAGCTCGACTACGGAAGCCTTGTATACTCTTCTGCACGGCCGTCGATTCTCCGCCGTCTCAACTCTATCCACCATCGGGGATTACGTCTGGCGACCGATGCGTTTTATACCAGCCCTGTTGAAAGTCTGTATGCCGAGGCTGCTGTATTACCCTTGACCACTCGACGTGACATACTCTTGTGTCGGTACGCATGCCGCCTGCGGTCGATGCCCAACCATCCATCTTACCGATTATTTTTTGACGACTCACACGATCGCCAATATCAGTTGTCTGCGATTGCCTTGCTTCCACCTGGAGTTCGGTTTCGCCGCCTGCTACAGCGGCTCGATTTTACCCTTCCTTCCACTCTTCGGTTGAGCGAAAGCCCATTGCCACCTTGGCATCAGGCCCAGGTTCACACTCACCTTGAACTTAGTTCGCTCCCCAAAGAGAGCACTCCGGATTTGGTATACCGCTCGAGGCTTGTCGAACTCCGTTCGCGGTTCGGTAATGCCATATTTATTTACACTGATGGTTCCAAGAGCACTGCCGGTGTCGGATCTGCCTTCGTCGACGGGGACAACCGTTTCCAATACAAGCTCCCTGACCGGTGCTCGAACTTCACGGCTGAGCTTTTTGCCCTCCACCAGGCCGTTTTGTATACCTGCCGCCACCGCGAACCTTTCTATGCCATATGTTCAGACTCCCTTAGTGCCCTGCAGAGTCTTAATGACCCTTTCGCGAACCATCCTCTCGTGTATCGGATCCAACGCTCCCTCCAGTTGCTAGCAGATGACAGCTGTCACGTTTCTTTCCTGTGGGTCCCTGGCCACTTGGGTGTGCCCGGGAATGAGGCCGCCGACATAGCAGCCAAGGCCGCAGCTCTTTTGCCTCGCATGGCTACCTTTTGCGTCCCATCGGACGATGTTCAACGGGCTCTTCGCCGGAGTATCGTGTCGTCATGGCACAGTGCGTGGCGCGACACGTTTTATTGTCTTGCGTAATTTTTAATCATCTCCGTGTAGCCCTTCACTTTCCGTCTACCCTGGAGGAAATTTTAGCTGATGACACACGAGCAGCTGCTAGAGTTTTTCGTTTTATCAACTTGGCCAACTTATCGAAGGATATTTAACCCTTCTTTTGTTTTTAGCCTCTTGTTGATGTTCTGACAGTCACCAAATTTTTTTTTATTTTTTTTTGAGATCTAGCGAATCTATGTACTTGTCTGGGCGCTAATGACCGTAGACGTTGTGCGCCCTAAAACCACAAAAAAAAAGGGAAGACTCGAACCTCCACGGCGAGCAACCGCGCGCTCCGCAGCGAAGTGCTTTAGACCGCTCGGCTACTCCACCGCGGCCTTTGTAGTTTATACATTAAAGAAACAGCATGGTTTATAGTTTCCGCGAAAACGGAAACAAACTTGGAAAAACTACCACACGTGTTCCAGATGCTATTTTGGTGCACTGAAATATTGCAACCAACATGAGCGTAAACATAAATGATGACGGTGGGCTTTAGTCTATATTGTAGCACACGCAGAAAGACAAGACCTTCATTTGCTGCCCTATCTCGAAAATCGCATTAAATTAATGGTTCTAATAATATAGTAATACGGACAGTTTACAACTCACCGCAAACACGTGGCGACGAGCTGTAACAGGCACATACAAAAGACACACACATACAAATCTTTCAGCAATCGGCCATGGCCTTCATTCACGCAATCACACACAAAACAGTCATACAAACATCACCTCTGGCTGCCGCACTTCGAATCACGCTCTGCGGTGAGTAAGTCGGTGAGGGGAGGGGACGGGAGAGGGGATTGGAAGGTTACGTCACGGTGGTGGGGTTGGGTACAGCACCGCCTAGATGGGAATAACGAATAAATTAATGGTTCGTCATCTCAGACTGCTCGTCATCTTACTCTACCTTCCCCTACCAACTGTGGTTGATTTAGATCTTCTGATGACTTAACTGGACGATGAAGGACGGCACCACCTACAAACAACCTACGAGGGCTGCTCAGATTTTCTCCCAAATCTGTATAGACGAGAAACACCACAGGGTCAATACTCTGTGGCCGCCAGTTATCAGCTCTGTTTTAGACTATGTCTTTCCGTCACTTACTACAAAATGTGTTCTCTCGGACAGGAAATCCAATCACATATCGGAGAGACAGAGACGATATTCGTATCAAATTTCAAATGTTGGTAAAGATACGTGACCCAAGGGCAATGGTCAAATAAAAAATGTTCAAATGTTTGTGAAGCTTATGGGACTTAACTGCGGGGTTATCAGTCCATAAACTTATGAAGAAACTTATGGTAAAGACAGAACAAACATCCATGCCCGAGGGGAAATTTGAACCCCCGACGCGGAACGGCCTCGCGCATCGGAACATAGCGCCTCAATGCACTCGGCCGCTCCGCCGCGGCCTGCTTACTGCAAGGGTCATCAGTCCATAGTACAAACTATTTCAACTTATTCTAAAGACACACACACACACACACTCACACACACACATTCCCGAGGAACGATTCGAACCTCCAACGGGGAGCAGTCTCGCACTTCACAATAAAGCGCCTTAGAACGCATGGCCATTACCACGCGGTGGATGATGTTCCATAGCGCGCAATTTCATTACAAGACGTTGGTGAGTAACTCTAGAAGTATTGAATGAATCTGAGATCCGTTGTCTATAGTACTTATTAATTCATGTGAATGAAACAGCTAATTGCGTTTCACAAAAACGACATTTTGAAAATCCGTGTTGACTATGGATTAACAGATCGATGTCTATATATATAACATATGAATTAGACTAAGTGTTCTGTTATACTATTAAACGGGCCTGGAACACCTTTGCACTACCTAAACTGAATTAATTCCATTATTATGCTGACGTCGGAATCAATGATGATCGTTCACTGGTGATTGACAGTTTATGTACAAAGACCCAGCAACTGTCATCCCACACAACACTCCGGTCTGAAGATGCGGCACAGCGCAAATACCATATATTACTGAATCATACCAATATATTCATGCGAAATTTACTACTGCGCCCAAATACACTTGTGAATTTTTTTTCTGAAAGCCAAGAATAACTAATAAGAAAATGAGCATCAGATTATTATGTTACAAACGAATTTACACCGTTTTTAAAATCTTGGATCGATAAGATATAATTCTTCTGTAAGTACAAAACTATGAAGTATTTTTATAAAGCTATCAACGGTCAATGTTACTATAGCCAACAAATATTTTGTTGTGAGACAAAAAAAAAATTATAATACACCTTCCTCACAATTTTAGATTTGCTGTTCACACTCCTTTAATACTTATCTTATTTCAAAGCGCATACTCAAGTGTCGTATTGTAATCAGTTTGTATTACAGAAATTAGCTACACTTAAGGAGAAATTCGTAATGAAATGAAACTGTTTCCCCGCGTAGGTACCATAGGTAGAGCAGCTGCAGCTACACAGAATTACATAAATCCTAAAAAGTGTTGAAGTACCGCGATCTGAGGGTTAATGACTCTTTACATAAAAATGAAACATAGATGGCCGGCCGCGGTGGCCGAGGGGACTGAGGCGCTTCAGTCACGGTCTGCACGGCCACTACGGTCGGGGGTTCGAATCCCCCCTCGGGCATGGATATTTGTGCCGTCCTAGTTCGTAAGTAGTTCATAAGTAGTTTGTAAGTTTAGGGACTGATGACCCCGTAGTTAGGTCCCATAAGTTTTACAAACATTTGAACATTTTTGAAACATAGATGTACAACATTTCAGTCCAATTTATTGTTCATGAAAACAGAAATTGACAATGTGTTGGACAATAATGTAGACATTCTGAATATGTGTTCCAGATTGAACCATACACCAGTAATCCTAACACCTAGTAACATGTCCTGCAATGATGCATTTATGTATTAGTCATGGCACACTGTTCACTAGAACATCAGGGAATTGTTGTACAGATTTTACCACTCGTCAACGGCGATTCGGCGTAGATCTCTTAGACTGAATGGTGGGTCGTCTTGTCCCAAAGTAGACCCTTCAAAATGCATCCCAGGCATGTTCGATAGGATTCATGTCTGGATACCATTCTGGCCATTCTAATCTAGTGATGTAGTTGAGATTAGATTAATACTTGTTCATTAGATCATGAATACGACACATCGTAATGATATGGAACATGTCAGGCTAATGAAGGGTGTTTGTACACGACGTTACATTACACAAAATATTACATGACACTTTTTTTTTTTATTTACTCATCCAATGAGTAGAAGGAGTTGTCATTCAGAAATTCTTTTAATTTATTTTTAAATGATAGTTGGCTATATGTCAAGCTTCAAAGACTGGTGTGGCAGCATAATTTACCCCTTTCTGTGCCAAACTCAGATTTAGTCCTACATAGTGAAGGTCATCCTTTCTCCTGGTGTTATAGCTGTGCACACTGCTATTACTCTATTAACAAATTTCATAAGTGAGGATACCTAAATCCTTAAATGGATGTCTGTAGGATGATCGTGAGTGGGCTCCAGCAATTATTCTGATGACACGCTTTAGTTCAATAAATACTTTTTTACTCAATGATGAATTACTCCAGAGTATGATGCCATACGAAAGCAGTGAATGAAAATTGGCATAGTAAGCTAATTTACTGAGATTCTTATCGCCAAAATTTGCAATAACCCTAACAGCATACATGGCTGAACTCAAACGTTTCAGCAGACCCTCTATGTGTTGCTTCCAATTTAATCTGTCATCAATGCACACACCTAAAAACTTTGAAAATTCTACCTTAGTTACAGACTTCTGTTCAAAGTCTATATTTATTACTGGAGTTGTGCCATTTACTATGTTTTACTGTGTTTTATCAAAATTTAATGAGAGCCATTTGCAGAGAACCACTTAATAATTTTGTGAAAAACATTATTTACGATTACATCACTTAGTTCTTGTTTTTTTGGATGTGATTACTATATTAGTATCATCAGCAAAAAGAACTAACTTTGCATTTTCATCAATACAGCATGGGAAGTCATTTATGAATATCAAGAACAGTAAAGGACTAAGACCGAACCCTGTGGCACTCCATCGTTGATAGTTCTCCAGTTTGAGGAATCGGCTGATGTTTTGACATTACGTGAACCACTTATTTCAATTTTCTGCATTCTTCCAGTTAAGTATGAATTAAACCATTTGTGTACTACCCCAGTCAAACCATAATGATTAAGCTTATCCCATGATTTACATAATGAAAGGCCTTTGAAAGATCACATAAAATACCAATGGATGATGTCCGGTTATCACGAAAGAACGCATTCATAAGATGTGTGCGATGAGTGTGAGAAGTGTCGTTTAAGACGAATCCATTACAGAAATACTACCAGTATGGTTGCAGTATACGTTGCAGGATGTCATCCCTGGACAGTATAGCCAGTTAATTACCTTTTACTACAACGAGTGGCGTACGGTGGTCTCACATAACGCCACCCCAAAACATCAGGGAACCACCACCTTTCTGCGCTCGCTGGACGGTGTGGCTAAGATGTTGGGGCTGACTATAGTTGGCGTCATGTAGGAAGGCACTTTCGCACATGGAGACTGAGCGATAGGGGGAGGCGTAGAGGGGAGGAGCGCCAACAGTGGAGCCTGTGGAAGAACCGTTGCTTAGCTCGCTGCCAGCCACACGCCTACAGAATGAAGATTACTGGCTACCTGTGCAGTAATGGAGAGAGATGCGCAAAACGGCTGAAAACTGGGCCACCTTCCTACATGACGTGGACTGTAGGATGCCTCTAAAAGCGTTTCCGACGATTATCTGGTTGAAAGTAGATGTGAGTCTCATCTGTAAATAGTACTTGATGCCAATTCTGAAGAGTCCTCTCAGCAAATTGTTGGGTCCATCTGTACTGCACTGCGAGGTATCCAGATGTTAACGCCGGACCTCAACATGGCTGTCGGGAGTGAAGAAGACTCATGTCTCGCAGCCTATTGAGACGAAAGACGCTGTCTGGTGGCTAGACGAAAACCATTATTAACGATGGTGGGGTTCATTTCCTCAGAGCTGAAATCAGTAACTAGCAATCACCAGTGGCTGTGGTAGCCTTTGGGCAGCCAGGGCCAGGCAAGTCATCAAGTAGTCTACAGTTGCTGTATCTCTGTACCTTAGCCGGCCGCGGTGGCCGAGAGTTCTGCGGCGAGTCGGTCACTGCACGGCCACTAGGGTCAGGGGTTCGATTCCCCCCTCGGGCATGGATATTTGTGCCGTCAGTAGTATTAGCTAGTTCATAAGTAGTTCGTAAGTTTAGGGACTGATGATCCTGTACTTAAGTCTCATAAGCTCTACAAACAAAAATGTTCAAATGTTTGTAGAGTCTATGGGACTTAACTACGGGGTCATCAGTCCCTAAACTTACAAACTACTTATGAACTACTTACAACTAAGGACGTCACAAATATCCATGCCCGAGGGGGGATTCGAACCCCCGACCGTAGTAGCCGTGCAGACCGTGACTGGAGCGCCTCAGTCTTCTCGGCCACCGCGGCCGGCGCTCTACAAACATTTGAACATTTGAGAGGGTTCATTATAACCACTTTCATTACTTTTCTTTACCGTTCCATTCTCTAATAGCGCGTGGGGAGAAAGAACACGTAAACCGTTCTGTTTTCGATCTGATTTCTCTTATTTTATTTGGATGGTCATGTCTCCCTAAGTAGGTGGGTTGTAGGTAGGTTGATGTTATCTCTGTACCTTCTCCCCATCGGAATACTATCGCTCTCGTCCACTCTGATATGTGTGGAAATTTTCCTTCCTGATGTTAAGACTGGAAATGATCGGCCATCTTATTCACTCCGTCGCATTGGCACTGCTGATGCGGGATTGTTTACTTCTTTGTGCGGGTTGAGTGGCATCTATGGACAACTAAGGAATTGTGTTCTTGATGCAATACACACATTCAACGTTAGTGTTCAGGAGACCTTGGAACCACGTTGGAAGCAATAACTTTTGTGTGTGTGTAGTTTGTTTAATCTGCACTAAAGTGGTTTTGACAACTTTCAAACGCAAAAATTGACATTCGTGGTATATTATCACTTATGTCAAAATAGTCAGATATCTGGTACGAATAAAGGCTAATTAAACGATTCGATTAACGCCGGTGTGGTTATGCTACCAAAATTGATATTTACTAACCATGTTCTACCAGAAGGACGAGGCTATACAGTGGTAATTAAAATACACAGCAGTTGTTGTTATGGTCTTCAGTCCGGAGACTGGTTTGATGCAGCTCTCCACCCTACTCTACCCTGAGCAAGCCTTTTCATCTCCTCATAAGAACGACAACCCACATCCACTTGAATCTGCTTACTATACGCGTCTCTTGGTCTCCCTCTGCGACTTTTACCCCACACACTTCCCTCCAATGCTACATTTACGATTCCTCGATGTTTAAGAATGTGTCCTACCAAGCGATCCCTTCTTTTAGTCAGGGTATGCCAAAAACTCCTTTTCTCACCAAGTCTGTTCAGTATCTCTTCATTAGTTATGCGATCTACCCACCTAATCTTCAGCATTCTTCTGTAGCACCACATTTCAAAAGCCTCTATCCTCTTCCTGTCCGCACTGCTTATCGCCCATGTTTCACTCCCGTAAAAGGCAACACTCCACACAAATGCCATCAAAAAAGACTTCCTTACGCTTAAATTAATATTCGATGTTAGCAAATTTCTCTTTTTCAAAAATGCTTTTCTTCCCATTGCCATTCTGCATTTTATATCCTCTGTACTGCGACAATCGCACGTTATTTTACTACCCAAGTAACAAAACTCATTACCACCTTCATTGTTTCGTTACCTAATTTAATTCCTTCAGCATCACCTGATTTTCTAAGACCGCATTTCATTATTTTTGTTTTGCTCTTGTTAATGTTCATTTTACACGCTCTCTTCAACACACTGTCCATTCCATTCAACTGCTCTTCCAGGTCCTTTGCTGTCTCTGACAGAATTACAATGTCATCAGCAAAACGAAATGTTATTATTCCTTCACCCGGAACTTTAATCCCTGTTCCAAATTTTTCCTTGCTTTCCTTAACCGCCTGCTCGATGTACAAATTGAATAGCATCGGAGAAAGGCTACAACCCTGTCTTACTCCCTTGCCAACTGATGCTTCCCTTTCATGCCCTTCGAGTCTAATAACTGCGGTCTGGCTTTTGTACAAGTTGAAAATTACTCTCCTTTCCCTGTATTTTACCCCTGCTGACTTCAGTATTTGACAGAGTGTATTCCAGTCAACGTTGTCAAATGCTTTCTCCAAATCTACAAAAGCTAAAAATGTAGGTTTGTCTTTCCTTAATTTATCTTCTAAGATAAGACGTAAAGTGAGTATTGCCACCCATGTTCCTACGTTCCTCCTGAATCCAAACTGATCTTCCCCGAGGTCAGCTTCTACCAGCTTTTCCATTTTCCTGTAGATAATTCGTGATAAAATTTTTCAACCATGACTTATAAAACTGATGGTTCTGTAATTTTCACACCTGTCTGCGCCTGTCTGCAGACAGCAGTATGCAAATACAAATTAGTAATGGAATGACAGCATTAAAATATGTTGTTAAATGCCTACTGAAACCCGAAGATGGCATAATCTAAGGCCGAAATAGGTTGTCTACAATATAGCATTTCAAAATAAAACCGTACATTTCACAGTGCTGTTTCTAACATTTATGAAAGCTGTTCAACAGCAGCAACATAAAATATTTTCACCGATGCCTTCAACTGTTCATATGTTTGTAAGCCTACTGGCACAAACTGCTGTGGTTATCAGTCCTTACAGTTAAAAAGTACTGACTTACACTGAGGACAACACAAATACCCATACCGACGGGAACGGCCCATGATGCATTAGACCAAAGACCTATATAAACAACATAGACTGGCCACAGCGCCGCCATAGTTGAAGCCAATTGAAAAAGTTGCCGCCATCTTTGAGAACCTCAGTGTCACGCCAAGTATTACTAGGCGTCTGCTAACGCTTTATCATAGGTTTTATATTAATCATTCCCAGTCTCGATTCTTACTTTATTTCTGATCAACGTATTTCGGAAAGTAATTCCCACTACGAATAGCATTTCTCGTTTACTACTGCATCCTAAGTGTAATGTTTACAACCGTCGAACTGATACATTATTTGATGTTACTATAATGTCAATAATCGTTTGTATTTGCCAACATGTCTTCCCTATAAATACAGGCAAATTTCTTTAAAGTCTTTAATTACCTTTATTCTACCTGTGGTTCAAATGATGTTTCATGCTTTGAAATACATTACGTATATATCAAGCTCTCCACGATTTGACGTTTCCTTGGTACTCTCCTAACAGCTTTTCGTTTCTGTATGTACTCAGGAAACGAAAATAGTGTTGGAATGGCATTTGCAAGTAGCCGCTTTCGATCGGTGGTAGCATCCATAACTTTCTTCAAAATGACAAGAGCATACGTAACTATACTTTGTATGTTGCTACTTATGACGCCTTATACTGGTTACCTATTGGGTTTCAAAGGAAATCTGTATAAAGAATAGTTTAATTACAGTTCATAAAGACGCGAATGAACTTTTTTTTTTTTTTTTTTTTTTTTTTTTTTTTTTTTTTTTTTTTTTTTTTTTGCTACAAAGAAATTTTAATATCATCGTGAATATTATCTCAGCTGTTTATTCGTTTATTCGAGTTCTATTTAAACAATATTGTACAATGTGTAATCCTTCTTGTCTTGTCTTGTTCTTGTACGCGTCATAATTTTGCAAGAGTCGCCGTTCGATTGTTTTATTTTTATTTTTAATTTTTATCGCGAATAGTATTCAAGGTCTGTTAAATGATTGTAAAATGTCAGACATGATCGTAAATAGAAATGTTAAACAATTTTTTCAGGATTTTAGGTCCAGTTGCAGCATCTTCAGCATAGGCTTCTGAACTGGAGTCGCCGTACGTCATTTCTTAGTTAATTCAAGAGGATAATTATTAAATGATTCAGGGACGAGTGTTAAAATAAAAGAGGACTTTCAAGAATTATTTATCATCTTGGACGACGATCCTGGGCGGCGGTGGCATACATTGTAATGATTCAGATCTTAAAGAAATTAACATAATTAGGTATACGGGACAAACGGAAGGCTTTCTTAGCTTTTCTTTTGTATTGCAGGGTAGGACAGATCTTGAGTTAACAACAATTATATAACTGATGGGCAATTTTCATTCCTAAAATAATTTACAGAGTCTAGCCAGTGGTTAGTGAAACCTTTCATTTATATTTTTTAATATACTGTTTCATCAATTTTTACGTAATATTTACGAAAAAGTACAGCCTTAAATATTGTTATTAAAATCAGTTCTTTGGCTAATGCAATCTATTTGCAATGAAAATAATGTAATGAATTATTACAGTTTATAATAGTTCAGCAAATTTCAATGCAAGTAACAGTACAGCATAGTTAGTATTTATTATTTTAATTGCTAGGACGTCACAGTGTTCCTTTTTTATTCTGTTATGAAACACTTAAAATTATGAGGTCTAATGTATCACACTCATTACAGATTCTAGTCAGCCTCTTGATAAAGTTTGCAAATGACACAGTAGTCATCATCGTAAAAACTGGCTTCAGAAAAGAGGCGATACGGCAATAAATATAAGTTTATGCTTTTTTAAAATTATTTATTAATATTACGATGGACAACAATCTGCTATGTCAAATACCATACAAGCGCTTGGTAAAGTTTTGCAACTGTTCGCTAGGAGCTCTGCAATAAACGGTAGCCTTCCACTCCCACGTGCTTCGCTCGTTAAAACTGGCTGTAATTAGAAGCCAATCCATTTAATCTTCCGTAAATCGCGTTACGCCTCGGTGGCACAAATTTTGTTAATAGCAGCTGACGTTTTCCGGGCTGTACGGTGTCACCGCTAAGTTATCGTGTCATATGCAGCTGTTAGGGACGGCCACAAACTGAGCGACAGCGATAATCTCTGCAGATGCCGCTAGCAGTCAATTACCAGCATTGCCGTGCCGTGTTTTGGATGTCACAATGTTGCGTGCGCTGACTCTCCGCATCGAGCCTAACTATGATTGACCGTAGAACGGTATCAACATGTGTTCCGCCAACCCCCATTAAAACGATCAACTGAAATTAACGTCTCCTGAAATATGGCCTGTCGAAAACAGTTTAGATTGGAAGTACTCGTGCGACCACCTGTAACTGAATATTAATAAAGTGTGGGCCCAGAATGTGTCAGAGATATAAATATGAAAAACGGGACTAGTGAAAATGCTAGCAGCGACTGCTGCGATAAGACGAGAAATTATGCGACCGCAGAAAGCGTCGATTACAATGCCGTTTTATAAACTGTGAATCGATTGCGGTAAATCGAAATTAATATTAAGGAAAATATTAACTGCATGTTTTTTTAATACTGGTGTAGCATACAGTCATAAATTTTCATGCTGTTATATAAGCGAATAGTAACCGTCAGTTGAAGTCATTGCAGAACGCTGGAATAGGTTTTAATCTCCTGTCGACATTTTAGTCATTAGAGATAGAGCTTTGCTGCTATCATTAATGTATTTGAGAAGACATGGTATCGTTAATTGGCTTATAATTCTAAACTACTCACACATTATTTAGTTTTTTTTTCCCACTTGGCATTATTATAATCGACTGTAGACGTTGCCGAAGTTTTAGAATTGTAGCAAGTAATCCTTTGCATGTGACAACTTGATGCACAGTAACACCACACTGCAGTTTCGTTTTAAAAGATATCTAACTAGCTGCACCCAGCATGCGTTGTAATGCCAGTACTGGAATGTCTCTCACAATATCAATTCATTGGGTCAGAAACTTCCCGAATTTCAATAAAGTTAGGAACTTTGTTTCTGTGTGTATGCCATTGTATTCACTCATTCGTCAAGTATGTTCAGCTGAAGTCTGTAGTCATTCTGTCCCGTAGTTCTTTTTGTACAGAATTTTGAAACTGGGTCTTAAATTGTGGGCCCCCTATGTACAAAGATAAACAATCTGAACTGCGGCATTTAATGAAGGCCAAAATTCGCATACATTTGTAGTAAGTACTCTTGAACATCTTTAGGCCATTTTGCGCTATCCGAAGTTCACAGCACTAGCTAAACCAGATGGAGGCGGTCTACATTACACTTCCTTTTTCAATAGTAGTACCAGGTGGGCATAACTGATAATTATAAAAATGTAAAACATTTTCATCAATAAGGGCAGTTATAGCTTTAGAAGCAATCAACGTCAGATACCCTGAAGATTAGTGCATCAAATCTGCAAAGATAATTCATTAATGGAAAAGAAGAGAACATTGATTTAGGAATGCTGTAGCGCCTCTCTCTTCGTATGGTTGGTAGTGGGAAGAAAGAAACGAGATTATGACTTAAATCAAACTGCCTGACTTCCGCTTCCCAATTAACAGGTGACTTACCTGTTAATCTTCTGTTGCTGTGACCGTTGCCAGCATCGGACCTCCTCTCTTATAGCAGGGGTTTCTATTATTTTGTAAAGGAATAAAAGTGATAGCAACAGGAGAAGGCTACAGAAGTCGGACAGTTCAAAAAATGTGTTTGTTGAGCTTATGGGACTTAACTTCGGGGTCACCAGTTCCTAAACTTACAAACTACTTATGAACTACCTTATACTAAAGATGACACAAATATCCATGCCCGAGGGGGGATTCGAACCCCGACCGCAGCTGCCCAGCCTTTAAGGAGAGAAAAAGAGAGCGTATTGAGTTTCATGAACATTTCCGTTGGTCATGAGAACAGTAGACTGAGTCCGAAATAGGGGCGGCAAAAAACTATAGGAAAAGCATCTTAGTAATCATCGCGCCTATCGCCCTATATGCAGACCGTTGCACATTTATTAAACTCGCGACCGAATGCAGTTACTTCACTTTAATCGCGAATACCTGCTCGGTGGAACTGTAAAGTTCTATCGGTCAACGAAATATCACCAAGACTAAGCATGGCAGCTTCTGCACAATAGACGACCTGTCCTCCTAAGAACTGCAAGCATCTGAAGCAACTGCCGAACTGAGAGCAGCCACGTCGCTCACGTCAGTTTTGTTAACGCGAGTTTCGTACCGCTGATTTTTCCGCCGGCAAAACTGAGTGTTATCAACCTGACCCAGAGTACAATTAGAGTTCGTTCTGGCCCACAAGGCCCGGTTTCACGACTCCTAGGGTGGCGAAACTCGTCAAAGACGGCGGGAACAGAAGTGTCCTTCCACGAAGACGTTGGCTCGTCGGGTTTGAACTTGACGGCTCCGGTAGCCTTTGTGGCTGATCGCTATCTTGCCAGTTTCATATATTAATTCAGGACACGGAAAATTATTTTGTCCCCACGAGACGATGGTCCTCTGGTCAGGAAAGCAAACGGTAATCTCAGATTGTCGGGGAAAATTAGTTTTATATGATTTTATTGGCGATTAATTTTATCAAATTCTTGAATATTAATCGGACCTAACTTTGTAATACTTAGAACGAATCTTCATTTTCATTAGATTGGAATCCGTTGCCAGAAATTTAAGAATTATTTTGTCCTGAAGGCCATATGGTTCATGATATTTTTGTGCTGGTCTGTGAAAAGTCTTAGGTCTACAATAGGAAAATTTTCTGTTTGTGTCAAACATTATGACCCCATCACTCAAATTTGGAATGTGATGTTGAAGCCATCAGTACTGCAATACAGCTTGCTATAGTACTGGCGTGTAAGTCAATAGTGAGGTGCCGGGAGGCAAACAATCAGGGATTGTGTGGTTTTGCAATGTTAGTCGGGCTCGGTGGTCTACAGGTAAAGCGCTCGACTGGTTCTCGGCGTCGCGGATTTGAAACCCGGTCGGACCTCAGATTTTTTTCCAGTCTGCGCTTTAACCCATCCTTCCCGCTCAAAGATGTGAGGAGTCGCCAGAAAGGACACGTGGTTCGGATTCCACGTTAAGCTGTAGGTCCCCTTTTCCCAGTTGGATAACTGGGGTAGGCTAGGGGGCACACAAGTCGCCGAAGTGGCGTCCAATTCAAAGACTTGCACCAGGCCAATGAGCCACACGAAGTAGGTATTATTATTCAAGTAAGATTCCAAAAATTACAAAAATGACCGGGAAATGTAGGTGCCACAGCGGAGTGTCCGAGCGCATTGAAGCGCTATGCTCCGATGCGCGAGGCCGTTCCCCCTGGGAATCCCTCCTAGGGCATGGATGTCTGTGTCGTCTTTAATATAAGGTAGTTCATAAGTAGTTTGCAACTTTGGGGACTGATGACCCTACAGTTAAGTCCCTTAAGCTTAAGAAACATTTGAAGTTTTGTTTGTTTGTTTTTGCTTATTATTTTCTTTTAATGTAGGAAACAAGAGCTGAAAACAAAATACCTTTCTGGCCTTCAAAGTAATAGTCATTGGCTACAATACGCTTCTGACGTCGGTTGTACAGCTGTTAGAAACTGTCATCAAACGCTTCTTGTGGAATCACTCGAAGCACTGATGTCAAGCGTTATTGGATCTCCGCTATCACTCACACACACGTGTTATTCACTGCTTTGACACCATATTCTTGCATTAACATCCCATGGGCCTTCGTCACCGTTTTGCTTATTTGAAACAAAACTTGATGTAAACGCGTTGCGCCATCACTCTCAGGGCCGGCGCAAGGCACGTGCGAAACGTGCGGTCGCACGGGGCGGCACTTTCCGAGGGGCGGCAAATCTGCCGTCGCCCCCTTTTTTATTTTTTTATTTTTTAGGAGAAACTCAACATTCATGCCCACGAGGGGATTCGAAACCAAACCTCGGAGGGATCGGCTTCGGGAACTGTGGTATGGCGCCTCGACTACCTGCCGGCCGCCCCTGTTGAACAAGGGGAGGGAGGATGACTAATTGTTTCCTCGCCACTGTGGCAGCACCGTCGTGTTTACGTCGGAGGAACAGAGAGGGGAAGCAGTCTGGCGTACACGACAGTATTCTTATGAGTGGAGCGCTGCCAGCCCGTTACGCGCCGTGCGTTTGCTCACAGCTAATTTTGCAGAAGACGAAATCTAATTTGGAAATTCGAATGCTGTGTTCGATGCTGCGATTATGTGTTAAGCCTGAAGCAATTTTGCTAAGCCCTTCAATGGTAGTTTCCGATTGTTTTATTCTTCCAGCATTATGGAAGATAATCGTTGAACATTACTACAGTCAAACCTGTCCAACAACTACAATGTATGTATGTAGATGTAGAAGAATTCCGAATGGGTAAATACGTTGAGAGTAATTACAAGGGATAAAGACATTGGTACTAAGCCTGATAAGTTGGGTTTTGACGTATTTTTCAAAATTTAGTAGGACGTTTCGATTTTTAGCCATGAAACAGCTGCCTCCGCCTGCATCAACAACAATTAAACTCTGACCGGCACTTTCGTTTGACAATACTAGGGGAGACCGGGGCACATTTTCCATAAATTTGCAATATAGATTGTTTATACCCTCCATTAACACAGGGGCTACCTTTAGGAAGCCACCATACGGTGCGTAGTGGAGGGTACCATACACTGGGTTACACACACACACACACTCACACACACATATATATATGTGTGTGTGTGTGTGTTGTGTGTGTGTGGGGGGGGGGGCGTCTATTCCGTAAGAACTGACGTCACTTCTGTTCTTGCAGTTGTTATTGTTTTCATATTTCCGTAAGAGTGAACGCTCCAAACTTGTCCACCCGTCCCCACTAACGAAAGGATCATTACCTGTCACTGACATATATATATATATATATATATATATATATATATATATATATATATTGTGTGTGCAGGAACAGAAGTGACGTCAATTCTTTCGGATTCTTTCGGAATAGACGCCACACACACACACAGACACACACACACAATATATATTGTTTTGTGTTAATACGTTCGTTACTCCTACATTCTGATATGGATGGACAGATTTGAACTAAATTTGCAATATAGATTGTTTATACCCTCCATTAACACAGGGGCTACCTTGTGTGTGTGTGTGTGTGTGTGTATATATATGTTTTGTGTGTGTGGGGGGGCGTCTATTCCGTAAGAACTGACGTCACTTCTGTTCTTGCAGTTGTTATTGTTTTCATATTCACAGAATATATATATATTCATGAAAACAATAACAACTGCAAGATCAGAAGTGACGTCAGTTCTTACGGAATAGACGCCCCCCCCCCCCCACACACAAAACATATATATACACACACACA
Source organism: Locusta migratoria (assembly GCA_026315105.1). Classification (NCBI taxonomy): domain Eukaryota; kingdom Metazoa; phylum Arthropoda; class Insecta; order Orthoptera; family Acrididae; genus Locusta; species Locusta migratoria. Next base: position 338,553,889 of record CM048746.1, on the reverse strand, counting down.
CACACACACACACACACAAGGTAGCCCCTGTGTTAATGGAGGGTATAAACAATCTATATTGCAAATTTAGTTCAAATCTGTCCATCCATATCAGAATGTAGGAGTAACGAACGTATTAATACAAAACAATATATGTATATATATATATATATATATATATATATATATATTGTGTGTGTGTGTGTCTGTGCGTGTGTGTGGCGTCTATTCCGAAAGAATCCGAAAGAATTGACGTCACTTCTGTTCCCTGCACATATATTCACAGAATATATATATATATATATATATATATATATGAAAACAATAACAACTGCAAGATCAGAAGTGACGTCAATTCTTTCGGAATAGACGCCACATGTATATATAGTTTAGTGTGTTGTCCTTAGTGTAAGTTGGTTTAAGTAGCTTGTAACACAAGGGACTGACGACCTTAGCAGTTTGGTCAAATAATAACAACGGACACACATTTGTAAGACATTTTGAAGATATGGAGGGTTATCGCAGCTGATAGTGTCGTGCGCAATGAAACTCATGGGTGCTGGTTTTGCCTACTTTCAATCCACTTTTATTTTTCGCATTTTTGTTTTTTAAAAGATTTGTCACGAAAATTTCTTTCTTCTATAAATAGGGTCTACACGAGATTCAACCGCAATAATGTTGTAAACCTCATTTTAACGTATGTTAGACCTGCATAAATAATTTTAGATAATTTTCGGAACTAGTTTAGAAAGAAATGTTGCATATTGTAATAAATGTAGTGAATCCGTCAGAGATGTGAAACATTTTTAACACTGCGCAGGCGTTCGGCTTTAATTCGGCGACGCGATGGACGCCGCCTCGCTGACCGCAATCGGCCGATGACCAGCGATAACGATTCTAGGCCGCGCCGCCGCGCCGCGCCGCACATATCTCGTTAAAATTTTCAGCGCCATAGCGCAAACATCTCGCCCGCCAACTTAATCAACGCCATCTGCCGCCTACTGGTGTGTGAAATAGGTACCCCGAGGTCAGCGTGGGGAATTCGTTGACGAGACTGCATCCTGTAGATCAAACGTGGGCAATCTTTGGAGGCCTGCAGCACTGATTCATACTTAACAAGGGGAGACTTCTGACAACAATTACAGACATACAATTCGTTTGCGTTCTGTAGTTTTCGCTGCAGAGCGAAATATTAATACACACACACACACACGTAGAATTTTATATGCACCGATAACTTTGTATTCCAATATACTCCACCCTTTTATCATTATCAACCCTCAAGCAACAATGCAATCAATAAAACCATTGTCAAAGACTAAATATAATTTTCAAAGAGTAATCGTTGTTCCGCATTTCGCGTTATATTTTTCAAATTACTAAATATCTATAAGATCGCTATAAAACTGTGGCTAAAACCTTCCTCGGGTATAAATTAGTACCTGTACAAATATTTGAGTCCCTGCGTCTTGTCGTTCTGGCGTGATAAGCGTACACCGATCAGATATAAATAGCTGTCCGATCGCCATAAAACCTTGCCTAAAGCCTTCCTCGGGTAGATATTAGTAACTGTACATATTTTTAGCTCTTTACGTCTTGTGGTTCAGACGTGATAAACGTACACCGAGCAGACATTCACATTTATAGAAATAGAAGAAGAAGATTAATGCATGTCACATCACCATGTGAGGCGACAACAGCGCTCCTATCACACAATGTAAGAACTGTAACGTCTGTGCCGTTAATTTTTATAATTTTTATGGAGTAACACACCTATATGAGAGGCACACATTTCCCACACGCCGCGTCCACAAATTATGCCTTAAAAGACGAGTTTTTGAGAGTATGCTAATATTATGTTCAAATGCACTTCAGACGTTTGCATTTACTTAAGCATCGTGAGCATTGTGTCCAAATAGTAGCCTTAAAAATTTCCGTTGCAAAATTTGACAACAACGTTAATAAAACAAACAATGTTGACAACACGTAAATAAATTTACACATTTGAAGATGGGTTTCCAGGCACTTGAAATGTCATCTAGGAAGAATAAGCGCCTGTCAAAGCAAAATGTCTGTAAATCTATCGGACCAAACTGGTAAACTAACCTACGGACAAACACACACACCCATGCCCCAGGGAGAACTTGAACCTCCACGGCGAACAACCGCGCGCTCCGCAGCGAGGTGCTATAGACCGCTCGGCTACTCCACCGCGGCCTGTCAAAGCAACTGATTGCATTTAATCCACTGTAAGTTATATTCAGTCATCTTAGTTACAGTTTCATTAGAACAGAGAACATATGGGAGTGAGATAAGCAATCCGAGTCGACCAGATATTAGGAAATTTAACATGAAATTGGTACCATGTATCCTTTCTAACGACTCATAACATTGAAGAGAGGTGTGAGCTATGTTAAAATGAACATGGAAAATATCAGTTTTTCCCAACAGGAACCGAACCGCTGGCTTTGCCATGCAACTACTGCGAACGGCTGACAATAAAGGGAAACTACAGTCGTTACCCAAACAACTTAAGATTTCAAAAAATGTTCAAACGTTAGTACACCAATTGGACCAAACTTCTATGGTTATCAGACCCTAGACCTACAAACTACTTAAACTAACTTAGACTAAGGTCAACACACTCACACCTATGGATGATGGAGGACTCAAACCTCCGACGGCGAGTAATTATGTGCTCTGCAGCAAGGCGCCTAGACCACTCGGCTATTCCAACACGGTAATGTTCATGTCCGGCGTTAGCTTGATTTAAAATTTCAGGGCTCATTGGCCATGGTCGAATTCTAAAACTTTCCCCTAACGTTTCATCTTCGGCTGCGAAAGACATCCTCAGAGGTAAAGTGGCGAACTGCGATCATAATTTGAAGGACGGCAATATAAGCAATGCAGAGGTCGCCACCGGCTATCATCTGACGTCAGCTTTAATTGCCAACATTATTGACAGAGAAGAATCGATTGTCATTCAGCAGGTGTAACGTTGAAGTAAAAATCATGTCTAATTTTACAGCTTGCTCTTTCCTGTTAAAATTATTACGGTGTTTGTTGATCTCGATAGCTTCTCTCTATACGTCTGCGCAAGCTAGTGAGAAGTTTTAAAGATGATACCACTCTCATGTTTTTATTTTTTATTTTTTATTATTTCGTAGTCGCCCTCTTAATAAACATGTTCCACTAGATCCAGTTTCTCCGTTTGTCCCCGTTCGCCCAGACGAGTTCAAAAATGTTCAGATTTTTGGTAAGTTTAAGGGACTTAACTGTGGGGTCATCATTCCCTAAACTTACAAACTACTTATGAACTACCTTATACTAAAGACTACACAAACATCCATGCCCGAAGGGGGATTCGAACCCCCGATCGTAGCGCACTGCAGACTGTGACTGGCGCGCCGCAGACCTCTCGCCCACTGCGGCCAGCCCAGACGAGTGTTGTCACTCCTTTTTGTATGTCCGATGTATACTAAACCACAGCTGCAGGAAATTTTACACACACACTGTGTATCCAAAGGCTGTCGTACATCTTTTGCAGATCTTAAATATTTTTTTATCTTCCTGATTGGTCTAGAAATAGTTTGCATCCCATACATCCTCAGCAGTTTTCCAATACGGTCTGTAATCTTAGTAATGAACGGAAGAAAAAATTTGCCTCCTGGGCGGCCGTTGTTCGTTATTGGTTATGTTTCTCTCGTTAACACGAAGAGCTCGGTCTATTTCTTTGGTAGAATAGCCATTCTTGTTGAAGATCGATCGTAGATATTCCACCTCTTCTTTTAAATCATCGATTCATAAATTTTGTGCGCCCTATCGACCAAAATTTTAATAACACCTCTATTTCTGTTTGGGATGATGGTTAGAGTCTGAGAAATAAACCCTGTGACTCTATGTTCCGTTCACTCACTTGGTTACATCTACATCTACATTGGATACTCTGCAAATCACATTTAAGTGCCTGGCAGAGGGTTCATTGAACCCCCGTTATACTATTTTATCTCCCATTCCATTCTCGAATAGCGCGAGGGAAGAATGAACACCTGAATCTCTCCGTTCGGGCTCTGATTTCTCGTATCTTATTCTGATGATCATATCTACCTATGTAAGTGGGAGTCAACAATATATTTTCGCATTCAGAGGAGAATGTTGACGATTGTAGTTTCGTAAGCAGCCCATGCCGCAGCGATAAGCGTCGTTGTTGTAATGATTCCCATCTCAGATCCTGTATCATTTCCGTAACGCTGTCTCCCGTGTATCGCGACAATACGAAACGAGCTGCCCTTCTTTGGACTCTTTCGATGTACTCCGTCAAACCCACCTGATAAGGATCCCACATTGGGCAGCAATATTCCATAAAAGGACGGACAAGCGTAGTGTACGTAGTTTCTTTAGTAGTTATGTTGCATCTTTTAAGCGTTCTGCCAATAAAACGCAGTCTCTGGTTCGCCTTTCCCACGACACTATCTACGTGTTCCTTCCAATTTAAGTCAGAATTAATTGTAATTCCTAGGTATTTTGTGGAGTTTACGGCCTTTACATTTGATTGATTTATCATGTAAACAAAGTTTAACGGATTTCTTTTCGTACTCATGTGGACGACTTCACACTTCTCATTATTTACAGTCAATTTGCAATTCTTACACCATACAGATATCTTATTCAAATCGTTCTGCAGTTGGTTTTGATCTTCAGATGATTTTACTAGACGGTAAATGACGGCGTCATCTGCAAACAACCTAAGAGAGCTACTTAGATTTTCCCCTAAATCGTTTATGTAAATAAGGAACAGCAGAGGACCAATAACACTACCCCATGGAATGCCCGATATCACCTCTGTTTTAGTCGATGCCTTACCATCTATTACTACGAACTGCGTCATCTCTGAGAGGAAATACCCTATCCATTCGCAAATTTGGGGCGATATACCGTAACAACGCAATTTGATTAAAAGCCGTTTGTGATGTACGGTGTCAAAAGCCTTCTGGAAATCAAGGAATACTGTTAAAATGTTTCAGGGCATGTAATTGCTCTGCACCGTGTGTCCGTACCAAAAACGTTTCATCGACTTACCACCAGAGTGATTTTTTACTAGAAGCCTGCAATGCATGTTGTTCAAAACACTCCATACATAAATCGGCCACTACTGAGCTCAGTGGATTGCCCATTGCCGCTCCGTCAATCTGTACGTAGAATTCGGCTCATTTAATTGACTAAAAGAGATGAGTGTTGGCCGTACTTCTATTCTTGTTAACTGTGACGTGGTGTCTTTGTTTAACATGATTCCGCTACTGAACGAAGCTATTTCATGCATAGCGGATATTTTTCCACTTGGCCTCACTACTACTTTCCGGAGGAAAATTCTCTGCCAAGAGTTTCAATGTGTCCTCCACACTGGCAGAAAATTATCCCTTAGAAACAATAAAGCTTTTCCGCCTTGTGATGACAACCATCTAATTCTTGTATGGCGGTAAATTTTATGAAATATCATATGGGATGGCTATGGGTGCTACGTTGTATCCAGCAATAGTAATTTTTTTTATGGAGAACTTTGAAGAACGTGTATTAAATTCAGCTCCCCCTTCGTCCATCTTTATTTTTTCGTTATTTCGATTACATTTTCATGGTGTGGCCACATGGCGTGGAATAACTCGAGCAATTCGTGGAGCACATGAATTATATCCACTGTAGCATCCAGTTTACTGTCGAGTTGGAGAAAGAAGGAAGGCTGCTTTTCCTAGATATTTTAATACAACGGAAAATCGATGGGCGTCTCGGCCACTCTGTATACCGCAAACCAACACACACGGATTTTATCCCAGCGCCCAGAGTTTCCATCAACCAGTTCAGAAGAGAGCCATTCTATCACATTAATATACAGAGCAAATATTGTTTCTGACAAAGACCATTTGGGATCCGAAATTCATCATCTCAAGTATGTGTTCCGCAAGAACGGCTATGGTGCACGTGATATAACGACAGCGTTTGCCAAGAAACGGAAACGTGAAAATACTGAAGATTCAAGTGATAGGCAACCAACAGCGTTCCTGCCTTTCTGTGGAGCCACATCGAGCAAAACAGCCAGAGTTCTGGGGAGACAAGGTATAAGATCGATTTTTCGGCCACCTGCGAAAATTAAGGAGATGCTACGCCCTGTTAAGGATAGCCTCGGCCTTAGGATCCCTGGAATATACAACATACCGTGTGAGTGCGGAAGTAATTATATTGGTTAGTCCATTCGTACCGTTTCCGAACACCAATGGCATATTAAAAACCGAGAGCTTGGGAAATCGGCAGTCGATGAGCACAGCCTCACGAACAAACATAAAATTTTGTTCGACAAAATGAAAATTTTGTCCCAGGCCTCCACATACTGGGACTCTGTAATAAGAATGTGTGAGAACAGCTTCAATCGTGATAGCGGGGATAATCTAAGTGGTGCATGGAAATGAGCACTCGATACAGAAATGCAGTGGTGACATTTCGCGCAACGACCACGCTAATACGGGAGGGGTGGCGCCGCCAGCGCGGACGTAGATTGTGACAGAGCTACGTAGCGGGCAACCAATCAGAAGCCGACCAATCATAAGCCGTCCATGGGCTATTTAAGGCCACCACAGCACCAGCACTGTTAGTTACCAGCTCCTGACGAAGAAGATGGAGGATACCTTCGAAAGCTTAAGATTGTATCAAGAATTGACGCGGCAATAAGTCCGAGAAAGTTTTATACAACACACTAGCTGCTCCCCGCGGTGTTACCCGCGGTTCAATAGTCAGACGTTAAAGTGGCAAGAAAGGGCATAAATAACTGCATGACTGTTTGCGACATTGTTAGCACGGAATATACAATTGTCTTGGAACGGATGGAGAGCCAAAAATCTATTGCAATACGTCCCTGTAAACGACGTTTCGAGAATTCTTTTTCTCCGAGTATATGTAGAGATTTCTAGCTCTCGATACACGGGAGCAGCCTACGTAGAGCTGTCCGTGCGAGAAACATGGGGTGGCCAGATGAATACCTGCCACTGTTAATGTTTGTCCTTGACTCTTGTTTATAGTAATCGAGAAGGCCACTTTCAATGGGAACTGTAACCGGTTGACCTGGAATGGCAAGTTTATTGGGATGATAGGAATTCGTGGTATTAATACAGTCTCTCTCTTGGCTCCACCGGTGATGATGGTGACCTGCGCGATATGCCTTCTCAGGTCCGTGACGCGTAACCTGGTGCCATTGCATAATCGTGGTGCATCCAAATTACGCATCAATAAAACAGGTACACCCACCTTCAGCTCCAACTTGTGGGATGGCACCCCTGACAGTAAGTAACTACAATAACAATACAGTAATCGAAAACAAATGCCAAGTAAAGGAACAAAATAAACAGCAAACCTAACGGAGAAATGTTACGAAATAAACAACAAACCTAACGGAGAAAAGTAAAGAGATAAAAAAGACATCTAACGGAGAAACGAACTATTGAGATCCTACAAATGCAAAGCGAACCAACAAAAGAACTAAATGCAAACGTTCAAATGCTATAAATAATCGAAATCACCAAAGAAACTATTATTCATTGAAATCCCAAGAGAATACAATTTTAAAGAATTACGATAACATCACAATGTTCGAACATCTATAACGTTTCATATGTTAACTGCAGCGTACCGCCTGCCATCTGTTGAGTGCATTTGCTACTACTTTCGTCGCAGTTTACGTACGCTATTTATACGTTACAGTATTGTACACAAAATAGGGCTTGGTATCGATCCCATTCTACACAAAACGTCAATGTTTTTTCTTGCCATGGTACTTAGAGATTAATTTATTTAAAGTCTTCAATTTATATACATACTTCCTTCATTTGTTGCAACAAATGAAAATGAATGCGGCATAAACGCCAACATTCAGATTTCTTGTGTATGTAATTACATATCAGTTAAGCCGTTTTGGCAGTATCCAAGAATCTTTTTGTATATTCGAAAGTAAAAAAGATAACAATAACAAAGAAAAAAAAATTCACTATAGCAGGACCCGAACCATTGCCCAAAATAACTGAATACTATTACATGACGCGTTAACTCTTGCGGCTTTTTTTTTTTTTAACATTTAGGTATCTTTATTTCAATTTTATTTAATTTTTTATTTACTTTTTTGGATTTTTTTTTTCATTTTACTTTTTCTTAAATTTTTTATTTGTTTATTCAACTGTAGAATACTCACACACACAGAAAAAAAATAAAAGGTAAGTTTTACAGTTTGTCTGTGTTGTTCTGTGTTGAACAGAAAACTTAAGTAAATTCCTTGATACTGGGGAGTGCATTTTCCGTGGTTGAACTTTAACCTACTCCTTGTTTCTCAAATATGATGTCTAACATGTTGCCGAAGAACTTTTTCACATTTGGGTATTTTTTAGTGTGCCACTGCGCTGTCTTCATATAGGCTTCAAAGCTAATCAGATTGTCCTCGCTGGTGTAGCTGACGTTGTAAGCTACGTAATGCCCTAACATCCACATAATGGTGTTGTTTTTGGTTGCTGGAAAAAATTTTCTGTCCGGCCAGAGGAGTATGTCAGGGGAATAACTTGCAGCCGCACTGCGTGTTAACAGTCCCAGCCGTTGCTGGACCCATCTCCAGTTATTGAGATGGCCGCCGCACGTGAACCTGTGGCGTAAGCTGTCGATCAGGCCACAGCGGGTGCATTTATCAGTCGCACTTAAACCAATGCGGTGTAACCTTTCATTTGTGGCCAGGACGTTGTTCACTACCTTAAACCACGTCGATGCCACTTCGGATGTATGAATCGGGAGGCTGATGTTATTCCACACCGTTTTCCATTCTACTCCTGGGTACTTGAGTTCCACTGGATTACGAGTTGGTGTCTGACTCATTTTTTCGAGGAGATATTTCGTCGTTAGAAATGTGCGCTTTAAAATGTGGTCTCCCACGTAGCTCATTTCGAGATAAAATCGCCGGATATGTTCCAAATTTGAATTAAGTTTCCCCACATCAATCGGAGGTCGAGTGTCGACTGGTCGCAGAATTTTGAAGAGCCAACTCGTGACACTGTGAGGTTCCTGCTTCAACATAGTGGCGGTCCTCTTCATGTACAAGGCGGTGCACTTCTTCTCGAAGTCGGGTACTTGAAGCCCTCCTGCTTGTCTGGGAGAGGTCATCACACTGTATTTCACTGTAAACAAGTGACCCTTCCAGATGAATTTTCTGGAGACATTCGCTACGTGCAGCGCCTGTAGCCTCGGGACTGGAAATATTTGTGCCATATAATAGGCTCTGCTGAAGACGAAAGTGTCGAGGAGACGAATGCGTTGGATAAGATCTAAGGATCTCCAACCGTTTTCAGAAACTGCTCCTTGCATGGCACCTATGACCTGATGCCAGTTTTTGGCACACATCGCAAGTGGGCATTTATCAATAATTAACCCGAGGGTCTTGTGATTGTCTTCTACTTTCGTCCACGAGACATTGACTGAATCGAATCCTTGGATGTTTACTAGGGTGCATTTATTTTCGTTGATTTTTGCACCTGAAGCACTACAGTAGTCGTCAATTATTCCCTTGAGAGTCGTAATCTCATCTTCATTTCGTATTAAGACCCCGACATCATCGGCGTAAGCACGAACTGCGATGGATGTTCCTGCTAACGTCAGTCCAGTCAGTCGGTCGTCAATTGAGCGTAATAACGGCTCCAGCGACAGGACGAGTAACATCATGGAGAGGGGGCTCCCCTGCGGAATCCCTCGTTGAATCTCAATGGGCTGCGTCAGCTGTCCATTCACACTGATCGTCGTTGTGATTCCGATTATCAAGTTTTTCACAACATTTATTACTGTGTTGTCCAGCCCACATTGTGATAAGACAGCTATCAAATAGTCGTGTCTTACCCGGTCGAAGGCTTTACAAAAGTCAAGAAACAGGAGTGCCAGTTTCAAGTTGGTCACCGACACGATAGATATAATATCTCTGTATTCGGAGACGGGTGTCATGATTGACCGGCCAGGCACACAGGACTGATGCTTCTTGATGACGTTTTTTATCACAGGTGTTAATCGGCTGTTGAGCGCCCTAGCGAACGTTTTGTAGTCAAAGTTTAATAAAGCTATAGGACGATAATTGTCCAGACTTTGACGGTTGTGCGACTTTGTTATCAAAACTGTCCTGCCTTCCTTTAGTTGTGACGGAATTTCATAACCCCGCATCACTTCATTCACAACTTCCGTAAAGGTTTGTCCTATGATCGGCCAGAAGCGCACATAAAACTCCTTCGGGAGCCCGTCGGGCCCGGGAGATTTGTGAGATGGTGAACGCTTAATCAGGTCCAGGATGTCATCCGCCTCAAAATCTTCCACGATCGCACAGTTTTCAATGTGCGTGATGACAGGAGTTATCGTCTGGACGATCTCATCGGCGAAACTGTCACGGTTATCTGGTCGCGAGTAGATGTCACTGAAGTATCGGTGAGTGGCGTGCAGTATGTCTCTCTGCTGGCAAAGAAGAGTCCCATCAGCCGTTTTAAGTTCGTTTATAAAAGCCCGCTTGCGATTTTGACGGTGTTTAAGCAGGTGGTACAACGATGTGACTTCGTCGGTCTTAATCGAAGTGGTTTTCGCTTTGACCTTCAAGCCGTCAAGTTGTTGACGCTTGATGCTTATTAGTTTGGCCTTCACTTTTTTGATGTCCTGTAGGTACTTGTTACTAGAAGACACTTTCGAGTACAACTCACGCAATACTGTCTCGTAAAAGTCAATCGTCCGCCTGGTGTCCTGGGCTTTTTGCCATCCATAGTTTTTCAGAGTTCGTTGCATCTTCCTTTTCACTACAGAGGCCCACCATGCTATCTTGCTGGGATATCTACTGCACTGTTGCAGACAGACTGTCCACGTCGCTCGGATGAGGTCTTCCAATTCATCATCCATAAGCAGGGAAACATTGAGGCTCCATGGATTTTTGAAACGGTGGCACGGCTGTTTGTCGAGATTAATTGTAACCGAGAGGGCACAGTGATCCGAAAAGCTGGCAGGAATCACGTCGACGTCAAGAAAGCGATGGCAAATATTGTCGGTTACGTACATTCGGTCCAGGCGGCTACAGGAAGTTGAAGTGAAGTAGGTGAATTTTACCAAGGTGGGATACTTCAATTCCCACGCATCCTTCATCTTCATATTGTGGATCAAGTCATACAGTTCCTTGCAAAAATTGAAATTCGGGGATTGATCTTTTTTATTGAGTACACAGTTAAAATCACCACTAACGATTAACTGAGATGGGTTACGTCGTAGCAAATAAATTATCTCTTCCTTAAAAAACTTGGCTCTTTCAGTCCTGTTGGATGTACCGGATGGGGCATAAATATTGATAAGAACAACGTCAAAAATTTGACAAGCTATGCCTCTGCCCGACGTCAGAGTCTCGACGCTGTGGACAGGAATTCCCTCACGGGAGAGAATGGCAGTGCCTGTGCCTTCCGTGTTGGCTGTGTTTGCAATAGTCTTAAAACCAGCGATGTATATGTTGAACAGATACACTTCTTGCAAAAGAACTATGTCGGCCTCGGACGCATATATAAACTGTTTTAACAGAGCTACTTTTAAATCAGACCTGATTTTATTTATATTCAACGTTAGAAACTTATAAGCTTGAGTCTGCGTCATTGGAGGTCACAGGTGGTGGAGACGTATCCATCGCACCGACAGACTGTGCCGCTGCAGCGGCGGCTCCTGAAACAGGATCTCCCGTATTTTTAGTTTTCTTACGAGGCGCCGAGAGATTCTGTTTCACCTTGGTTTGGCGTCGCCTGTTGGCCTTGACGGCCATAACAGATGGCGGAGTGGGTGGTTCCAGGGAGTCGTCGGACATCAGTAACTGTTCTCGTACTGACGGCTGCGTATTCGGATCCCCAAGTCCCGGAGCCGAAGTGTTGCTGTGCGGCTCCGTAACACACATTTGTAAACTCGCCGGCTCTGTATGGTGTTTGGTTTCCTGTTGGAGTTTGGCAGTGGTTACGTTGTTGTCATAATTGTCTTCCTCGTCACGGCTGTTTGTTTCTGCGCTGCATGTTTGTACACTGCTTGCTGACAACACAAGCGGCGTGTTTTCCTCGTGGGGCTCGGCAGTGTTTACGTTACGGCTGGCACCGGCTTCCTCGGCGAGGTGGTGGCCCGGCGGCCCCTGCTGTACTTCCGCGCGCGCCGCTGTGTCCAACTCCTGCCCTGGCGTGCGCGGCTGCGGCTCCTCAGCCGCGTGCTGTAAACACAAGTCCGCGCCCGCTTCCGCTGCTGTCACTGCTGGGGTGGTCGGGGTTTGAGTCCCGGCGGCAGTGTCTTCCACTTGATGTTCTGCCTCAGAAACGTCTCCTGTTGCAGGAGATTGCTCCTCGTGTTCCTCCTCTTCGCTGCTGTCGGCAAAAGCTCGGCGTCTTTTAGTGCCAACCGATGACATTGCGAAGAGGCCCTGTGTTTCACTCACTTCCACCTGTTTCTGTGGCAAGGGAGGGAAATGATCCTTGTTACCATCGGGTTGTTCACTCGCTGACGTACCCGGCTGTTGTTGTTCGTCGACAACTCTTTCCGGAGTCTTGAAAAGATCTGCCATTGTTAACTTTCTTCTTTGTTGGAGAGTCGGTTTCAACACGGTGACACGCCTAGGGCAATCACCACGTTGGTGCCCACTCTCATTGCAAATGAAACATGTCCCTACTTGATCCTTGTACATCACATGAGCTTTATAGCCGCATACCATAATATATGACGGAATATTAACCTTGATATGCATGTCGACCGATCGAACGCCGTTATAACACTGAAGCTTGTGTTGCGCCGACCACTTCTCATGTCTAATTTGCTTAATGTCACCGTATGTGGCGAGCACGGCTTTTAGATAACAGTCATAAACTTCGGGAGGCAAATTGAACACCCGAACTTGCTTGTATTCGACACCAGCATGACTGACGATAACTTTACTCACTGATCCGTCACGATGACGAAATTGTGCTGTTCCTCCGGTTTTGTGCAGGACTTTGTCCACATTTAACGGGTTGAAAAACTTTACAAAAAAGCAGTACAAAGTCAGGTCGTAGTACGCGTAATAGCACTGGTCCGACGTTATTCCAAACTCACTGTCAAGCCAATCGTGGATTTCAAAGGAGCTGAGTTGAACCTTCCGGGAATCTTTTTCAAATTCGAAACAAACTGTATGCTTGCGCGGAACTGTTGGAACTGAAACTGCAGCTGCACTAACTGAAGTAGACATTTTCGTGATTGAAGCGGCCAAGCCGCTAGTCACGAAAAACAAAGAACACTCACAACAATATGATGCGTGTAGACGCTAAGAATAACTCGGAGAACCGCGTGAAACAAGTAGTAAACAGACGCTGCGAATGGTACGGCGGAGCGGTTAGACAGGACGTGCTTACACGCGGCTAAAGATGACATGCTCTTGAATGCTCTTCTGCTGTTGTATTAGAAGCTTCTTACAACCGTCACGTAATTCTATGGATATATTTCAAGTAAATAACTTGTAATAAACATTTTGAAAAGTAGCCTATGTCCTAATCCAAGACATAAGAAATCTCTATATGGGAATTTCATCTAAATCAGTGTTGTAGTTTTAGCGTGATGCGGTAACAAACATGCACACTTTCGCATTTATAAAATGTATAGATTAGAATGACAGGCTATACTACATTACAGTAGAATAATTTAGTTCATATTGTAACACACATATTGGCACCTCTGTTGCTTGAGACTGACCAAATAATACCATAAAGTAATAGTTTTGTTTTGTTGAAGGATTCGCCATGTAACAACAACTGTGTTATTGCAACTGCTATTATTAGGAACAGAGTGAAAAGCAACTTCAGACTCACAGCTGCACATTCCTAGAGCTAGATGGTCTGACAGTGTGTATTTGAAGTAACAAAGTAATTTATGTGCATGGAGTAAGATTCGTGGGAAGAAGTGCACGAAGTGATGTTTTGACGTGCGAAAACAAATTGCTCTGTCAAACGCAACCCACAGACAGACGCTCGCCTAAACAGAGATCCATAAAACCTCTTACTGTTTCAATGTCAGAGGTCGCAGCTGTGGCTTTAACTTGTAACAGTGGTTTAATGACAGTGATTATACAGCGTTTTCTTCTTCAGTGAATCATAATGTTTAGTGATACCAATACACACAACTTTTGGTTATGTTTTTGATGTGTAACTCTCAGAATTATCTATTCAATAAGAACGAAATGTAAGCGTGTTCGTGTGAATTTTTCTTATTTTCAGAACTGTAGTTATCATTTACTATAATGATCTTTTTAATTTTTAGCATATCTTTTTAGTACCTAGATGTCGATGTACCTTCAGCGAATTATCATGAAACAGTAATGTAGGTACATTGCAAACTGTATTTCTGTTTTACTGTTTACGTTAAGGTGATTTACCTGTCATCCTTAGTAGCTATATTATATTATAGTTTATCACTAAAGAGCCTGAATACAATTCTGTTGTACCCTATCGCGATTTCTGTTTATCGTATCGCGACATCAAATCAAATCAATCACTAGCAGTCGAGATAACAGGCATCTTATCGGCATGACTGTAACGGATCGTGCAGCCACATCTGGAAACCTGAGTTAACAGATGAGGAGGTTTGCAAGACAACAGCCATCTGCACGAACAGTTCGACGACGTTTGCAGCAGCATGGACTATCAGCTCGGAGACCATGGCTGCGGTTACCCTTGACGCTGCATCATAGAAAGGAGCGCCTGCGATGGTGTACGCAACGATGAACCTAGGTGCACGAATGGCAAAACGTCATTTTTTCGGATAAATCCAGGTTCTGTTTACAGCATAGTGGTGGTCGCATCCGTGTTTGGCGACATCGCAGGAACGGACATCGGAAGCGTGTATTCATCATCGCCATACTGGCGTATCTCTCGGCGTGATGGTATGAGGTGCCATTGGTTACACGTCTCGATCTCCTCTAGTTCGCATCGACGGCACTTTGAACAGTGGCCGTTACATTTCAGATGTGTTACGTCCCGTGGCTCTACCTTTCATTCTATCCCTTCGAATCCCTACTTTCTACAGGATAATGCACGACCGCATGTTGCAGGTCCTGTACGGGCCATTCAGGATACAGAAAATGTTCGACTGCTGTCCTGGCCAGCACATTCTCCAGATATCTCACCAATTTAAAGCGTTTGGTCAATGGTGGCCGAGCAACTGGCTCGTCACAATATGCCAGTCACTATTCTAGATGAACTTTGGTATCGTGTTGAAGCTGCATGGGCATCTGTACGTGTACACGCCATCCAATCTATGTTTGACTCAATGCCCAGGCGTATCAAGGCCGTTATTACGGACAGAGGTGGTTGTTCTGGGTACTTATTTCTCAGTATCTAAGCAACCAAACTGCGTGAAAATGTAATCACATGTCAGTTCAAGTATAATATATTTGTCCAATGAATCATCTGCATTTCTTCTTGGTGTGGCAATTTTAATGGCCAGTAGTGTAATAACAGACCAGGAATTCAGAAAGGCCACATGTGTTTTCAGGGGGTTCTTTGATGATACTGATCATTATTTAACCTGCCTTGAAATAGGTTTTGTGAGGCAAAAAGAACAGTACGTCAGGTCGATATGTAGAAGGATGAGGGTGGAGAAGCTTCGAGTCAAGGAAATTAAGCACAAATATATAACAATGATCTGGGAAAGGTACCAGTTAGTTGAATGTAGTCATTTACAGTCACTGGAATGGACAAGATACAGGGACACACTACTAGAAGTAGCTAGAGAAAGTCTTGGAACAGTAGTGTGTAAAGGCAGGAAGCAGACAGCTTGGTGGAATGACACAGTCAAGGTAGCCTGTAAAAAGAAAAAGAATGGTATTTCAAAAATGTCACCATACTGGAAATTGGCAGACAGAGAAAGTTATGTTGGGACAAGAAACAAAGCCAAACGGATAATTGCAGACTCCAAACAGAAATCAGCTAGAAACTCTGGAAGCCGCGGGAAAACCATTCTGGAGCGTAATTATCAGTTTTCGAAAGGGAGGGAAGAAGGAATTAACAAGTGGTTTGGTAAGGTCAGGGAAGCTGCTAATGAATCCTGTGGATGCCTTGAGCATGTAGAGGAAATATTTTGAAGAACTGCTCACTGTAGGTGAAACGATCAATGATGTCAGATTTTGAGGTAGAGTGGGATAGGAATGATGATGGAAACAGGAACACATTTGAGGAAGTGGAGAAAATGATAAATAGATTGCAGTGCAATAAAGAGGCTGGGATGGATGAAATTAAGACGGAAATCGTCAAATAAAGTGGAATGTCTGGTCTCAAATAGTTACCCAGGCTAATTGAGAAGGCGTGGGAATCGGGACAGGTTGTGGGTTTAGGCCTCTTGGAGGCTGTCTGGACCAGATCTTTAGCTTACGGTAGATAACGGAGAAGTGCTATGAGTGTAACAGCGAATTGTATGTATGTTTTATAGATCTAGAAACGGCTTATGACCGTGTTCCTATGTGGAAGCTATTGTCAATTCTACAAGATTATGGAATAGGAGGCAAACTTTTGCAGGCAATTAACAGTCTTTACGTAGACTGTTAGGCAGCAGTTAGAGTAGACGGCAAATTAAGCTCATGGTTCAGGGTAGTTTCAGGGGTACGACAAGGCTGTAACCTGTCAGCACTGTTGTTCATACTATCCATGGATCGTATGATGAAAACAGTACACTGGCAGGACGGGATTAAAAGAAGTGAAAACAAAATAAGCAGTCTCACTTATGACTTAGTTGTAATGGCATATTCGATTGAAAGGTTGCAAACTATTATTTCAGAGCTCGATAAGAGATGTAAGTGTTACCATATGAAGATCAGCATCTACAAAACTAATGTCTGTGGGAAAAAGTTTTAAACAGATTGAGTGCCAAATAGGAGGAACAAAGAACAGGACAGTTTCAAATACGTGGGATGGAATCGAGGTGTACCAAAGCTAATGCAGTGAATGCTCAGCTAAGATCTACTCTCTTCTGCAAGAAGGAAGTAAGTACAAAGACTAAGTTTGTTGTGCACCGCTCTTTCGACCAACTTTGTTGTATGGGAGTGAAAGTTGGATGGATACAGGTTACCTTATTCATAAGGCAGAAGATAGTGATATAAAAGTATCTAGAATGATTGCAGGTACTAATAAATGGGAAGAATGGCAGGAGGGTGTCCTTAATGAGGCAATCAAAGAAAAACTGGGAATGAACACCATAGATGAAGCAGTTCGAGCAAACAGGCTGAGATGGTGGGGTCTTGTTACACGCATGGGAGAAGCAAGTTTACCTAAGAGACTCATGGTCTCGGCAACGGAGGGTAAGAGGAATCAGGGTAGACCAAGAAGAAAGTACTTCGTATTGGTGAAGAATGCTTTTGAAGTAAAAGGTTTAACATCAGATGAGGCATCAATGTTAGCATTGAATAGGGGATCATGGAGGAATTTTATTAGAGGTGTTATGCTCCATACTGAACGCTGAAAGGCATAATCAGTCTCTAATGATGATGATGGTGATGCAACCGTTGTCTAGACGCAGTCATGTTTAAAACGTGTTCCTTTTATCTTAATTTCTTTTGGAGAAAGTTGAAGTGTGTCTTTAGTATGTCCTGAATAAATTTTGAGAATGTGTTGGCATCGGATTACAATTTTTCTTAAGATTCACACTGCTAACACTTTGAGATCAGTGATATTGTCAGAGATGATATACTGTATGGCTTGGCTGCGAGAGCAGCAGTATGGATGTAACCGCGAGGGTACGGGGACTGACTCCGATGAAAGCAGACCTCCATAGATAAGAACATTTTGGAGCGTAAAGAAACTTTTAAAGTAATGTGTGGTTTAGTATTTCTTCTAGTAAAAAAATAAATAAATAAATAAATAAAAGACTCAGAAATGTTATGTACAGGCAATAATTTTGAATAGATTAGCAGCTAAAATAATTACACTTTGTAGGTGCAGTGTGGGGGTAACTATTTATCACGTAACTTCCAAGAAATCATACGAAAAATAAATCATTTCTATCTTTTATAAGTTTTAAGGTAAGTGTTTAGAGAGTTCTATTTCATGTTCGAATCTAACAAACTTCGATGATTCTAGAATGGGAAGAACTGGATATTACTGACGATGATGTAATGGTTTTCAAATCAAGAGTTAGGAAGGCGGAACCCACAGCTAAAATTGTTCATACTTTATTAAAAAAAAAAATATAAATAAATAAAAAAAAAATACACTGACCGTTTCGTGATACAACATCAAGTTCAAACGTGTTAAAACATTTTCTACGGTTACGTAATAGTAGATAAAATTGACTCCGATTCCTAAAATTGTTCTAGTTCTAAAAAGGTCAGCACGTAGACCGTGTCCGTCAAATATGAAAGGAGGCCAAGGCAGAACCAATAACATATCTGCCACGGTGCAGACCCGTTCCTCCACGGCTCAGCAGAAGTGATTAGTTCTGCCTTAACAGTCCTGTATTTGACGGGCATAGTTATGTGACATGACTTTTTTTTAAGTGAGAGAAGTTTCAGGTTGTATTATTTTAACTGACTTAAACCTGTTGATGCTAATAAAGGTCACGAAACCGGTCGTGCTTATTTTATTTAAAGTTCAATAAATCTCGAGCAGACCTTTTTAAATAATCACGTAATGCCGTTTGTTTCTTTGAGTGATGTTATTAAGCAAAAATTCATTTTAAAGTGTTGTATTAACATTTGAAGGAAATACCGTACATGTTTGATTGAAATATTTTGATGAACGATTGTACGATTCACTGTCAAACCACACGCTCGCATTGCTTTTCGCGAGACTAGTACTAAATACTACACGCGCAAATTAAGTTGACACTCGGCGCAGTGACTTATGGGCGCGTCCGTAAATGAGAAATACCTTTGCGGTCGCTTTCACCACCCGCGGCGACTACTGGAAACTTAATTTGCGCGAAAAGTAATTTTCCGATCTGTGGATGGAATACGGTCTTTCACTGCACATGCACAGTTCCGTAATCTAATTTTGTTTCTGGGCAACAGACACTTCTCTAGAAACTGTAAAACAACGATCCGTTTCCGCACAAGTAAGCCACAAAGAACTTTCAGTCGAGAAGACGATTTTTTGTATGTAGGTTCAGTGATTACAGTTGAAAATCTTATGAAATATTAAGAGTAGCAGTATTTAGGCTCAGTGGAAGTGAACATAGGTAAAAATATTAGTATGAAGTAACATAAACTATCAGAGTTTCAGATGATTTTTTTTTTACTTTACTAGATCATGTGTAACAGCAATTCCCTTAGAATCAGTGAATAGTATTTACAATCAGATTAGCATAAACTTCCTTTTAATACGCTATCAGATCGCTGCATCGAGTGGATGATAAATGAGGTATTTTTAAAAGAAATATTTTCTCTCTCTCAGTTAAAATATCTTTGTTATCGGTTACCGTGCACCAGCGTCTCTCAAAGCAATTGACCGAAAAGCATTGTGGGCCGCCGATAGCATAGCTATGGTCCTTGAATGTTAGTTAAGAGTAGGAAATCGAGATAAAAATTATGAACTTACAGAGGTTTCAATAGTTGCTCGCCAATTTCAGCGAGTACAAAATGAAAAGAGGAGTTGAAATACTGTGAGGGGTCTATTCCCGATATTTTAATTTCCTTTTTTCAAGCTTTATTTCCACGTACATTTGATGCATATTTTGTTTCCTGTTAATCTCTTTGACTTAAGCTCTCAATACGTAGAAATCTGTGGCTACGAAAGATTAGGTTTATCTCTGGTTTTGTTCCATGAGTCTTGGCCTATTTCTCTATGTAGTCAGTCTTATTCTAACTGCTGCCTTGTTCGCAACCTAATGATCTGATACATGTGTAAAGAACAATGCATTTCTTGTTTTAAAAAAAGAAAAATATTTGTGTATGAATTGAATCGTTACTCATGGAAATGTCTTTACTGAATGTTCAGTCTGCCTGGTACTGTTGCTGAAGGGTGAAGGTTACTAATTTTACATTGTACTGTGATTGTGTTGAACTGATGGATTATTGAAATACAGTCATTAATGTAATTTATCTTTAGTTGTTCATCCTCATCCTTGATTTCTGGATCAGTATGGAGATACTGAAATATGATTTCTGCAAAAGAGAGTTTAAATGAAAGAATAAGTTGTACTTTTTTTGTTATATTTGAATCAGCTTCCTGTTAGTTTATTCTCGCATTTGAAATTCTCCAGTTACTGCTTGTTCATTAGTATATGCAACTGTTCACTTTATTACTTTTACTCCAAATGACCAAATCAGGGCTTTGAATCAAATTAATATTTTCATATTGGTTTGACGTGCATAATTACACCACTTGGTGACTTTTTTTTTTTTTTTTTTTTTTTTTTTTTTTGTAGTGCACAGTAGTGTTGTCCGTGCACACCTAGAGATAAGCAGTTGTAGGTTATCTCAAATGTGTTTTCTGCTTGATTACGTCAAATAACACAGTTTTTAATACTAGGGCCATTATTAATTAAATCAGTTTCATTTTATTTTTATATGAGCACAGCACTAGCAAGTGTTTGTCTTTGGCGATATGAAATTTACTGAGGTAGTATTTTTTTTTTTTCAATACAAGTTTCAAACAGTCTGTTCATATTTTGCTACTAGACTATCAGATTTCATGCAGTGCTATCAGTGACTCAGAATAATTTTATATATTTTTTGTGATCACGATCTGATCCAAATATTACTTAATTTACTCTATCAAACATAGAATGCCATCCCCCCAGTCTGCACGCTATTTTATTGTCGACGTAAGTGTGTGTAAATTCTGACACAATCTCTTCATTAAGATTTCAGGTTCAGCTGGTTTAAATTCAGGTAAGGTTCTCATTCCCATTTTTTATAATTCACAGTCGCTGTTAGATGACCAACTCCTTCTACTCCAATGACGAATTTTTAAATAGAAGCAAATGATGCATGTATACGTACTCATACTATTAGTATTATTATATCATCAGCTTGCAAGAAGAAAAAAAAAAGACATGTTGTACGTCCACGAGGATGTCCTCAACACGGATCGATGGAACGAACAACTAATCTAATGTAATCTGTTTGTAATGGGCTTCTGTATCTTGATTTTTACTGCTGCTGACAATTTGGTATAATTCCCACTTTGTTCTAAACGGTATTCTTATTCCTCTTATCAGCCATCCAGGCTGCCTATTAGTGGCAGTATCCTGGTATAAGCATTCTGACACACATCGCCTTTTAAAGAGCAAGGAAAGCACTTTATTTATCGTCTACGTTACCAGCATCTGCCACCTGCCATTCATGTTCCTTAATTGGGTTTAAAAAGTCCTCCATTGCAACTCGATTTGCTTTTCTAAATAGTTTATATTTAACAGGTGTTTGAGCACATTAACCTTTTAAAGTTTTCATTTGTGCATCGTGACCTTAAAGGCAATTCACTACACTGCTAACAGAGTGCCCACTGATAATGAAGAATGAAGAAAGATGTTGTCTGTGGCTGTGTCGCTGATCCCCTGCACTCGCTTTGGAAAGAATACTATATGCAAAAGGTGGTAAGAATTAAAGATGTCTAACAGCATTCTATTTCTTGCAAAATTACTTACACAATCAATATTGAAATTAACAAATAAAACAAATTTTTTGTACTTCCTGTAAAGTGAACATAGAACTCTTTATAGTTTGAGCAGAAGTGTTTTAAAATCAGAGCCAGAGGACCTATCAATAACAAAAATTATAAATTTCGTTCCACTGAAATGAATCATTGCTGCACAACACTCAAATTCCTTTTCCGTACAGTGTTTACAAACGACGAGTGATCCAACTGCAGTACGGTTTTAAAGTACGTGGCCACTACTCAACATTGCAAAAAACTCTTGCAAAAACAGGTAGCTAATTTGTACCCTTGTAAGAATAGCCTCTAATTCTTACGCGTTGCTATGGTCCTCGCTGGTTGCTCGTGGCGCAAAAACTGAATTTACTCATTTAATATCCAGACACAACAGTTAACAATGGAGGAAGATTGGTGTCTTATATGCCGCCTACAGCTACGATCATCAAAGAAGAAGTTTATTCAGATTTATTACTTCTGAGGGGAAGAAAGCGGCCAAAGATTTTGGAAAAGTAATGACGCCAGCATTCGTATGGAAAGATGTCGATCTCAGAAAACCTATATGTGGATGGCGACCCATGAACGGATTATCTTGAATACACCGAGTTCCCGTAGAGACAGTACTTAGTAATTGGACATCTTTCTTCGTTACTGGCTGTTAGCACAATAGGAATTTTTCCATTTTGTGGAACAGACAGATATGCAGGTATTTTCGCAGGTACAATACATTTCTTATTATAACTATGTTGTTGCAAGACAAAGCCAGAAGAATATTGAATATTGACTGTAATTTTCACGAGTAAAATTTCAAAATACCTGGAAAAGTTGGTGGGTAAGCAGTGTTATAGGTGAGATCCGTCACGTCAGTGTGTCGTTCACTGTTTTCGACAGTTGTATGCAAATCTGCAAAAGAGAAAGCGTTAGCGTACGTATATTCCGCATGCTGACGCAGATTTAATCATATTTTGAAACAGCAGAATCATAGCAAGCATAAATGTCATACATATATGTGTTTCAATTTGCGGTTTTTTATATTTTTAGTTGAATATTTATTTACTGGACCTGTTAGTCTTTTATTTTATTTGTGTCTACAAAATAGCTGGGACCCAGAGCTGTAAATGTCAGGAACCGCTACTGTAGACGAATATTTCATCCTCATTACACAGTCCCCTGATCATGCAATTTTTATGTTATTTGCTTCAGTTGGTCGTCCGTCATGGACGAGATGTAATGGCCGAGCGCTCTAAGGCGCCGTAAAGCAGAGCGCGCGGTTGATCCCCGTTAGAGGTTTGAGTCGTTCCTCGGGCATGTGTGTGTGTGTATGTGTGTGTGTGTGTGTGTGTGTGTGTGTGTGTGTTGTTCTTAGGTTAGTTTAAGTAGCTAGCCTAGGCACGGATGAACACAGTAGTTGGACCCGCAGATTTACAGACATTTGAAAATCTTACGTCATTTCACATATTCCTACACAAGTTTTGCAATAACAAATACTGTCAAGCTAATTTGCAAACAGTTTACAATAAAATGTTTCGACTTATCAGTCTCTCAAAACTGATGATGTAATGTGCTCATTTTAAAATGGGGGTATATAATGAAAAAAAGAAGGAAGAAAGTTCTTTTACTACCCATTGAAATAAAACTGATGAGAGAACAACTGGCTCTTTAAGAATTTTGGGCAAATAGCTGCTGATATATTGTGTTGTAAAGGAAATAAACTTTTCTGGTGAGCTTGTCCTTTGTGTATGTTACAGTAGTTTTAAGCTTACGGACAATGACCAGAGTAGTTTGGTCCCTCAGAATGATAAGACATTTGAACATTTATTTCCCACGCCACAACGGGGCGTGATGTACCTCGACTTCACATGCAATTTGCCATAGTGACACACAATGCAACATCTGCGCCATATCTGTTAAACTACAAAACGAGATGCGACAAATCGTTTTAGGGGGTTAGTATGACGTGATATCTTTATAGCACACAACTTAACAGATCATACACAGCAAGTAAAAATAAAACAAGTAAATGAATGAATAAAAAACACGAATAAGTAAAGATTAACGCTACCTTATTAAAAGCTGATATTGTGCGAACAGTGACTGTAGTATTATGTTTTAAGCAAAAACATCGTCCAGCCACAAGCGTTACTTAAAAGAATTTTATTTATTCAAACCATAAGCGGTTTCGGATGTTTTTCTGTAAATCCATTTTCAGATGCTTTCTAGTTGGGGTCTCGTTTTATGTTTTTCACAGATTCACTTCTGATCCATAAAAAGAGGCCTATGCTGGAAACCATGTCAACCAGCTGAAAATAGATTTGTATAAAAAATCCGAAACCGCTCACGGTTGGAATAAATAAACATTCTTGATGCTGTTCACTGTTGTTAATTACAAACATCATGACGTTTATGGAACTGTCAGATAATCACAGAACCTAGTTCTGTTCTTTTACATCTTTGATCCTAGCCGGGACATATAAGCCTTTTGTTGTGCTGTGATAAGAGCACTTGTCATTCTGGTTCCCCACTTTTGTTCTACCAGAGTTCAGTAGAGTCTGTAGATGACACATGTTACGAATTATGTCTTCAAAATTCCTTCACTAAAATTTATGAGTATTTTATGGTACTTGACGACGCACTTCTCACATAACTTCTCGATACAATGAATAATGGCCCGATTTAAAGACCGAAACCAGTCTCTGACCTTATTAAAGTTCAAATTAACCAACTGCGGCGGAATTTTATTAATTGAACCACTGTTGTGAAAACAACAGCTTTTAAACATGGACAAGCTAATAATACTGTACTGTAGTTACTTAAATACTTACTGCAATTGACAATAATCACCAGGTACCATTAAATTTTAATTAATCGTTTCTTAGATGTTCAGCGGATCTAGTCACAACCTAAATTTAGCACCACCTTATCAATCATATTTGGAGAAAGGTAACGATTACTCAATATAAAAAATTCAATCTGAAATTATTCATTATCTAGAAATTTTGAACCCATTCTTAAAAGTGACGTGCTTCAAAAACGTCCCTACTTTTCATTGGCAGAACACTTAGAAGACGCAAAAGTTCTACTAAAGAAACGGCTTACAATACACTTGTGCCTCCTATTATGGAGTATTGCTGCAAATTGTGGAATTCATACCAAGTGGGTCTGACGGAGGATATAGAGAAAGTTCAGAGAACGGCAGATCGTTTTGTATTATTGCCATATAGGGCAGAGAGCGTCACAGAAATGATGCACGAGTTGGGGTGGAAATCATGAAACGAGAGGCGTTATTCGTTGCGGCGAAATTTGAGAAATTCCTTTCACCAACTTCATCCGGATGCGACTTTTTTTAGCGCGCACCTACATAGGGAGACACGATCATCTTAATAAAAAAAGAGAAATCAGACCGATAACGGAAAGATTCGGGTGTTCCTTTTTACCGCGCGGTATTGGAGAATGGAACGATGAACTCTCTACCATGCACATAAATGTGATTAGCGAAGTAGATGTAGATGAACACATTTTTGCCTGTGAAGTCTGAACGGTTCACACAGATGAGTAGTAATGTGAACCCAGCTGACATCTTTCGCAAATGGAATTAGTCGCTAGCTCTGGTTCTTCGTTTTGGCCACAATTATATATTGTAACATAACTACAGTGAGACATATTCTACTGGGTGTACAGATGGGTCTTAGTCTGTGTACAACTAAGAATTTTCACTCCATTCTGTTCAGAAATAGTCACATTTTACCTTTTAATCTAATATGACGATCCATTTTTGTGACGTATTTTTTTTTCATGTTGACCATGCTATTTTATTCGTTTCACATCTCGACGAGAAACTCTTTATTTGACACGTGCTCCCAAGCGAAGACCATGTAAACCATTCTGAAGATCATGATTTAAGTAAATATATTTTATCAGCGATTTTGGTGTAACAACCTAAAGAAGGCGTATTTTTATTAAATTTTGAAATGTAATGTTACAGACGAATGATGAAGATTGAATGGGTAGATCACGTAACTAATGAGAAGGTACTGAACAGAATGTAAGGATTCTTATAAGTAGTTAAACATTTTATTTTATTTTGTTTAATAAGTCATTAACAGATTTTTGTGCGCGAGTCGGCGGCAGGCACATTTTATTGGGAACGGCTAGGCAGCTCGCCGACGGTTCCCAGTTCCCACTGCCAAGACGCACCATATGGCGTCGGCAGAGGAGGTGGGGTAGCGAAAGCTCCAGACGGCTAAGAGAAGGGATAGATTGGTTGGACACATTATGAGACATCTAAGAAAGGTCAATTTAGGATTAGAGTGTGGAGCAAAAATCGTAGTGGAAGACGAAAGATGAATACAGTAAGCAGGTAAAAGTGGATATATGTTGCCGTTGTTATTCTTGCGCAGTAAAGGGTAGCATGGAGAGCTGCATCACACCAGTCTGCGAACTGAAGACCACAACAACAACAAAAACAACAAAAGCGTAACACATTATAGCTGATTAAAATTGGTTTAAACGCTCACATTTCGCGATATTCATCATTATTTGAGCATCGTCTTATGAACTTAGGTTCGTGAGAGTGCATTCCTGGGCTATCAGCTAAACCGTAAAGCAGTGTTTTTCAAACATGTTCAACTGTTTGTAAAGCTTAAGGGAGTTAACTGCGGGGTAATGAGTCCCTAAACTTACAAACTACTTGTGAACTAGCTCCGACTATAGACGACACAAACATCCATGTCTGAGGGGGGATTTGAACCCCCGACGGCGAACAGCCACCCACACCGCAACACACCGCTCCAGCACGCGCCGCTAATCCGCCGCGGCCAATGTTTTTCAACCTTTTCGACTCCGCGATCCCCTTTACAAGTAAAACAATTCTGGCGACCCCCCCCCCCCCTCCTCCCAGAACCGTAATAAAACTACGTCAGTGATTTCGACCGCCGCATCTATTGATGTTATAGTAATCAAGAAATCAGTTAATAGGCTGACGCTGCTGAGAAAGGGGGAGGGGGGCCTCAGCTGGTCCATAAGTGCGCGTTTACGCTCGCTTCGGTCAGATGTCTGAGGGCAGTCATTATTATTGTCTCTTAGCACTTTGTTCCAAGCGAGCAAAAATTGGGCAAGTTTCTAAACAG
Organism: Locusta migratoria; assembly: GCA_026315105.1. Lineage (NCBI taxonomy): Eukaryota > Metazoa > Arthropoda > Insecta > Orthoptera > Acrididae > Locusta > Locusta migratoria. The sequence goes on along the minus strand of CM048746.1, from coordinate 338,527,131 downwards.
ATTCACGCAGCCCTCCGCGTCAACTCCTAATCGTAGTGGCGGAAACGAGCAAAAGTCGGGAAAAAATAGAATTTATGATGTTAATTATTTGCAGTATGTTTTTACCGTCAGAAATAATAAACCTTAATGTGCAATTTGCGGTGAAGTATTGTGATGCAAGAGTAGGAAGTCGTCATTGGATTTCTTCGAGAGGAAACTGAAAACCCTTCACTAGCAACAAACTACTATGAGTCAGGTAATAAAATAGTATTGTTATTTGTTGACTAAAACAATATTTTATTATTAAGTAGGCATTTATGTCTTTGGTTTGACAACATTTTTATTTGATTTTAGGTATCCAGTGTCAATGAGAAAGCATTGTTAGCTGGCCACCGAGTGGTATACCGAGTCACTAAGACAGGGAAGCTGCATAAAGGCGCCGAGAATCTTGTTTTCCCAGCAGTGGTGGATATGGTTGAAATTATGTTTGGTAAGCAGGAGGCTAACAAGGTAAAAAGCATACCACTGTCTGATAGAACCACTGAACGCAGAATAAACGACATGGCAGTTTACATTCGAGAACACTTGGTCGAAAAATTAAAGACGAGCCCATATTTCTCGTTGCAGTTCCATGAATCTACCAATGTTTCAGACAGTGCGCAGTTTATGGTATTTGTGCGCTTTGAAGCAGATGAGAATATCATGGATAACAATGTATTTTGCAATGCACTTCCTGCGAACACTACTGGTCAGTGTATATACGACATGTTTTTGGAAAGTACTTGTTACTACTAAATTGACTGGACAAAATATATCGTCATTTGTAGTGATGGTGCTAAATCTATGAGTCGTAATAAAAGTGGACTTTATTGATAGAGCTGAAGCATCGAATTAAAATTTGTGGTGCGGCCGGGAACCGAACGCGGACCTCTATGCTTACTAGGCAGATGTCTTAACCGTTAGACTACCACACCACTAGCAACTAAGGCGCCTCGGAATAGTCTATGTACGATTTCCCTCCACAACACAAACTTTAATTCAGCTTCTTTTAATTTTAATTTTAATTCAATGCTTCAGCTCTATCAATAATGTCTTTGACATATTTGAGACGTAAAACCGTCTCAGGGATTCTTTCATTGTATTTAATTGATATTTATATCACCGTAACAGGATTGTTCCACCATGTCCATTGCTGAGGTGCTATTCCGCTGCATGGAGAGCCTTGGCAGTAGTGCCAATTATCTTTGGAACAAAGAAGCTGAATTAAAGTTTGTGTTGTGGAGGGAAATCGTACATAGACTATTCCGAGGCGCCTTAATTGTTAGTGGTGTGGTAGTCTAACGGTTAAGACGTCTGCCTAGTAAGCATGGAGGTCCGGGTTCGATTCCCGGCCGCACCACAAATTTTAATTCAATGCTTCAGCTCTATCAATAATGTATTTGACATATTTGAGACGTAAATCCGTCTCAGGGATTCTTTCATTGTATTTAAAAGTGGACTTGTTGCAAAATAAAATCAATAATGTCAAAGGTTTCATGGTCACATTGCTTTCTTCATCGACAGGCTCTGGCAACTACAGTTTCACATTCAGATTTGTATGACATGCTTCAGCAGGTGTTCAAAATTTTGCCGGCCGCGGTGGCCGAGGGGACTGAGACGCTTCAGTCACGGTCTGCACGGTCTCTACGGTCGGGGGTTCGAATCCCCCGTCGGGCATGGATATTTGTGCCGTCCTAGTTCGTAAGTAGCTCATAAGTAGTTTGTAAGTTTAGGGACTGATGACCCCGTAGTTAAGTCCCATAAGCTTTACAAACATTTGAACATTTTGTTCAAATTTTGAGCTCTATTAAAGGTAAAGCATTGCAAACTTGACTGTTTAGAATCATTTTCGAAGACAAGGGGTCTCTCCATCAAAATATCCTTTGTCACACAGATATCACGTGGCTTTCCAAACGAAAGGTATTGACACGAGTTCTATAACTAAAAGCTGAATTGTTAATGTTCCTACAAGACTCTAAATTTAAATAAGCCGCTTGTTTTTGCTACTCTGTTTCGCAATTAAAATTTGCATTTCTCATTGATCTTTTACGCATCTAAATATTTTAAGAGTCTCCAAGGAAGAGAGGAAATCCTCATAACTGCCAAGGATAAAATCAAGGGATTCCTCGCAAAAAGTTGTTAGTGGTCAACATATTTAGAGAAGATAAAGATTCTTTCTCTTGCGTTCAGAAGGTGGTAGAAGAAGTCGCAATGGATAAGTCGGTAGTAGTAAGTTCTCACGTTGCTTGCATGATAGATTACGTAATTTGGGAGAAGCTCCTAACTTACTTTCCAAAACTGCACACAGAAACTGTAATAGGTACAGATTGATAAAAACCCTTTCTTGGATAGGCCAGTGTAACAGGCTGATCTGAGTATGAAGATGAAAGAAACACTTATAGTTCTGACTGTTTATGGCATGCTTAAAAGGGGATTCAATTCGCAGGAGAATTACGCTTTCTGGATGAAGAGAAGAATACCGACAGCTGGCAAGGGAAGCCAGCCATTCAAATGTTCAACTGTTTGTAGAGCTTATGGGACTTAACTACGGGGTCATCAGTCCCTAAACTTACAAACTACTTATGAACTAGCTAACTCTAAGAACGGCACAAATATCTATGCCCGAGGGGGGATTCGAACCCCCGACCGTAGTGGCCGTGCAGACCGTAACTGGAGCGCCTCAGTCCCCTCGGCCACCGCGGCCGGCGAAGCCAGCCATTTGCCACTTCCTGTCTTTGTGAATTAGCGTTTTCGTCAATGGTTAATATAAAAACGAAGATGAGAAACAGACTTCAGTTTGATTTGACTGTTTGTATCTCAAAAATGGAACCTGGATTTGACAACTTAGTAAAGAACAAACAGACAACCTTATCATTGAAATTCTTTTTCTATTGTGATGTAGGATCTATAAGCTTTACTCACTTTTATTTAGCCTAGTGATAACCTGTTACAAATATCACTAGTGTTACCCTATGAGTGAAAATTGCTAAAAATAAAAATAAAAATAAAAATAAAATAAATAATAATAAGTGTCTAGTATAATAGAAATAAGGTACTTCGGCCATCGAACCGCTTTTGTGTCGGTAAAGCAGAGTGTGTCTGGGCGTGTAATCCCTGAATCGTACCATTATAGTAGGTGGTGGCCGAAACGTCGGTTTAAAAATTTGGCACTGCGGTCTCACACCCTCAAGAGGTTTTGGACTCCCTCTCGTTCATTATTGTCACTGACTTACTTTTATTTTATTGGCACCCTACAGTTATTGACATTCAAATATTCGTATAGCGTATGGGACTTAGCTACGGGGCCATCAGTCCCTAAGCTTACAAACTACTTATGAACTAACTAAGACTAAGGACGGCACAAATATCCATGCCCGAGGGGGGATTCAAGCCCCCGACCGTAGTGGCCGTGCAGACCGTGATGGAGCGCCTCAGTCACCTTTTTTTTTTTTTTTTTTTTTTTTTTTTTTCTTCTCGGCCTGGCTTCCATGCCGTTTTCTGTGATGTCGTCGCTGGACGTCGGAAGGGAACAGTCGCATTTACGTGTTTGCTTTGAGAGTGTCTTCTCGAAGAAAATTTGGCTTCCGGTATATGCTGGATCGCGTTAATCTCCTATTATCAGTTACTGAATTTGACTTCACGTGTTTGTCTTCTCGCTACTCAAAGCGCTGTACTGCTTACTGCTCCACACCCCCGTTCACGTTGAACCAACCGACGAGGAAGAAATCTTCCAAACAAAAGTATATAGGATTCCTTTACCTCATCATTTTTGAGGAAACCGGAGTGGTTTTATGCATCGAAAATAACTTTGTAACTAAATGAGAAAGTATCTTCCTACAAATAAAGAGCAATACTCCTGCTACTTTAAAATAAACAAAAGTGACGAACAAAAACGATTCGATGCATAACATTTTCCTTCGAATGTATGTCCAACAAAACCTTTCTTCCAGTGGGATACGTAAGAGAATAATAGTTTATCATGCTCATGTGTAGTCGAAAATGTAATCTTCACTTATCCGTTGGTCACCTTATTTCAAGAACTGCAGGTAAATAGCCTCCCATCATCTCTTTCCATTTCCGGAGTTTAGAGTATTTTGAGTACTCTTGCAAGATATCATGTTGAAATTCCGGTAGGGACTTCCTCTCATTGCCCAGGCAGTAATTGATGAACCTGCCCATCAACCAGTAGGTGGACATCCTTTTTTGGTCTGGATACGGCCACCTGGTAGGCGCTAACAGTTCCTCTACAGTTACATTACTTTCTGATGTACGGTTCATAACTGCTATCTTGTGCCGTACCCATTGCCACACGTCGTTAGCAGCACCGCAAGTGAACCGATGTAGTGTGGTGTCGGTCTGCTGGCAGTCCAGGCATTTGTCAGTGTTTGACATGCCTATCCTGCAGAGGCGCTCATTTGTGCTTATGATGTTGTGAATTGCGCAGTACCACGTAGCCCGTACATGTGATGACGAGGTTTTCAAATGTATATTTTTCCACACTCTATTCCAGGCGATTGTGGGATTGTTCCTCTGTACTTTACTGACGCCACTATCTTCTGTCAGCACTTTGTATATTTCCTTGGTAGTATAGTTTCTTAATCTTTCTTGAATATAACTGTTGTCAAGAATGTATTGTTGAACATGTCGTAGCTTGTAATTGATGTGTCCGACCATAACTGGCGCCCTTCTGTCAGGCGGAGTCACTGCGTTTACTATGTACGCTGTAAGATTGCCGTCTCCAGTAGCTAGGGCCTTACCTGTTCTAGATATAAGCAGCGCTTTACATTTCTTCTTGACGTCGGTGAGTCCCAGGCCGCCTTTTGCTTCAGGGAGGGTCGCCGTGGAGTAGGCTACCCTGAGGAGACTACCTCGCCATATAAACCATGCAAGCGTGGATTCAATACGTGCCCCGATTGTTGCAGGTAAGGGAAATATGCTCGCGAGGTAGTACATTTTTGGCAATATCACAAGATTAATCAACATGGTTTTCTGAAATATATTTAAAGAGCGGGTGGAATTCTCCCTTAAAATCGCTCGTAAGCTGTTGAGCCTCATTTTCCAGTTCCAAGCTGCCGTCTTGACAGGGCAGTTATTGTAACTGATCCCAAGTAATTTGATAACGTCGCTCAGTTCGAAGGGGCCATTTCCGACGAATTCTATCCCTTTCCCCAACTGCAGAATATGAGATTTGCGTAGATTGATTTGCGCTCCCGAACAAGAGCTATACGTTCCGATTACCTCTCGGATTGTAGTGAGGTCAGAGGGGTTACTCATATACACAGCCAGGTCGTCTGCATAACCTCGACAGACGTATTTATGGCCTCCAATTTCCAGACCCGGCAGCTGTACGTACAGGGTTCGTAGGAATGGCTCAATTGAAATGGCGAAAAGCATCATTGAAAGGGGGCAACCTTGTCTCACCGAAGCTAGAATGGGTACTTTTGCTGTACAATGTCCATTCACAAGAATTCGGGAAGCCGCACCAGTATACAGTCGCCGGATAATATTTATGAAATACGGCCGCATACCCATCTTGGACATCACCTGAAACAGGTACTCATGTTGAACCCTGTCAAATGCTTTGTCCATATCTAATGACAAGATGGCCGCTCTACAGTTGGATGCCGCGCTGACGGCCGTGATATCGCGGTATTCCTCGAGCGCTTGCTGTATAGATCTTCTAGGGACTGCGCACGACTGATAGGGACCGATGATACGAGCAGCAACAGCTTTCAGTCTTTGAAGCAAAACCCGAGCAACTATCTTGAGATCCGCGTTTAGCAGTGAAATAGGGCGCATATTTTGCAATTCTTTTGTTCCACACTTTTTAGGGACCAATACTATGATGCCCTCTAAAAACTCACTGGGAACCATATCAATAGTACGTAGTTCGTTAAAAATTTCCGTCAGTTTACCGCCAAATAAGGACCAATACTTTACATAAAATTCAACAGGCAAACCGTCGGGTCCAGGGGACTTGTTCCGAGGGCTTGCTTTCAAAGCGTCGAAGATTTCCTCTTCTGTGAATTGTGCTTCCAGATCAACATTTTCTTTGTCCGTCACCGTTGGTGGAATAACATTCAAAAACGCTTCACATCTGGTGATGTCAGAAGTGTCGCTCGAAGCATACAGTTTAGCATAATAGTCCTGGGCAAACATTAAGATCTCACGTTGAGAAGTTATCTGTCTGCCGTCGTCCGCGGTGAGAGCACTGATATGCTGACGCCGTCCCCTCTTGACTTCCGACAGGAGATGGAAGAGTGCTGGTTTTTCGTCCTCAATTCCACAGTAATCCCTCGATCGTATTTTCATGCCTTCCAACTGTTTTCGTTTCAAGTCCGTTATTTTGGCCTTGAGTCTATTGATTTCGACGGTATGGCCAGACACATTGACTTCATCGGCATGTAAGTCGCGTAAGCACCGAAAGTAAAATTTCATAGTGTGTCTTTCCCATTGCTTCTTTTCAAATGAGTACCTCTTGAGGAATGATCGAAGTTTGGGTTTCACATGTTTGACCCACCATTCGAGCTTAGATCTATATCGATGTGAGTTCCTCAGACACAGTTCCCAGACTCGCTGTAATTCCGTTTCTAATGCACTGTCCATTAAATGTGCAGTGTTAAATTTCCACACACCTCTACCTTGATATGTCTTCTGTCTGGCCATGTTAATATTTGCTAAAACTGCCAGATGGTTAGAAAAACTGACTGGACAGGTTTCGACACTGAGTACACTCCGGGTCAGACTAGGAGAAATATATATTCTATCAATCCGACTCTTCGAGTGGCTGGTGATAAACGTGAACCCTGCGTTCGCACGTGGATGGTTGTGCCAGATGTCGGTAAGGTGCAATCCTTCCACCAAATCTCCCAGTTGAATACATATATTAGGATTCGGCATCTGAACGTTTGCGGAAATGACACAGTTAAAATCAACGGCTAGTATGGTGTTTGCGGTCGCAGGATTTATTAACTCAATTATACTTTCTTGGAAGAAATGTATCCTAGCCTGTCTGGCATTGGAACCCGACGGTGCATAGATGTTAATGATCTGTGCTGTGTCTGTTTCCACTGATATTCCCCGTCCAGTCACTAGCTTTCTCACGTTCCGCGGTATAATGCCGTTTTTCAATAATGTGGCAGTATCACTTTCAGTGCCCCGGTTGAGAATTGCACTGTATCCCGCGATCTGTTCAACCCTGTCTGTACACACTTCTTGAAGCAGGACAACGTCTATGTCAAAAGCGTAGATAAAATCGCGTAGGCATTCTACTTTCGTTTGGCTTACGATTCGGTTGATGTTAACGGTGGCTATACTGTATGATTGTAGAGGAATATTAGCTGTCATTGCAATAAGATGAAGTGCTCCTATTAATAAAAGTTGTCTTCCATGTCGGAATCAGTCCTGTCAGCCCCCGCGACGGCACTTTGTATCGCCGACGAACGACTGGCGTTCCTGTCCACGTGACAATGCATGCTGTTAAATGAGGATGCACATGTGGTGACGCCGTTGGCAGGAGTAACTGCATCATGACTATCATGGTGTACTACATCCATCGGTGATTCCTTATTATTATCCCTGTCGTCAGACGCGGTAGTCGCTGTATGTGCATCCAGATATGCATGGCGTTGTGTTGGCTTGATTTTATTTTCTTTCATCCTTAGTCCCTTTTCGTTCGGAGCTTCAGGCATTTCTTGATCCGAAGCGCCGCTGTCTTCATCATCCCCTCAAGCTGGCATTTGGGTGGTTTTACGTGTGCACTCTTTTCCCGTCGATGCTTCAGCAGGTTCGTTACCTGTATCGACTGTAACCTGCAAAATATCAGCGGCCGTTGCTTTCCGCCCAACTTGTTCCGTCACTTCGTCCGTCAATTTCGTCGTCCGTGATTTTTTGACTGTTTGCCGATTGTCTTCTTGCCCTGCGGTTGGCACGCCCTGTAATTTTTGTTTGACTTGTTTGGCCTTTTCCCGTAGGGCGGGCGCCGTTTTGTCCACTCCTTGATGGGCGATACGCCTCTTTTTGGTGTCTTTTGAATAGTTTTCAGCCATCTCTTGAACTGACGGCGATGACAAATTGTTGTCGGCCGGCTGCGAGTCAGTGGTGTGTGCGAGGGGCAAGCCCTCTTTCCGTGGACGGTCCCGTGCTGGCTCTGTACTACTGCTCTGTCCCCGCTCAGCAGAATGTTCAGGAAGTGCATCTCCGACTGGTTCGTCTACTCGAACGGTTTCCATGCGCGCGTCTTCCTCGGTGTTACTAATAGTGTCTTGGAGAGGCGCATCTGTCGTCGGTTCCGTAATTCCGCGAGCTGCCGCTGCATAGGTCAGGGGAAACTGCGTCATAGCGGGTTGTGCTACTATCTCGCCTCGCGGCAGCTGCGTCACTCGCCGTTGTAAACACTGAGCGCGCACGTGGCCGGTGGCACCACATCCAGAACACGTTCGCGGCTGGCCCTCGTAGATCACTATAGCCCTGAATCCACAGACGGTTATATATGACGGAACGTGTTTAATCATCTCAATTCTGACCTGTCTTACGCCGTTTAAAACTTGAAATTTATGAGCAGATGACCATTTTTCAGCTACATTGCTAAGTACAGTGCCGTACGGTCTCAAAACAGCGTTAATTTCCTCGTCTGTGATTTCGAACGGCAGTTCAAATATGCGAATAGTTCTCGTTCCAAGTCCTGCATGCGTAACTTGAACGTTACCGATACTTCCGTCAGGATGTTTAAACTTCAATTTGTTCGCATATAATTCGACAATTTGATCACATTTGGCAGGATTACGCAACTTCAAATACAAAGTACTGCTACAAATCGAGAGATGTATTCCTATAACGTCGTCACTAGTTAACTGCAATTTTTCTATCAAAAAGTCTTCTACATCAAATGATTTCGCTCGCGGAAGGGTATTATCAAATGAGATCTTCAAAGTGTCTTTTCTTTTAGGTTCCATTGTGGTTACGTCTACTATGTGTTCTATGTGAGACAAGAGTGCAACGCGCTACGGCGTTAAACTCACCAACAGCGCCCGGACACCAGCCGCGAGGCGTAAACACCACGCTTCCGCTCGCTACGGCCGCTCGGCCGCGACTGTCACCTCGGCCACCGCGGCCGGCTATTGTCATTCAATTTATTCCTGCTGGTATGGCTTGTGCTATGGGGCAAAGAAATTAGAATGGAGTAATGGAAGAATAAATACCGTAATGGAAGAATAAATTCCGTAATATTTTACATCAGTATTAATATTACGACGAACAAAGTATAATCAAACCCCTCTTAACGAACACCTTCTGTAAAAGTTCGCATGGCGAGCATACAAAATGTACGTTTGTAATAGGCTGAATTGTTTAATGATCAGTGTTTGACACAAGGAGTGTATTCACTGCCTTTTTTTTTAATTTTAGTTTTCGGAAAGCATTTCGCAAACCACTTGCCACTTACAAAGCCCATCTGCAGGTACTATACTTGGGTAATACGTCACTCGCCTTCTACATTAGAAACTCCAAGTGACATTCCTCGTGGTGCCATGATGTTGCCTTCGGCAACTCCGGCCTCCTCGAATAATTTGCAAATTATTTGCAACTATCTGCAAGATTTCCTACTCCGAAGACTCTTATTAATTCATATGTTAAAGTGCCTATTTATAAATTTCATTTTAAATTTGTCGTCGGTAACTAGCACGAATTCACGCGACAAGCGTCAGTGTTTAGCATTCATTTTGAAAAGTAGTCAAAAACAAAATCTTTAGATAACTTTCTTGTAAATAGGATGTTTTGCATAACATGTGTTTCATATTGCAAGACTAGGCAGTGAATTATTCCCGTTAAGCTAGGTACCGCTGTATAGTCAATTTCTAAACCCCTGGTGTTATGATTGGCACTAGACAATTATTTTCACCCAGTTTCAAAAGAAGACAAAATTTCTTTTTACTGAACTGATACAGTATATTTCATTCGAAATTATTTTGTTGTACTAGTATTTTACAAGATTTACATCTTTATATATCACTCTCAGAATATGGATGAGCCACTTCACAGCAATGACAGTTAACACAAGATAAATGAGAAGTGAAAAAGGCGACTATAAATGACGAGATGCGGGAAAAGACATTGGCACGCACTGCCGTTGTCATCCGGCACTTAATGTGGTTCTTCCCACCTTGATGCAAACGTGTTCGGTGGACCGGTGAATACAGTGTGAGCAGAACTTGGGGTCATTTTACACGCATTGCGGTGCAGCAGCCGAGCCCCGATACGGCGACCACCGAGTGCTGGGGAAGCTATTGCTCTGGTTCTGCCGGCGCTCACTGCTCCGCTGACGTCACGTGTGCGAAAAACTGAGTCGTACATAAAAACAACGCCAAGATAGCTGCGTTGTCCCGTCAGGCGTATTAACACGTTGGCTGCAGTGTGGCGCCGGCGGCCACAGCAGGTGGCTCTGGCGCGCCTCTGACGTCATCGCGGTAGTCAACGTGTTAAAAGACGAGGAGAAAGAGAGGAAAACATCGGATTATCACAGCACACCTTAGCCTTTCCTTGCTATTTAAAAAGGCGACATTTTGACAAAGAATACATTGAAATATACTTTATGACCATTCACGTCCGTTTGTTATTAATATATTTTGACATAATGTCAGTTAGGAGTGCAGCTGGAATAATTCATATAATGAGGAATCCAAGTGTATTCTAAGCCACAATTGCTTGTTAAAAAAGGATTTTTTTGCCCTGCTTCTTCTGTTTACATGTAATTTCTCTGAATTAGGCATGAAGAACATGTAACATGTCTGTTTAGCATGTGATAAAGCAATGTAGCTGAGTCATGATTTTGAAGAAGTATAATTCGAAAAAATATAGGTTAGTACATTATAGACATTTACTTCTCCATCATGTTATTATTATTATTTTCACTAAACGATGTGTGAATGTATGTGGACACAAAAATAATAGTTTTAGGGCACAAACGTAAACATGGATTAAACTTGTAAGGGAGTGCCATCTAGGGTTTAAAAGCAGAAAGCACATTGTAAACAAAAGCTTGTCGAACTATGGTGCTATCTGGTGGCTTATATTGTAAATATGAGGTATAGCTGCAAATTATCTGGTCAGTCTTTTACCAACTGTTACCAATGACAGATATTACTCATGAGATAAACACAGTGTGGTTTTACACTGTGTTACAATTACTGTTGAATGTATGTTCAGCCTGCTCAGGTATGAAAGTAAATTCACATGCTAAAATGAGATATATTAGCTACTCTCAGCATTTTAAACAGTACTTTGTACTTAATTACAGTTAGACATATGGAGCTCCTTACAGCACTATCAATGTGACGAAAGTTGCTTGAGTATTTTCCTTGACTGGAACAATCTGACTTCTAGATAATTTTAAATTTTTGAGTCTTATCCAATTTTATAAATATATAATAAAAAGGGAGGTAATTTTTAAAAAAATATGACTGTGCATTACCACTTCAATAATAGAAAGAAAGATAATACACAATTTATTTTATTTTTAGGTTGAATTGGACTGACCATCTCTCTCAAGCACAGGCTTCTGTACAACTTGGTTCTAAAACAGCTGCAGGCCAAAATGATACATATAAGATCATATGTTGTAACACTGATTTGACCACTTCCAAAATTGTCATGTAACACTTTTTGTTTTTACTCTATACTTTTATAAAACATTTCTTTACAGTGGAGCACTTGAAAATGATGCCATAGTGCATCGAAACTGGTTGTGCATTACACATGAAGTATTAAAAAAATCCTTTTTTTAACAAGCAACTGTGGCTTAGAATACACTTGTATTCCTTATTGTTGTTGTTGTGGTCTTCAGTCCGCAGACTGATTTGATGCAGCTCTCCAAGCTACCCTGCCCTGTGCAAGTCTCTTCATCGGAGAATACGTTCGGCAACCTACATCCTTTTGAATCTGCTTACTATATTCGTCCCTCGGTTTCCCTCTACGATTTTTACGCCACACACTTCCTTCTAATGCTAAGTTGACAATTCCTTGATGTCTCAGAATGTGTCCCACCAATCTATCCCTTCTCTTAGTAAGGATATGCCAGAAACTCCTTTTCTCTCCGTTTCGGTTAAGTACCTCTTCATCAGTTACGTGATCTACCCATCTAAGTTTCATCATTCGTATGTAGCACCAAATTTCAAAAGCTTATATCATCTTTTTACCTGAATTCCTTATCGTGCACGTTTTACTGCCATACAATGCTACACTCCAGACAAATGCTTTCAGAAAGGACTTCCTAACATTTCAATTAATATGGGATATTAACAAGTTTTGCTTCTTTAGAAACGCTTTTCTCCCAACATCATTCTGCATTTAATATCTTCTTTACTTCGGCCATCAGAAGTTATCTTGCTACCCAAATAACAAAATTCATCTACTACTTTTATTGTCTCATTACCTTATCTAATTCCTTCAGAATGCCCTGATTTTCTGACATTTCATTCCATTACTTTCGTTTTACTCTTGTTAATGTTCATGTTATATCTTCCTTTCAAGACACTATCCATCCCATTCAATTGCTGTTGCGGTCTCGGACAGAATTACTATGTCATCGGCAAACCCCAATATTTTTACTTCTTCTCCCTGCACTTTAATGTCCTCTCCAAATTTCTCCTTCCATTCCTTCACTGCCTGCTCAATGTAAATATTGAACAACATTGGGGAAAGGCTACAACCCTGTCTTACTCCCTTCCCAGTCTCTGCGTCCTTTTCTTGCCCTTGACTCTAATAACCGCTGTCTGGTTTTTGTATAGGTTGAATATAGCTCTTCGCTCCCCATATTTTACCCCGGCTACCTTCAGAATTTGGAAGAGTGTATTCCAGTCGACATTTTCAAAAGCCAAATCGACAAACACTAAAACGTAGGTGTCCCTTTCCTTAGCCTATCTTCTAAGATAAGTCGTAATGTGAATATTGCCTGCCGTGTTCCTGCATTTCTCCTAAATCCAAACTGATCTTCCCCGAGTTCAGATTCCACAAGTCTTTCCATTCGTCTTGTAACGATACACTAAATTTTTTTTGTTTATCTTTGATCAGCGATGCTTATCGCCTCCGGTTCCCTCTGACTCGCAATGTAACTAATTTAATTTAGTTCGTCATTTTTACTCCCAAACAAGCGAGAAGACGGAATCTTGATAGTAGTTTGACTCACTCTCTGGTCTGTATCTAATCGGTGTAGACGTCTTTCATACCTGTATCCACTAATGTAATTATTATGCAAGTTGTTGCTGAAAATATATTATTTAAATTTAAAAGCATTCCCTCTCCTTGGTTTTCATTTAAATCAAACTCCACCACGTCCAATATTTAATTTCTTAATGTTGTTAGCTCCTTCGCAGCCGTAATAGTGTAATGTTCAGACGCCATTTCAATCGCTTCGCATTGTCTACAAAATTTCAATCAATCAATCATCCTCATACAATACTTTGCTTGATTTTAGAACCTGCAGTCATTTCTTTTGTAATTTCTCGAAGTCCGATCCTTTTTTAAAAATTATTCTATCATTACCAGTAACTTCATGTTCCACCCACGGTCACACAATGAAAAGCGAAGTGAACAGTCTGAACATTGATCTCCTACGGAAAGTATCCCTAACATTCAAGTATTAAATATTTAAAGTTATCATTTCCAGCTTCTACAATACGAAATGCAGGATCCAGCCACACTCGGGAAACTGGAGATGGAAAATGATGATGATGGCTCTAGTTTAGTTTTGTTAAAATTTCGGGAGGAGTTTGAATCCCTCTGGCTACGCTCGCTATTAGGACAATAGGGCGGGCGCGGCAGCAGTCACTCACCTGAGCGGGCGGCGATGCTGGCCCTGAGCGGGCACTGCGTGGAGTCGTTGCCCGAGGCGTCCGAGTTGTTGGCGGCGAGCGCGGGCCGCTGCAGCGCGCATACGTGGCCGGCGCGCGCCCCGCCGCGGCAGCAGCCGCCGCCCCTGCAAAGTAGCCGAGGAGGGGTGTTACCAGAGGGCAAGGTGGAGTAACAAACGCCAGCGTGCAGCGCAGAAACTTGCAGAAAGTGTTACGTCGCCTCCAGGATAGGCGTCTTCTTTGATTTGACAAAAGCGTTTGATTGTGTTGATCACAAAATATTGTTGCAGAAGTTGGAACATATGGAATACGGGGAGTAGCTCAAAACTGGTTCACCTCTTACTTTAATAATAGACAACAGAAGGTAATTCTCCGCATTGTAGAAAATGGCTATGACGCACAATCCCAATGGGGCACAATTAAATGTGGGGTGCCCCAGGGGTCTGTTTTGGACCATTGCTATTTCTTATTTATATAAATATGCCTTCGAGGATAACAGGTGACTGTAAAATATTGGCCTACTTTAGGTTACGGTAGTAACACTAAAAGTGGGCCTTTACTTTTAACAAAAGCGTTTGTGTTGATCACAAATCATTATTGCAGAAGTTGGAACATTATGGAATACGGAGAGTAGCTCACAACTGCTTCACCTCTTACTTTAATAATAGACAACAGAAGGTAATTCTCCGCATTGTAGAAAATGGCTATGACGTACAATCCCAATGGGGCACAATTAAGTGTGGCGTGCCCCAGGGGTCTGTTTTGGGACCATTGCTGTTTCTTATTTGAATAAATGATATGCCTTGGAGGATAACAGGTGACTCTAAAATATTGGCCCACTTTAGGTTACGGTAGTAACACTAAAAGTGGGCCTTTGCGATCTTTTTTTGACAGCTCGAAATTTAAATAAAAATAACGGCTTAATCAGTGACCTGACACGAAAATTGAATAACCGATTTTGAAGAGGAGAAACTTCTCTACAACTTTGCTCTTTTTTTTTTTTCTTTTTTTTCATATCTTTCATCGTTGAAGAGATATTTGGAAAAATAACGGCGATTTGACGATGTCTGTCTAGCTGTAACGTGTTCCCACTTTTTAGGTCGAACCGTTCAACAGATCGGCACCAAATTTTACAGGCATAATTGTTGGGTACCAGAGACCAGAACCTCGCTTTTTCAAATATTTTGGACAAGAAATATGTTACTAATACCAAAAATAAGGCCGTTTGTAATGTAATTTTAATTGCGTATAAACCGTTCATCTGACGCTAACATCGAATAACCGAATTTGTAGAGTAGAAAATTCTCTACAACTTTGTTCCCTTATGTTTTTTACATATCTCGTATCGTTTGAGACATATTTGCAAAAATAACAGTTTTGACACCCTCCACTTAATTAACGAAAACCAGCCGTTCGCAGATGTCACGTGACATTCCTCGCCAAGAACTCTCTCTGGCATAAGCCATTTTGCGTTGCCTATTTGATGATTTTATTATTTTAACTTACACGTTTTCATTTCAAAGCAATGGCGCACTGAACAATTAACAAAAACACGTCGTTCATCGTACGATAGATGACAATCTAGTGTCTACAAATGCCGTATTAGCATCAGTTACCAACGGCCATCAATAGTATGAGATTAAATCACGGAATTGGCCATAGCTTAGTGGGCAATGCGTTGCTCTGTGACCCTGAAGGTCAGTGTTTCAAAACCCGCCCCTTCCAAATTTTTTTCCTAAAAGGGTTTCAGACACTCTTATTAATTAATTTTTTATTGTTTACATAATTATTTTGGTCCAAAATGTTTGCAAAAACTTATAAAACTACAAATCTAAAGTCGGCCGTAAAACACGTTAGTGCGATTTTTTTGTTTGCTGACGATACCAGCTTCGTAGTGAAGGATGTTGCTCGTAATATTGACACAGCATCAAATAATGCAGTTCAAGAGATAAGTTCATGGCTTGTAGAAAACAAGTTGATGTTAAATCACAGTGAAACTCAGTTATTACAATTTCTAACACATAATTTGACGAAAGCTGACATTTTGATTACACATAATGGGCATATGATAAGTGAGACTGATCAGTTCAAATTTCTAGGTGCTCATATAGACAGTAAACTGTCATGAAAAGCCCATGTTCAGGATCTTGTTCCAAAACTAAATTTTGCTATATTTACCATTAGAACAATATCTAAAATAAGTGGTTTTTCAACACGAAAAGTAGTCTATTACGCTTACTTTCGCTCACTTATGGCGTACGGCATTATTTTTTGGGGTAACTCGCCTGATGCAAAAAGGATATTTCTGGCCCAAAAGCAGGCGGTTCGAGCAATATCTGGTGTAAGTTCACGAACGTCAAGTCGACCCGTTTTCAGTAGTCTGGGAATTTTGACTCTGGCGTCACAATATTTTTTTTTTTTATTTAATGTCGTTTGTTGTTAATAATATCAGCTTATTCCCACGAGTTAGTAGCTTTCACTCGGTGAATACTAGACAGAAGTCGAATCTACATTTGCATCATACCACCTTGACACTTGTGCAGGAAAGTGTTCAGTATTCTGCGGCATCCATTTTCAATAAGCTGCCACAATAACCAAAGAATCTTAGCACTAATCCACACGCTTTCAAATCATAATTGAAGAGTTACCTCAAGGTTCACTTCTTTTATTCTGTCGAGGAACACCTAGAAAAGTAAAACAATGAAGCTGATTCATTTTTTTTTCTTTATTGATTCTTTTCACTTTGTCTTAAGATTGTCGTGTGCAAAGGACTACTTAAAAATTTTCTATTACCATTCTTGTGTAACAATTGATGTATTGACTTGTTCCATGACCATGTAGTATCACTCCTCAATTGGGTCCCATGGAACAGAAAAAAACAATAAATAATTAAATATCACCTACTGGCCGACAATCGACATACCCAGTAAGCGTTACTGGTAGCCTACAGCACAGGCGTACCTCAAGAAGTGCACCTTCAACTACGACGCCTAGCCATTTCTGGGTACGTCAAGGACAGCAACAACTACATACCTGACGTGCACTACTTCTTGCAGGTGCAGCTAGAGACCGCTGCAAGACGGCATACTTCCACGTATCACCACTTTGGCTGGAGTCGGCTATATCGAGGCAAGTAGCCGGACCCAGCGTCAGTTCGCCTCAGTATACAAACAACGAGACGACACGCCACTGGACTCTCTTAGACTCTGGATATTCGCTCGGCTTCTTCTTCTCCCTGACTGTCACTATGGCGCTACTACTAACTTCATCTCCGGACTCTATTTTGGCGAACTTGAAATATATCTCTGTGACTCCTAAAGTACACCTTCTGAGCTCTAACTTTTTGTGTGCTGTTTCTCGACTCTACTGCGCCGTTTGTTTTGTTAACGGCAGTAGAAACTTGCTTTATCTATAGTTTCCCTACGTCATCTGGTCTAAATATTATTCCTTGACAGCGTACACTTTTTCTGAACTTGTAAGATTAACTTGTGTAAATAAATTTTTGTTCTACAAATTATGTGGCCTCGGACTCAACAGACACAACAGAATGGAGGGGTCCGACCATAATGCAGAACAGTCCCATATACAACCTCTGACAAGAAAGTTCGGTGAATAGTCCTGTATCATTAACGTAGATGAACTATCAACTACAGTTACTTTACCGTCCTAAATAATCACCTCCCATAACTGTGCACCACTGAGCTCAGCCATACTTGTCCTGAAAACTTTGCACGAAGTCAGGCGTTCAAAAACCTTCTCATGTTTCAGTGGAGTCAGGAATATCGTCAAATCTATATAGTTTCAAAGAGAGTTTCACGGGAGGGAATACGCATAAGACTGTAGGACTACAATCCACCGAGTATGGTCGATGTTCAACCTGCACGACAACGTTCACCCTCACTCAGCCAGAATCATCAAACAGTTCCTGGCAAAAAATTACTTGGGGGAATGAAAGATTTTGTTGCCATAAGAAGGCCGGATAAATACAGGGTGAGTCATAAATGAGGAAAAATATGTCGAGGACCGCATGTTGCTTTGAGTAACACGTGACTCATGGTAATTAATTTTTTTCTCCTCAATGTCCTGTGTACATTAAACAAAATCACCTTTTAAGCATTTAACGAGATAACGACGAGCCTGCTGTTCACGACATGTTATTCACCCATAGATAAAACACGTTAAACACCAATGAGCTGATTTGTATCTGCCAGCGTTTGAAAGATACGACAAAGAACTAATTTCATCGTAATGTATGTGAAATTGTATCAGAACTTCTGTATCACATTTTGCCGGCGGTAACGGAGTGTACACTCTCATGTTCGGGAATGTTTGTCCTGTGAGCGGAGAGAATGATCAATGGCGGAAGTAAAACCGCGGCGTGCCTGAAGTGTTTACAACTCTGCCCGATACTCGTCGACACCTGCTAACGGCCGCGTCACAGTGTTACTACAGTACCATGGCAAGTTTCAAACGAGGAATATGGCGACATCCACCTCACCTGCGGGATTGCAAATGGTAGAGCTAACGTTGCAAGGCAACTGTACCACGACATATTTCTACCCGGCGCATTCCATCCGCAAAAGCATTTTACTCTGTGAACAGGCTCTTGAGGGAGTATGGTGCATGTGTAACACGTCAAGGATTTGGGGGTAGTGACCGACCGTCGATGTACAGTGCACATGACGAAGAAAATGTGTTACACAATGTTGCAGAGGACAGAACAATAAGCACCAGGTCTCTCGCCACTGCGGTCGGAATGTCAGAATCTACTGCTATGCGAGTACTCCTTAGAAACTACTACGATCCTTCCGCATGCAGAAATTACAGGCATTACTGCCGGAAAACTACTAGAGGATGCTGGACTTCTGCAACCTTATCCTCGGTCTTGGGTCCTTTGTTGTTCTTAATATATATTAATGACTTGCCATTCTACATACACGAAGATGCTAAGCTAGTACTTTTTGCTGATGATACAAGTATAGATATCACACCTGATAAACAGGAATTAACTGATGAAATTGTAAATGATATCTTCCAGAAAGTCATTAAGTGGTTCTCTACAAATGGACTCTCATTAAACTTTGATAAAACCCAGTATATACAGTTTCATACAGTAAATGGCATGACACCATTAATAAATTTAGACTTTGAACATAAATCTGTAGCTAAGGTAGAATATTCAAAAATTTTAGGTGTTTGCATTGACGAGGGACTGAATTGGAGGAAACATATTGAAGATCTCCTGAAACGTCTGAGTTCAGCTACTTATGCTATCAGAGTCATCGCAAAATTTGGTGACATAAATCTCAGTAAATTAGCTTACTACGCCTATTTTCATTCACTGCTTTCATATGGGATCATTTTCTGGGGCAAACCAACATTGAATAAAAAAGTATTCATTGCACAAAAGCGTGTAATCAGAATAATTGCTGGAGCCCACCCAAGAGCATCCTGCAGATATTTATTTAGGGATCTAGGGATACTCACTGTAGCTTCACAATATATAAATATTCACTCATGAAATTTGTTATTAACAATTCGATCCAATTCAAAAGTAATAGCAGTGTACATAGCTACAACACTAGGAGAAAGGATGATATTCACTATTCAAGGTTAAATCTAACTTTGGCATAAAAAGGGGTGAATTATGCTGCCACAAAAGTCTTTGGTCACTTACCAAGTAGCATCAAAAGTCTGACAGATAGCCAAATAGTATTTAAAAAGAAATTAAAGGAGTTTCTGAATGGCAACTCCTTCTACAATGTAGATGAATTTTTAGATAAAACTTAAAAAAAAATAAATAAAAAATCCTTAAAATATTGATTGTCAAGTATAGACAACATTTACTAAACTGACACGTACCACATCATTACGAAATGTCGTATATATGATCTATGGAACAAGTATTAATCTAATCTAATCTAATACGGCGTCAGATCCACGACCAGCATTTTTCACGGACAATACTGTTCACCGACGAAGCCTATTTCACGAAGGAGGGTATAGTGAATTCGCATAATTGGCACGAGTGGGCGAAGGAAATCCCCACAGCACAGTGATACGAGGGTAACAACAACGATGCTGTGTCAATATCTGGTGTGGTATTATTGATCGCCATCTCATAGAGCCACATGTGCTGCCAGAAAGGCTTATAGGAGAGCGGTATCTGCGTTTCCTGGATGCTGTATTACCGGAATTGTTGGAAGACGTTAGTTTGGCCTCTCGTATGAACCTGTGGTACATGCACGATGGTGCCCCCGCTCACTTCAGCGGCACAGTGCGACGCCTTCCTTCGAAATGGATTGGTCGTGGATGCCCTGTAGCATGGCCAACAATATCGCCAGATCTGAATCCACTGTTTTTGTGGGGCAATCTGAAGTCTGTGGATTATGAAGGAGAGGTTGTTGATGTCAAGAACGTTCAACGCAGAATACAACATGTCTGTGAGATTACGCAAAGAGATACAAACATGACAGATCGTGTTCAGCACTCCTTCCTGCGAAGAGTTCAACTTTGCCACACACATCGTGTCCATCGTTTCGAACAATACTTACAGAACACTACTTCAGGTTCTGGTCATATGTTTCTACGCTAATTTCGATTTGTACAGCTGTACTGTATTCGTTTGTGTCAACTGACACATTCCTCTGTATTTGTATTTTGTATTCTGCAGCCGTGAACTCGTTTCATCAAACTAAATTTGGAGCACGAGAACCAAATTGTAAAACATGCATGTACAATAGTGCAGCCCCTCCTCAAGTTCCTTTCCCTATGCCAACTAGCCACGATACATAATACCGGCAAGGGAAAACAGTACAAGATAGATGTGAGCGCTGTCATTGTTCGCAGTGTCACCTTCTCGTGAGCGGCTAGACCACCAACAACACTCACATGTTGTGCCCTGTTGCTTATCTGTCGCCT
The DNA here is from genome assembly GCA_026315105.1 of Locusta migratoria. Taxonomy (NCBI): domain Eukaryota; kingdom Metazoa; phylum Arthropoda; class Insecta; order Orthoptera; family Acrididae; genus Locusta; species Locusta migratoria. The sequence continues at coordinate 338,506,348 of CM048746.1, read as the reverse complement.
TGGTCAATGTCGGTGCACAGTAACACCTAAAAGTTACTTCACATTTCCATTTTTTTTCTCCATTCAGTTGCATACTCATTTATTGACATAGGAACATGCGGAAAACGAATTTATGTTTATAGCTCAGTGTGTGACAATTTGCACGAAATATTTTTCCTCACTTATGACTCACCCTGAATACGTGGGTAAAAACTGCAGTGCCAGGATCCAGTAAGCTCATCTGGTAAATGATTCTGAACATACCTAACAAGTGTCCAAAAGTCAACCCTTAACAAAATTTGTCCACATCAATATACCTCTTACCTCTGCTGATGTGTTGTGCCTAATGACCAAATGTTGCCAAGAGCGAAATTCTTACAATTATGTTAGACTACCACTCCAAAAAGCCAAGTGGTAACGCGGTGGTAGTGGAACCTAACTTGAGCACATGACTTTGCTAACGGTAAACGTGTTCGCGCTAATAACTTAGTTGCGTTTGTGGCCAAGCAGACGGAACGTGCAGCTGGAATTATTAACTTGAATATTACGGAAAGAAAGACGTAAAACAGTGAAATTCAGATTTCTGCTCCAAAGATGGAAAGTAAAATTCTCACAAAAAATATTATGTTAATTATATGGCTAAATATGTTACCAGGCAACAAATTCTCCTCTTTTACGAAGCTTGTAAGGGAATACCAACTTTCGAAAACGAAACAGCTTTTGTTGGATTAAATTCAACTCCCGGACAAGCAAGGAAGAAATTGTTCTGCCTATAGAATTCAGTTTTAAATATTGTAAAAACAATATGTTGCTCCATGTGAACGAGAGGGCACTTAAAATAGTCTTTTGGAAAGAATGAACCATCGGAGTCAAATCGACAGGTGGTTTACTTACATGAAACATGGATTTGTACACAATGCAGTAAATAAATTCTAGCTAAGGAAAAGTTTGCGAGAAGTATTATCGACTAAAACAGCACTCAAAGTTTAATTGTTGTGAATTTAGTATGTGTCATGGGTTTCATTCAGGGTTCACTGCTCATAAAATACAGAAGTTAAGCACTGTCAACTTTTATAGCAAGAGTGCTGTTTGCATGCTGAGTGCACTCAGCCTTTGTAAAGCCAATTGACGAGCTACTGCACTGAGAAGTAGCGCCTTTCGTCACGGAGACTGTCTTAAATGGCCAGGAGAGCGGCGTGTTGACAACTTCCCCCTCTGTATCGCATCCGTTGACGCCCACTGGCGGAGGATGACACCACGGCTGGTCGGTACCTGTTGGGCCTTTTGAGTCCTGTAGGACGGAGTTAACAATTTACATTTTTACTGTTCTTAAATCGAAATATGACTCAGGAAAGTATAGCAAAAATTTTCAATAATAGAGACAGCCCAGCTCACTCCAGAGTTCACTTTAATGGAACATATACTTCTGAGTATCACCTCATTCCATCACTTGGACCACTACGCAAATCTTTCCAGCATGAAACTGTACGTAGTTTTAATATCCTTGAATGTATACGCCAGGAAATTGAGCGAAAAACGTTTTGTTAATTGAAACCGGGACTCGAACCTGGGACCTTTGCCTTCCGCAGGCAAGTGCTCTACCGACCTTCTTCTTCTTCTTTTTTTTTTTTTTTTTTTTACCGACTGAGCTATCCCGACAAGACTCACGATGGCGCCCAACAACTTTACTTCCGCCAGTACCTAACCTCCTACTTTCCAAACTTTGACAGAAGCTCTCCTGCGAAACATGCAAGACTAGCACTCCTGGAAGAAAGGATATGGAGGAGACATGGCTTAGCTACAGCCTAAGGGATGTTTCCAGAATGAAACTTTCTCTTTGCAGTGGAGTGTGCGGTGATATGAAACTGCCTGGAAGATTAAAAATGTGTACTGGCGGAAGTAAAGTTGTGAGTCGTACACAATTTTAATCTGCCGGGAAGTTTCATATCAGCACACACTCCGCTGCAAAGTTTTACTCTGGAAACATCCCTTAGGCTGTGGCTAAGCCATGTCTCCACCATATCCTTTCTTCCAGGAGTGCTAGTCTTGCGTGTTAGCAGGAGAGCTTCTGTGGAGTTTGGAAGGTAGGAGGCGAGGTACTGGCGGAAGTAAAGTTATGGGACGGCATCGTGATTCGTGGCGGGATAGTTCAGTCGGTAGAGCGCTAGCCCGCCAAAGGCAAAGGTCCCAGGTTCGAGTCCCGGTTCCGGCACACAATTTTGATCTGTCAGGAAGTTTCATATCAGCGCCTACACCGCTGCAGAGTGAAAGTTTCATTCTGGTTTTGTTAATTGTTTGCAATGTCTTACTAAATTGGAATATTATTAGCAAAGTAAGTGTCACAACTGTATGATTAAAATGATGTTCAAGCAGTGAGCACTTCGGAATTACTTTTCATAATGCGGATCATCTGGTAGTAATAAGAAAAACAGGATTTGTTACATAATGGGACCGTTGGTTGTCAACTAAAATATCGGCAATAACAGGTAGAGGTTAAGGGTTCCACTGTCATAGTGTAATCTTCAGTCTGTTCATACATGTATGTTACGTTTGGAACGAGATCTTTGGATCAATTTATAGACAATTGTATTATAGTAACGGTAGATGGCTTACGCTACAATTTTGTAAATTAAAAATATTTAAAGGAATTTGAAAAGTCAGCATTTGTGAAGAGGACCAAAGAGAAATGGTTATTGTTATAAGAACGGAAACCACATTTATCATTACTGGCAAATACATAAATTTAACCTTTTTATTTTTCGGCACGTTGAAGAGCATTTGGCTTCAAGGTGCTGCTCTTATGTAAGAAGTATGGTCAAAAATTAAAATGTGTGTGTAGTATTAAGACACAGGAACGTATATCAGATGAGTAAAGGGAACCGTTTTCGTACCTTCGGCAGCCGAAAACGCCGAGGAAGGCGGCCCGGAACTTGCGGTTCATGAAGCAGTAGGTGATGGGGTTGCAGCAGGAGCTGATGTAGGCGAGCAGCTGCACCAGCGCCACGCCGGTGCGGCCCACGTTCATGTACACCACGTCCGGGCTGAACAGGTACCACGTGTTGAGCACGTGCAGCGGCGCCCAGCAGATGAAGAACTCCAGCACCACCACGAACAGCATCCGGATCACCTGCGCACGGGAGGTTGCTTAGATAACCGATTGCGGCAGTTTAACTGCCAACTTCGGATCTGCAAGCACATGCAGAATCGTACCCAAAATGATATAATGAAACGGAGAAATAAATATCTTTACAAATCCATTTCTGAATCGGACCTTTCATTTCATTCCTGAGGTCATCACAATTAAAAAAAATTAAAACCACCCTTATTCATCAACATTATTAATACCTGATGGCCGGCCGCGGTGGCCGAGGGGACTGAGGTGCTCCAGTCACGGTCTGCACGGCCACTACGGTCGGGGGTTCGAATCCCCCCTCGGGCATGGATATTTGTGCCGTCCTTAGTATAAAGTAGTTTTTAAGTTTAGGGACTGATGACCCCGTAGTTAAGTCCCATAAGCTTCACAAACATATGAACATTTTTTGATACCTGATGACTAAATTTAAACTTATGGCCTACAAAGCAGTTGCCTTTCTACATCTACATAAATACTCTGCAAGTGACATTGAAAAGCATGGCAGAGGGTTCATCGAACCGCTTTTATTATGTTTCTCTACAGTTCCATTCTCTAATAGCTCGCGGAGAAAAGGAGCACCTAAATCTTTCCGTTTTCGATCTGATTTCGCTTATTTTATTTGATCGTCAAGTCTTCCTATGTAGGTGGGTGCTAACAAAATATGTTCACAATCGGAAGAGAATGTTGGTAAAACAAAATTTCGCAAATAGATCTCGTCGCAACGAATAACGCCTTTGTTTTAATGATTCCACAGGGAAGCGTTATAGGTCCCCTACTCTTCCTCGTGTTTATAAACGATTTAGGATACAATCTGAATAGCTCCCTTAGACTGTTCGCGGATGATGCTGTCGTTTATCGGTTAGTGAAGTCAACATAGGATCAACAGCAACTACAAAGCGATTTAGACAAAATTGCTACATGGTGCGAAAATTGGCAATTAACACTAAATAAAGAAAAGTGTGAAGTAATACACATGACCACTAAAAGAAATCCGCTGAACTACAATTACACGATAAATCAGTCAAACCTTCAGCTCGTTAATTCTACCAAATACCTAGGAGTTACTGTGGTGTCGCACAAGTACAAAGTGCGCGCCATCTACTTTTGCCGCGCGCCGCCATGCACGCACGGCGCGGCGTTCTTACGACGACAGCCACGAGCGCCCTCTGCGGCAACTCCGCTCGTGGCCACCAGTGAACGACATCGTTCACTTGGGACTGAGATAGCAACCAGTTAGGAACCAGTAAAGACTTCGGAATCCGATAGGCACCAGTGAAGACTTGGCTATCAGTTAGGCACTAGGCAGGACTCTAGCTCAACTATGTATCAACATTCTGCAGTACTATGTAAAAGTTAAGTATTGTATAAATTCTGTGCAATATATATCTCGTTCTAATTTACTCTAGTGTTTCTAGTTTCTGGCTGCCGTACCTGCACCAGCGTGCTATCTATATTCCTGTGTCGGTCTCATTCCACTCGGCCACCGACACCTACGACGGAAAGGAGATACAAAAGTGGCGACGAGGAGTGATAGACGAACCTTGGACCAACAGCCAGACAGCAGCAGTCGGAGCACGCAGAAATTGCTCCCGCCCACCCACCCTTATTATAAGATTTTTGGGGGAACATTTTCAGTTACGTGTTTGTGGACTTTTTTGTTGCACAGCGTCCTCTTTCATATTGCATTTGTGTTTTGTTATAGTTTACTTGTATGCGCGGCGCCTAATCGGTCAGCATGGCCACTACCCCGAACCCAAACTTAATGAAATTATTCAGTTACAGACGGCGCAAATAACACAACTCCTGCAGGCTGTGGCCCAGCTCACAGCGCAAGCAGCTAACCAACAACAACAGCCGCCGCTTCAGCAGCCCACACCTGCCGCCGCATCGCTTCCTACGTTTCGCCAGTACAACGAACGTGAGGAAGAATGGAGTGACTATTTCGCGCAGTTTCAAGAACTCGTCGCGGCTCATCAAATTACAGGTCAGACTGTTAAGCATCTTTTATTGCCCGTGGTGGGCCCCAAAACTTTCGTGTTACTGCAAAAACTATTCCCGCACGCATCTCCTCGTGATGTAGACTTTGTACAAATAGTAGAGGCACTAAATGCTCATTATGAGAGAAAAGTTCTCGTAGCTGCGGCTCGGTACCGATTTTTCAGACTTAAAAATTACCGCAACAGTCACACCAAGAGTGGATTACGGAATTGAAGGGCTTAACCCGCAAATGTAAATTTACTTGCTCTTGTGGACTTTCGTATAGTGACGTGATGTTGAGGGATGCCATTACGCAGAACATTCAGGACCCCAGAATTAGGGCAGCAATTCTAAAACAATCTGACCCTTCATTAGACAGTGTACTGCAGCTTATTGAAGCGCATGATACTTTTGACTTAGCAGATGTAGAAATGCAAAGCCACAGTGTAAATTCAGTGCGCCGTAACGGTTGCTTTCCTAGACGTAGTTCTCAGTATAGCACTAGTGATTCTTTAAATTCTACCGGCCGTGCTGAACAGACAGGGAACAGTAGCCAGTGTAAAAGTGCGACACAAAGGTCGCCCCGTCGTGTTAGAAACAGTAATTTGAATAACGGGCGCCAACGCCCATTTCAGAAAAATGTACGTAAATCTTGCCCCCAGTGCGTGTCTCGCCACAAGCGTGCTCATTGCCCTAGTCGCAACGCAACCTGTTATTAATGTGGCAAATCAGGACATGTACAGTCTGTGTGTATGCAAATTAAAAACTCAAAGAACGGTACCGTTAGAAACAGTGCTTCGCGGAGTGCGAGAACAGTTCATTCTGTAAGTGTTATACGGGCTGTGGAATTGAACAGTGCTTTCCTTGGATCTCAATTGCAAGAAAGTAGTTCTGCGCCTATGGCACAACTATATAGTGCACCACGTAGCAAGCGCCGACGAGCGCGTAAAACAGTGCAACGGAAAAGGGTTCGGGACAAGCAAAATGACTATGAACAGTGCATTCCTGTAGTGAAAATAGTGCCTTCTGCAACGGCTCCTTGTAATAGTGCCCAGTACTGTGTAGCTAGTGACAGTAGACATCAAGTAGCTACTCAAAAGTGTAGTGCAGTAGTTAGTACATCTGGAGTAGCTTCGCATGCTTGCGCGGACGCCGATCCGGCGGTAGTGCCATCTAGTGACAGTGTTGTTAATCCGCTGCGTGCCGAGTCTGCGCCGCTTACTTCACTACGCGGCCCGCGCAAGCGCAGTAAACAAACCGTAGCAGACGTTGCCCACATTCGCGCACCTGTCGAGCGCCGCAAGCAAAAACTTTTTGTGACTCTCTTCATAGAAAATAAGACGGTGCAATTTCAGCTTGATACTGGTTCCGCTGTCGCATTAATAAATAAAGATACTTATGAACTTCTGGGTTCGCCAAAATTGTCGCCGTCACAGCAAGTGTTAACAGCTTATACAGGTCAAAATATTCCCTTGCTAGGAACGTGTAGCCTGCCCGCCTCTTTTCAAGGTGAACAAAAACAGTTGCTTTTGTAGTTCTTCAGGCCAAATCGACACAGAACATTTTTGGACTAGATGCTTTTGACTTGTTTGGTTTATCAATTCAAAGAGATGTGCTTCAAATTTCGTCAATAGTGCCTCAGGATAAAATCAATGCATTGTGTGACAAATATAGTGACTTGGTTTCGCCGGAACTAGGTTGTGCAAAAGACTTCGTGGCACATGTAACTTTAAAAGAATCTGCAGTTCCAAAATTTCGTAAAGCTAGACCAGTGCCTATCGCCTTGCGTGATACAGTTGCCGAAGAACTTAAACGTTGGCAAGATAGTGGGGGTGATTTCTCCTGTTTCTGCGAGTCAGTGGGCCTCGCCTATAGTAATTATACCCAAGCCGTCAGGAAAACTTCGTCTCTGTGCGGACTTCAAATCAACAGTGAACAGTCAAACAATTGTAGACACTTATCCCCTGCCCAGACCTGTCGAACTAATGGACAAATTAGGACAGTCTCGTTTCTTTTCTAAGATTGATTTAGCAGAGGCATACTTACAGATTCCACTTGATGACAAGTCCAAAAAGTTTTTCGTCATTAATACTCACATGGGCCTTTTTCAATTTCAACGCCTACCCTTTGGCAGTTCTTCAGCCCCCGCTATTTTTCAGCGCTTTTTGGAACAGCTGACAGTTTCTGTACCGTGTTGCTCGAACTATTTAGATGACATTGTGGTATCCGGACGTACAGTTGAAGAACATTTAGCAAACCTGGAGTGCCTTTTCAAAGTGTTGACTGCAGCAGGTCTACGTTGTAATTAAGCAAAGTGTTCGTTTTTTCAAACTGAAATAGAGTACCTAGGCCATGTGATTAATGCCCAAGGAATACATCCCTTACAGTCACATCTTCGAGCAATCAAAGACTTGCCTCCTCCTAAGAATGTGCAGGAATTGCAAGCAGTAATGGGAAAGCTTAACTATTATTTCAGATTTATTCCCAATGCCTCTCAGATTGCAGCTCCACTGCATCACTTACGTAGGAAGAATGTTCCTTTTGTATGGTCTAAAGATTGCCAAGTTGCCTTTGACAAATTAAAGTCTGCACTACACAGTGATGCATGTTTGATTCCCTTTGACCCACAGAAGCCTGTAGTACTAGCAGTGGATGCCTCGTCGTATGGTGTGGGTGCAGTTCTGTCACATCGTATTGGATTTCACGATCGTCCTATTGCCTTTGCATCCAAGCTACTGACGCCGACGCAACAGAATTACAGCCAGATAGAAAAGGAGGCCTTATCAATCATTTACGGCGTCAGAAAGTTTCATCATTATCTCTATGGCAGAAAATTCTATTTGTTGACTGACCACAAGCCTCTCACGTCGTTGTTCTCACCCACAAAGCCAATTCCGCCACGAACGGCACAAAAGCTTCAGAGATGGTCCTTGATATTGTCTAATTATCAGTATGAGATTTTGTACCGACCTACCACTAAACACGCCAACGCGTACACACTTTCTCGACTTCCGGTTGGCCAGGATGTATCATTTGATTCTTCAGAAATGGCATGTTGTCAGATAGACTCCAAAGATGCTTCCGCTGTCGCAGACTTTCCTTTGAACTCTCGTCGGATTGCACAGGAAACAGCTGCGGATGCAGACCTAAGTGTGGTAGCACGATTTGTTCGCTCAGGGTGGCCTGCCAGAGCCAAAGACATTGATCGGCCTCTGGTTCGACGTTATTTTGCACAATGTCATGCATTATCTTTAAGTCAGGGTGTACTGTTGTTACATACGGACAACGACCAAACAAGAGTGATTGTTCCTCGTTCCCTGCAACGTGAAGTGTTACGCCTCCTGCATCAAGGACATTGGGGTATTGTTAGGACAAAGCAACTGGCCAGACGTCATTGTACCTGGGTTGGTATGGACGCTCAGATAGAGAGCATGACGTCACAGTGTACTGTTTGTGCGGAGCATCAGGCGGCTCCTCCGCAACGTTTCTCAGACTGGCCACGCCCCAAGGGACCATGGCAACGTTTACATATTGACTTTGCCGGACCTTTCTGGAATACGCGCTGGTTAATTGTTGTAGACGCTTTCAGCAAGTTTCCTTTTGTGATTGCCATGAACTCAACGACAGCTTCTAGTACACTCAGTGCCTTAACATCAGTGTTTTGCATCGAAGGCTTGCCTGAAACTATCGTCAGTGACAATGGACCTCAGTTTGTTAGTGCGGAATTTCAACAGTTTTGTCGTGTGAATGGCATTCAGCATATTACCACTGCACGTTTTCACCCTCAGTCCAATGGTGAAGCAGAACGTTTCGTTCGAACATTCAAGTCTCACATGGAGAAGATGAAAGGTCAGCACTCCAGGCAGCAAGCTCTTCAAATTTTCCTGTCTACGTATCGGTGCATGCCACGTGACGGCCCGTCTCCTGCCGAGCTGCTACACGGCCGCCGTCACCGCACTCTCCTTCACCTGCTGCAGCCTCCCACGCACCGAGTCGGTTCTTATGGCGCTACGCGTTTTCAGGTTTCCACGCCGGTGCTGTACAGGGTGTTTGCTGGAAACAAGAAGAAACTATGGATGCCGGGCATCATTCAGCGCGTGCTCGGTCGCAATATGTATGTTGTACGTTCTTCCACAGGGTCGGAGCTGCGGCGCCACGCAAACCAATTGCGCCTGCATAGGCCGCGCGATCCTGTCTCCGGTTTCTTGATTCCAGACCCAGTTCACCGCCAGGGAGCACAACCACATCGTTCGTCCCCGGACTACGAGATCCCTATGGACGTCGACACACCTCCGACGCAGTCGTCACCGCCGCTGTCGCCGCCGCAGATGACAGCGTCACCGAGAGGGACTCCGGGACCGTGCTCAATCTGGGCGGCAGCGTGCGCCCTTCCCCTCGTTTTGGCGGGTTTTCCGGGGGATCGCACGGCGGATGCCGGGGCGCGGACGGCGACTCGATCCCAGCCTCAGCTACGACGCCCGTCTCACCAGTAACGCCCCCGCCCAGGCCCTCCTCCCAGTGCCGTCGCCGTGGCCCTCAGCCCTACGCCACGACGGCGCGGCGGTTTGGGGGGGGGGGGAGGGGTGTGGTGTCGCACAAGTACAAAGTGCGCGCCACCTACTTTCGCCGCGCGCCGCCATGCACGCACGGCGCGGCGTTCTTACGACGACAGCCACGAGCGCCCTCTGCGGCAACTCCGCTCGTGGCCACCAGTGAACAACATCGTTCACTTGGGACTGAGATAGCAACCAGTTAGGAACCAGTGAAGACTTCGGAATCCGATAGGCACCAGTGAAGACTTGGCTATCAGTTAGGCACTAGGCAGGACTCTAGCTCAACTATGTATCAACATTCTGCAGTACTATATAAAAGTTAAGTATTGTATAAATTCTGTGCAATATATATCTCGTTCTAATTTAGTGTTTCTAGTTTCTGGCTGCTCCCCTCCGTACCTGCACCAGCGTGCTATCTATATTCCTGTGTCGGTCTCATTCCACTCGGCCACCGACACCTACGACGGAAAGGAGATACAAAAGTTACAATTACGAACAACTTTGACTGGAGACAACACATAGAAAATATTGTAGGGAAGGCGAACTAAATGTTACGTTTCATTGGCAGAACGCTTCGAAGATGCACCAGCTCCACCAAAGAGACCGCCTACATCACACTTGTGCGTCCTCTCCTGGAGTACTGTTGCACCTTGTGCGACCCTCACCAGGTGGGACTGACGGAAGACATTGAGAAGGTTCAGAGAAGGGCAACTCGTTTTGTTTTATCACGTTACGGGGAGGAAAGCGTCACGGAAATGTTTCACGAATTGGGGTGGAAATCATTGAAAGAAAGACGTTATTCATTGCGGCGTGATCTGTTTGCGAAGTTTCAATCACCGACTTTCACTTCTGAAAATATGAAAATATTTTGCTAGCACCCACCTACTTAGGGAGACATGACCATCCCAATAAAATAACAGAAATCAGATCGAAAACGGAACGATTTAGGTGTTCTTTCTTCCCGCGCGCTATTAGAGAATGGAACGGTAGAGAAAAGTTATGAAAGTGGTTAATGAACCCTCTGCCAGGCACTTAAATGTGATTTGCAGAGTATCTATGTAGATGTAGATTTACACCTCAACTCGTGCATCATTTCCGTGACACGTCTCCCCTAGATCGCGATAATACAAAACGAACAGCCCTTCTCTGTACTTTCTGTAAATCGTCTGTCAGTCCCACTTGGTGGGGATCCCACATTGCGCAACATTACTCCAAATACTCCAAAGTAGGACGCCTACGTGTGGTGTAGGCAGTTTCTTTAGTAGAGCTGTTGCATCTACTATGTGCTTTCCCTACAACATTTTCTGTGTTCTTTACAATTTAAGTTGTTGTAGTTGGTACTCCTTGGTATTTAGTTGAATTTACGGCCTGTAGTTTTGACTGATTTATCGTGTAAATGAAGTTTAACGGACTTCTTCTAGTGGTCATATGGATGACTTCACACTTCTCATTATTAAGGGTCTATTGCCATTTTTTGCACCATACAGATATCTTATCTGAATAATTTTTCAGATGATTTTAATCTTCTAGTGACTTTACTAACCGATAAGTGACAGCATCATCCGCGAACAATCTAACGGAGCTACTCAGATTGTTTCCTGAATCATTTATAAAAATAAGGAACAGAAGGGCCCTATAATACTTCCCTGAGGAACGCCAGATATCACTTCAGTTCTACACTATGACTTGCCGTCAATTACAACTTACTGTGTGTTTTCTGACAGGAAATCACGAATCCAATCGCACAATTGTGGACTTTACTTCAGTTAAAAGTTTGTAACTATTTTATTCTCTCTTCCCCTAATTTTCTTATAATTTTAAATAGTTAACCTACACACTAAGAAGAATTTTAGTATTTATATAATTGTTATCTATAATTATAAACATCAATTGTTTGCTCTGGGTAGTAACTATGTAACCTAAATATTGGGAAACAATGTTTTTAGATGACCATCTTCTATAATTTTAATAGCATGACCTGTGTTGCATTGCACCTAGTTTACTTTTTTAAAATTTTATCGGTAAAGTGACAATACTCTGAGATACATGTTCGTTGTCTATTTCCATATTGTAAATGTGAATGTCTTTGTATACGTACAAGATCAGTGTTTTTGACATCGGGAAGTGGTGCTCAAATATCATGTGTAGAGCTCCATATGGTTCCAGTTAGTGCGCTGGAGGGCTGATTTAGTCAGTTTTAATGGTCCTTCTCAAAATAGCCTCCCGTGAATGCGATGCACTCGTCACAACGTTTCTGTCGTTCTTCAAATACAAGATGGAAATTATTTTTTGGAAGGTCCTACAAAATTGCTTTCTCCAGTCTTCACTAGTGCTTCTGATGATGCGTAATGCCTCCCACGAAGGAATTTCTTCAAGCCAGGGAATAGAAAAAAGTCATATGGGATTAAATCAGCACTAAAGGGTGGGTGAGGGATGCGCTCCACGTTGATTTCTGCAAGAAATTTAGAAATAACATTGGCAGTATGCGACCGCGCATTACCGTGGAGCATCGTCTAATTTGCTTCACAGAAATGTGTGTTTTTGCGCCTGATACGAACTTCCAATGTTTTCCTGTTAGTGATGTGCGTGCAGGTACGACACGCTGATAAACCATTCCATGAATATCAAAGATGAAATTCTAACATATCCTGCTTTTTTCGTTACTTTTATTGCTGTCAACTGTCACTTTCGCTATGCAAATTCGTAACAAACAGAAAAACCAGATACGTTATGTTTTTAATTCACTCTATTTCAAATGCATAAAGAGTTTAATGCTTAATATTCAAATATAATTAATGAGTGATAAGAATTGTGGTCGCCACTATGTCTTTCTATACACAGAAATGTTGATCTTGACATTTGACCAATGGCTTACACCATACTAAGATCAAGATTCAATTAGTTAACTATTTTCCTACTTCTGTAACAAAATATGTATTATTTTTTAAATCATTCTGATCCCCTCTGTTAAGAAGAATAAACATTTATATTTCAATCCAAAATAATGATTAGCGTGGTTAAATGATGGAATGCAAAATTCAGTAAATTTACATTATATTTTCAACTCAAAGTTATAACCTAACCAAGTTACAATACTAGGTGACTCAAGTCTCACCATGAAACAACATAAAATGTAAAGGAAATAACCTGTCGTAAGACTTTATAGAAAAAAAATTACGATACTAACAAAATAAAATGAATATCTGCCTATATTTTATGAGTGTCTATCCCACAAAGAAAAAACGACAGAAACAGACCGTCTCGAAGAATCAAAACTCTAATTTGACAAGAGAAAATTGAAGGAAAACAATTAAATTGTCTACCTAATCTGACCTAGTTTCCTTAAATTGTCAATGGGGTTGCGCGCGCCCATTCTCTCTCTCTCTCTCTCTCTCTCTCTCTCTCTCTCACACACACACACACACACACCCACCCACACACCCACCCACCCACCCACCCACACACACACACACACACACACACACACACACACATATATATATATATATATATATATATATATATATATATATATATATAACCCGTTCGACTTTACAGTTTCTGTTTCAACGGTTGGAGAACAGTCGCAAACAACAGTCCCCAGAATCTCGAAAAATATCAATATTACTGCCAGGGAGCAGTAGCTGTGAACAGCTGAATATTTTTAATGTTTAGGAGCACAAAAGGAGATCAAATAACAAAGGAGAAATTTTCTTCACATCTTCACAATATATCTGCTTTCACCTAACCAAACATAAAATTAACGCGTGTGCCATAACGAAAGCCGCATACTGTAGCAATAATCACGGCGGACCCTGAAATGTGTTTCACAAAAAATATAGCACATTGGCCGCAGATGGCGAAACCATTACAAATCTAAGTTGAAGTTTGGTCGTTACCAGCAAAGCCGCAACTAAAATAGCACTGACGTGTTTTACGGCCCACTTTAAATTTGTAGTTTTATAATTTTTTGCAAACATTTCGGACAATAATAATAATGTAAATAATAAAAAATTATAGTGATATGATTACGACTCTACTATTGTGATAATATCTATGCACTCAACACGTATGAAAAAAGGAGAATTTTTTTTGTAGTGGCTAGTCCCGAACCACGGACCATGTGCATCACAATCCAACACGCTACCTACTACACTACGGCGAACAATTACGAAATTCGCCCTTAATTTTCGTACTATTGATGGCAGTTGTTAACTGATGCTAATGTGGCATTTTTAGACATTAGATTATCATTTTTCGTATGAATAACGACATGTTTTCGTTAATTCTTCAGTGCGCCGTTGCTTTGAAATAACAACACGTAAGTTATAATAAGAAAATAATCAAATACGCAACGCAAGAGGGCGTATGCCAGAGAGAGTTCTGGGCGTGGAATGTCACGTGACATCTGCGAACGGCTGGTTTTCGTAAAATCAATGGAGGGAGTCACATGTTCGTTATTTTTGCAAATATCTATGCAACTATGCTAGATATGAAAAAAACATAATAGCGCGAAGTTGTAGAGAATTTACCCCTCTACCAATTAGGTTATTCAATTTTCGTGTCAGATGAACGGTTAGTTTGAAATTACAATTATATTACAAACGGCTTTTTTGGTATTACTGCCGTAGTTTTGGTCCGAAAAATTTGAGAAAGGGAGGTTCTGGTCTCTGTCGGTCTACAATCATGTCTGTAAATTTGGTGCTGATCGGTTGAACGGATCGTCTTAAAAAGTGGGAACACGTTACGGACAGACAGACGGACAGACAGACATACACCCCAAAATCGTTATTTTTGCAAATATCTCTGAAACGATACAAGATATAAAAGAAACATAAGAGAGCAAAGCTGTAGAGAATTTTCTCCTCTACAAATTCGGTTTTTCAATTTTCGTGTCAGTTGAATGGTTAAGCCGTTATTTTCATTTAAATTTCGAGCTGTCAAAAAACGATCGCAAAGGCCCACTTTTAGTGGTACTACTGTAACTTAAAGTGGGCCAATACAAGTCCGCACAACCGTGTCTAAGACACAAAGCCACCGTAGACTCCCCTAAAACTACTCTCAACGAAGAAAGGAACCGTCCTCGACGCTGTGTCTCCATCACCACTCTCGCGTACTTCCAGGTTGCACACGACTGCAATTGGCGACCACGCCCTTCACACCTCTAAAGCCAATCATAGACCCCGTGGCAGTGGACACTTCAGACTCCGCCTCCGATAGCAAATTTCACATGCGGACCCACGTAGCCAGCCTTTTTCCCGGAAATATCTCCGTAATTATCACAGTTCGACATCTTGGCGCCGATTTTTATATCGTAGGCGCCGGATACATGCTGTGCCAGACATCCTCTCCTCACAGGGAACTGCAAGGGCGGTGCAGTCAAGTCGTAAACCCGAGGAACCTACTGCCGACAATTTGGGGCACAGCGATAACGGCGAATCATTCCTTAGTGCCAAACGTTTTGCAGACTGTCGGCACTCACCTATAGAAATACACAGACACCAGGGACGTTTCTTGCACTTTACAAAGGACACGATGCTTTCCAGCCGGCGCCGGACGATCTCATAAACCCAGAAACGCTCACCGCCCAGACGCGTCCCTGTAACACACCCAGCCGTAAAACGGCGCCTCTCAGTCTCTGTTGAGCGTCCACCGCCCCACGGGTGGCCCAGAGCGCTCGCCTCGGTAGGGAGCTTCCACGAAAAAGTAATGGCTGACAAGTACAGTTCCAAGTGCCTTCGGTCCCCCTGCGTGTGAACCCAGCTTCGAGTCACAGCTTAATCTATATCTATAAATGTGAATGTCTGTTCGGTGTACGTTTATCACGTCTGAACCACAAGATGAAGAGACTTAAATATTTGTACAGTTACTAATTTATACCTGAGGAAGGATTTAGGCACAGTTTTATAGCGATCTGATAGATATTTAGTAATTTGAAGAATATAACGCAAAATGCGGAACAATGATTATTCTTTGAAAATTATATTTACTCTTTGAAAATGGTTTTATTGGTTGCATCGTTGCTTGAGGGTTGATAATGATAAAAGGGTGGAGTATATTGGGATAAAATGTTATCGGTGTATATAAAATTCTACTGTGTGTGTGTGTGTGTGTTAATATTTCGTTCTGCTGCGAAAACTACAGAAGGCAAACGAATGGTCTGCGTGTAATTTTTGTCCGAAGTCTCCCGTTATACACCATAGCAGCTCCATGCCGATAGATATAAGGGGATGAAAAATATGGTGGTTGAAAGTCGTCAAATTATAAAAAAAAAAAAAAAAAAAAAAAAAAAAAAAATCCGGACTGAAGGCCAGCGATGACGTTTGCAACTCTATAGAAAAGAGATTATATACAGCGAAACGTGATGCCACAGACCATCTCTTTGGTCGATGCGTGCTACAATGTCTTCAGCTCTTTCTCTGTAAGGATAAGCATACGAATAAGAAAATATAAGAATGAATAAATTGCACACTACTGAAAGATAGCTTATCTATCATAATCAACTAACGCGCGAGCGGAGCCGCGGGTTTAAGCTAGTACAGCTCTAAAATCAGCTTGCGCTCCACTACCACGAGTAACCACAGAAAAGACAATAAAGTACCTTAACCTATATAAATAAAGAAGAATGTTTGTCTGTATGTCCGCTATGTGTTCATAAACCAATCATTCGATTGCAATAAAACTTTGGTGCAACTGTTCACCTTACGCCCACGAAGGTTCCTGACCCAAAAACAAAAGAGCACGACACGTAGCTCAGGAGATATGACGTCACAAATAATCAGTGGCCACCGCGTGAAAATACCCAGAGTTATGCGTCAATTATTGGAAAATGAGAGTAGTTAGGGATCTGCAACAAAGTTTGCATGTAATTTCGGACGTTTATGAAGCGTTCTGAAAATGACCCCCCCACAAAAGAAACGAAAAGAAGTTAACTGCTCACAATAGTTTCGCAGTAGACGTCGTAAAACTATCGCATCGAGCGTGACCTTGTAAACACTATAGCTGCAAGAAACTGCCACATAGTGCGACGAGAATTTATTCACACACTGTATCAAAATGTCAGTATTTAGCGACTTTGAACGAATTTTAAACATAATTTCAATCCTTTACTGAATTGTTTTGTCGCTGAGAGCCATAGCAAAATTATGAAAGGAAACAAGTTTCTCGCTTACTACTTTTCCGCTGTTCATGAACTAAAACTACGGCATTCGAAATGACGTTACAATTTATAATTTCTACACTACAAATTGCAGCTGTAGGAAATTTTACACACGTACAGCTGATTGTACCTTCGAAATTGTATCATAGTACAACACGTAGTTAATGAGATTTGAGCACATAAACAGAAACGTTCGTAGAAAGCCGTCCTATCACGCACCAGGTTTTAATCTATTACATCTTTACTACTTATTGTATTCGCAACAGATTTTACAGACATACAGCACTTATACAAATATATACCTGAAAAATATTCAATTTTACAATGTATAACTCAATAAATATGAGATCTTGCGAATTTTATATGCCATTTGTATTTTGATTGCTATTTTCTTTCTTTGGATACTGCACGTATAATTTTGTGTATTATACAAGACAGCGTTATGTCTTACATATTCTTCGTTAAATATAACATGTTTTTAGAAAAAAATAAATGGACAGAGCGAAAGGGTAGGAGAAATAGTTACTCAAAGCAGGAATAAATAAATAAAAAAATACCCGGGTAACGCCGGGTTTTTAGGTAGTAAGTAATAAAAATCAAATGACATGACTCCTGAGATATCTCTCCCAACCCCTAACTGAATGTAGAAGTCGGAAAGATAAAATAATAAATTAATAAATGCAATAAACCTATCAGCAGATATTAATTAGAGAAAAAGTACACAGGAGAGACAAGAAAATTTGCGAAATAAATTGTTAGAAGGAACCACCACATTTCAAGATGACCATAACTTTCACAGTAGAAGCAACCAGTTATGCTTGTTTGGCGTATGGTGATGGAGACTTCAACACTGAGCTTTGCAATTTTCTCTCAAGATCAAAATGATGCAGCCAAGTGTCATCATCAGTGATTACATTTGAAAGAAGCTCCGGATATTACTCTAACATCAACTTTAACTGCATGCAGACCTCCACGCGAATATCCTTTCGTTCGGGAATCAACAATCTTGAACCGAAAGCCCACAATAACGTCTCATGTGTAATGTTTCTGTCACCAACGTGTGGGTGGCACCCAGTGAAATGTTCAGTATTTCAGAATGTGCTCTTCATTTACAATGACAGAGGCAGTGTTGATGTTCCGCAAGTGCAATAACTGGAACACATGGTACACCTTCCTTTGAAATTGTCTCTTTATACATTTTAAACCACCTTCCAGCTATGCTGCAGGGAAGAAGAGACTCTCCAAATGCCTCCTGTAACATGATATAGGCCTCAGCTGAATTTTTTTAAAAGACGAAAGCATATTGTTTTCGAGTGTTGCCTTCATTGCAGCGGTAGGCGATATTGAACGTGTCTGAACTTGCTTGCCTATACAGGCGGAAACCGGTAATCACAACAACCAGTTTCAATAACCAGTAAGGCGCGATTGTTTCACATTAAGCTAACAGAATATCATAAGATAAAATTTTAGTACGGGTAATTATGACCATAAAAATTATGATCATTCATTATTGAACAGCCAGGTGAGTCACCTAACATTACCGCTGGATATATTTCGTAAACCACAACTAATACTGACGAACCGATTACACAGACCGAACCTGAGGAGAGGGGCTAGTGTAATTGGTTAATACAAACCATAAAAAATGCACGGAAGTATGTTTTTTTAACACAAACCTACGTTTTTATAAATGGAACCCCGTTAGTTTTGTTAGCACATCTGAACATGTAAACAAATACGTAATCATTGCCGTTTGTTGCATTGTAAAATGTTAATTACATCCGGAAATATTGTAACCTAAAGTTGACACTTGAAACCTCCGACGTTCAGTTGCATGTTGTAACAAACAAGGGCCACGGTCGGCGAGCAGTATCTGCAGGGATATGTTTACGATGACGACCGGGTTTACGAGTGTGGCTGTAGTGCACTGTTGTGGTTTGGTCTAGCTGTCGTAGTGTCCGCATGTAGCGCTTGCTGCTATTGTTATTCTGCATTCGTCTTTGCAGGCAGACTAACTGTAGTACACTGTGTTACCAGACGTCTGTGATAGTGTAGTTTTGTAGGAACTCTGACCATGGTGTATTCGAACTCTGAAAAGGTAGAGATAATACTCATCTGTGGCGAGTGTCGACAAAATGCAGCTGAAACCTGCAGAGTGTATGCAGAACGGTACCCGGACAGAGAGCATCCAACGTGCCGCACATTTCAAAACATCTACCGCCAACTGTATGCAACAGGTATGGTCGTAGCACGCAAATGGGTCCGTAAGAGGCCCGTCACAGGAGAAGCGGGTGCAGTTGGTGTGTTAGTTGCTGTTGCCGTGAACCCACACAGGAGTACACGGGACATTGCCAGAGCCGGTGGACTGAGTCAAAGTAGTGTCATGCGCTTACTGCATCATCACCGCTTTAACCCGTTTCATGTGTCACTACATTAGCAATTACATGGTGATGATTTTAATCATCGAGTACAATTCTGTCAATGGGCATTAACAGAGAATGCTTTGCAGTTCTACCTGTTTATCGATGAAGCGGGTTTCACAAACCACAGGGCAGTGAATCTACGGAACATGCATTACTGGTCCGTGGATAATCCTCGCTGGCTCCGACAGGTAGAGCGACAGCGACCGTGGACTATAATGTATGGTGCGAAATCATTGGCGACCCCCTCATTGGTCCTCACTTCATTGCAGGGGCTCAAACAGCTGCAACATACATCGCGTTTCTACAGAATGATCTGCCAACGTCGCTCGAAAATGTCCCACTGGAAACGCGTCTACGTATGTGGTATCAGCATGATGGTGCACCTGCACATTCCGCAATTAACACTAGGTTGACCCTTGACAGGATGTTCGACGGGCGTTTCATAGGACGTGAAGGACGCATAAATTGGCCAGTCCCTTCTCCTGATCTTACACCTCTGGACTTCTTTCAGTGGGGTACGTTAAAGGAGAATGTGTACCGTCATGTGCCTAAAACCTCAGAGGATATGAAACAACGTATTGTGGGAGCCTGCTGTGACATTATACCAGATGTACTGCGGCGTGTACGACATTCATTACACCATAGATTGCAATTGTGTGCAGCAAATGGTGGCTACCACTTTGAACATCTATTGGCCTGATATTTCGAGACACACTCTATTCCACTCCGTAATTGAAAACGGAAACCACGTGTGTACATGTACCTCATCCTTCATGGTAATGTACATGTGCGTCAGTGAAAAAGACCAATAAAGGTGTTAGCATGTGGACGTAATGTGCTGTTCTAGTCTCTTCTGTACCTAAGGTACGTCACCGTTCCCTTTGGATCCCTACTTAATTCGATGCTCTTCATACACACGATCGAGCAGCGGAGGAATGGTACTCAAGCATCAACTTTAGGTTACAATATCTCCGGATGTAATTAACATTTTACAATGCAACAAACGGCACTGATTACGTATTTGCTTATATGTTCAGATGTGCTAACAAAACTAACGGGGTTATGTTAAAAAACGTAGGTTTGTGTTAAAAAACATACTTCCGTGCATTTTTTATGGTTTGTATTAACCAGTTACACTAGCCCCTCTCCTCAAGTTCAATCTGTGGAATCGGTTCGTCAGTATTTCATGTGGTTTACGAAATATATCCAGCGGTAATGTTAGGTGACTCACCCTGTAACTGTTTCACCCTAGATATCTCCGAAACTAGAAGAGGTATTGTGAAACGACTTTCACGGTCATGAAAGTACGACAGGGCTTATGAAAGTAGGTACTATGAGACAGTCTAAAACGTAACGAAATATTATTTTCAACACAAGCTTATGTTTTAAATGGATACCCCATATTATTTCTTAAGCAATCAATAGCATGAAAAACCACAAAAAGAATGGCGTTGGTTGTATTGCGGTGCGTCAATTACGTCCGGAGAAACCGCGAAGCGAAGTTGCCGTTTGGAATACATGAGGCGCGCTGCTAGCGCCTGTCCGAGACTTAACCGCGTGTCTCGCTTGAGTCTCGGGACGCTTTGTGTCGAAAATAATATTTCTTTACATTTTAGACTATCTCATAGCCCCTGTCGTACGTTCATGACCGTGAAAGTCGTTTTTCAATATCTCTTGTACTTTCAGAGATATCTGAGGTAAAACAGTTGAGTGGGACAAAAAATGTTCAAATGTTTGTACAGCTTATGGGACTCGACTACGGGGCCATCAGTCCCTAAACTTACAAACTACCTATGAACTACTTAATACTAAGGACGTCACAAATATCCATGCCCGAGGGGGGATTCGAACCCCCGACCGTAGTGGCCGTGCAGACCGTGACTGGAGCGCCTCAGTCTCCTCGGCCACCGCGGCCGGCGTTGAGTGGGACAGCCTATATATATACAGGGTAAATCACCTAACACTTGCACCGCAATTATTGCGGAAACGAAAAGTGCGATTGATGTGCGGTTTTCACAGAATGGATTGGTAGTCAGGGGCTCATATTTTTAGGCAACAAACATATTGTAATACTACTTAGCAAGTGTATTTTATGCAATCATATAGTTTTTTTAATGGAACTTTGGTTGTTTCTATCATGCACTGAAATTTTTGAAAGCAGCTGTGTACAAGAATTTTGAATGTCATTTTTATCACGTTTAGTTTGGCAGCTACAACCATTCAAAGTTTCGGGGGCGGAGCTGCGACAGCATAGCTGACTGGCCGAGTGGCTAGCCCCTGGGGCACGGCCCACTGTCTCATGACCAACAGCCAGTAGCCTCCACCCCCAAAGCTTTGAACGGTTGTAGCTGTCAAACTAAACGTGATGAAAATGTCATTCAAAATTCTTGTACATAGCGGGTGTCAAAAAATTCCAGTACATGATAGAAACAACCATTTTTCCCATTTGAAAAATTGTATGTTTGCATGAAAAGTACACTTACTGGGGCCGCGGTGGAGTGGCCGTGCGGTCTAAAGCGTCTCGCTGCGGAGCGCGCGGTTGCTCGCCGTGGAGGTTCGAGTCCTCCCTGGGGCATGGGTGTGTGTGTTTGTCCTTAGGTTAGTTTAACTAGTTTAACTAGGACTGATGACCACGCAGTTTGTTCCGATAGATTTACAAACATTTGAACATTTTTACACTTACTAGGTATTTTTACAATCTGTTTATGGACTAACAACACGAGTCCTTGGCTACCAATCCACTCCGTGAAAATCGTACATCAATCGCACTTTCCGTTATTTTGTCAAGTAGGCTCAACCACAGAGATCGTGTAAAAACACTAAAATATGACGCGTTTCAAGGGTCAAGCTCTCATTATCAGGTAAACTATACAAGAATCTTAAAACCTGAGACAATAAAAATCTAAAACGTAATAAAAGAAAACGTGGTCTGGGGTCTCTTTTGAATCTTGACGAAGCACAGTATGCTGAGGACCTTTCTGTTTAGACACGGTTACAAGGGAAGTAACCATGTTTTCTTTTATTACGTTTTAGATTTTTATTGTCTCAGGTTTTAAGATTCTTGTATATTTTATCTGATGATGAGGGCTTGACCCTTGAAACGCGTCATATTTTAGTGTTTTTATACGATCTCTGTGGTTGAACCTACTTGACAAAATAATTAAGTATACAACCGCGACCTCACATCCATTATGGATACAATTAAGCACTTTCCGCATGCGCAATATTTATGGTGCAAGGGTTAGGTGATTCACCCTATATATACACTAGGCACAGTAATATGCCTTAAAGTTACTGTCAATAAGAGAAATCATCAAGATGTCCTAAGGATTAGTGATCGATCTGTATATGAAAATTTGGAATAATGTGTGAAATGTTGCATCATATTTTTTATGAGTTTGTTATAGTGCGCAGAAACTAGTTTGCTCACAAACGTCTTTGGACATGGTAGTCGGTTATAACTGTAGCACGTCGCGTGGTGCGCGTACCTTCTTCTTGGCCTCTATGCTCTTGTCCATGTAGTTGGAGCGGATGGCGTGCCTGGTGAAGGTGTAGGTGGGCGGCTGTGCGGCGTCGGCGTCGCCGTCCGCAGCGGCGGCGGTGGCGGCTGCGGCCTCCTTGTTGGCGGGCAGCAGGCGCGCCGCCTCCGAGCGCAGCAGCGCGCCGCCGCCGCCGCCCCCGCCGCCCCCCGGCGCGCCGCCCCCCGCGTTGGCGCCGGCGGCCGCCACCAGCGACGCGGAGACGCCCGCGTGCAGCGACGTCGCCTTGCGCAGGCTGCAGCCCGAGGGACGCGCCGCCGCGCATCCGTCCGACGGCGACGGCACGCGAACCTGCCAAACCCACAGCAGAGGGCACAGTGCACCAGTGGCGGACTAAGGTTATTGGAGGCCCGGCGCGGCGGGGAAACGAAAGGAGCCCCCCCTCCCCCGTCCACTTGGACATACATGTATTACTATAAAAAAGAATTGGAGGCTCCTTCCAGGACGAGAGGCACGAGACAGTCTGAAAGAATAGCTTTCGAGATTTGGAGGCCCCAGCAGAACAAAATGCTGCCAAGCGTGCTCAAAATAGATAAAAAAAAAAAAAAAAAGAAAAAAAAAGAAAAAAAAATTAAAATAAAAGAAAAAAGAAAAAAGAAAAAAAAAAAAAAAAAAGAAAAAAGAAAGGTCCTTTCCCGATATTTGGAGGCCCCCCTAGACCGGGGCGGGCCGTCCTCCCCCCTTAGACCGCCACTGCAGTGCACGTAAACATTTCACGCTTGCCAGCAACCACTTGCAGTTTTTACTCGTTTTGGGCATTTATTGGCATTCTTAAGGTGTATAAAAGTGTCCTACATGATGGAGTGATACAGTTATCCAACTGAAGAAGGACAATAATTGACGGAAATCTTCGCTAAGGGCACTTCAAATCAATTTGCACATAATTTGAATCTCTATCCGGAAGCTTTTGAATTTTAAGGGGGATAGTGAATACAAAAAGCCTGAAGAAATGATAAAACTGAATAACTGGTACCGGAGTAAAACCCCAAAGATGCTGAAGGCAGGAGGAAAGGAAAATAATCCCATCCACGAAGAACTGGTGCAGACAATGAAATGGAAACAAATTCGGGGAAAATATTACCCTTAGCTCTCTTATCTGGTGAAAGTGATTATTCCACGTGCTGTCATGATGTCAGTACGAAAGGCATTTCGGAAATTGCCAAATCTTGAGTCTGCAATTGTGAATTGGCGTTATGGACACACCATGTTGTTTCGGAAATAAAACAATAACTTTTGAATGGAATGCCAAGTCCACATGAGAATGGAACCACGAATCACGAAGAACAGACGGAGATACTATGAAAACAAAAGACCTATAAAATAGTTCTGATGAACGCGTGCAAGACACGACTAATGAAAAAAACTTGACTGAGTCTGTTGACGTGCTGGATGATATTACTACATCATTCACAGAGGACTCTCTGTACAAACTTTCAACACGCACTGTAGGCCCTCCTTGTGAAAAAACAACCAATGACTCGGTTGCCACCACTGATTCAGGCACGAACGATTTTGCTGCAACAGATGAGACAACGCAACCTTGAAGAACCTTTTTTAGTATGAATACAGTGAAATTAAAAACTGAAGTAAAATAAAAAGAAGAAAAAGACCGGTCGCAAAAAAAATCTACTACCCTGCAACTAGTTGCTGCTTATTTAATTTAACCTTAACCACAATTGGCGACATGGACAATATACTGAATCAACATCAATACTCTGAAAATTACCATATGGTAGCCGCGCTTTTACATCGCTGAAAAGTACTAAATATTACTGCGAAGGCCTAAGTTATTGTTTTACTGAAGTATATAAGATTAATATCTGTTAAAATACTATCTGAAAATCTCGTGTTGTCCGGTTATTTATGTATTCCAGTCTTCTTTTAAGGCAGGAAAGAACATTAGGTTTTAACGTGCCGTCGACATCGTGGTCATTAGAGGTGGAGAACACGATTGCACACCATCAGAGATATGGGAGGAATCCGGCCGTCACCTTTCAAATGAACAATCCCTGCATTTGCCTTGACTGTTTTAGGGAAATCACAGAAAAACCTGGAAGGAGTTGTATTTGAATATTTGAATCGCCGTCTTTCCGAATGCGAGTCGAGTGTGCTACCACGCTCGATTTTCTGCTAGTTCAAGTCCTCCTCTTTTCTCTCTCTGCCCTCCTGCCCATCTCTTCCTTCCTTCCTTTCTGTTCTCCTTCGTCACTTCTCTCAGTCCCTCAGCCCTCTATCTGTCTCTCCCTCTTTCTTCCCCACCTTCCACTATTCCTCCTCCTCCTCCTCCTCCTCCCCTCTTCCCCTGTCTCTCAAATGTTCAAATGTTTGTAAAGCTTATAGGACTTATTGCAAGTGTAATTTTTTCAGCAACTTCAGACATAATCTAAAAACCAAGAATGAAGAAAAGGTTTATGTAGGGATTGAAGTAACACAAATGTAAAGATCCAGAGATGTTATTATCAATTTGTTACTTTGAATTCCATTCTAAACGTTAGAACCATCTCGAGTAGCATAAGAATTAATTTCAGTGGAAATGTAATCCAATGCTGCTTCAGAAAGTTTAGTGTCTTTTTTGTAACTGATTGATCCATGTCTGTCTGTTATTTACTATTACATTATTTACTGATTCTATATATAACTCTATCTTACGATCCTCATTTAGTATCTTATCCATTCTCGTAACATCACACCTTAAAATTTTATTTCTGTTGACTGCATTTTGCTCAGTTGTTTTTGAGTTGGCACCCAGGTTTCGCTGCCGGAAAGCCATGAGGCAAAGCAATTACTTCACAAAATCTCAGTTTCGTATCCATCGAAATTTCATCGCGCTAAATGAACTATTATAAAAGCATGCTACTCTCCTTTGGATCTTCTATATTTCCTTCGATCATTCCTATAAGGTACGAATCCCATACTGATGAGTGTATTGTAAACTACATCCTTTGTTGTTGGACTGAACTAAATCAGGATTCTCCTAACGAATCTTACAAGGGGAGGCCGCCAATTGTGAAATTCAGATTCGGTTCATACTGCGCATAATAAAAGCTCATGGCCGGAGGTGTAATTTGGCAAAGCAGCAAGATGCACTTCTCAGCCGTTGTCGAGAATATAGACAATTAAAAAAAACCGTTACGGTGAAATACTCTCTACGATTAATAAATTTCTACAGCTGCGTGGCGCAGCGGTAAGCACTTGGGTTGGTAATCCGAAAGTCGAAAGTCGCCGGATCGAATCTCGCAGCATAAATTTTTATTTATTTATTTATTTATTTATTTATTTTTTTTTTTTTTTTTTTTTGGAGAACCATAGAAATGTGGAAAGCAGAAAACAGCACGACTTCGAGCACATCTGATAAACGATGCGTTTTCAAAAGGACAATTGTTTTTAAATTATCTTTTGGGAAACACACCTGACTGACATTCTGTAACATTGTTCTATCGTTCGTCAGTTTTTGGAATATCGTTTATACTTCTTCCGTTAACTATTCGTGGTAAACAATAATGTTCGAAGTCACCAGTTGCATATAATAAGTTGTTTGAAAGTTGTTTGTCGTGGAAAAACTGGCGACTTAGAACATTATATATATATATATATATATATATATATATATATATATATATATATATATATATAACTTGTACAAAAGCCAGACCGCAGTTATTAGACTCGAAGGGCATGAAAGGGAAGCATCAGTTGGGAAGGGAGTAAGACAGGGTTGTAGCCTTTCTCCAATGTTGTTCAATTTGTACATTGAGCAAGCTATAAAGAAAAGCAAGGAGAAATTTGGTGAAGGAATTAAACTTCAAGGGGAAGAATTAAAAACATTGCGTTTTGCCGACGACATAGTAATTCTGTCAGATACAGCAAAGGACCTGGAAGAGCAACTGAACGGAATGGACAGTGTGCTGAAAGGTGCTTATGAGATGAACATTAACAAGAGCAAAACTAGGGTAATGGAGTGCAGTACAGAGGATATAAAATGCAGAATGGCTGTGGGAAGAAAAGCATTTTTGAAAAAGAGAAATTTGCTAACATCGAATATTAATTTAAGTGTAAGGAAGTATTTTCTGAAGGCATTTGTGTGGAGTGTTGCCTTGTATGGGAGTGAAACATGGGCGATAAGCTGTGCGGACAGAAAGAGGATAGAGGCTTTTGAAATGTGGTGCTACAGAAGAATGCTGAAGATTAGGTGGATAGATCGCATAACTAATGAAGAGGTACTGAACAGAATTGGTGAGGAAAGGAATTTTTGGCATACCCTGACTGAAGACTGAAAGAAGGGATCGCTTGGTAGGACACATTCTTAGACATCGTAAATTTAGTATTGGAAGGAAGTGTGTGGGGTAAAACAGATTCAAGTGTATGTGGGTTGTCGTTCTTATGAGAAGATGAAAAGGCTTGATCAGGATAAGGTATTGTGGGGAGCTGCATCAAACCAGTCTCCGGACTGAAGACCGTAACAATATATATATATATATATATATATATATATATATATATATATATATATATATATATATATATATTTGAATTACAAAAAACAAATAATAAAAAAAAGTTGCATGCCGCGATATTCGATCCAGCGACCTTCGGATTACGGACCCGAGCGCTTACCCCTGCGCCACGCCTCTGCACAATATATATCGTAGAGAGTATTTCACCGTAACGGCTTTATTTAATTGTCGATTTTCTCGACAACGGCTGAGAAGTGCATCTTGGTGCTTTGCCAAATTACACCACTGGCCATGAGCTTTCATTATGCGCAGTGTGAATCGAATCTGAATTTCACAATTGGCGGCCTCCCCTTGTTAGATCGGAAGCTGCCTTAGCCACAATTAATTTTATGTGGTCAGTCCACTTCAAATTGCTCTTTACTTCTATTCCCAAACTTTTACGAAGTAACTGATTCCACTGATTGTTCTGCAATCCTGTAATCATACAGTAAAAGCTCTTTCTTTCTTTCTCCGTGTTCGCAATATGCTACTTTCATTTATCAGCCAGAGATGAAGGGCAACCTTAATTCATTCGAGAAATCAGCGTTTGCAAATGAATTTTATTACGAGGCCCGGTTTCGGTTATCTAAATTGCCATCATTTGCCCGATAAGGCCAGTACATTCGTTAAGCCCGATGAGTAGTTGCATTTCTTTACATCTGCATATTCATATAGAAGTTCCTAAATTTGTATTGCTGCTGTACATGTATAAGATTTATTGTTTCTGTTTCTACATATTTTGATAGTTAAAACGCCTTTTTCATATTTTCGCGTTAGGTTGTGTATTCATGAATGTTTGTTTCATATTATAGTTGCAGAACTGAAATATTTATATGTAACAGGTTCCCTACTCCATTGTCAATACATCTCTAGACCGATAAATAAGGTCACTTCTTGACCTATACCGACAAAGGTGTCGCAGTGTTATCACAATGTACTGGAATTTGGGAGAAGGCGATTCAAACCCAAATCCAGCCATCCGCGATTTCCCTAAAGTCCTCCAGGCAAATACGGAGATAGTTCCTTTCAAAGGGCACGGCCGATTGCCTTCCACATTCATAACAAAATCTATCCTATCCGAACGTGTGCTCCGTTTCTAATGAACATGATATCAACGAAACGTTAAAACCTAATTTTCCTTCCTTCCTTTCTGTACCTCTGAACAGGGCACGAAGTGCCGAAACCGGTTAGAAATTAGTGTTTTAATTGTGCAGTTGGTTGAGACAGTTTCCAAGGATGGGCAAAATAGTTTTATAAGACTGTTCTAAAGCAAAAATCGACAGTGATAAAACTATCGCTCGATCGTAGTTCATGTTATAAATTACAGTTTAAGTTGAAATATTTCGAAAGTTTCTCATAAATATATGAATATTTTATATAGATGTTGACGTTTTTATTGTTTGGTAAAATTAATTATTTCGACGAACCTTGTTACAAATAAGATTTTATTTAAAGAAGTATTTGACGTTTCCCATCATTTGGACTTTTTCCTCAGGCAGATTAAGATGAAAAGGATCAATAAAATTTGTTTGGATAAGCTGGTTTAAGTAGTTTGTAAGTCTAGGGACCGATGACGAAAGTAGTGTACAAACATTTAAACTTTTGAACATTCTTACATCTCTTTCTCTCTCTCTCTCACTGAGATGTATGCGCGAGTATGTTTATGTGTGTGTGTGTGTGTGTGTGTGTGTGTGTGCGTGTGCGTGTGTGTGAAACTGGGAGAATAGAAGAGTTATTTGAAGTATGCTGCAACTTCTTCAGAGGCCTTCATGGAGTTATAGGTTTTAGGTTTGAAATACCAGTAAGTAGCACCCGAGATACTGGTCTGCCAGAGAGACAGAGGGAGAAATAGATAGATAGATAGAGAGAGAGAGAGAGAGAGAGAGAGAGAGAGAGAGAGAGAGAGAGAGAGAGAGAGAGGATGCACTGTTCTGAGTTTAGCAACAGGTGCAGAGTTTGCAACAGGTGTCTTGCATTCGTTTCTGTCAGATAACGTAATAGAAGATTCAGTACAGTTCGTTTGGAATTGCTATCCTAGTTTTGTTCTCATGACTTGAGCAAACCATTCTGTTTAATAATGTCAGTTTGTTTTTACGATTACAGTAAGAGAGTCTCTCACTGTAACGAACAGAGCTGTCACGTTTTGAATATCCTGAAGTCACTGGGAGTTTATTTACATGTTACATGGCGATCCATTTGTCTCACTTTGTCCTGAAAGAATGATAATTGAATTTGGTTTTTTGGTAACAGCTGTAAAAATGAGGGATATTATAGTTTTCATCGTCTTACTAAGACGCATTGCTCTTTACATATTCGTTTGTTTTCCAAATTTTTATCATCTTTTTTGATAAATATACTGATTCTTTCCAACAGCTCACCACATGTCATCTTTGTAATGGAGAGGCTTGCACTGAGTTCTGACTAATCTCGTAGAACACCTTTGGGATATTTTGGAACGCAGACTTCGTGCCAGGCCTTACCGACCTACATCGATACCTCTCTTCAGTGCAGCACTCCGTGAAGAATCGGCTGTCATTCCCGAAGAAACTTTCCCGCACCTGACTGAACGTATACATGCGAGAGTGGAAGCTGTAATCAAGGCTAAGGATGGTCCAACACCATATTGAATTCGAACATTATCGATGGAGGGCGCCATGAACCTATAAGTCGTTTTCAGCGAAGTTTCGAGATACTTTTGATCACATAGTGTACGTCTGCAGTTCTCTGTATATATACAGGGTGTTTCAATAAGTGTGTTTGCCTCTGTAACTTATAAAATAATAAGTGACGGGAAATTTTAATGGAGTAGGTCAAAACAAGGAATGTTACACTTTCTGCGGAACTATGAACATAGTTTATTGTATCATTTTCCAAAGAGTTACAGCACAAAGACATAATTTTTTAAATGGAACAAAAGTTTCTTCTATCGTGCATTGGATTAGTTGAAACCAGATGCGTCCAAATCAATTTGAACTACATTCCTATCACTGTTAGTTTGGGAGCTACAACCCTTCAAAGTTTCAGGGGCAGATACCACAAACGCTGCGCATATCTAAAGGATCGTGTTTATGTCACTGAGCCCACATCCACAGATGATCTAAAACGGCCCATCGAGGACGCATGTCGCTCCGTCACACCGGCGATGTTACATCTCGTCCGCAAATCCTTTAGACGGCGCATTGCATTATGCATAGAGGAACATGGACACACACATTTGAAGATCTCATGTAAATCAACTTCCCACCGCCATAACATGCATCACCCACCACGCAGCCGTGTATTATGTACAGCGTGTGGTATCTGCCCCTGACACTTTGAAGGGTTGTAGCTCCCAAACTAACTGTAATAGGAATGTAGTTTAAATTGATTTGGACGCAGCTGGTTTCAACGATTCCAAAGCACGATAGAAAAAAAAACTATTGTTCCATTTAAAAAATTATATCTTTTTGCTGTAACTCTTTGGAAAATGATACAATAAACTATGTTCATAGCTCCGCAAAAAGTGTAACATTTCTTGTGTTGACCTACCGCATTAAAATTTCCCGTGACCTGTTATTTTATAAGTTACAGAGGCAAACACAATTAGTGAAACACCCTCTATATATACGAACGTTTACAGGTTGTAGGGGTTACGCAGACATGAAGAGATTTTGACAAGACAGACTTAGAGATATTCACAATGAAGATACAATTACACACAGCCTGACTGAATTCGAGTGAATTGAAAACCATATAAGCTGTGTTGGCAGTCTGCAGTTTTTACGGAAATGAAACCAAACCTTGAAGTGAATTTCAAGATAAAAATTGCCATTCATGCACGGTACGCTGGTAAGGAGCCTTGCGGTTCCAAAGAAACAAGCGCTCGTGAGGCCTCACCATGAACCAGAGGCGCGGCGGGGTCTGCTTGTCGCAGAGCGCGGTGGTTCGCGCGGCTGCCCGCGGCGTCGCCACCAGCTGCGGCGTCGGCACGCCCCCGTCGGTCGCCGTGGACAGGCTGCGGCCCATGCACCGCTCTGTCGACTCTGCAAAACGACAGACGAGGCCATGAGATCACCAGTCAAGGCGTAACAAAGCGCAGAGGGAGGGCCGACCAATCGCTGCGCACTGGGCAGAGGTGCGGAAGTGCTGCACAGGCCGCGGTGGCGTAGCTGTCACCAAGGGCCCCGGGGCATAAATGACATTGAGGCCCTCCTTAAACTAAAACTACACAGATACAAAACTGCTTCAACATCAGCACCTTACCAAAATGTTCAAGTGTTTGTAAAGTCTATGGGACTTTATAAAGGTGAATAGATGGGGCATATCAGCTTTCAGATAATTGTAGAACGACATGTTGACCATAGCTGTTTATTAATTCTCATTGCTACCGGTTTCGGTTTTGTACCATTGTCAAGCGTTAGCAGAGATTAGCTAATATGTTAAGCTATTAGCTAATCTCTGCTAACGCTTGACAATTGTACCAAACCGAAACCGGTAGCATTGAGAATTAATAAACAGCTATGGTCAACATGTCGTTCTACAATTCTATGGGACTTAAACTACTTATGAACTACTTACGAACTAGGACGGCACAAATATCCATGCCTGAGGGGGGATTCGAACCCCCGACCGTAGTGGCCGTGCAGACCGTGACTGGAGCGCCTTAGTCTCCTCGGCCACCGCGGCCGGCAGCACCTTACCACCCACTGGCATACATAATAAGGCAAACCTAATTACTACTAAGTAAATTATTATGTGTCACGCAGCAGATAATAATTAATTGTTCTCTCCAATGTAATTACAACAGTGAAAATTTGATTGTCCGTTATGCTTTCACGCAAAAATTACTGCGTGGATTTGGATTAAATTTTGCGGAGGGTTAGAGTTGACCGGCCAAGCGGTGTGCGGCGCGCCAGTCACAGTCTTCACGGCCGCTACGGTCGGGGGTTCGAATCGCCTCTCGGGTATGGATGTTTGCGTCGTCTTTACTTTAAGTTAGTTCATAAGTAGTTTGCAAGTTTAGGGACTGATGACCCTGCAGTTAAGTCCCTTAAGCTTAACAAACATTCGAACATTCGGTTAGAGTTGGACCTGGGTAGGACATACAGATAAAACAACCCCATGGGATAGTTTTCGAAGTTGCTCCATACTAGGCGAATGTAGTTGCTGGCAGAAGCTTCACTGATGACGCGCCGCCGGCCCCGGTGGCCGAGGTGACTGAGGCGCTCCAGTCACGGTCAGCACGGCCACTACGGTCGGGGATTCGAATCCCCCCTCGGGCATGGATATTTGTGCCGTCCTAGTTAGTAAGTAGTTCATAAGTAGTTTGTAAGTTTAGGGACTGATGACCCCGTAGTTAAGTCCCATAAGCTATACAAACATTTGAACATTTGATTTTTTTTTATGACGCACCGATCAATAATACAATCCAAAAGACCATCCACTATGCATATTTTCTCTTCTTCCTGCACGAATTTCAGAGTGCAATTGGTTACAGCACTTCATTGGGATCTATGGTTAAGAAACACTCCCTTGGGGAATTCATTACACAGTTGAGTTACTATAACAATACCGTTCTTTAATAATACATCGTAGGGACTTCAAATGTGGTCATACCGTGTATTGTCAAACACACTGCTAGTAATTCAGCGCTATTGACTGTTATTTCGCAAAGATTGGCAGCCATGGCAACTCAGACTTCAACCGACGCTAATAATGGCTGGGTCCATGTCTTTGCGGAAAAGTGATATACAAGCAACAGACCTTGTAATGTTTATATTCTGACGTGGATTAATGTTTGGATTGCACTTCGTGCGTTTGAGATTTTTTGGTCAGGGTTCAAAAAGTTAAAAGACGAAAATCCTTAATTCGACCAAAATATTATTTACACTATAACGTCGATTATCCGAAGTAATTTGGGGACATGGATGTTCGTAAAACCGGTTTATTCGGATAATCGAACTATAGACTTGTATTTGACAATAAGAAGTTTATGCAGTATTTGGAGACGCTCGATCGTTCACACTGTCCGGAGTACCACGCCGTAACACTTGCAGGCTCAGCTGTTGCTGTGAGCAGCTTTGATGCTGCCGTTACTTCTGCTGCTACGCCGACTGAATTGTACACAGCGACTGGTGGCTTGGCCGGTCAGCAGCGCCACAGAGAGGCGTCTTGTGAAGGCCCCATTAGAAGCAACGTTCCGCCACCCGATGGTCCATTGCGGCTACTGTGGGAAAGTTTGTTTGAGGGGAGGGGGAGGTGATGGACGTTACGACGGGAGAGTAAAATAAAATTTAAAATTCGACGCTCTACTGATTTTTCGAACGTCGTTTACTAAGGCCGAGGGGCCCCTTGAGGTCGGGGGCCCCGGGGCACTGCCCCGCCTAGTCCTATGATAGCTACGCCACTGCACAGGTGTGCACATGTGATGCAGCGAACAACAGCGACGTCTGTTATTAGACACGTGTACATAACGAACGGCGACGGCCCCACTTCCTGGTTTATGCGGTACAAGCAAGAGCGCAGCACACCCAGTCTAGTTTACACCTGGTGACACCTTTGGGTAGAAATATTTACTAAACGTGCGGATACGGCTGCGGAGTGCACGACGTGTCCCGGAAGTTGCACTTTAGAAGCAGCACCGCACACGTGCAGAATTCATGGCCGACTCTGGCACAGGATATCGTGCTTCATAGGGCATCGGCCACCGTAGACTGTGACTTCATAACCATACACCAAGGCCCCAGTGCTAATTAATATAGCTGTGTAAGACACTAGAAAGCGATACCAGCAAGCTTCAGAACGAAAATGGAAAACAGAAACGATAAAATTCAAACACACATTTGCTTGGATTAATACTTGTTTCATATATCATATACACAACATTTCGTAATGATGTGGAACTTTTCAGTTTTGTAAATGGTGTCTGTAGGCCTAGTTGACAATAGATTAAGAATTTTTTAATTTTCCATTTTAAATTTTCTTTTTTTTCTTTTTTTAAATTTTTAAAATTCTTTTTATTTATTTTTTAAGTGTCATCTAAAAAATCATCTTAAATGTAAAAGCAGGTGCCATTCAGAAATTCCTTTAATTTCTCTTTAAATACCACCTGGCAATCTGTCAGATTTTTGATGCTAGTTGGTAAGTGATCCAAGACTTAACCTTGAATAGTGAATATCACACTTTCTCCTATTTTGTTGTAGCTATGCACACTGCTATTACTTTTGAATTCGGACGGATTGTTAGTAACGAATTTCAGAAGTAAATATATATATTGTGAAGCTACAGTGACTATCTCTAGATCCTTAAGTAAATGTCTCCAGGATGCTCTTGGGTGGGCTCCAGCAATTATTACACGCTTTTGTGCAATACATTTTTTTTTTTACTAAATTTTGAATTGCCCCAGAATATGATGCCATATGAAAGCAGTGAATGAAAATAGGCATGGTAAGCTAATTTACTGAGAAGTATACCACCAAATTTTGCAATGACCCTGATAGTATAAGTAGCTGAACCCAAACGTTTCAGCAGATCTTCAATGTGTTTCTTTTAGTTCAATCTCTCATCAATGCAAACGCCTAAAATTTTTGAATATTCTACCGTAGCTACAGATTTATGTTCAAAGTCTGTATTTATTAATGGTGTCATGTCATTTACTGTATGAAACTGTATATACTCGGTTTTATCAAAGTTTAATAAGAGTCCATTTGTAAAGAACCATTTAACAATTTTCTGAAAAACATCATTTACAATTTCATCAGTTAATTCCTGTTTCTCAAGTGCGATAGCTATATTTGTATCGTCAGCAAAAAGAACTAGCTTAGCATCTTCTTGAATATGGAATGGCAAGTCATTAATATATACTAAGAACAACAAAGGACCCAAGACCGAACCTTGTTGGAACCCATTTTTGATAACTCTCTTTATAGAGGAATTAATTGTTTCTCCTGTATTATGTGATCTGCTTATTTCAACTTTCTGCACTCTTCCAATTAAGTATGATTTAAACCTTTTGTGCATTGTCGCACTCATACCACAATACTTAAGTTTAACTAGTAGAATCTCATGATTTAAACAATCAAAAGCCTTTGAATGATCTCAAAATATCCCAACTGGTGATGACGGGTTATTCAAAGCATTTAATATTTTATGTGAAGGTATATATTGCATTTTCTATTGAAAAACCAAACTGATATCTTGTGAGAACTATTTTTTTACTAATATGTGAAGCTACACGATAATACATAAGTTTTTCAAAAAAAATCTGGATAAAGCTGTCAGAAGTGAGATGGGGCGGTAGACATCAGACGTACCTTCTTTCTTATGCAAAGGTTTAACGATAGCATATTTCAGTCTATTCGGGAAAATACCCTGCTTTAAAGAGCTATTACATATATGACTAAGAATTCCATGTGACCTTTTGCTCATGAGAGAGTTTCTGATTTTCCTAATTTTTGAAGGAGATGTGGGTGGAATTTCAATTTTTTTCAAATTGTGGAGGTATGGCCTCTTCCATTAATTGCCTTGATCCTTCTAATGAAAATTTAGATCCTATTTTCTCTAAAACATTTAAAAAGTAATCATTAAAAATGTTTTCAACTTCTGACTTTTTGTTACTAAAGTTTTCATTTGTTTTAATGGTAACACCCACTTCCTGTGCACGTGGTTACCCTGCCTTCCTTTTGATAATATTCCAAATTGTTTTAATTTTATTATCATAGGAATTAATCTCAGATATGATGAACATGCTTCTGGATTTTTTAATAACTTTTCTTAATGTATCACAGTAGTTTTTATAATATTTGATTGTTTCTGTGTTATTCTTGAAGATATAGTTCCCCTTTTTCTGTTACACGATATTATTATTCCTTCAGTAAGGCATGGTTTTTGCATTGTTTCTTACAATTATATGTAACTAATTTCTTGGGGAAGCAGTTTTCAAATACCCTTACAAATGTGTCATGAAAGAAGGTATATTTTACATTGACATCAGGTTCCTTATAAACTTCATCCTATTCTAACTGCTGTAGGCTTTCTTTAAAATTTCTAGATGTTAGGTCATTAATCGAGCACAACGCAATTTCATTAGAAGCCGCTTGTGGGGTACAGTGTCAAAAGCCTTCCGGAAATCCAGAAATATGGAATTGATTTGAAATCCCTTGTCGATGGCACTTAACACTTCATGTGAATAAAGGGCAAGCTGTGTTTCGCAAGAGCGATACTTTCTGAATCCGTGTTGACTACTGGTTAATAGGTCGTTCACTTCGAGGTGGTTCATAATATTCGAACAAAGTATATGTTCCAAAATCCTACTGCAAATCGACGTCAATGAGATAGGCCTTTAATTTTGGGGATCACTCCTATTGCCTTTCTTGAATATTGGTGTAACTTGGGCAACTTTCCAGTCTCTGGTGATCGGTTGTAAATTATAGCTAAGTACGGAGCTATTGTATCAACATACTGTGAGAGGAATCTAGTTGATATACAATCTGGCCCGGAAGATTTGTTTTTGTTTAGTGACTTAAGTTGTTTTACTACTCCAGGAACATCTGCTTCTAAGTTTCGCATGCTGGCAGCTGTTCTTGGATTGAATACTGGAGTGTTCACTTCGTCTTCTTTGGTGAACGAATTTCGGAAAGCTGTGTTTAGTAATTCTGCCTTAGCAGTACTGTCATCAGTAGTATTACCATTGCTATCGCGTAGTGAAGGTATTTTTTGTGTTTTGCTCCTAGTGTACTTCACATATGACCAGAATTTCTTTGGATTTTCTGCAAGATTACGAGACAGTATTTATTTGTGGTGACTACTATAAGATTCTCGCATTGAAGTTACTGTTACTAAATGTGCACCATGATCAGAAAGACGATTTTCAACAGGACAATCTTTTAAGTTGTTAAACGTATCTTGGTCTATAAAAAGTTATCTGTCAATATACTGCCCGAGTAGGAAA
The DNA here is from genome assembly GCA_026315105.1 of Locusta migratoria. NCBI lineage: Eukaryota > Metazoa > Arthropoda > Insecta > Orthoptera > Acrididae > Locusta > Locusta migratoria. The sequence continues at coordinate 338,469,164 of CM048746.1, read as the reverse complement.
AATCAATAATAGATGACAGATTGTATGAGCGAAGTAAGACGTCCAGGTCATTCTTCCTATTACACTCTTTCAGTGAATCAACATTAAAATCTCGACCAATAATAATTTGCTTCCCCCTATCTGACAGGTAGCACAACAAGGCATCTAAGTTTTCCAGAAATAACTGGAAGTTCCCTGAAGGGGGCCTATATACTGTGACAACTATAAGAGTCATTATTGAGTTTAAGCTGACAGACACATGCTTCAATATGTTGCTCTACACAAACCTTTTTTGTTTCTAAATTTTTTACACTGTGATAGTTTTTGACACATGCTGCTCGGGGCATTTATTTTTCACATTTGTCCGACGATTGATTGTGCGTAATTATATACTTTAGTAACCACTCCTATGTTAACATTGGACTAAACGGTCAGGTATTATTTATTTGAGTCAGAAGTACCTCAAATGGGTATACAGAATGAAAAATCACATAACAATTCGAAACACATAAAATTAATAAACTAAACAGATTAAGTTGTTACAGATTGAAGCACAGTAAACCAAAAGGTTTAACATATACATAACTATCAATGAAACTAATGGTTAGTTGGGCGATCTGGAATAAATTTACACAAGTTTACAGCCAATATCGCGTTTTATTCATTCAGATGACCGGTTTCAACGTTTCTTAGACGTCATCTTTTGATCTTTAGACATAAAGTCTTTAGAAAAGAAATGCATTTGCTATTACGTTAGGTAAACGCCGTTCTTTTGAAAAGACTTTGTATTTAATACATCAGAAGATGACGTCTAAGACACGTTGAAACCGATCATCCGAATAAATAAAACTATATTTTAGCTGGAAAATTGTGTAAATATATATAATTTACAGTATTTAAACGAGTTACGACCAGTATTTGGCTACGTTGACTGCGTTGTTGTCAGCCAGGGCAAGTTAGAAGTCTGTACAAGAGTCGACACTTCAGAATATGGGCCGAAGTTTGCTCTTCGCCATACTCACATAATGTGTATTCATCTTGCGCACTGCTCCATTTCTTCAGGTTGTCCTCAGATCTTACACCGCCAGAGTGTAGTCTGTTTAAGGACTTCCATGTGCAGCATCCTTCTTGGTGGCTAGGTGGACGAGTTTCGTCAGTTTCGACTAGTTTCGGATGGTCATGGTACTATGTCAACTGGAACAGAGGACTCTAAGAATCTCTTCTTGGCCGTCTGGGTATTGGTGGCGGATGATCACGCAGGGGGTGGACTGGGATTATGCAGGCCTTTTGTCTCTTGTTATTGGCAGCAATCTCACGTCTAATATGAGGTGAGGCTATGCCTCCGAGTGAGTACAGCTTCTGTATTCGTATTGGCTTCAGGCAGTTTGTGACTAGCCTGCAGGTTTCAATCAGTGCCTTTTCACTTTTTCACTGTAGGCAGATGGTTCCACACTGGACCGGAATAATCAGCAGCAGGGTAGCAGAGTGTCAGAGTAATTTTCCTTACTGTCTATGGACAGGTTAATAAAGTCACTCAGTTGTCACTAATTATTTTACTTGTTCACTGGCGCCATAGTCACTAGCTTTACCAGTTGTACAAAAATCTGGGTGATGAGTATCATAGCCGCACGGGAATGACAATGTGGTCTGGGGCGCCACGTTACGGATCTTACGGGCCGCTCGCCTAGAAGGTTCTATCCCTCCCTCGGGCATTGTGTGTGTCTGTTGTCCTTAATTTCAGCTGGTTTAAGTATTTCGTAAGTATAGGGATCGATAACTTCAGCTATATGGAACCTTAGGTTTACATACATTTGAACATTTTGAAAAGTGTCATGGAAACACCGAAATAACAGAATACTGCTGCACCAAACAGATCTAATAAATGTTCCTAATTTACAGATGCAACGGTACCGGAATACACTGGACGTTCACATTAGAAAGTGTATAAGAGGGAGTAACAATAGCATGGTAGGGGACTGTAAACGGAGCTATTAAATGTTACGCAAATATTATACGTGTCAATTACTGAAGGTTTACTGATTTCGAAATATTTTTCAACGGCCTTGAAAGTGTGCTTAGAAATAACAATAAAAAGTCTTTGTACAATAAGCAACATATTGAGGGAATATTGTGTAATTGTCCTGACTATTTACTCTAGCAATAAAATTGGCTCTAAAAGTATGTAATCATGCTTAATCAGACGCTCCGAGCAGGACTTGTACACAGCTCTACGTGCCAGCCAAGCGCCTTGACAATTGCACCACGATGAATCGTGCAACAATGTATTAATAATGAACAAGTGTTTGAGTTACGCCTAGAAATCTGATTTCGATTTTTGTGGAAATCAGACCCCATTGGTGGTCGGGAAGAATACCCTCACAACATACCTGCGACCCATCACAATCCGTTTGTACTATACTTGGCGTTACCCTTGTTAGAGCACTACGTTCTGGTTCAGGTTTTAATGACTAGGAAAGAACTAGCGTTGTTCAACAGTCTTATCATGTAGCTGCTGCGAAATCAAAGAAAGCTCTTCATAAATTTACATCAAATAAAAGTCTAATCAATAACCAACAGATGAACTAAGACAAAACGATTCTAAGAAGTGTACGATGAGATTTGAAGTTTTATCAACCGATCTAAAAAATCCTATTTTTGATAAAAGCCGTCACAGTGCATGTGTAGGCGCTTTGCAGTTGCGCAGTAGACGCTGGGGACGAGGCAACTGCTTTTGTTTCAGTAGTGGTAACCGAGCTTGTGTTAAACAAGGTAAGTCTCTATATCTTGCATGGAAAGTTACGGTTAGTTATTAGATGTTACTAAATAGTGAAATATTTTTAAATATCTGAGTAGCTGCACGAACAGTAACTTCTATTGGGTGCTAGTGATGTAGAGGATTTCTTTTAAAATCTCTGATTAGGCCTAAGTTTAATCCTTACAAATAATGATTTAATTTAAAATGTAAGTCAGTGTTTTTACAATATTTGATACTTATTGTGTTGACTGTGGTAGGGAAATTAGGAATAAAAGCTAATGATGTTGAGAATTTCTTTTGAATAACTCTGATAGGCCTAAGTTTAATCTTTAAAAATAATTTAAAATTTAATTCAGTTTACTGATATAATAAAAATAAAGGATTGTTTGCCAATTCCTCAGTGTTTATTTTTATTCCTCAATTGTTACAAACAGAGACTAAAATTTTAACATATTTTATTTAAAAAACTAGATGACCCAGTGAACTTCATATCTCTTACCTCTTAATATAAACCATATTAATTTAAATCATATGTATTTTAGACCCAGTAGCTTTATAAATGCATCATCAGATAGTCTAAGTATCGGCTCGATAGTGGGCGGAAAGAATGGGAAAATGACACACACATGTTCACGTCACATTCGTGGAAGTTCAGGGAAGATTTAAACGGTGATAAAATATGGAATAATCGCGAGGAAAATTTAGATTTAAATTAATATGGTTTATATTAAGAGGTAAGTGATACGTAGTTCACCGAGTCATCTAGTCATCTAGTCGACCCTGCAATGCTTCCCAATTGCTAATATGTATATACTCTTGCTTTGAACTTCAAATGCGCAAAATTTTATCGCAATCGTACGAATGAAATTGATATCCCAAAGAAAAGAGCTTTTCCAGTTTTCCACAAATTTTCCTGTTTTCTGGCCAACTATTCCAAACCTTTACTTCACTCAAACCATCCTCTCGCTTTGAACGTCTATGCAAAATCTTATCGCAATCAGATGAATGGTATTGATATTTCATAGAAAACTCTCTTTCTATTCTTTCTCAATTTTTCCATTTTCCGGGAAACTTTTCCAAATTTTTATTTCATAAGAACGGTACTCTTTCTTTGAACGTCAAATATGCAAAACTTTATCACAATCAGACGAATGACATTGATATCCCATTGAAAAAAGCTCTTTCAGTTTGTCGCGAATTTTAAAATTTACCGGGTAACTTTCCCAAATTTTTATTTCATAAGAACGTTCATCTTTCATTGAACGTCAAATGATCAAAATTTTATCGCAATCGGATGAACTGTTCTCAACTTATAGTGTTGAGTACCATTAGAAACACATTGAAAAAGGAACTTCGTTCGGACTGATGACCCCGTAGTTAAGTCCCATAAGCTTAACAAACATAACATTAACTTCGTTGGAATTTTGCGACTTTTGTTTTAAACTGACCCTATTTGTTTTTCACTGAAAACTTTTCCAAGACCATACGGAACAAAACATAAAAGGAATTACCCCTCTCCGTCGTGCGAACAGTCAGTTATAGTGCTGAATTCAATCAAAAACACATTCAAAAACGCACTTTCAGTTTTTCTGAATTTTTTTCCAATTTTCCGGGAGATTTTACGAAAAATTTATTTCATACTAATTTTGTCCTGCCAAGCCGTACTCACGTGACGCTCTTACAACCATGTGACAATTGATTTTTATTTATAGAAAAAGAAATCGCTTTCGGGTTTTCCTAAATTTTCCTACTTTCCGGGCTGCCTTTTCCAGACTTTTCTTTGATCCGAACCTTCCTCTTGCTTTCAACATGAAATGTACAAAATTTTATTGCAACTGGACGAACGGTATTGATAGCTCACTGGAAAAAGCTGTTTCAGTTTTCCCGATTTTCCTCTATTTCCGGACAACTTGTCCATATTTATCACCGTTTAAACCTTTTCTGGACTTACACGAATATTTTGAGACTAAAATTAGCCAAATCGGTTCAGCCGTTCTCGAGTTTTAGCGAGACTAACGAACAGCAATATATATATATATATATATATATATATATATATATATATATATATATATATATATATATATATATATATATATTGTAAATTTTAACAAATATCATCATGTGGCATGTCACTCATAAGAGCGCGGCATCTCACCCTTCGCCTAAAGGATAGATGCCGCCCTGTGAGGTTTTCCAAACGATAAAATATCAAGGCGAATGAGTGCATGTAAAATTCTCAAAAAATTATATTTTGAGGAAAACTGGTTTGTTTACTTGTAAAAGAAATGATTCTGACTTAAGTGCATTATGGAATTTTTATCAATGTGCGCTGTCTCTCCCGGATTTACCCTGTAGGGGAGCCTTGGCAATTTTATACGTATTTAACAGGGAACAATGTGGCAGAATTAAAGAATGTGGTGTGGAGGGAAACGTGATCAAAGACAGTCCGTATAGTCTCTTTGTCCGTAACGCTGTGGTAGCTGAGCGGTTTAAACCGTCAGAGTAGTAAGCAGCAGGTGCCGGGTCCCAGTCGCGGCCAAAGCACGAATTTTAGTTCAACGCCTTTCCTTATATTCAATACTTTATTCAGTGTTAAAATGTTTGTAAACCTATGGGACGAAACGGCAGTGGTAGTCAGTCCCTTACATTTAAAATGGAATGAAACTTTTACTCTGCAACGGAGTGTGCGCTGATATGAAACTTCCTGGCAGATTAAAGTTGTGCGCCGGAACCGGAACTCGAACCTGGGACCTTTGCCTTTCGCGGGCAAGCGCTCTACCACTGAGCTATCCCGACACGACTTATGGTGTGCCCTCTGTACTTACTTCCGCCAGTACCTCGCCTCCTACTTTCAAACTTTACAGAAGTTCTCTTGCGAACCTTGCAAGACTAGCACTCTTGGAAGAAAGGGTATAGTGGAGACGCCTTAGCCACAGCCTAAGGGATGTTTCCAGAATTAAACTTGCACTCTGCAGTAGGAAATAAAGTAGTGAGGACGGACCATTAGTCGTGTCGGGATCCTCAGTGGTAGGGCGCTTGCCCGCGAAAGGCAATAGTTCCAGTTCGAGTCCCGGTTCTCGCACACAATTTTAATCTGCCAGTAAGTTTCATATCAGCGCACACTCCACTGCAGAGTGAAAGTTTCATTCTGGATACATCCCTTAGGCTGTGGCTAAGCCATGTTTCCACCATATCCTTTCTTACAGGAGTGCTAGTTCTTTAAGGTTCGCAGGAGAACTTCGGTGGTGTTTGGAAAGTAGGAGGCGAGGTACTGGCGGAAGTAAAGTTGTGAAGACAAACCGTGAAGCGTGCCGGGATAGCTCAGACGATAGAGCGCTTGCCCGCGAAAGGCAGAGTTTCCAGTTTCGAATCCCGGTTCCGGTTCACAACTTTAACCTGCCAGGAAGTCTCATATTAGCGCACACTCCGCTGCAGAGTGAAAGTTTCATTCTGGATACAAACATCCTGTTTTAAGAAACAAAAAATTTGTCTCTAGTCTCCACACACTAGGATTCAGTACCTAACGGGGTTGTGGAAATTACAGTGTAAGATGACAACTTCAGCCACGAAGGCTCTAAAAATCTTAGCGATGCATGGCAGCGAGATCTCGATATAGAGAAGCAGCAGAGACATTCCGCACAGCGTCCTCGATACTACGAGAGTGGAGGCGCCACGTAGTTGGTGACCGATCAGAAGCTGACCAATCAGAAGCGGTTGAAGAGCTACAAGGTGCGTCTGAAAACTCCAGTAAATGGTTCCATATTTTACAAACTGCGATGGCGAGGATGAGGTACCGGCGCACACACATTGAGAGACATGTTGACAAGTGCCTCATATCCTACAAAGCACTACAGTAAAGCGTTCTAGACGCTGCGACCCAGCTAACAGGGTCAGTGTGAGAACTCGTGACATAGCAACCTGGAGCGCAAAATAGAGCAAGGCTTAACATCAAGTTTTGTTTTAAATTATGCATAAAGGCGATGGAGAACCATATGATTTTAGTGCAAGTGTATGGTGTTGATTGTTGATTCAATGGGACAAAGTGTACCGGCGTGGACAGTGGAATTTACTGCAGAACAATCCGCATGCTCAACTTTTTCGTTACACGCAAGGCCACTGTGCTTCCACACACTCCTAATTCTCCATATTTGGTGCTGGCAGACTTCTTTTTGTTTCCCTTCCTTAAATTAGCCCTGAGAGATTTGCATTTCGCATCGGTTGAGAAAATCCATCAACGCGTGACCTCAGTGATTCCAGCGATTCCACAAGAAGCGTTTTCTGACAGTTTCCAACAGCTGTACAACCGATGTCAGATGTGTACTGCAGCCAATGGCGATTAATTTGAGACCCAGTACAGATATTCTGATGTAACTCTTTTTCCTAAATTTCCTGACACCATTCAATGAATTTTTTCAGTCACACTTTGTATTTAACGTGCCATAGCACCATTATACACAGTCTGTTACTCCTGACGGAGACGATGGAGGTAATAGTCGAAAGGTTGAGGTTTCATCAAGAATTGACGTGGAAAGAAGACCGAGAAACTTTTATGCAACAGAATTCGTCGCGCGAAAGACTTCGTTCGAAGCTGTATCACTTTATACGCACCGACTTACCGTTCTGTGTTCCTCCCTAGCATGACTACATGATTACATTCACAAAATTAAAGAAAGTATTAAATATAAGGAGAGGCACTGAATTAAAATTGATGCTGTGGCCGGGATTCGAACCCGGGACCTCCTAGTTACAAGGTACGTGCTTCAGACCACTCAGCTAACACAACATCGTAGCTGAAGCAACTACACGGACTATCTCAAAGCACCTCTCCCTCCACACCACAAACTTTAATTCTGCCTTATGAAATTAATAGTTTTGGAGCTTTCGTTTACGTACAGAATATGAATAAAGTTGTGTTTTTCAAATGAGCTAGATTCATTATTAGATGTGTTACTTCTAAACGGTTCTAACACAGTTTCAATGTTTATACGGTTGGGCATGGTAGATAATATTGCTTTTGTGGTCTTCAGTCCGCTTACTGGTTTATGAAGCTCTCCATGCTGCCCAGTCCTGTGCAAGCCTCTTCATCTGAGAATACAAACGGCAACCTACGTCGTTTTCAATCTGCTTACTGTATTCGTCCCTCGGTCTCCCTCTACGATTTTTACCGCATACACTTGCTTCTAATGCTGAGTTAACGATTCCTTGATGTCTCAGAATGTGTCCAACCAACCTATCCCTTTTCTTAGTCAGGATAGGCCGGAAAGCTACTATTATTTTTTTTGCCTGAATTCTTTATCGTCCACGTTTCACTCACATACAATGCTACACTCGAGACAAATGTTTTCGAAAGAACTTCCTCACATTAAAACTAATATTGGATGTCAGCAAATTTCGATTCTTCAGTAACGCTTTTCTTCCCATAGCCATTCTGCATTTTATATCTTCTTTACTTCGTCCATTACAAGTTATCTTGCTAACCACATAACGGAACTCAACTACTCTTTTATCGTCTCATTACTTAATCCAATTCCTTCAGCATCGCTTGATTTTCTGACACTACATTCCATTACCCACGTTTTACTCTTGTTATGTTAATCTTATATCTTCCTTTCAAGACACTATTCATTCCATTTAATTGCTCTTCCAGTTCCTTTGCTGTCTCTGACAGAATTTCTACGTCATCAGCACTCGTGATTTTAATTCAGTTTTCGTATATTTGTGTTCAATTCGTCAACTTTGGCCGAGGAGTTCACCATACCCAACACGGATAAAACAAATCAAGGTGCACAGTTTAAATTTACGAAAAGAGATAATGTATTGTTTTTATATGATCACGAGGAGGGAGAAGGGTGTTGGGGGGGGGGGGCATGAACAGTGAAAGAATTTCCTGCTAACGGGTGAGTGCAACCAGTAGACGAAAAGTGTAAAAAGTTGTGCAATGGAGGTAGCCTAAACAAGGTTCTACTGGATTACTTTCGGTGGAATACTTGCTGTACGTGTAGGCTAAAGCTACATGGAAAAGAACGAATGGTCAGGTATTAATCAATGCCAGACTTTTGTGGTAAAATCCACACATGCATTTACCAGAAAGTTCAGGTAAATGGAAGATCTCTACTGATAGTATTTGAAACTCTGTACTCTGAACGAGAGCATACAAATGATGATCGTTTACTGAGCGCAATAAAAATTAGTGTATAAAGAGGAAATTCATTAGAGAAGTGCAATCTGCATACAAATTAGAGGTAGCGTATATGTTTGGGGTTAGAGGGCCAACTTTGCTTCAAACAGCGTTTCTGTTTTTCTGTGAAGAGTTCTCCCTTTCAGTGAAAAGGATAAAAGAGTTTGGCTGTCAGAGATGTGAGTAGATAATGATCCTTCTGAAAGCCGTAAGACATCAAAGAGCTCAGCGAACAGCGGAGAAACTGGGCTTTTCCAGTCAAAGGATGGCTATGTGAATACGTTTTTACCAATGTGCGTTTTTCCAACTGAAAACATTTTAGCTGTCGTTTGTTACGACCCTCATATATCAGCTCTATAGTCACCAAAAGGCAACCTTTAGTCTGTAAAGAAGCAAACGATTTGTCAGCTTACAAAACGCCAAAACTTTTATCATATTTCCTACTTGTTAATAGCACGGATGTGTAGTGACAAAAACAAATGTCAGTTACTCAAAAGAGCGTACGAGCCTGTTGGAAGGAAGAGCGATTGTTGGACCACACTATCCGATGAGATATCAGATGACACAATGTGAAAACACATTAGTGTACAGTTTTGCCTCCTCGAATGAGCACAGAAACATGTCGGGAGATGTCTGCGTAGGTAGTTAGATGTCGTCTCCTGCTGCTTCACACGGAAGTGTGTATTTCTACTGCGTCAACGCAAATTGCAACGGAATCAACCTATCCTCTTATGCGGCATGGCTGAAATAATCACTCATGTTATTACTATAAAGGTCTTACTGTGGCGTTACAAAGGGGAGCTAAACTCTGACACTGATGTGCCTAGAAATTATTTGTCGCTACGAGTCCTATAATGATGGTCGCATATATATTCCAACAGACTAAATATTTGCGTAGACGTTTGGAATGAAACTGAAGAGCCGCGGTGAAGCGGACGATCCTTCCAAGGCGCCTAGTTGCGGAGCGCGCCACTGCTTGCCGTCGGAGGATCGAGTCTTCCCTCGGGCATGGTTGTATTTATTGTCCTTAGCATAAGTTAGTTTGAGTAGTTTGTAAGCCTAGGGACTGATGACCAGCGTAGTTAGTTCCATAGATTTACTAACATTTGAACCTCGAAACTGGAGTTAAGTTGAACCTCTCTAACGAAGTGTACTAATTATTCCACTATTCCAAAGGCTCAAAGGGGGGGCGTGTCTATAGACGACGTAAAATAATACATAAGTGGTATAACAAACCTTAAAGCATATTTCAAATGTAAAAATGAAGCAGCAAACATTTATTGCAGAAGATCGTAGAATATTAGAGATTGGCAATAAAACAGTCACAAGGCTCAATTCTAAATTTGAGGATCTGTTACAGTTTCTTATGGAAATGTGCATTAGTTAACAGATTAATTAATAACTCCAACATTACCGATGAGTACATTCATGACTTCAGTAATTATAGCACACTTCATAATTAACAGCAAGCCACGTTAATATAGATAAAGAAACAGATAAGACATTCTGTTTGGTCAACAAAAATCAGCCAATAGCGAGTTAACTACAGAATACAAGCACCAAGTAATAATCATGACATGACCACCAGTCGCCGGAGCGCCTCAACGGAGTAAATTCTTTTTTTCAAAAATTTTCAAATTTTTGTATAGCTTAAGGGACTTAACTACGGGGTCATCAGTCCCTAAACTTACAAACTACTTATGAACTACTTACGACCTAGGACGGCACAAATATCCATGCCCGAGGGGGGATTCGAACCCCCGACCGTAGTGGCCGTGGGGACCGTGACTGGAGCGCCTCAGTCCTCTCGGCCACCGCGGCCGGCACTCGTATTTTGTGGTGTAGCTTGCAAATCTATAAAAGGAATGAAGGTGTTTTAATTAATTCTTTTGTGATCATAAATTAATACTACGAGTGTTCAAAAGTGTGGTGTTAGTAAGCTTTCAGTAAATATTGAATATTTGCGCAAGCTAACGTTTTCCGATGCTTAAATCATCGCGACTGGGAAAAGTTTCGTAATAAAGGCTGATATTAGTATTTTGCATTCATACAAAGGTGTTCAGCAAAGTTCATTGGTCAATACCGTGAAATTAAAGTGATGATTGTGCATCTGACTTCATACTTGACTGCCGTTCAGATATAACAAACCCAAAGTGACTTAGTAAAAACTACCATCATTTCAAGTAGACAGAACCAACTCCCTGTTAAGCCCTGTATGTCACAGGTATAGGTGGCATTCTTGATGAACAAACATTTTTAATTATCAGCTTGAGGAGGGGACTCTATAACTAAGGGCCAAATTCACTAATCCACAGCAAGTTAACAGCCCGAATGCTGTAGAGTTACCTGCCCTTAAGACCTTCGGCGTATTGACGCATGGTGCAAGGAATGGCAGTTTGGCCTTAAACAAGTTTAAAATTCTGCGTTTACATAACGAAAGATACTTTATTATATAACTACGCAATTGCAGAAGTAAGACCAGTTACTTCCAGAAAATAACTGGTAGTAGAATTAAGGGGTGACTTGAAACTGAACCACCATATAAAAAATATTGTGGGTAAGCCAGATGCCACAATGAGACTGGTTGGAAGAATAATCGGGAAGTGTAGTCCGTTAACTAAGGAAGTAGGTGACAACACACTCGTTCGGCCGTCGCTTGAGTGTTGTCCATGTGTGTGGGCTCCTTACCATGTAGAGTTACTAGAAGACGTAGAGAAGATCCAACGGAGAGCAGCACGCTTCGTTACGGGGTTATTTAGTAAGCGCAAAAGCGTCACAGAGGTGATTAGGAAGGAGAAAGGAAGCTTGGAGTTTAACGTCCCGTCAACACCGTGTTGAGACGGTGCTTACGCTCGGAGTGTTTGGGTGAGGATGTGGAAGGAAATCGGCCGTGCCCTTTAAAAGGCATTTGCCTGGATAGATTTAGGAAAATCACGGAAAACCTAAATCTGGAAGGCTGGAGGCGGATTTGACTGGGAAACCAGCGGCAGGCGATGGAAGAGATACGTTCCGTATCGAGGGACGAATTTCTGTCAGAGTTTCGAGCGGGTACGTTTCTTGATTGGTCAACCAACATATTGCTTCCTCCTATGTACATCTCGCGAAGCGACGACCAGGTTAAGTTCAGATTTTAGGGCCCACACGGAGGCATACAGGCAATCATTTTTCCGTGCACCATACGCGACTGGAGTGGAGGAAGCGACAGTTTTACCTATACTACCCTCCGCCACACACCGTGAGGTGGCTTGCGGAGTGTGCGTGTAGATGTAGTCATATCATAATGAAGAATAATACATTTGTGAGACTATTTAACATCTAAGGGACCAAACTGGACGGGGTCATCTGTCCGCAGAATTACAAACTATTTACACCACTGACCATTAAAATTGCTACACCAAAAAGAAATGCAGATGATAGATGTGTATTCATTGGACAAATATATTATGCTAGAACTGACATGTGATTACATTTTCACGCAATTTGGGTGCATACATACTGAGAAATCAGTACCTCTGGACGTAATAACGGCCCTGATACGCCTCGGCATTCAAACAGAGCTTGGATGGCGTGTACAGTTACAGATGCCCATGCAGCTTCAACACGATATCACAGTTCATCAAGCGTATGACTGGCGTATTGTGACGAGGCAGTTACTCGGCCACCATTGATAAGACGTTTTCAATTGGTGAGATATGTGGAGAATGCGCTTGCCAGGGCAGCAGTAAAACATTTTCCGTATCCAGAAAGGCACGTACAGGACCTACAACATGGATCGTGCATTATCGTGCTGAAATGTAGGGATTCGCAGGGATCGAATGAAAGGTAGAGCCACATCTCAAATGTAACTGCCACTGTTCAAAGTGCCGTCGGTGTGAAGAAGAGGTTGTGATATTCCTGGCCTGTGGCCACTTCATATTTCTGGCCGCTGGCTGTTTCTTTGCTAACATCGTGTCTTAAACGCGGAAGAACGACAGCAGTGCAGCATATGTTGAAATGTGGGGTGGAGAGCAGTAGCATATGGCGCAGTAGGTGCTGGTTCCCGTGGGAAAGCCCGCCTATGTTACTGGTGCTCTCCTCGCATTGGCTGCTGCATTTCACATCACGTGATTTCTTCTGAAATTACTTTTGTTTATTATAAACTGAATATTAATTATTCAGAGCTGAGAATTTATTATAAATATCTCTCAAGGACAGGCTAGATTTGGACAGTTTAAAAAGTTTAAGTTGCCTTCTCTTAGTGTAACAAGAGAAGAGCGATTTTGCAGAAGGCGCGCGACGGCCCTGTTTTGGCGCGAAATAGAGCGTCAGGTGCCCTCTCGCAACGCGCCGCAGTTGCAGTCTCGAGCTGACCACTATACGCGCCGGTCATGAGTAAAGATTTGCGTAAATGTGATAATAGTCGAGGTCTCAACATGAACTATGGGCAGCACAGGCCGTATCATATTAACAATAGTTGCTCATTTTTTAATTATTTATTTAATAAATGGCATCCCTGACAATTAAAAATCTCGCGAGTCGCTTATTATGCTTCCATCATACAGAACTTATTTTAGCCTCACTTGTATGCTGTAGAAGAATCAACGACCTATGTGCTGTCTTCTGCGCTGGGGACACAACTATAGAAGACAACAGGTTAGTCAGAACTCTATGCTTTCCATAACGACATGGACAGCAACTACGGCACTTCGTGCGTACTGTAGGGCGGTACAAACGCACACTGCTACGCAACAGCATCCGCAAGGATGCGGAGGTATTAGGGGACTTGTGGGAGGAAGCAGTACTAACTTCTCCGTCCGCAAATAAAACCCTAGGAAGCTTGTACATGGCATCCCTGGTGGGGAATAACATTTTGGAACGAAATAGACAGATACAGTGAGGCGATAAACGGTGGAAGAGATTCGCGAACTGTTAAGACATCAAGAATTTTATAAATAAAGTGACCGTTAGCCAGTTGATGTACGCGAGTGAAGCAAGTGCAAGTGTTGAGTTCGCGGTCCATTGGATTACGTAACTTCAAGAATCGACGAGCTACAGAACGGCGGCGTCGCAACACTTCACCGGCCACGTCGACGGAACAGCCACGCTCAGCGTCATAGCAGACAGAAGAGGGGTGCGGCGCCTGAAACGAACGGCCGTAAACATCGCCAGCAGCGGCAGACGACGACTCCATCTATTAGTGGAGCTACAACCACCAGCCTTCACGTCGCAACAACTGCACTTCGCGACGCGAGGAAAAAACGGGAGTAAGAGCCAACTCCTGTAAATTATAATTAATTGTGTATGTTTGTTAATTAAATTTGGAAATTAAAAACTAGCGTAAAAAGTATATTAGAAATTGAAAATGAGGGAAAGACTAGGTATTATCGCAGAAGTAGGGACGGAGAATGTGTTCAAAATACAGGTAATGATCATTCAGGTCAACTACCTCAGATGCAGGGTGACGATGTCAGTCCATATTTTGTAGCGAATATGAGTGAATTGCAATCTAATATTATCCAGGATATGGAGATTTATCAGATCAATAGCACACATAATGTAGAACAAAGTGCTGTTGAAAATTTTGTAAGTGACGTGCAGAGAGATACACAAGTTTGTCAATCTGTCGCTCCTAACCATACTGACGTGGTAAATCTGGATGCAGCTGTCAGAGAAGATTTGTCTGGCGCCTGCATAACAGAGGAGCAGATGGAGGTATCAAGTGACAGGAGCCATAGCACAGCTTCAGCTGATACGTTGCCAGTAGAAAGTAGGGGAGAGAAGGAAACTGGTATTGACAATAATAGTATATCAATGCTTAGCATCATGATAGCTAAATTAAATCAAAACATGCTTGCTAAGTTAGATCAATGGGTGAATAAGTTTGATCAACACATAGAAGAACAAAATCAGAGCATGATGGAATGGGCAAATGAAATTAAAACAGAACAAAAGCAAAGCATAAATAAGTTAGTAGCAAAACTTGACGAAAACATTGAAAGATTAGACCGTGTGGTAGAGGAAATACGTACACCAATGGCTAGTGTAAATAATAAATTCCAGGGCTTAGAAAACAGAGTAATTGTCAATGAAGAAAAAGCAGAAAAGTATTTTAAACAATTATATTTGAAAATTTGTAAAAATGACGTGCACAGGGTGGACTCTGAAGTAAGCAAAATTAACGAAAGATAACAGGTTAATAGTGACACGCTGTATACTGTTACAAATAATGTAGAGTGTTTGAGAAAAGAACAGGCTAGCGTTAGTGAAACATGTAAAGATGGATATCTGTCACAGCAATTAGACATCGAAAAAATGAACAGAAATGTAGCATTAATTGACAATAAAGTGTCACAGGTAGGCACATCATGTACAAGTAATGCAAATGCACTTCACAGTAAATTAACAGAGATCGAGCAGAAACTGTATGAGCTGCCCGATTCATGTAATTTAGTGGAAAATATTAGCACCAATAAAAATGAACTTGAGAGAAAACTTGAAGCGTGGGTGGAACAAGAACGTAAGGAAGGTATAAGTAACACAGTTGATGTTGCAAATAATACTTGTTCAAACAAATTTCACAATTTTTCAAAGACAGGTAGTGTACATCCTGTTTCTTTCATGAGGCAGTTCGATGGTGTTATTCCTAATAACATGACAGAACAACAAAAGATGAAAATCGTTGTGTGTAGGTTTGAATGTGCAATTTCGTGGGGAACAGGAGCTATAAACATCTGTAAAACATATCAGGAATTTGTCACTGCATTTCTCAAGCAGTATTGGTCTGAAAGCACACAAAATAATATACACACTGAAGCCCGCATGAAAGACTACAAGTACAAATTTAAAGTCAGGCCCAAAATAATTGAGGAACTTGTTCAGAAGTTTCATGGAGTCAAGATATTAACAAGCACAGACTTGACTTCTAGCTTCTGGCAAACCCTTGCAAAGGAAAATTGTTGCAAATACACTGCTTTTACATATGGAAGAAGGTGTTGTCAGTTCAGAGTGTTGCCTTTTGGTCTGAAAATATCAACATCTGCCTTCATACACAAAATAGGTACAAATACCTCAGGGGGCAATAGCTCTCTTTGCTTTGCCAGGTAACTGACGCCTACCAGGTACCCTAGTTAACTACAGCTTATTTCCTCTCCTTTCATGCTGTTAGTTCATCCTCTTCCTATTCAGTCTGATCTTTTTTTATCGTCTTTACTTTCTTCTCTATCCATACCTCAGGGAGCAATAGCGCTCTTTGCTTTGCCAGGTAACTGACGCCTACCAGGTACCCTAGTTAACTAACAGCTTACTTCCTTTCCTTTCACGCTGTTAGTTCTTCCTCTTATTATTCAGTCTGAACTCTTTTCTATCGTCTTTACTTTCTTTTCTATCCAAATACCAGAGTGCACGAAAACACTAATTTAGACGAGAAAATAAAAACAGGATTTGACATGAGTAAGCAGGAATACGAGATTTACAGACTTAATAAGTACTGAATTTGGCTTAATGTGAGTATGTAACAAATATGGAGTATGGTAAATATTGTAACTCAGCAGTAAACATCTGCATAGCACGAGTTACCTGTGCAAAGTTAGGTTGCAGACACAGATCTTCTCAGAACGAAACATAACATTGAAAATAGCTGACTACATTATTGGTGGATTTTTATTTAATTTATTCCAAGATTGTTTACGCTAATTATTATAAGGTAATATTTGACGCTGAGAAGAGGACGGCACAACAACAGGTGAGTGAACTTAGTAAAAATGGCTGTTGGACATAGGCAATGTAAAACATTATGAATGGTATGAGGAACGAGGTGTATGGTCTGCTATTTGTAGTTTTAAGCAAGTATTGAGAAGGTGATAGATAAGTAGGGTCAAGTACAGGTGACTGATATATTCGGCCTGGAAATAGGCTCATAATTGAGAATGTAGTAAGGTGGTAAGTGGGGTCAAGTACAGGTGATTGATAAATTCGACCTGGAAATAGGCTCATTATTGAGAAAGTAGTGAAGTGGTATGTGGGGTCAAGTACAGGTGACTGGTAGATCCGCCTGGAAGTCGACTCATTATGATTATATATATATGGTGTTTCAGGCGGCAGTGAAGTCGTCATTTGTGGAATATTAAAAATAGGTAGGGGACGCAGTGTGTGCCACACTCTACATTTCTTTAAATTAGAAATACACAGTAGCAGAAATGGCACCATTTTTTGGATACATTTGTCCTATGCTCTTACACATACACATCTATGAGTAAGTATATGAGTGATTATATGATATTTTGACCTGTTTCGCCTCCACATAAACCTCAGGAAATCATATCACATCAGAGCGATAAACATCATATACTATGGAATATATGTATAACATACACAATGGAATTTCACGGTCAGCTGTCAATGAAAGCAACCAACCGTCAGTCGGGATTATATATTGCCTTTATGAAGCAAATGGTTTCTGTTGATTTCAGTGATCTGCATTTTGCTTTAAATATTACGCTTTATGACAAGTGAATATAAAAGTGGCATCTGTTCGCCAACAGTACGGTATTAAATATTAGACATGGCATGTGTTGCCAATTATAATATAGGAATAGAGGTAACATAATATGTTGACAATATAGAGTATTGTCAATGAATGAAGGGTCAGTGACCCAATTAGGAAACAGATATATATGACTGAATGTATCTTAAAGCGTGTCAAGAAAGATAATTAAATTTAAGTTTATAACAGAATAGATAACTGAAGAAGTATGAGGAAAGTCAATGACCTCCTGGATTCAATATGCAAATTTCTGCATTGATTTTATAAATTTATTTGTATGCATAAAATTTACGTACCACTTTATGTATATCCTTTGTATGTACAAGTGTGTGAAGCCAGCAGTGCAATGTAGGCTATGAGATATGTTATTAAAAGTATAAAGTCATGAGTGCCTAGTGTTGAATTAGCACTCAATGCGTGTGTCAAAATTGCAAAGCCGAAAGTGAGTAGGCAATTCAATTAATAAAAACAGAAAGTGTGACGGCATTGTGCCGATATAAGTGATAAATGGCCTCGTGCCAAAAATAGTTTCATTTGTTTTGTCAACAATCGGAGTTGTGGTGGTTTTGATGGACGGCAATGCGCCGAAAGTTAGTAATTTTATGTAAGGCAGTGTACTATGTGTTGTGGTGGTATTGATGGACGGCAATGTGCCGAGAATTTAATTGGTGTTATAAGCGGCCATGAGCCGGAAGTCTAAATGTCGTATATTAAAACGCAAGGTGCCAAAAAATTTTGTAAACATGGACGGCAATGCGTCGATTTCAAATCACAACTATTGAGAGACTTTAAGCCTGCTGTATTTCCTGTAATTATTCAGTGTTACTTATTTATTGTTCAATCGTTTATTTTCTGCACAGTTTCATAGAATGTGTTTAGTAATTTGTAACTTTGAGATTTTGTGTGTGTATTTTCAGAATGATATTTAGGATATATATCAGTATTTATATGTAGTTTAATATATTGTAAAGTTATTTAATTCATGGCTGCCCAAGTTCAATTTAGACAGGGTTGTAATGTTGATGTTTCTATACTTTTTTGTGTAATCATTTGTTGACTTAGATGGGGAAATTCAGAAGTAATGGTTTCAATATTTATGTAAGTTTATGAGAGATAATGGGCACTATTTTTCAAAATTTAGAGGGTTATTATTTCCAACTTGTCTGTTGTCTTTGAGAACATTCCAAGTTTGGAAATCTCCGAAGGAAGGGGATGTGTGATATTCCTGGCCTGTGGCCACTTCATATTTCTGGCCGCTGGCCGTTTCTTTGCTAACATCGTGTCTTAAACGCGGAAGAACGACAGCAGTGCAGCATATGTTGAAATGTGGGGTGGAGAGCAGTAGCATATGGCGCAGTAGGTGCTGGTTCCCGTGGGAAAGCCCGCCTATGTTACTGGTGCTCTCCTCGCATTGGCTGCTGCATTTCACATCACGTGATTTCTTCTGAAATTACTTTTGTTTATTATAAACTGAATATTAATTATTCAGAGCTGAGAATTTATTATAAATATCTCTCAAGGACAGGCTAGATTTGGACAGTTTAAAAAGTTTAAGTTGCCTTCTCTTAGTGTAACAAGAGAAGAGCGATTTTGCAGAAGGCGCGCGACGGCCCTGTTTTGGCGCGAAATAGAGCGTCAGGTGCCCTCTCGCAACGCGCCGCAGTTGCAGTCTCGAGCTGACCACTATACGCGCCGGTCATGAGTAAAGATTTGCGTAAATGTGATAATAGTCGAGGTCTCAACATGAACTATGGGCAGCACAGGCCGTATCATATTAACAATAGTTGCTCATTTTTTAATTATTTATTTAATAAATGGCATCCCTGACAATTAAAAATCTCGCGAGTCGCTTATTATGCTTCCATCATACAGAACTTATTTTAGCCTCACTTGTATGCTGTAGAAGAATCAACGACCTATGTGCTGTCTTCTGCGCTGGGGACACAACTATAGAAGACAACAGGTTAGTCAGAACTCTATGCTTTCCATAACGACATGGAAAGCAACTACGGCACTTCGTGCGTACTGTAGGGCGGTACAAACGCACACTGCTCCGCAACAGCATCCGCAAGGATGCGGAGGTATTAGGGGACTTGTGGGAGGAAGCAGTACTAACTTCTCTGTCCGCAAATAAAACCCTAGGAAGCTTGTAAGGTGACCGTGACGTGTAACCAGTGGCACCCATACCAGCACGCCGGGTGATACGGCAGTAGGGCGAAGACGAATACACGCTTCCAATGTACGTTCACCGCGATGTCGCCAAACACGGATGCGACCATCATGATGGTGTAATCAGAACCTGGATTCAACCGAAAAAAATGGCGTTTTGCCATTCATGCACCCGGGTTCGTCCTTGCGTACACCATCGCAGGCGCTCCTGTCTGTGATGCAGCGTCAAGGGTAACCACTGAGATAACTACAACCGACGACTAAGAAACTTTGGATACAATGCATGAATTTCATTTTTAAGGGCGTTCTCCTAAGTTCAAAACGACTGACCAAGATGTCATGGACTGGCTTTCGTTTTCTGCTCCATGCGGCCATGGTCTCCAGTCCATGCTGCTGCAAACGTCATCGGACTGTTCGTGCAGATGGTTGTTGTCTTGCAAACGTCCCATCTGTTGACTCAGGGATCGAGACGTGGCTGCACGATCCGTTACATCGTGATTATAAGATGCCTGTCATCTCGACTGCTAGTGATACGCGGTTGTTGGGATCCAGCACGGCGTTCCGTATTGCCCTCCTGAACCCACAGATTCCATTTTCTGCTGTCATTGGGTCGCGACCAACACGAGCAGCAATGTCACGATACGTTAAACCGCAATCGCGATAGGCTGCAATCCGACCTTTATCAAAGTCAGAAATGTGATGGTACGCATTTCTCCTCCTTACACGAGGCATCACAACAACGTTTCACCAGGCAACGCCGGTCAACTGCTATTAGTGTATGAGGAATCGGTTAGAAACTTTCGTCATGTCAGCACGTTGTAGGTGACGCCAACGGCGCCAACTTTGTGTGAATGCTCTGAAAAGCTAATCATTTGCATATTACAGCATCTTCTTCCCGTCGGTTAAATTTCGCGTCTCTAGCACGTCATCTTCGTGGTGTAGCTATATTAATGGACAGGAGTGTAAACAACGACAATTCTCTCTCACTCTCTCGCTCTCTCTGACGCACGCACGCACGCACACACACACACACACACACACACACACACACACACACACACACACACACACACACACACACAGTGAGAGAGAGAGAGAGAGAGAGAGAAAGAGGAATGCATTCAAGATGGATAAGACGCTGCAGCAAAGTCAGAAGAATAAAAGTAAAGCAACCGATGGAACTAGATCGGAAAATCGAGAGCTTATGAAATAAAGTGCCAGTATTGTAAAATGGAGAACGCGGAGCAAACAGCGACTCACTTATAAACGGTGGCTGAGCACCTCAAGAATGAACAGAATTTCTTGCGTAACTGCAAGCAACATGAGGCTGGTTTTATGTGAGACACTGCAAATGGATTGATGGTTATTGGCATAGGCGTAGCCAGAGGAGGGTTTTAGGGGTTCAAACCTCCTCAGAAATTAGGGATTATCTTAAAACCAACAGCAATGGAATCTTAATTTTAAAAGCAGCGCTTTTTCAAATTGCGAGCATGTTAAGTCACTGCAGTCGGTCGCTCTGCCACATACGAGTGATTTGCCCAGAAATTTTCACCAGCATTGCGAACGAGACTGTGTGGAGAAATCCTGTTTCGAAGACTGAACTACTGTTTTAGCGATGGTCGCAGTTGGTCTCCATATCCCCACAGTACCTGCAGAAAATCAACATAAAAACGGAAAATGTAATTTATTAATCTTGTTTTGAAACGCTTTCCTTGGGGACTGTAGAATATGTTACCCTTTTCACTGATTCCAAGAGGGTTATGTTTCCAGCACGTTAATACAGTTATTTAGTTTTTGTTTCTCAGTGCTTAATTCCTTTTTCATCCATTGGTGATATCGTTTAACTTTAAGTGCTTCCACAATATTATGTCCATGTGTCGATGTGTCTATAGCAATGTTGTCGATTAGGCATCTGTGATGATTCAAAGTCTGTGCAACTAAGATACCAAACTGCTGAAGCAATAGGTACCTAGACTTAATGGCCCCTACACGGTCAATAATGTTGACAATATTTCCTGGCTGCTCAATAATATTGACGGTCAAGGGGTGCGATGCGATTGAGAAGAACCGCAATAATATTGAGAACATCAAAAACTTCTGAAATATATTGTGCTGCCTGTAAATATTGTGCCGTCTGTGGACACTATTGACAATATATTTGCCAAATTACCGCGCTATGTTTTTATGTTTGTTGTTTGTTTACTTGTACCACGTGTGTTATTTTCGTGTGCTTGCAACAAAGTAAAGCAATAATAAAAGCAGCAGCGTCTTTATCGTCCAACGTTTCACACCACAATATTATTGAGCAGTCTAGGAGAGAACGACAGTAATATTGCATTGTATCATTGTCAATATTATTGACCATGTAGGGGCCGCTTTACAAATACTTACACTAATTTGAGCTAAGAAGAACACACAGATACACACACCCATGCACGAGGGAGGACTCAAATCTCCGGCGGGAACGAAGGAACATGTCAAAATTTTTGAGGAGGAGAGAGATGAAATGAAAAGGGACTTTGGTGTGGCCGTATAAAAGGTATGCTTCAATAATTAAGTTTTGGGGTAACTCTTGTAAACAATATTTTGCTTAGGAAGTTAGTGAATGTTTGACACACTGCCTTTATGATTGCCAATAATGTTTCAATCCGCCTTGTCTACCTTCAGGATTTCAGGACGCGCTTTGCCTCGTGTCTGTTGCAGAGACTATACAGATTCTTAAAAAGTTTCCCAATGCTGCTATTATATCAGTGTATATTTCTTGTATTCCTTAGATTGAAATATACTGAGTGGTGTTACAAGTCCATGTTAATAGACTCAAAATTTGTTGAAAACCCCTCCCGAAATTTAATCCTGGCAACGTATATCGTTATTGGGAAGAGGAGACCTGGCAGACCTCCATTGAATGGAGAACCAGTCCAGAAGAATAGGGAGACAACAGTTCCTGTTTCCTGTTGCAGTGGATGATGTATGATATGACAGTTTTGGTCTCGGCCAAAAGGAGAAGTAAGCTTTGTCTTCACGGGTCCTTGGCTGTCAAACGTGACAATAGTGGAACTTTTCTGGGGTTTCAATCAAAAAGCACTGATTTTCAGACAATACACACGAAAAAGAGAAAAATAAAACAGTTTTTATAGCCATGAGAATAGCTCTGTTGTATTTATCATGCAACACTTATTTACCTTTTTCGGGAAAATGTAGTTTCTCAAAAGACTGTATATATCGAAAGAAATTGAGCCATTTGTGAATTTTCCAAATGAAGGGTTAAGGAAGAACTTAAATAAATCATCAATCTCTGTTCTTATCACGGAACAGCTATCGTTGTTACTTTTTCAATAATGTCAAACAGTCGTATGACATGAGCAAATATTCAGCGTTAGGAAGATCCTTAAGAAAAGTTAGATTGATCCAACGTCAATTGTTACACTCCAGTTTGTCTCACTAGTGTTACTAAGGATCAGTGGCGAGCATAGCGCATAGTTTGTGTGTGTGTGTGTGTGGGGGGGGGGAGTGAAAGAGTAATAGTTTTCTTCTATCGTATCTAAAGCTGATTCCTAAAAAGAATAAGTTGTTGGATGTTATGTTCCAAGATTGGTTATGGCGTTTTCAGAAGAGGCATACCATCACTGAACTGCTTCCGTAAAAAAAGAAGAAAAACGGATACTATACTTATCTTTGATCTTTATATTCATCATTTCGGGGGGAGCGGCGAGGATCCCCCTTATATACGCCACTTACGCCGCTGCTAAAGATCTTGATTCTTGATAAATAAAATCAAAAGACAGTAGATCGCACTCGTTAATTAAGATACAACAACAACAATGCAAAATAATATAAGAGTGAATGCTGTTACTACAACATTTGATTATTAATTTTACATGAAGAAAAGTAACATGAAGTGATGTGATTTTTAAAGCGAATAGTAAAGAACAACAACGGTCGACTACACGTAAGGTAACAGCTGACTGTGTTTACAGGAACCTCAGAAGATTCCAGAAACTTTGAGCCCGAGGGTACGTATTATTGACCGCACCCAGGAGACGTCTTATCTCGAGCCGAAATACGGTTGCACAAAAAAATACGAGCGAGGCTTGTGCGCAGCATGCCGGAGCAGAAAA
Organism: Locusta migratoria; assembly: GCA_026315105.1. Classification (NCBI taxonomy): domain Eukaryota; kingdom Metazoa; phylum Arthropoda; class Insecta; order Orthoptera; family Acrididae; genus Locusta; species Locusta migratoria. The sequence continues at coordinate 338,445,441 of CM048746.1, read as the reverse complement.
CGAAAGCCAGTCCATGATATCTTGGTCAGCCGTCTTGAACTTAAGAGACCGCCCTTAAAAGTGAAATTCATGGAGTGTATCCGAAGTTTCCTAGTCGTCGATGGTAGTTATCTCAGTGGAAACCAATTCGTTACGATAACAAACAGCGCAGTATATTGTAATGATACTGCTGGCCCTCTCATCTCATAGTTATCGTACGATACCGTCTGCGTCGGACCCGGAATAGTGTGGTGTAAGAGTGATATATGTTGCATGTGAAGTTAGTTACAAACGAAATAGCCAGTCTAGGAATCTGTGTAGGACTGTGTCTCGATGATACTGTGATTAGTTAACAAGTGATAGATTTCATTAATTAAGAGATTAGCATATGAAGTTTCCAGACAGTTCTATAAACAATAGTTTCGTCATTGTACATTATTTCAATAACTAAACAGAGGAATTGTAAAATCTTTTGTAAAAAGGCATGAAAATAAATAGCATTGTATATATGTTCGGCTCATGAACAAGTTGGGTTGACCAGCTCATTGTGTTAATTAATGTAATAGTAGAAAATTCAATATTGTGATTCTTTGTATATATTGACTGATGTAAGCTTTTGAACCTATTTTCAGTATTGCCAAAGATATTTGATAGTTCACTATATGTTAAGAACATGTATGATGTACTCATGAACAAATTAATTGACATTTAGCATTACTCTTTGTTGTGAAACAAAAAGGAGCGAGATTACCAGTTAAAAAGATACGCGCCATCTAAAATTATTGTATGTATAGTTTTCATTTTATTATGTGATTATTTTTGTGTACATGAAATGTTTTACTTGAGTGTTCCTTAATTGTAAATTAGTGTATTCAATTGTTATGAACAATGCATAATGTAATGTTATTATTGTCGATGTTATATATTTGCCTCACCGCCTTGCGTGGGGCAGTTCAAGTTGTGGCTTTCGCAAAGTGCTCTGGAAGCTATGTCGGTCTGCGTTTTAAAATGGAAGAACTATCAGCTAAGTTCTGTTCCATTATGTACGTTATTAAGTTGTAATGTTTGGGTGGAGAAGAAGTTTGATTCAAATTAAAGAAGAAGTGAAAAATTGTACCTACGAGTATTTATTTCTACCACGACGCCCCAGGAGAATAATGTTTCAGTGAGCAGAACCCTTATACATCGTAATGTTGAAAAGATGAGTATCGTTTGGAAGTGGTAGAATGAACTGTAATTAGTTAAAAATCAAGTAAACGTTGTAATATGCAGCATGATACACTGCGTGATTATTGTTGAAGCCAACCCATTTAACAAGTTATAAGATGAAAAATAAAATTTTAAACATGGTTGCAGATCAGCAACTGTGGAACACGATCCAAAAGTCAACACAGTTTCAGCCAACCAGTTGCATAAAAATTGTTTACTTGCATAAACTTTGACCTAGGTTTCCCCGAAAATAATTTTGCCTTCTTCAGAAGTATTACCTAATAGAATATAATACACAGATCATATGAATAATAGTAAAATACAAAAGTGTTTCTCAAAAAAGAAATTAAAATTACAGCATAGGTGAGAATGTACTTACATAAATCTCACCTTAAAATAGTTATTAAACAAAATGTGGCTGACTCCATGTCAATAGAATAAAAAGTAAAATTTAAAACAATGTCTACATCACAAAATTGTGGAGCCCGTCCACACACAGGTCGAGTGAGCACTGCGTACTGACAGAGGCGTAGGAACACTAGTGATGTGCGCCCGCACTAGGTGGCGCCAAGAGGGCTGATGGGCGTGCGCGCAGTAGCGGACGCGAATGAATTTGACAAGAAGAAAACTGTGTGTAATATGATACTGACAGAAAACAGATAAGATAAAGATGGGAAATCAGATGAGAAATAACGTGCAAAGAAATCTGGAGCCGAGTCATGTGCAAGGCAGAATATATATACGTGCATACACGCAAAAATTGAAGATAGAAAAGTTAGGAAATATTCAGCGGCCAGACATATAGTGCATGAAACACAAATTAAAAATAAATAACACGTACCTGGTGGGACGAAACGGGATAAACATTATGCATCACAACATTAGAAAACTATAAACAAGAGCACCACTAGAATTCTGAGGACAATAAACTGTGGTGTCGCACAAGTCTAAAGTGCGCGCCACCTACTTTCGCTGCGCGCCGCCATGCACGCACGGCGCGGCGTTCTTACGACGTCAGTCACGAGCGCCCTCTGTTACAAATCCGCTCGTGGCCACCACTGAACGACATCGTTCACTTGGGACTGAGACAGGAACCAGTTAACATTTCGGAAGCATATAGGCACCAGTGAAGACTTTGCTATCGGATAGACACTAGGCAGGCCTCTAGCTCAATTATGTATCAGCTTTCTGCAGTACTGAGCTATGTAAAAGTTAAGTATTGTTTAAATTCTGTGTAATATATATCTCGTTCTAATTTACTCTAGTGTTTCTAGTTTCTGCTGTCCCACTGGCTGCTCCCCTCCGTACCTGCACAAGCGTGCTACCTTTATTCCTGTGCCGGTCTTCCTACTCGGCCACCGACACCTACGACGGAAACGAGACACAAAAGCGGCGACGAGACTGGGACACAAAATAAACACCATGCAGGAACAAGTATTGAAATAACAAATGTATACGAACAGTATAGGTTTGAAACCTTCTAGGTATTGTCTACATGCAAGTTGCAGTTGGTCATTCAGCATATTACCATCTTTGATGATGAGGTGTGAGCTTTATGTAAGTACATTCTCACCTATGCTGTAATTTTAATTTCTTACTTTAGAAACACTTTCGTATTTTACTATTATTCATATGATTTGTATATTATATTCTATTAGGTAATACTTCTGAAGAAGGCAAAATTACTTTTGCCGAAACCTAGGTCAAGGTTTATGCATGTAAACCATTTTTATGCAACTGGTCGGCTGAAACTGTGTTGACTTTTGGAAAGATGAAAAATACCATACGATTACCAAACTTGGTAGCATTATTGACAAGGATATGGAGAAGACAAATAAAGCAGACTACATTCAGTTGAAACACTTTTAATATGCTGTTATGGTACATCATACCATTACATACCAGTAGAATTACAAAAATTTTCAAATGTTTGTTAAGCTTATGGGACTTAACTACGGGGTGATCAGTCCCTAAACTTACAAACTACTTATCAACTACCTTATACTAAGGACGGCACAAACATCCATGCCCGAGGGGGGATTCGAACCCCCGACCATAGTGACCGTGCAGACCGTGACTGGATCGCTTCAGTCCCCTCGGACACCACGGCCGGCAGTAGAATTACTTTTACAGAAGGGGCTCATTGTGGTGAGCATCAACGTCCAAAAGAATCTAAAATGGCAGGGTTGCATTTTGTACAGGAAAACACAGTATGTCCGTAGGTAAGCTGACTCCCTCTCTTGATAAGCTGCGCTAGAGATCAGCACATGCGTGAATGATCCCCTGGTAAACCTTGTCCATCAGGTAGCACCACAACGAAAGTTCACAGGAAGTGAGATCAGGCGATCGTGCCCGCGAAGCATTTTGAAACGACTTGCTGACAATTCGATCGTTTCCAAACGTGTTTCAGGGAAGCAATTTATCTTCGCGAGCTATGTACTGTGACACACCATTCTGCATAACATTTATTTGTTTAATGACGACTCTCTCCTGTAGTGCGGGTATGACACACACTGGCGAAGCACATCGCAGTGACGCTGGCCAATCACAAATGTTCAAAATTTTTTAAATCTATGGGACTTCACTTCTTGGTCATCAGTCCCTTGGTTTACAATCTACTTTAACTTAAACTAACCTAATAATAACACACACACACAGACACACACACACACACACACACACACACACACACACACACACACCGGAGGGAGGACTCGAACCTCCTACGGCAAGCAACTGCGCTCTCCGCAGTGAAACATTTCTCTCTAATAGTAAAAATATTAATAAATAATTAATTTTTTTAAATGGAAAATAAGGCAATGGTTTGATGTAAATGAAGTAAATTTAGAAAATGTAACGCCTGACAAAATGTTTCGCGAGAAGAAAGTTAACACCGAAAGCAAATAAACTTTGAAATCAATCGTAATTTCTGAAATGAAAAGAATGGCGCTAAAATTATAGCGGGAGAAATAACTTTAGTTAGTGGCCGCGTTGCAAATTACTGTTATACAAAACTGGCCTGCAAAATTTTACTGTAACTCAATGAAGCTGGAAAATGGCACAAATTTATTTAATTCTAGCAACGTGCCTAAACACCTATCTGATTTCGTAGAAGAGCAGTTCGTCACAAATAAATTGCACAGATAATGTTGGAATGCACTCGTAAAACACCAATACCATAAAACACCAAGGCCATAGGTCCACGGCTAGCATAAAAATTGAAAATAATTAAATCTGGATAAACTGGCGTATATCTCAGGGACGTTTAGTGTGGAACAAAAGATTATAAAATAATTATGGAGTATTGTACATCGTTCCAACATTTAATTTTACACACTGCAAAGAAAATGGCGGCTGGTGGCAATCTGTAAGAAAAATTCACCCACTATTAATATATTGTACAGTAAGGAAACTGAGATGTCTTCTAAATAAAAATGAGAAATGCTAATTTTCATTAAATAAAATTAGCTGTCTTATATTCTGAAAAACTCATACTTACAGTAACTACCGACATCCATTGTGAACTCGAAAGGAAATTACAATTCAAGTAAGTTAAACTAAGAGCAACACGCTATTGCCTGCGAAACTTATGAATGATAGGCCAGGAAGAAGAAAGAAAAGCGACTGCTGCTCATTCTTATTGAGTAAAACGTCAGATACTCGGGATTACGGTTTTTTGTTTCAACAGATAAAAATATGCTGGTTAGCGTTATATCTTAGTTTCATAAAGTGTATCTATGATAGTTCTTTAGTAATTTACGTGAAATAAACACAGAATAATCGTAACAAATACAAGAGATTAATTATGAAGAATAAATAAATATTGAAATAAAATCCGGTGGCCCATGAAACGTTATAGCTGCATGGCGCCTTAGACCGCTCGGCCACTCCACCGCGGCTGTTCATTCACACTGGAGGTCTTTGATCCTTAAGCGCTAACTTGTTACACACACACACACACACACACACAGAAATACTACAATGTACGGTGACTATACTGAGAAACTTCATGCACATTAACTGGAAGTGCAGATCCCTCAGAGAAAAATGAGCTTCGTCTATCCATAGTACTGTCCAGGCCCAGGCCTCGTCAACTTCAAGCCTAGCAACAAAGTGGAGAAATCAATACTTCTTCGTGCATCCTGTTCTGCAAGATGTGTACGTTATGGATCTTATATGGTCAGCCTTTGAGAATCTTTCAAAGCAAGATCAATGGGATATTCAACTGTCGTGACACAATAAACTCACTGCTTGGGCTGTACACGCAGCGTTATCTGCCGTAGCAAGAGCAATTTAACCCATTTTAATCCACTGTTCCATTTTTGGAACAAAAGTTTATAATTTTTTTTGTGCATAGGGATTTTAGTTTTTGGTAAGTTTGTCACACTGCTGGCCTTTTACATGCTCCTTGCTTTTACACAAAACTGCCAGTTGTGCTGCGAACATCTGCATAGTAACATTGTTGGTGCTGTAGTAATTCCTGTGTATGGAAAAATAATTACAAGGAAAGGGTAAGTAAGTGTGTGTTTGTAAATATATCGGACCAAACTGCGTGGTCATTAGTCCGTAGCTTACAAACTACTTAAACCTAGGTAAACTAACCTAAGGACAAACACACACACCCATGCCCCAAGGAGGACTCGAACCTCCACGGAGAGCAACCTCGCGCTCCGCAGCGAGACGCTTTAGACCGCTCGGCTACTCCACCGCGGCGATAAGTAAGTTTTAACACATTTGACCATGAATAATGATATTACAGTTCCTAAATACGACGTATATGTACGAAAATGATAGTGTGTGTGTGTGTGTTATTTGTTCTTATCTGTTCTCAACAACGGATTATAATGCGTTACAGCTGAGTGTTCCATTTTTGGAACAGTGAGATTGGATGGCTGTACTTGCATTTTAGGTTAACTGCCTATGAAATTATAGCATTATTGGAAGAGGATATTGATTTTTCTGATGCTGGTTTGTACATAAGTCCCCCTGATGACCCATGGTGGTCAGATGAAGATTCAGGTGAGGAGTGTGAAAGTGATATAAATCATCTAAACATCAAATACTATTCCTGTTACCGACAGAAGAAAGAGAGCTGATATAATAAGAACAAAGAATGATACAAATGAAGTGCAGATGAAGACATGAGCACTTCCAGAATTTTTTACGGAAGAAATGTTACCAGTACAGCTATATGAACTGTTTTATGATGACATTGTTGTGGACTTGTTAGCCAATTACAGAAATATGTACGCTCATCAGCAGGGAGATACAACATTCAACGTGTCAAATGCAGAAATAAGAGTATTCTTGCCCAAATTTCTTCTGACAGGTCGCAACCCTTTACCAGGATATAGAATGTACTGGGAAATGAACGAGGATTGCTGTAATCTAGCTGTGTCAAAAACAGTGTCAAGGAGACGATTTGAAAGTTTTGTGAAATATATACAGGCCTGTGATAACAGCGTCTTATGAAAAGATGACAGATTTCTAGGTAACTAAGTTGTGGTCAGTGCAAGAAAACACAGAAAAATAATGTAAGAAATGTAAAATTTTTTTCTTGAAAATTGTTATGCGCAATTTCATATAATCTACAGTTGAAACTGACCTCACTAAAACACAGTGTAATCTTGTTTATTCCTTATTTGATTATATATTCACATTTTGTATAATTGTAAATGAGCTGTATAAAATATGTAGTGAGAAAACTAAACGTAATTATCAATGGCGCTATGGACAGTGGTTATTGTGAAGTTGTTATTTTTTCACAATTGTCTTAGCTCTTGAGAACCGATTCGTGAATGCAACATATTAGATCCTAACTCTTTCTATTTTATTATTGTAGTTTTTTTTGGATCACTAACTATAAGCTTGTTGTATGTTCAGTGATTAAATATGGATGTTAATGTATTAAAATTCCCTACGCAGTACCTCAGTAATGTTTTTAATTCTAAATGAAATTATACAGCGGACCAAAAGAGGCGAAATTAACCCGCTCTTAAAAATAGGTCAGAAAGGTGTACTACACGCCATGTGCGAAAATGTGTTTGTAAAGGGGCCCACATCTCGATTCCTTTGTAGCACAGAGATAAGGAGCCAAGTGTTTTGGAGCAAATCGGTTGATTTCAATACAGAATGTGTGGTCTAGGGTGGTTTTATACTACTTATAAAAGCAAAATTTGTTCATTGGCAGTTCCTGACAAAACAATGATTTTTGGACCTATCTGTGTGGTGTGACTACTTTTCTCCAAGTGGAAGTGTCGGCTATTCTGAAATACTTAGCATTTCATTTTAAGATAACTCAGAGTTGTGGGGACGGCTACTGCAATACTTTCCATTCTACATCTACATCTACATGGGATACTCTGCAAATCACATTTAAGTGCCTGGCAGAGGGTTCATCGGACCACAATTATACTATTTATCTCCCATTCCATTCTCGAATAGCGCGCGGGAAGAAAGAACACCTGAATCTCTCTGTTCGAGCTCTGATTTCTCTTATTTTATTCTGATGATCATTTCTACCTATGTAAGTGGGAGTCAACAATATATTTTCGCATTCGAAGGAGAATGTTGGCGATTGGAGTTTCGCAAGTAGCCCACGCCGCAGCGATAAGCGCCGTTGTTGTAATGATTCCCATCCCAGATCCTGTATCATTTCCGTAACGCTGTCTCCCCTGTATCGTGACAATACGAAACGAACTGCCCTTCTTTGGACTCTTTCGATGTCCTCCGTCAAACCCACCTGATAAGGATCCCACACTGGGCTGCAATACTCCAGAAATGGTCGGACAAGCGCAGTGTATGCAATTTCTTTAGTAGTTCTGATGCATTATTTAAGGGTTCTGCCAATAAAACGCAGTCTCTGGTTCGCCTTTCGCACGATAATCTACGTGTTCTTTCCAGTTTAGGTCTGAAGTAATAGTAATTCCTAGGTATTTTGTGGAGTTTACGGCCTTCACATTTGATTGATTTATGTTGTAAACAAAGTTTAACGGATTTCTTTTCGTACTCATGTTGACGACTTCACACTTCTCATTATTTAGAGTCAATTGCCAATTTTTACACCATACTGATATCTTATTCAGATCGTTCTGCAGTTGGTTTTGATCTTCAGATGATTTTACTAGACGGTAAATGACGGTGTCATCTGCAAACAACCTAAGAGAGCTACTTTGATTTTCCCCTAAATCGTTTATGTAAATAAGGAATAGCAGAGGACCAATAACACTACCATGTGGAACGCCCGACATCACCTCTGTTTTAGTCGATGCCTTACCATCGATTACTACGAACTGTGTCATCTCTGACAAGAAATCCCCTATCCAATCGCAAATTTGGGGCGATATACCATAACCACGCAATTTGATTAAAAGCCGTTTGTGAGGTACGGTGTCAAAAGCTTTCTGGAAATCAAGAAATACGGAATCGATTTGCGAACCTTTGTCATCACTTCGTGTGAATAAAGAGCTAGTTGTGTTTCGCATGAACGATATTTTCTAAATCCGTGTTGACCTTGGGTCAATAGATCGTTCTGTTCGAGATAATTCATAATATTTGAATACAGGATAGGTTCCAAAACCCTGCTGCAAATTGACGTCAATGAAATAGGCCTGTAGTTTAGTGGGTTACTCCTACTGCCTTTCTTGAATATAGGTGTGACCTGTGCAACTTTCCAATCTTTTGGTACAGATCCTTCTATGAGAGAGCGGTTGTATATGACTGTTAAGTAAGGAGCTATCGCTTCAGCATAATCAGATAGAAATCTAATGGGTATACAACCCGAACCAGAAGACTTGTTCTTGTTAAGTGATTTTAGTTGCTGCACTACTCCGATGATATCTACTTCTATGTTACTCATTACGGCATCTGTTCGTAATTCGAAATCTGGAATATTGGTTTCGTCTTCTTTGGTGAATGAGTTTCTAAAAGCTAAGTTTAATAACTCTGCTTTAGTAGCGCTGTCATCGGCAGGAACGCCATTACTATCACGTAGTGAAGGTATTGTTTGTGATTTGCCCCGAGTATATTTAACATATGACCAAAATCTCTTTGGGTTTTCTGTCAAATTACGAGAAAGAGTTTCGTTGTGGCAAATATTGTAGGCATCTCGCATTAAAATCCTCGCTAAATTTCGAGCTTCTGAGTACGATCGCAAATCCTGGGGATTTCGTGTTCGTTTAAATTTAGTATGCCTTTTCCTTTGCTTTTGCAACAGTGTCCTGACCTGTTTTGTGTACCAAGGGGGATCGCCTCCTTCTTTTATTAATTTATTAGGTATAAAACTTTCAATTGCTGTCGATACCACTTCTTTGAATTTGAGTCACATCTGGTATACACCTACGTTTAGTGTTAGAAACGAGTGGAAGGTGTCTTTCAAGAAGCAATGTATTTTGTTTCTATCTGCTTTCCTGAACAAATATACTTTGCGTTTATTTTTGGTAACTTTGGGACTTTCGATCGAAACGTTAACTTATCAACATTTTTATCGATACTGAGATGTAGAGGTGAAATTTACAGCCCGTATGTGAAAACGAATCTGGGTTTTAGCCTTTTTCCACCTTGGATCGCAATATATATATAAATGGTTAACCATAGCATATAGCTAAAATTTTAACAGTGTACTTTGTAAACAGTTGTATTTATATTCATTATTTTTACGCTCTCGAAAATCTTTACCCGTTGGGTACCCAAAATGTAAATTGTGTTGAGAGACGGATTTCCGGTGCCTTCGAAACTCACGACCCAATGTAAAGAAATGTATGCAGAAAAGTTTCAGTTTTCCACATCTTGCAGCTTGGTATTTTTGCTCGATGAGGGATTCACTTTTACTACTAAGAATCAAATAAAGTATTGCAACATATTTTAAACAATTTGTAGATGTAAAATATAAACTGCGTATATTTTGTGTATGATTGATTTTAGCTTACACATTTGTATAAAATTACAAAGTGATATCGAAATTTTGTATAAAATTAAGTTCAGAACATAATGTCACTGCGTTGTCTACATCTTGGTTTCACATGCGGTGGACCCATCTGTGTGGTGCGAACACTTCTCCCCAAGCGAAAGTGTCGGCTATTCTGAAATACTTCCATTTCATTGTGAGATAACCATTTTGCACAAAAAAGTTAGTTCGTAAATCGTATAGCACGAGATATTCTTTCGATAAATGACAATTTATTTTTAGTTATTGACCTTAGCATCTACATAAATGTATCGCAATATATTAAAAATTCTGAAATCTTTACTGCTCAACAGAATTTATAACAGCACACGAGGAAAAGAAGAGAAAAGTTTAAAAATGCTCCCGTCGAACGGCAAAAAAAAAAAAAAAAAATAAAAAATAAAAAATAAATAAATAAATAAAAAAAAATACGTTTCTCTTTTAAAGACTCTACCTGAAAAGTTGGAAACCAGCTGCCTCAGACATCATTCCAGTCTCTTAATCAAGATATATATATATATGCCACCCCCATGAACCACAGACATTGCCGAGGTGGGGTGGCTTGCGTGCCTCAACGATACAGATAGCCTTACCGTAGGTGCAACCACAGCGGAGGGTTATCTGTGGAGAGGCCAGACAAACGTGTGGTTCCTGAAGAGGGGCAGCAGCCTTTTCAGTAGTTACAGGGGCAACAGTCTGGATGATTGACTGAGCTGGCCTTGTAACATCAGCTAATGTGGCTTTGCCACACAGTTACTGCGAACGGCTGAAAGCAAGGGGAAACTACAGCCGTTACTTTTCCCTAGGACATGCAGCTCTACTGTATGAAAAAATGATGATGGCATCCTCTCGGGTAAAATATGCCGGAGGTAAAATAGTCCCCCATTCGGATCTCCGGGCGGGGACTACTCAGGAGGATGTGATCATCAGGAAAGACAATGCTGGCATTCTACGGGTCGGAGCGTGGAATGTTAGATCCCTTAATCTGGTAGGAAAATTAGAAAATTTAAAAAGGGAAATGGATAGGTTGAGGTTAGATATAGTGGGGATTAGTGAAGTTCGGTGGCAGGATGAACAGGATATCTGGTAGGTGAGTACAGGATTATAAATACAATATCAGTTGGGGGTATCACAGGAGTAGGACTAATAATGAATAAGAAAATAGGAATGCGGGTAAACTACTATGAGCAGCGCAGTGATCGCATTATCATTGTCAAGATAGATACGAAGCCAACACCGACAACAGTAGTACAGGTTTATATGCCAACTAGCTCTGCCGATGATGAAGAGATCGAAGAAATATATGAGGAGCTAAAGGAAATTATTCAGACAGTTAAGGGAGAGGAAAACTTAATTGTGATGGGAAACTGGAATTCGGTAGTAGGAAAAGGAAGAGAAGGAAAAATAATAGGTGAATATGGACTGGGCAGGAGGAATGAAAGAGGAAGTCGCCTGGTAGAATTTTGTACGGAACATGATTTAATCGTAACAAACACGTGGTTTAAGAATCAAAAAAGAAGGTTGTACACATGGAAGAGACCAGGAGACACCGGAAGGTATCAGATAGATTTTATAATGGTAAAACATAGGTACCGGAACGAGGTTATAAACTGCAGAACATATCCAGGGGCAGATATAGACTCTGACCATAACTTGTTAGTCATGAACTGTAGGCTGAAACTGAAAAAACTGTAGAAAGGTAGGAAAATAAGGAGATAGATAAATTGAAGGAAAGTGAAGTTCGGAAGAATTTCAGAGGGACGTTTAGGCAACAATTGACAGAAACAGGGGGAAATAAAACAGTAGAAGAGGAATGGGTAGCATTGAGAGATGAAATAGTGAAGGCAGCAGAGGACAAAATAGGTAGAAAGGCAAGACCTACAAAAAATCCTTGGGTATCACAGGAAATATTAAATTTAATTGATGAAAGGAGAAAATATAAAAATGCAGTAAATGAAACAGGCAAAATGGAGTACAGACGACTAAAAAATGAGATTGACAGGAAGTGCAAAATGGCTAAGCAGGAGTGGCTAGAAGCCAAATGCAAATCTGTAGAAGAATGTATAACAAGGGGAAAAGTAGATACCGCCTACAGGAAAATAAAAGAGACATTTGGGGACAAGAAAAGCAACTCTACGAATATCAAGAACTCAGATGGGAAACCAGTTCTCAGCAAAGAAGGGAAAGCTGAAAGTTGGAAAGAGTACATACAGCAGCTCTACAAAGGAAATGAACTTAGAGACGATGTTGTAGAAAGGGAAGAGGAAGTAGATCAAGATGAAATAGGAGATACTATACTGAGAGATGAATTTGACAGAGCCCTGAAAGACGTAGGTCGGAACAAGGCCCCAGGAGTAGATGACATACCCTCAGAGCTACCAAAGTGCGTGGGAGAGCCAGCCATGACAAGACTATTTGAACTGGTGTGTAGGACGTATGAGACAGGCGAAATGCCCTCAGACTTTAAGAAAAATGTAATAAGTCCCATTCCAAAGAAATCAGGCGCAGACAGGTGTGAAAATTACAGAACCATCAGTCTGATAAGTCATAGTTGCAAAATTTTAACACGAATTATCTACAGGAGAATGGAAAAGCTGGTAGAAGCTGACGTCGGGGAAGATCAGTTTGGATTCAGGAGGAACATAGGAACCCGGGAGGCAATACTCACTTTATGTCTTATCTTAGAAGATAGATTAAGGAAAGGCAAACCAACATTTTTAGCTTTTGTGGATTTGGAGAAAGCATTTGACAATGTTGACTGGAATACACTATTTCAAATTCTGAAGTCAGCAGGGGTTAAATACAGGGAAAGGAGAGTTATTTACAACTTGTACAAAAGCCAGACCGCAGTTATTAGTCTCGAGGGGCATGAAAGGGAAGCATCAGTTGGGAAGGGAGTAAGACAGGGTTGTAGCCTTTCTCCGATGTTGTTCAATTTGTACATCGAGCAGGCGGTGAAGGAAAGCAAGGAAAAATTTGGAATAGGGATTAAAGTTCAGGGGGAAGAAATAAAAACATTTCGTTTTGCCGATGACATTGTAATTCTGTCAGAGTCAGCAAAGGACCTGGAAGCGCAGTTGAACGGAACGGACAGTGTGTTGAAGAGAGCGTATAAAATGAACATTAACAAGAGCAAAACAAAAATAATGGAATGCGGTCTTAGAAAATCACGCGATGCTGAAGGAATTAGATTAGGTAACGAAACAATGAAGGTGGTAGATGAGTTTTGTTACTTGGGTAGTAAAATAACATGCGATGTTCGCAGTACAGAGGATATAAAATGAAGAATGGCAATGGGAAGAAAAGCATTTTAAAAAAAGAGAAATTTGCTAACATCAAATATTAATTTAAGTGTAAGGAAGTCTTTTCTGAAGGCATTTGTGTGGAGTGTTGCCTTGTACGGGAGTGAAACATGGACGATAAGCAGTGCGGACAGGAAGAGAATAGAGGCTTTTGAAATGTGGTGCTACAGAAGAATGCTGAAGATTAGGTGGGTAGATCGCATAACTAATGAAGAGGTACTGAATAGAATTGGTGAAAATAGGAATTTTTGGCATACCCTGACTAAAAGAAGGGATCGCTTGGTAGGACACATTCTTAGACATCGAGGAATCGTAAATTTAGCATTGGAGGGAATTGTGTGGTGTAAAAATCGCAGAGGGAGACCAAGAGACGCGTATAGTAAACAGATTCCAGTGGATGTGGGTTGCCGTTCTTATGAGGAGATGAAAAGGCTGGATCAGGATAGAGTAGGGTGGAGAGCTGCAACAAACCAGTCTCCGGACTGAAGACCATAACAACAACATATATATATGAAAACGCATTTATACTGTTTGTGCTGAAATAGAATGAAAGAGAGTGACAGTGAAAGAGAGAAGAGTCACTACCAGTGGGAGACAAAATAGTGAGTGTTTGGCGATAGTTGCAGTGGGAAAGAAAGAGTGCTGAGACGGTAGAAATGTAAAAGAGAGATGAACGGGCTCTACGCAAAAGCTTCGGTGAACAGGAAACATCACGCGAGCGAACATTAAAAACAAAAATTTTGCCCACTTTTCTCCATCCTTTAAAATTAGGTAGAGTATATACTAAACTATATTTCGAATTTGCCGTATTTAGTTATCGGGCACTTGATTGTAGTTTTAGATGTGTGCGTCTGTGCTAAACTTTGCTAACCTCTACTTAGCAGCTACAAAAACCCATACAGAAAGCTGACAATGATAATTCACAGAAAGGCATGTGTCCTGTGGGTCTAATCAAATAATTAAACTTTAAATCTGTTCCCTCTGGTGATAAGCCACTGCATCTAGAAGATCCATATATGGCGTTACACTGCTTACTCCATTACTACATTCCACACGGGTTCCAAGGAATCTTGACTCCCCCAAGTTTGCATTATAAATGTTCTGCACACTGCATACATCTAATAGGACAGAAACTGTGTCTTTTCACTGAAGAAAGGTGAAGAATGGTACACCACTACAGAAGTATGGAGTTTCACGTATGACGAACATGTAAGCTGTATCTACTTTAATAAGTTATTCATAGGTGTAGGAATATTTAAGCAAACATGTGTATGATAAATAGTTTTTTTTATTTTTATTTTCGATGTATATTGAAGGTTACAAAGAGTCTGATATCTTTGGTCGTCTGAAGAGTCTCTGTAAATGTGTAAATATGGGCATGGTCTTTTTTTCTTGTTCTATTCATTCTTTTTTTTTCTTGTTCTGTTCTTTTTTTTTACATTAAATTACATCTCTATGTAACCTAATAAAACACCACCTTCCTTCTTTGGATTTAATGTCAAAAATGAGAAACATCTTTATCATATTATTGTTTGGTAAGTATGATTTTCTGCAGTTATAGGACAGAAAATGTTACTTTTGTGTTTTGGATGTGTTCTGCATTAATTTTCTACTCTAGAAGTATACTTTGCATTCGACAGAGATGGTGCATAATTAATACAGATTCCGTTGTGTCTAGATTGCGTTTATTTCAGGCAGTTAGAAGCTCGTAAAAGTTCAGTACTATTGTCATGAATACGATTTTTAGCAATCTTGTTTACAATAAATTCAGCTGTTCAAAAATGTTCAAATGTTTGTAAATCTATCGGACCAAACTGCTTGGTCACCAGTCCGTAGCTTACAAACTACTTAAACCTAGGTAAACTAACCTAAGGAAAACACACACACCCATGCCCCAGAGAGGACTCGAACCTCCATGGCAAGCAACCGCGCGGTCAGCAGCGAGATGCTTTAGACCGCTCGGCTACTCCAACACGGCAATTCAGCTATTATTAGGCATGGAACATCATTGACGTTCTTACTTTAGGGATGATAGACATTAATTTTGTGTTAACATTGTGATGTTACACTTAAAAGTATAAGCGGGGAGCTGACGTTGTAACTTTTGTAAGCATTACATACAAGAAAAATCATCAGCTTTCGGTCTTAAACCTAGTGTAATACATAGATCAAATGTTCAAATGTTTGTATAGCTTATGGGACCCAACTACGGGGTCATCAGTCCCTAAACTTACAAACTAGGTTAGCTAATCCTAAGGACGGCACAAATATCCATGCCCGAGGGGAGATTCGAACCCCCGACCGTAGTGGCCGTGCAGACCGTGACTAGAGCGCCTCAGTCCACTCGGCCACCGCGGCCGGCAATACATAGATCATCAAAATAATCGTTATTTGAGAGAGAAACATTTACTTCTGCTTTTGTACAAATATCGAACGATATACGGAATACACAGATTAATAAATTCCATTACATGTACGTAAGATTAACTTCCTTAAAGAAATGATTCCTTATACCTCCTAGTGCTTACAAGTTTCAACAGTTTTTAAGCTTGGATATATTATTATAATGATTACTTTAGATCCTGTATTTTCACGGTAACATTGCCTTATTAGTTAAGAAATATATATGCCAAGTTCGCTTGTTCCGTATTTTATTTCAGATAACCGGTTTCGACAAACTTAGTTGTTATTTCCAGATCCCAAAACTTATATAAAAAAAAGCTCTTCTCCAGAGGTTATTTATGACTACACTGTTGAGTGGCGTTGTGTCATGATTTATAAGAATGACTATTTTTAAAAATGTAGTGACCTGATAATGACAAGTTACCTGAAATAAAATTCGGAACAAGCGACCTCGGTATATGTATTTTATCAACAAATATCAATTTAGATCAACCCCTTGCTTGAAAAAAATGCCATCGTATAAATATTACGTTATTCGATGTAAGCATTCTATACTAATGTGACCTTGGCGATGATGGAAACATTTTAAACCCACGATTGTAAGTAGCAGAAAAAATATAAGCATTTCAATTCACCCCAGTGCGAGTCCATTTTCTCAGTGCAATTGCCTCCATGATGGAGTTGGACGAGGGGGCTACAGCTGTATAACGTATGATCCTGAGGGCCGTCAGCTGTGGGATCACGTGTTTATTTATTTACTACGGTGGATTACGTCTGAAGATGGCAGTATGGTCCGAAATTGGTAGCAGTAAATAAATAAACACATGACGGCTGACGGCTCCCTTATAATCATACGTATTTTCAGTATCTCTAAATCAGTGCTGGCCAATTTTACAGTACTTTGTCCCTATGGTGCCGATTCAGGAATAATCATGAATATATTTTTCTGACTCAGGTGTGAAAATAAGTTCTTGCATCTTCAGACACATGCAACGTATGGTGCCCTGCTCTGTAATCTTTCATCGCCACAATCAAATGTGAAGAAGCTGTAGAAAGGAATAAAGCTAAGGGTTGTGCGTCACGTCGACACCCTGGTTATTAGACACGGAGCTCAAGCTTTTAGTTTTGGTAAGAATGGCGAAGATAATAGGCCCTGCCTTTTAAAAGGAACCATCACGGCATTTGCCAGGAGTGATTTAGGGAAATGAAGATTTTTCTGGCGGGAAAATTGTTTTTGCATGTTATATACTATTTATTTCTACTAATGGCAGAGTTTATGCATTTATGTTCATAATAAAAAAATGGTGGAATTTCTGCAAATAACTTATTTCAAATAATGATTTTAAATGGTATTAGAAAAGTCAGGTTTTAATACAGAAGACCACTTTACAAGGCCAAAATCTTCGATGCGCTTTCAAGTGGCACAAATACAAGGTTGTTCAAAAAGAAAGAACAGATTTCAGACATTTATTTCTTCCAAACTACAAAAGATAGAAACATGATTCTAACATCAATGGAAAGAGAAAAGATTACAATTTATTGTTGGTAATTATGGTATGCATTCAATATGAGCACCGTATTTTACAGATGTCAGAAAGGTGGCTCATTTCTTGCCACACATGAATCAGCTTGTCTCTAGTTATCGAATTCACATATTCAACAATTCGATGTCGTATAACTTCAAGACTGTCAGTCAGGCATAGGGGGTATAAAAAACGGTCTTTTACGTGGCCCAATAGATAAAAATCATACGGATTGAGATCTGGAGACCTAGAAGGCCACCGGCGATAAAGTTGATCTTATGCTCCTCCCCTTTCAATCCAACGTCCTGGAATGGTGTTATTCAAGTAACGTTGACCGTGTTTAGAGAAATGAGGTGGAGCACCATCTTGCATGAAGATGAAGTCATCTGAATCATCTTCAAGTTGGGGAAATAACCAGTTTTGAAGCATTTCTAGATAGGTTATTCCTGTCAGTTTTCTCCATGAAGAAGAAAGGTCCACACAGAAGACTTTCATCTTTGGTGAATCTCTTTCATGTTGAATACCTGTCGTAGGATTTTCAGTTGTCCAAATTCTAAAGTTATGGCGATTAACTTTACTAGAAAGATGAAAAGTGGATTCATAAAAACAATTAATCGTTTAGCAAAATTGTCTTCTTCCATATCATTTAACATACTAATGCAAAATTATTACCATATGTTGTGGTCGTCAGGATGTAGTAGTTGCAATAACTGAAGTTTTTATGGCTTCTTGTGCATACTATGTTTAAGAAATCGCCATACCGTTGTTTGAGGAATGTCCTATACTTGTTCGTGATGGGAATTTCTTTGGGCTCCTTTTGTAAAGCGTACGAAAACGCTCGACATTCTCGTTCGATGTGCGTGGACGTCCCGTGCGTTTTCCTTTGCGGATGCAACCATCTTCTACGAGTTTTCGATGCCACTGGTAAATTTGCATATGACGCGGCGCTTGTTACTAAATTGACGGCGAAATACTCGAACTGTCACAATGAACTCTAGTTTTGACAATTGCAGCACACAAAATGACTGCTCCTGTGGTGTCGCAGCCTTTTCACTACAGACAATCCATAACAAACAATAAACGCAATACGGCCGTCATTGGAACTTCTAACCGGGCTGTTTAAATTGTAAACGTTTCTCTATCTATTAATGTTGAATTCATGTTTCTATCTTTTGTAGTTTGGAAGAAATAAAGGTCTGAAATCTATTCTTTCTTTTTGAATAACCCTATACATGTTGGAAGTCTTTTTCTCCCTTCTGAGAACCGCAGGATGAGTGGAGGCGCAAAGTGAGCCGACCGTAATATTACTGGCAGCTCTCGGTAAGAGACACTGAACGTAATATTACGTTCTTGTCGCCGCCTACAGCAACGAAATATTAAGGGTATGGATTTCTAAGCGTTAATTTTGCTACAAAATACTAGTGTTGGCATCATTTAAACAGACTAGGTTAATAAATTAACAAAAACAAACTCATTAGTCTTCTTGGAAACAGTATAGTGGCAATTAATGGTAGAAATAATTTGTTTCGTAAACCCTACACGTTAGATAGAAAACAAAATTACTACTTTTTCATTAACGTGACGTGAAAATTACAGAACGATCAGTTTAGTGGATGGTAAATAAGAACACGAATTCTGTACACAAGAACTGACGTCGGGGAAGATCGGTTTCGATTTACGAGAAATGTAGAAACACGTGAGGCAATACTCATCTTAGCCTATAGGTTAGGCGAAAGGCAATCCTATGTTTATGGTTTTTTGTAGAGTATGGGAAAGATTCCGATAATGTTGACTAGAATGTACTCTTTTAAATTTTGAAGGTAACAGGGGTAAAATGTAGGAAACTAAAATTTATATTCAACTTATACAAAAACCAGACAGCAGTATATAGAGTCTAAGGGAGTGACAGGTCTGCAGCCTTTCCCCAATATTGTTTAATCTGTACAAAGAGCAGTCTGTGAAGGAAAACCTGGAAACGGTATTAAAATTCAGTGAGAAGAAACAATGACTATTCGGTTTGACTATGACATAACAATTCTGTCAGAGACTGCAACGGACCTGAAACAGCAGCTTAACTGAATGGACAGTGTCTTTGAAGTATGGCGTAAGACGGCCGTGAACAGGAAAAAAACAAGGATGTTGGAAAAGGATGTCAGGCGATTTTGAGGGAATTACATTAGGGAAGAGAACAGTAATGGTTTTGTTATTTGGGAAGTAAGATAATATGATGTGCGAGACGGGGAAAATATAAAATGAAGAATTACTATGGGAAAAAAAAATTTCTAAATGAGAGAAACTTGTTGACATCGAATGTTAATTTAAATGTTAGGGAGTATTATCTGAAGGCATTTCTCTGGAGTGAAGGATTTTACGTGAGTTCAAACAAAAAGACGATAGAAGTTTTTTTTTTTTTTTTCAAATTTGGTGCTACAGGAGGATGCTGAAGTTTAGATGGGTAGATTGCGTAACTAAAGAGTAAGTACTTACGACATTTGGAGAGAAATAACTTTCTGGTACATCTTGACTAAAAGAGGGTATCAATTGGTAGGATGCATTCTAAGACATCAAGAAATCCTGAACTTAGCACTGGATTGTAGTATGTGGGTAGAAATATCAGAGGGAGACAGAGGACGAATATAGAAAACAGTTTTAATTGGATGGTTGCTGTTCTTCCCGAGAGAGGATGAGGCTTGCACAGGATAGTGTAATGTGGAGGTCTGCATCAAACCAGTCTATGAACTGAAGACCACCACAATAACAACAACAACAATAATACGGAATGAATGTCGAATCAGGCTAGTGCTGCCATATCTTGGACGCAAGATTAAGCTTCATGAAGTTACGCTTTTATGACACCTACTTCTTTTCAGCCTACATTTTAGAGTTTTCCTTTGGAGTAACAATAGAAAACTTACTGCATATGGTTTATTGATAGTTTTACAACGACGTGTTCGTCATAAGCATGTTACTGTACCGACATTTATTGACAGGCCTGCCAGCCGGCCGCGGTGGCCGAGGTGACTGAGGCGCTCCAGTCACGGTCAGCACGGCCACTACGGTCGGGGGTTCGAATCCCCCCTCGGGCATGGATATTTGTGCCGTCCTAGTTCGTAAGTAGTTCATCAGTAGTTTGTAAGTTTAGGGACTGATGACCCCGTAGTTAAGTCCCATAAGCTTAACGAACATTTGAACAGGCCTGACAAATTATTTGTATAACGTTCGCATTGCTGTCATCTACTGCTGGTAGTGAGCAACTGAAAGATTAAGCAACAGTTGCTGATATTTAGACTTCTTGAGAGTTGGTGGAGTAGTATTTCTATTGGAAATCATGTTCAAAAACTGCAAAATATTATTTCGATAATTAGTTTTCATAAACAGTTAAATATTTTTATTTATTTGTCAAGAGCTTGTCGTATATTTGTTGTACAGTGTGGGGCAAATAATAGTGATCTCAGAAAGCGGAGTCCAAGGGTACAAAAAATACAGCAGAAGGAATTACAGTACTGACCTTACAATAGCAGATGTTGGAAGTGACGATGTCTCTTGGAACTTTTGGGCTCTGGTCAGCAAATTGGTGAAGGTGGATTGAAGCTGAACTGCCGAAATTGCTGCTATGTGTTCTGCTGCAGTTTTTTAAGACTATCGGCGTTGTTATGATACCCCTCAGAGTTGAGGAGTTTCCACGCAAGTTACTGCACACTAGCGGATCATGTGAGCTGGGTGGCCGCGACCAGTGATACCGTTGCTAACAACTCTGTCAGGCGTGAATATTCAGTAAATGGGTTCTAAGGTTGTAGTGCAGTTGATTCTTCTGTTTAAGGTAAATTTATGTCCTATCCTTCACCATTAATTCTACCACAACTGGTTTCATAATCGTATCCAGTCATCCGAGTCACTTTTATTTGCCCCTTTCTGTGTAGTGGCTGTAATATAGTTTTGAATGTAATGCAGTGCTTTGTTACTCCAGTAGCGAATTTTAGGACAGTAATAGACGTACCCCTACGACCTTGCAGCAGTGGATATACCGGTTCCCGTCAGATCACCGAAGTTAAGCACTGTCGGGTTTGGCTAGCCCTTGGATGGGTTACCGTCCGGGTCTGCCGAGTTCTATTGGCAAGCGGGGTGCACTCAGCCCTTTTGAGGCAAAACTGAGGAGCTACTTGATGTAGAAGTAGCGGCTCCGCCGACCGCGGTGTCCGAGGGGACTGAGGCGCTCCAGTCACGGTCTGCACGGCCACTACGGTCGGGGGTTCGAATCCCCCCCTCGGGCATGAATATTTGTGCCATTCTTAGTATAAGGTAGTCGATAAGTAGTTTGTAAGTTTAGGGACTGATGACCCCGTAGTTAAGTCCCATAAGCTTAACAAACATTTGAAGTAGCGGCTCCGGTCTGGAAAACCGACGCAGCGGCCGGGAGTGCGGGGCGCTGACCACGCCCCCCTCCATACCGCATTCAGTGACGCCTGCGGGCAGAGGATGACACGGCGGCCGGTCGGTACTCCTTGGGCGCTCGCGGCCTGTAGGGGGCTGAGTTTAGTTTAATAGACGTATTCCATTATTCTTAGGTACTTGGGCATATGTTGTTGAGCCCCGTGCTTACTGCCATTCACTCAGACACTACCGAACAAATAAGCTATCATGCGTTATGACATTTTCAAAATATAATCATATCATTTCTGGAGGAGTAGTCTAAATGCTGTCTTGACTGTAATTCAAGTGCATCGGTGACCTTGGCTTTGCCATGTTACCTTCGCACAGTGGCGGCTCGTACAAAATTTGACCAGTGTGCTACAATATTACAAAAATAAACAGGAAACAAAATATACTAAAATAAAAAGTCAACCTTTGTATGATTGCCTTTAATAAAATATCAGTTAATACTGTATTGACAGTACGACCTTCAGGGGAATATATAACAGTGCTGCCAACTACATGTATTCACTGCAGGTAGTGAATATAACGATTAAAAAAATTAATTTTATTTACAGAAATTAAAAATTTAGACTCCGAGGTATTTGAATACGAGAGTCACGCAGGTAGGTTTGAGAGACAACGCGCAAGACGCCTGAGCCAGCGCGCTATTTGACTCTGTTTGCCGCAATATTCGTCATATACTATTCTTGCGCAGCCGTTACACGCAGCGCGAAGAGAAATATTGATCTGGTGCTGCGGTCGGTCTCAGCACACGTGAGCCGCCAAGCCTGACGTCACGTCTGCGCATGCGCACTAGCGAACAGACGACTGCGCCGCCTCTCTGCCCACGTACCAGCGCGGCTGAATCCCACTTCAGCACACGGAGCTGGTCTCCAGCTATCGCGGCGAGAGCGCTCCAAAATGCGTTTTCATCATTATTACTAGCATTATAATACGCATTGGAAGGGAATTGGCATAATTTTATTGTGATACTTGGCTCGTATTCCAAGAGAAAGGATGTAATTTTATAGCGATTTCACGCTTGCATTCGAAGAGAAATGGCACAATTATAGTAACATATTTACAGTGTGCTACAGCATATTAGCACATTATCACCAGCCGCCACTGCCTTCGCAGCAGGAAAAAACCTGTATGTCTGCATGCTTGCGTAATAAAAAGTGTGCGTAACTGAAGGGGATGATAGGGAGCAATGACCTTGGCGTTAGCAAATGTTATTATTTTAGGTTCAGGAAGTTCTTGTTTGTCTACAACGTACCATACTTGGGTAATACGACACAGGCATACAGGAAATGACTTGTATGTCTGCACACTTTTGAAATATGGTGCCTGCTTGCATGCATGCAGATTTATTTTAGTCCCTCAACCCCAGGGCCAGCAGGAAATTCTGCACACGTGCACTACTACTGCACATGTGCAACTTCTGTGCGCCACTAAAACTTCCCCATTTCCCTAAATCACTCCTGGCAAATGCCGTGATGGTTCCTTTTAAAGGGCAGGGCCTATTATCTTCGCCATTCTTACCAAAACTACAAGCATGAGCTCCGTCTCTAATAACCAGGGTGTCGACGTGACGCACAACCCTTAGCTTTATTCCTTCTTACAGCTTCTTCACATTTGATTGTGGCGATGACAGATTACAGAGCAGGGCACCATACGTTGCATGTGTCTGAAGATGCAATAACTTAGTTTCATTCCTGAGCCAGAAAAATATATTCATGATTATTCCTGAATCGGCACCTCTCTGCAGCCGTCTCCGCTCATCTAGTGCACATTGCTACCGACAGGTGTCGCCAGGGGCAAACGAGACTGGGTGTCTTGCGCTCTTGCTTGTAGCGCATTAACCAGGAAGTGGGGCCGTCGCCGTTCATTATGTACACGTCTCTAATAACAGATGTCGCTGTTGCTCGCTGCCAACGAGCTTAAATTTCATAGCGTGGCTAACACTAGTGATGGGAACAATCGAATGAAAACAATCGATTCATTCGGTTGTTGGAAAAAAATCGATCATTCGGTTGTAGTTTCTCGTATCGGTTGAATTATTCATTCGTTCTTCTGAGTGAAACCAGTCGGTGGGACCAACCGAATGAAACAACCGATTCAGTCGGTTGGACTATTCATTCGTTCTTTTGAGTTAAACCAGTCGGTGGTATCAACCGAATGAAAAAATTGACGCAGTCGGTTGGACCACTCATTCCTTTTCTTTTGAGTTAAATCAGTCGATGGGGCCAACCGAATGAAAAAATTGACACAGTACGTTGGCATTTTCATTAGTTCTTTTGAGTGAAACCAGTCTGTGGGAACAACCGAATGAAAACATGCGACACTTTTGCAGTTTTGTACATTGACTGAATTATTATTCTTTCTTTTAAAGTGAAAAGAGGCAGTACGTTTTTCGCGGGGAGCGGGGACTCGAGAGGGGGTGCTGCCTCGCTTGCGTTTTCACTGCTGACAGCGCCAGCAGGCGCGCGCCAAACTCCACACAACAGTGTCTGGCGGCGTCGCAGGGCGTGCCATCGCCGATTGTTGTCGGTTACTTACTGTCTCAATAAAGAAGCGTCGAAACTACAGGGTGTTCCAAAATGATCGCTACAAGTTTAATCTCGCATACTGTATCTCCGAAGTGGGAACAGGTAGAAACGTGCGGTTTGCGGCTTATTGTTCATACATATCTAAGGTACTAGTAGGACAGAGTTAAGTATTTTAACTTTGAGCATATTTGCTAGATCCAAATTCGAAGATCACTAAAACATTAGATATTGTAAAAAAAAAGGTTTATTAAAGTATTTTGTATAAAAATGTTTCTTATAAAAATATTTTTGTTAATTCCATCTAATTTGAAGGAGTACGAGAAGACATTAGATTAGATTAGATTAGATTATTTATTTGTTCCGTAGATCCATATTGAGGGGATCCTCATGGATGTGGAACATGTCAAGAAACAAAATTTACAAGTTGAATAACAGATAATACTGATAATATAAATACAAATACATACACTTATAAATACAGATACATAATTTTTAAGTTTTTTTTTTTTTTTTTTTTTTTTTTTTTTTTTTTGCTGATAATATATTAATACTAATATAGTATGAGTGCATGCATCATTTGGTACAATTTATAAATTCACTAATGGAGTAGAAGGAGTTGGCCACTAGAAAGTTTTTTAGGTTCCTCTTAAACTGATGTTTATTTGTAGCTAAATTTTTTATACTTGATGGTAAATTATTGAAAATGTGTGTTCCTGAGTAGTGGACCCCTTTTTGAACTAAAGTAAGTGCTTTTAAATCCTTGTGTAGATCATTTTTATTTCTAGTATTGTATGCATGAACTGAGCTGTTTGTTGGGAAAAGGGATATATTATTTATGACAAATTTCATTAAGGAATAAATATACTGAGAGGCAGTAGTTAATATACCCAGTTCTTTGAAGAGGCTTCTACAAGACGTCCGTGAATTTACTCCACAAATAATACGTATTATACGTTTTTGGACTCTGAAGACATACAACATTTATCAGTGCTGTAAATTTCCTTCAGCGCGTCTGTATTCGTCAATGGTGTATGAAAACATTCATCTCAAGTTTCATAATTATTCACTCTTGTCACAGATATTTCTGTGGTTATCGGTGAAATGGTGTGGAGGTTTATTCCATCCCTGCGCCATGTACCATACAAAATCTTAGATGCCACTTGTTTTGAAAGTTAAGTGTGCTAAATTTCATCAGGATCGGAATAAACTCTATATTGGCGTCGAATTCTGGAATATCTACTCTCATGCATCGAACCAAAGTAGATGTAGACGGTGACCATTGTCTTTCTTTGAAGGTGAAGAGTGAAATATATCATTAAAATTCGAATACAAACGGAATTTGTTGAAGTTAGTATGTAAAGTACCCTCCGCCATGCACCTACGAAATTTATTGTACACAGTTACCTTCGCCTTGTTTTAAAGGTCTAGTGTGCAAAATTTCATCAAGATCGCAGCCAAATTGTGGTTTTGTCGAAGTTAGTATGTAAAGCACCCTCCGCCATGCACCGAATTAAATTTGATGCAGGGAGTGACGTTTCTCTTGCTTTGAAGGTCAAGTGTGCAAAATTTCATCAAGATTGGAACAAAACTGCAGATTTGCATGAAATAGTAACAGACATACGGACACACTGCTATATTCTTAAAATTTGTCTTTAAGAATGTTTCATGCTGAATCACGGTTCATTGATACCCGAAAAGGCTGAAGGAGTATGCAAATAAAGTCACACAAAGTCGACGAATTAATAAAAACATCCATATAACTACAGAAACCGACAAAGACTTTTTCCAGTCGGTTGTATCGCATCAAGTGAAACCACTCAATGCCGAGAACATTCATATAAAGGACAGAGACTAGTTTCATTTGGTGCTCCCGCATCGACTGAAACCACTCAAACCCACTGAATGAGTGAAAACATTCATATAGCGGCTGCAACCGACAGAGACTGTGAGTGAGTGAAAACATTCATACAGCCACAGAGACTATTTTCATTCGGTTGTTTCATTCGACTGAAAAAACCGACTGAATGAAAAAACAACCGATTGACCAATCGGTTGTTAAAAACAGTCGGTTGTTCCATCACTAGCTAACACACGACCTACAGCGCTCTTTGCGGCAACATGTGGAAACTCGACCGCCATGCTTTCGGTGGTCGACACACTTAAGAGGAGTCTGTCTATCGTATGTTATTGTTGAGCTTAAAGTGATGTATTTCGTGTATTATGTATGTAGGCTGCACTGTCTACAATTTTTCATGCTGAAATATGCCTAAAGTGTGTTCAGCATTTAAATGAGCAAATCGATGTGATAAAACGACATGTAATTCATGCAAGAACACCAGATGTTTTGCCTTGTTTGATGTCAGTCTGTCTATACCCAAACAAAATTCCTGACTAATGGTGCTTTGCTGTCCCAAGAGTGAGGCTTTAGATGACCTATCCTGCAATTCCTTTGAAATACACACCATGCTCAGTTTTCTATCTAGTAATGGTGTGTTTTTAAGGATATTTCTTCTTCTGCCGCTCCTTCGATTGATGAAACCACACTTTTGAGTGTCTACACCTTCATTAAAAATACTTTCACTTCTTGTCGCCAATACTCGATCGAGCATGGTTGATATGCGACCAGTGCAAAGTGTGGGAGCTGTAGTGACAGCCTCAATTTTTTCACTTCTATATTTCTGTGTTCTTTAGAACAAGTATGTACTTATTTCAGCGTGGCAACAACGAAAGTCATTAATGCTACGTTATTTCGATGTGGAATGCTTTTGTGCCAACTGACCTATTCGAATTTTTGTTGCAATATTCTGTTGTCACTTTCGTCTTTGTATTCAAATTTCACATACCAAACGTTACTCTTGTTTCAGCACGGCAACAAGGAAAGTTATTAACGACACCTTATTTCGATGTGGATTGCTTTTGTGGCAGATGAGCTAGGCGCATTTGTAACTGCAGTAATTTGTCATTTTCGTCTTTGTACTCAAATTTCGTCCACCGAAGATTACAAAAAAACCCTTTAACAGCAATCTTACAAGTTTGTAGACTTAATAAGTTTAGCAGACACAAGATAAGTGTATACTAGACTTTATGAAAGCAGTTGTTACAACACGTTAATAGCAGATGAAGATCCATTTTCAAGATTGTTCGTCATAGCAATTACGGTTCACTGTATGGTTCGCAGCTCGTTTAGAGCATGCACTTGCATTAAAATCAACACAAATATTTTCGCAACAGCACTGTCGTTGTTATTGAAAACCTCAGCTAACTGTTATACTTCGAACTGTAACTGTATTACTGTCAAGTTTGCGATGATTTATTACAGCATTTTTAGGAAATTTACTACCAGGATCGTTAATTAGTAGCTTTGATGAAGTTTGTCGGAACTTGATGCACATCCGTATTCAATAGTCAATCTTTATTTAATATGTGAAACTGTAAATAGATAAAATTATCTAGTGGGTGTGTCATACCAGCTGTCAGCTGATACCTCAAATTAATGGCGGACGGCAGTTCAATTTGCCTCAACCATGGCGGTCCTATCGCCACTCTGTGAAATTCAAGCTCTCTGCTCGCTGCCTCACATGTGCTGCACTTCCGCACCTCTGTACAGTGTGCAGCGTTTGACCGGCCCTGTCCTACCACGAGCATGGCAATGGGCAGTGAGAACCTTCCCGCTACCACTCCACACGTGTCCTTGACATGTGGCGCCCGGTCATTGACCCAGACATTGGTCAGCTGTAATATGTCATTCCATTTGAATTTCAAAAGTACACGTGTTAGTAATTATCTAATCTATGATAGATCAGAAAGACTGTTGTAGAAAGGCATAAGCAGACAGTGGCGATGAGAGGGATGTGCTGTGTGTTAAAACTTTGCTTGGAGGAGAGATTGGATGAAAATGATTTACAATTTACTATTAAGCTGAATAGGCATCCTGGTTTTGACGGAACGGTTCCACTTTTCACACAAACGTTACGTTGTTCCGAGAAAATTGTCCAGGACAAATAACTGTCCCGCTTTCTAATCGAGAAACGAAATGCGTACAATATTATTTATCATTTAACGTAGCTCTAGTGAAAAGATATTGATAAAAGTAGAATGTTACACAAATATATGTCTATCTTGGATTGTGACAGTTTTTCTCAGTGGACTCATGTTTAAGTTTCTCTTAGGTTTTCGTCTCATTGTGCTATTTCTCTGTCGGCTTTCAGTGAGAATTCATTATTCGATTCGTAATGACATGATGAATCAGCATGTGAAGTACTTGGTAATAAAGAATGTGCTTATAGAAGAAAGATGGGCTGCAAAATCATAAACGTTTGTTTGGAAAATGTAGAGAAATTTTTCGTTATGATTGCTAGGTAGAAATACTGAAGTAGAAATAATTTTCGGTTTGATTAACGTGTACTGTTATGATGCAAAATGTCGTGCTTGTTTTGATACAATAAAATCTACTCATATTACACAGAATTTTATGAATATCTTATTTCGAATAAGGAACTGCTAGACTCAGTTTGCTACAGCAAAGGTAAATCCTAGAATGAAATGTAAAACTTGTAAATGATTACCTAAAATACCAGAAAATATATCCAAGCTGTTGTGATAAAAAGTATACATCACTAATTTGTATTTCTGAAGAAATTAATTTTATTTATGTCTAAGTTTCCAATTTAAAATAGAACGAAAAGAAAACCTTCCTCGCTACTGGTTTTCATTTGTCGCATCATCATAAGTTTATTACCTACTTCAAAATATAACACACAACTAAAGATACTGTGCAGGAAGTGTAACTCGGCACGTGGATACTCTAGTTCTGACTGGTAGCATTCAAATGTTCAAATGTTTGTAAAGCTTATGGGACTTAAACTACTGGGTCATCAGTCCCTAAACTTACAAACTACTTATAAACTACTTACGAACTAGGACGGCACAAATATCCATGCCCGAGGGGGTATTCGAACCCCCGACCGTAGTGGCCGTGCTGACCGTGACTGGAGCGCCTCAGTCACCTCGGCCACCGCGGCCGGGGACTGGTAGCATTCGGCAGACTTCTCGCCGTATTGTCCTGCCGATGTTCGTTGCCATCTGTGCAGCGTACAGTTAGCTTGTGTGGGCTGCATTGTAGTCAGCTGTGTCACTGGGCCCGGCTGACATTGTGTTTTGTTGCGGCATTTTCATTATTTAACCTGTAAATACAAATATTTAACTAAACTTCAATAATACAATCTATCTGAATGACAATTACGTCCGTCGTTACCATTGCTACTTTCATAGAAGCTCAAAACATTCATTCCTGTTGCCTGCTCTGCGTTACAACTGAAACATGGAACACGGAAGCGGATCGTGTCCCCCTCCACACTGCACCCAACCGCAGCTGTCCCGGTTTTTTCTCTTTGAAATCTGGTCAGCGTAATGTTACTGTATTCCAATATGTTCGAATGCAAAAATTTTTGCTAAGTAGGCGGAATGAGGACAAACGAAGCTGGTTTTCCACTGTTCTGTCAGTTTTTGTAATAACAGCAACATATTTGTTCTTTTTTGTGCTCCAGCAGGCGCATTGCCAGTTGTATTTACACGTACCCATCGTTACGCTAATCCGGTGCAGATGTGTTTAATGTTCACGCATTAGCCTTTTAACGAAGACGGATAACTGTCTATTTTACGGATAAAAAAGAATTTCACAAACTCAGATCTTTTGAAACTTTTTACTTTATTCAGGAAAATGACCGCAGCAACACTATAGAAAAGTTGATTCATCTTACATATTAAAAGAATCTACAAAGACTGAAGTCAGTCGGCCATACCAAACTACCCTACATTTTTGTTTTAAACAAAAGGTATTCATCCACAGATTTGTTTTCAAGTATCAGAATATACATAACTATCGCCTTCCTTTTTCTATACTCAAACGTGATTCCTTCTGTATATTTCTTATGGGAATGTCCTTGCTGTAAACTAAAGTCAGTCGGTGAGGCCGTTCTAACCGACCGATTTCCTTCATTTTTGATTTAAACGAAAGTATTCATTCGCAGATTTGTCATCAAGCATCAGAATTAAATTAAGTCTCTCCATCCTTTATTTTTATTCAAACGTGGTATCATTCTGTCCTTGCATTGAATATTTTAATCGATTTGTTTTACGATATCTTCGGTTCTAATTCAGGTTTGCAGTTCTCTTTGTCTTAAACACATTCAGCGGATCAACCTCTTTCATCTTTAAACACTTGCAATGATTGATTCTGAAGAAAGCTATAAGTGAAAATTCAATTTTACTTCAATTTTTCACAACTTCTTTGTCATTACACTAACGGTGCGAAGTTTCATACGGATCCTCTAAATTTAGTACTTAAAATTTTCAT
The DNA here is from genome assembly GCA_026315105.1 of Locusta migratoria. NCBI lineage: Eukaryota > Metazoa > Arthropoda > Insecta > Orthoptera > Acrididae > Locusta > Locusta migratoria. The sequence continues at coordinate 338,414,764 of CM048746.1, read as the reverse complement.
AAGATGCCTCGGCACTACAGTGAAACTATCTGGATTGAGACCAACTACTTGTTACTTCCTCAAATCCAGAAAAGTAGAAGTAGCTGAGAATAGCATGATTGGATGTTCCATTAAATTCGGAGAGTGTAGAATAGTTATACACCTGTCGTAAAGGATACGACCTTGCGAGTAGCGACGCAACGTTGAGATTAGTTCTTGATGGAGAAAATTCGTCGAACGTCCTTGTCTACGATGCACATATATCCTTTTGCAGATGAATTCTGAAGTTTTGTGAGAATGTTACGTATACTACTTCATATGAGGACACATAAAAGTAGTAGAACTGTAGGAAAACGATATCTGTGTAACTCGGTTGTTGCAGAGGAAGACAACTCTCAACATAATCATTAATAATGCAGTACTCATCATTATGGTTGGAACCATGGACAACGGCAGTGGAGTTTAGGCTTTGTCTGCGCATCTACCTCACGCATTCGTCGCCAGACAATGAGCGTTCAGTATTGTTCTGAACGCTCTGCTGCGACTGTCGTAGGCATTGCGCAAATTAAGCTTGTTTGTAGCGAGTTATTGAATGTATTTATTCTATTTGTTGCACGTTGTCATCGCTGATGGTACTGGCATGTAACATATTCTATCTAAGCAAGCAAGAGCCTTTATTTTCAGGCAATAAGGTTTCTTCAATCACAAAGCACATAGACGTTCTTCAACTGTCGCTTGAAATCAGCAAAGATGCTGTTGTCTAGACATGGGCGAATCGCCGTCGTTCGTGGGTCCAACTATAGGCAGTAGCGGCGCTAGGCGTCGGCGACGTCGGCTACCGCCGACGGCCTCGCGCCTGTGGGGGCCTCGCAAAACATTGTCAAAATTTATATATATATATATATATATATATATATATATATATATATATATATATATATATATATATATATATATATATATATTTGATGTTTAACGGCGTTCCAACTGCTAGTTATGTACCGACGACCGACGTCTAACTTAGACTAGCTTAATCAGTGGACGAACACAACATCCGTACCCAAGGGTGGGATTCTCGACCCCCCACGAGAGCGATCTCGCCGCACCGTGGTGTGACGCCTTAGTGCGCTCGGCCATTCCCGGCTGGCAGCTATTTAGTTGCCCGTATTTATTTCCGTGTGAGTGTAGCAGTGATGCAATTTTTAGTTAAATACTTGCAAAACAATTTCTTCACTACATTTTAGAAAACGATTTGGAAGAAGTATATCCAAATGTTTATATAACAATCAGAAGCATGCTCAGTTCCAGTCAGTACAGCTTCGGCCGAGAGAAGCTTCACAAAGTTAAAATTGATTAAGACTAACTTGAAAAGCACAATGTGCCAAGAAAGACTATCTGCGTTGTCTACTATCAACTGAAGACGAAATAGCGGCTAGTATTAAGATGTGATCTTCAAAATAGTGAGACGAAAAGGTGAAAAGTTTCTCTAATTTATGTTTGTTTATTGTAATTTTTGTCATTGCGACAATACTCCTATATTATATTAATAGAATTTTAGTATGATGATTATTGATGTATAATTCAGCTCATTTAACCTTTTCTTCATTAATGCAAAAAAAGGGGGGGCCTCGCAAAGACGAGTTCGCCGACGCCCAGTTTTCGTCTAGCGCCGCCACTGACTATAGTAACAGCTGTACAATGTCAAAGAGTATCCATCTGGAACAACGTACACTGGAAATATTGCACAAAACTAATCGCAGTTCAAATTATTCGGAGGAATCGTATTGGACTGTGATTCACATACGAAAGAGGTAACTTAAAACCGTAATTTTACTGTGTTTTAGGTATTGGTTATTGCTTAAAGGCCATTACCTGGAGGGATTGACAGGAGACACAAAAGAATGTCGTAATTCGTTACAGGTTCCAGTGGTAAGGACGAGAGTGCTACTGATGCTATAGGAACTCGAAGAGCTCTGCTATGATTACCTTTCCCCCACACACATCTCACGAAATGACTGTCAGAAAATCCAGAGTATTTGGTACTCATACGAAGGCTTGTGGAAACTACTTCATGTCAAAAGAAAAATTTGAAGTTGTAAAATCGCAATGTCTATTGTTAAAACCTCGTGACATTTCTGCCAGTATTGCATTGTAGACAGACACCCAGAGGAAGGTCACTTGTAACAGTGGCTGAAACGTTGAACAGCTGCCAAAGCGGTGTCACACCCTGGTAAATTTTACTTGCACCGACAATGGTCGTCCGGAAGCTTACATTTAATCGAATTAATCTTTGATTCTGCGTTAGTAATTTCAGTATTTCTTCCTGATAATGAGTAACAGATTTAGTTAAGTACGAAGGTTGGAATTTAAATAGTGGCAACTAATTATTCACAGCCGATACAAAAGCGTTACATATTTGCACCTGTTACTGTCCTTCTAAGTAGTCACTAGCGTTGTGTAGAACACGTTGACAGCGATGTGGAAGGCGTAGTATACCGTTAGCGGAGCTTGTTCTGTTGATGGTGCGAATGGAGCGGTCTACCGCCTGTCGAATCTCTGGAACAGTTCTGAAGCGAATGGCACGAAGTGGTTCCTTCATCTTCGGGATGAAATCAGAGTCACAAGGACTTAAGTCCGAGGAGTATGGTGGATGGTACAGTACTTCCCAGTACCATCTAGCGAACAAAGAAGCCAGAGCTTGCGCTGTATGCGCCCGAGTATTGTCGTGCAAAATGATGGGTGGGTTGCGCAGAAAGTGTTGCAACTTCTTTCGCAAAACTGGTCGCAGGAGATGCACCAAAAGAGAACATGAACACTGTGTATTGGCAGCCTGCTGTGAAGGAACGTAATGCGTTAGGATAGGAAGACTTACCTAACGTGCCACTGTTCTACACGGCAATGCCGATTCCCAGCACGCCTCTTGATGAAACTATCGTGTTGTACGACCTCTGGCACATTTAATCTTGATCCACCTGCGTTGTTCCTGTTTCGAATACACAGTGACACCGTTACGTTCAAATGTTTGTAAAGCTAATGGGACTTAACTGTGGGGTCATCAGTCCCTAAACTTACAAACTACTTATGAACTACCTGATACTAAAGACGGCACAAAAATCCTTGCTCGAGGGGGGGGGGCTTCGAACCCCGACGGGGCCTCGCGCATCGTAGCATAGCGCCTCAATGCGCTCAGCCGCTCCGCCGCGGCAGACCGAAAATGAAAAATTATTTAGAAGCAAGCTGTAGATTCGCTTACTAAGTATTTATCTAAATGGATGACGCTCCGACGCAGACATCTGCGGTTCACATACATCTACGTATTTAATCTGAAAGTCGCATTTAAGTGGCAGATGGTTTATTGAACGGCTTTCATTATATATGTCTTCCCTTCCACTCTTCAACTTCTTGCGGGAAAATGCAACATCTACATCTTTCCGTTTTACTTCTGCTCTCTCTTATTATTTGATGATCACATGTCCCTACATAGGTGGGTGCTAACAAAATGTTTCCATTCGAAAGAAAATGTTGGTGATGAAATTTCAGAAATAGATGTCATCTCAGAGAATATCGTAGTTTATTTAATTATATCCAACCTAACTAGTGCATCATGTCCGTGACACTCGGTCCTCTGTATCGCGATAATACAAAATGAAATGTCATTCGATGAACTTTTACGGAGTCGTCCGTCAGTTGTTCCTGGTGAGAGATGTTCATGAGTTATTTAATATCATCACAGCACAGAGACAGTAGTTGTTCCCGACGAAGACTGAGGCAGTCCTCGAAAGCTCGATATTGTATTCAGAACTGATATGGCAAGAATTATTAACCAGTAAATAAAGCCATTACTACTATCAATACAAACAGCAACAGAGTTCTCTCTTTTTATTTTTATTTATTCATTTATTTATTTATTTATTTTCGGAAAACACCAATATAATGAAGATACATTTTAACGGCATTGAAAATATTCGGACATTTTGTTCCGAGCAACGGAAAGGCGAATAATTCGTGGCGCAGTGAGTACTGACGTAGTTGGGAGAGTTGGGAGAGCCAGTTACGAAGAAAGTGTTCCACTTTGTGTGCAAGATGTATGAGACAGGTGAAATACCCGCAACTTCAAAAATAATATATTAATTACAATTGCAAGGAAAGAAAGTGCACCTAAGTGTTGAAATTACAGAACTATTAAAGTCATGGTGGCAAAATATAACAGAGATTATTTTCAGACTATGAAAAAACTGGTAGAATCCACCTTTGCGGAAGATCAGGCGCCGGCCGCGGTGGCCGATGGGACTGCGGCGGGCCAGTCACGGTTGCACGGCCACTACGGTCGGGGGTTCGAATCCCCCCTCGGGCATGGATATTTGTGCCGTCCTTAGTATTAGCTAGCTTAGGGACTGATGACCCCGTAGTTAAGACACATAAGCTCTACAGACATTTATTTTTTGAAGATCAGACAATACTCAGATAAAGGAGAGGCAAACCTAAGTCTCTAGCTTTTGTAGATCTAGATAACGATTTTGAGAATGTTGACTGGAATAGTCTCTTTCGAATTCTGGAGGTAGCAGGGGTAAAGTATAGGAACCGGGAAGTTATATTAAACGTGTACGAAAAACGGTCATGAGAGTAGCAGGTACCATGAAAGTACAAGGTGGTAGAGAAGGAAGTAAGACAGGTTTGTAGGCTTTCCACAATGTTTTCCAATATGTACATTGAGTAACCTGGGAAAGGGAAAATGGAGAAATTTGTAGATGAAATTAAAGTTCATGGATAAGATATAAAATTTTGCTGTTTGTAGAGTATACTGTAAGTCAGAGTCCGCAAAGGACCTGTACGAGCAATAGAACCGCTTGGCATTATCTTGAAAGGAGGGTATAAGATAAACATAAATAAGAACAATACAAGTGCAATGGAATGTAGTTTAAGAAAATCAGGCGATGCTTAATGAATCAGATTAGAAACGAGACAATAAAAGTAGTAGATGCGTTTTATTATTTGGGTAGGAAAATAACTTTCGATTGCCAAACTAAAGAAGATATAAAATGCGGAATTCCTATGGGAAATAAATTATTGCTGAGGAAGTTAAATTTGCTGAAATCCAATTAATTTAAATATTATGAAGTATTTCTGAAAGCATTTGTCTGGATAGCTGGAAGACCTGCAAGGAATCGTTAATTTATTAATGGAAATTAGTGTGGGGGGTTTAGAATCGCAAAGAGAGACCGAGAGACGAATGCAGTAAACAGATTCAAAAGAATGTAGGTCACCGGTTAAACAGAAATGATATTGTGGAGAGCTGCATAAAAACAGACTTTGGACTGAAGTCGCCGGCCGCGGTGGCCGAGGGGACTGAGGCGCTCCAGCCACGGTCTGCACGGCCACTACGGTCGGGGGTTCGAATCCCCCCTCGGGCATGGATATTTGTGCCGTCCTTAGGATTAAGTAGTTCGTAAGTAGTTTGTAAGTTTAGGGACTAATGACCCCTTAGTTAGGTCCCATAAGCTATACAAACATTTGTATTTGTATTTTGAAAATGTTCAAATGTTTGTTAAGCTTAAGGGACTTAACTACGGGGTCTCAGTCCCTAAACTTACAAACTACTTATGAACTACCTACAACTAAGGACGGCACAAATATCCATGCCCGAGGGGGGATTCGACTGACGTCGAGGACGGTAAAGTGAACCGTAAATTGGTGAGGCGAAAATGGAAACACAGGTGTAGAAGGATGAAGCACTCATTTGAGGTGAATGGTTCACGAGGCACACTTTGCCAGTCGATGCAGATGGTGCACGTCTGTACCTACCAGAGATGTACAAATCCCCCTTGTAGTGTACGTGCCCCTGCAACCCATCAAGCATCGTAGCTTGCCGTGACGTAAACATAAGTGTGCAGGTGTACCCAAGCAAAGAGGTAAAGCGGTCGGTTGGTTTCCAGTTCGCTGGACCAACTTGGGTACCCACAAGCCTGGCAAACTTCTAAGGCCCCATCCAGCTTACTGCTCTTGACAAGAGGCTGTTCTTTTAAGCCGTCGTGACTGTAGAATAGCCAGATAGTTATACCGCAGTTCAGTTATAGCAACGGTGGGAACAGCAAAATGAATAATTCAAACTTTAGTGACACAGAGGAAAAATTAAGACGTAGTAGTTATACACTATACGCACGAGAAAAGTTTTCGTGTGTTCACGATGCAGCTTCACATAAATCGATAGGCATGTTGGAATGTATATTGTGTAAAATGTTATTAGATATTCATTCGGGAAGCTCACGTATGTTACGACATGTGTGTCAATTTGAAATGCAGTTGTCTCACTACAAACATATTTTGTAGTAAAGTGCATAGCACAGTGCTACTGGACATAGTTCATGTAAGTAGAAGTGATCTATGGACATACATGGACATACAATTAGAAACGGGAGCATTACATGTCTGTCATAATGCTTTGTGTAAAATGGAAGTGGCAAAAAAAATAATAATAAATAAAAAAAAATCAAATATTTGTAGATTTTATCTGACTTAACTACGCGGTCATCAGTCCCTAAAGACTAAAGACGGCACAAACATCCATTGCCGAGGGGGGGATTCGAACCCCCGGCGGGGAACGGCCTCGCGCATCGTAGCATAGCGACTCAATGCTCTCGGCCGCTCCGCCGCGGCTTGGGAGTGATGTGCTCAGATTTTCGTGGCTGCCCAAAAACTGCCAAAAATATCCTAAGTGGTTTGGAAAATCATGTAGTAAATGTAGGTGATTCTCGTGAAGACATTGTCCAAATTACCTTTGTCACAGATCAAGACAGTAATATTGTTAAAGCTTTCTACATATGTAAACACTTTCCATGCAAGGCTGATACCATAAACACAGTAGTAAAATAATAAGCTGAAAAATACACCGAAAAAGAAAAACGGAGAAAACTCAACACACACACACACACACACACACAAGAATTTTCAAACAACTTACGGGTATGCTGCCGGGTGACGTCATCGACAACCGCCGATATTTCGACAGAAGCATACCCTGCCGTTCTCAAGGCACAGTTGCACTCAAGGAAGCAATGTGCAATGCCTTTAATATCTCAGTTTGGAAAGGGTAGACAAGGAAGAGCCGCGGTGGAGTAGCCGAGCGGTGTAAGGCACATCGCTGCAGAGCGCGCGGTTGCTCGCCCGTTCACTGGGGCATGGGTGTGTGTGTCTATCCTTAGGTTCGTTTAACTTAGTTTAAGTAGTTTGTAAGCTACAGACTTATGATAACCCGATAGATTTGGTCCGATAGATTTACAAACATTTGAGCAATTTGACGAGGAAGATAACACAGTACAAGTCACTACAGAGTTAACAAAGATGACCAAACATCAAAAGTATCGATAGCGACCCAACAGCTTCCTTAATAACAATATCCTAATAGGTGAAAGTGCATGTCGGAATCTCTGTGTTGTATTCCATAAGATGACCGGTGCCAAAAAAATGTTCTGCAACAGCGGATTTGTTTGGTTGTTGTAAACGTGTGTAACGTTTGTGTCCAATACACCGGTCTTCCACAGTCATAATTGTCTGATCAATATATGACATGCCACAACTATAAGGAATACGATAGACACCAGCCTTACGCAAACGCAAGATCATCCTTTGCGGAGCCCCACAGGATTTTATCTTAGAAGGTGGTCGAAAAAAAAAAAAAAAAAAAAAAAAAATTCGCATCATATTTCCGCAAAATACGACCAATCTTGTCGGAAATGCTTCCTGCGTAAGGCAGAAAGGCCATAGATTTAGGTGCCACTTCATTACTATTGTCGCGTTGAAATGGAGGCAGGCTTGACTTCGAAGGCAACTGAACACAGCACTTATACTGAAAGCACGTTTATTACGAACTCAACATACACGCAGCACTGACTGCCTCTCAGGCAGAGTGCTCTGCTATATATACACAGATAGAATTTACCAGAAATTAGAAGAACAGTTAACATAAGAAACAAGTAGAATTTACAAGTGAACATAAGAAAGATGTAGAACATTCTGGAATTGTTAATTACAAAGAAATAAATTTTTGCCGGTTGACGGGATTTAACCGGCGACCTTCAGCACCGCAGTCCGTGATGCTATCCCCTGCGCCACGCCGGAAATCGGTGTTCGTTGTCTCTCGCGGCACTATTGTCACTCACTTGTTGCACAGTAGGCTGACAGCGCAACGCACGTTTTATCTGCCTCTCACCATAACCACACATACTGGGTGAATCACCTAACACTTGCACCGCAAATATTGCGGAAACGGAAAGTGAGATTGATGTGCGGTTTTCGCAGAATGGATTGGTAGTCAAGAATTCGTATTGTTAGCCAATAAACAGATTGTAAAAATACCTAGAAAGTGTATATTTATGCAAATATACAATTATATTAATATTATATATAACTATATAATAATATAACTAAACGTGATAAAAATGCCATTCAAAATTCTTTGTACACAGGTGGTGTCAAAAATTCCAGTGAATGATAGAAACAAGCATTGTTCCATTTGAAAAATTGTATGTTTGCGTAAATACACACTTTCTAGTTATTTTTACAATCTGTTTGTTGGCTAAAAATACGAATCCTTGACTACCAATCCATTCTGTGAAAACCGCACATCAATCGCACTTACCGTTTCCGCAATATTTGCGGTGCAAGTGTTAGGTGATTCACCCTGTATACAGGAGTTGGAACTTAAACAGTGGCAACATTGTTGTGGAGACTGGTAAGGATTATATGCGTCACATGTAATTCTGCCGATGGGCTCAACATCAGATTTAGAGCGATGACGCATTTATTAATTTGATTTAATTTACTGACGAGGCTACATTCACGAAACATGGCAATGTTAATTTGCATAACTTGCATTGTTGGGTAACCGAAAACCGATTTTGGCTGAGGAAGTAGCACATCAAACAGTGTGGTCGGTGAATGTATAGCGTAGGATTCTGAAGGGCAAAATTATAGGCTCCTATTTCATCGAAGGAAATATTAATGGTAGGATGTACACCATATTCCTGCAAGAAACAATAGGGCTATTATTGGAGAAAAGAATATGGTATCAACACAGTGGGTGACTCGCACATATTTCGCTGATGGCTAGAAATGACTTGCAGCGACGACTTCCAGATCGGTGAATTGGACGCAGAGGAGCTGTGTCGTGGTCGGTTCGTTCGCCAGACTTGTGGCCTCTTGATTTTTTCTTGTGTGGATTTGTAAAAGACATTATTCATAAAGAAGTTCCAACAACACATGAAGATATACGAGAGAGAATTGTCAGACCATGTGTTCTGATAAGTGGCGAAGTGATATGGAACACCACTCGATCCATGATCAGAAGATTGTAGTGCTGCATTGATACCAATCGTCATCATTTCGAACACCTTCTGTAAATGGACCTTGCGACTGTTGTCCCACAAACTTTTCATCTCCTACCATACTTTATGAGTTCTTCTTGGTGGCAATAGTTAGAGCCTCACCCAGAGAGAGAGAGAGAGAGAGAGAGAGATTTGTCATTTAGCTCGGGTAAAAAGGGAACTTTCATGGACTTAGTTACTACGGTAATATTTCGCGTAGCACAGTAGTGAGGCGGACAGGCAAGCAAGTTTCTCGTAGTCCGCTTGTGCTGGGTTTAGTTTGGCTTTGCTCGGCTGGGAGAACAGCAACCTGCTCGTCATGTTGTGACGAAGTGCGGCAGCCTGCCCGCCCGGCACCCAGCGTAATACGTATACCTCTGCAGCTCTGGTACATATTGCTGCTAAGTTCCTGCACAGACGTCAGGCTTAATTGCTCAGCGCGTGCACACACACACACACACACACACACACACACACAACTGTTCCAGGAAACTTGTCTCACCCTGGGTACGCTCCGTTTAAATGTTCAAATGTTTGTAGATCTTATGGGACTTAACTTCGGGGTCGTCAGTTCCTAAACTTACCAACTACTTATGAACTAGCTAATACTAAGGACGGCACAAATATCCATGCCGTAGCGGGGATTCGACCCCCGACCGTAGTGGCCGTGCAGACCGTGACTGGCGCGCCTCAGTCCCCTCGGCCACCGCTCCGTACTGTGAGCGTTACGTGGCACTACAGACGGGCATACAGGAAATACAGTGCACAGCGTAATTGGATTTTCCATTTTTCCCCTTAATGCCCGAATTAATTTTTACGTGACACAGAAGATAAAAAATCATATTGTGTTACCAGTAAACATATCCTAGAAATTATACACTATCAAATATGTGATATTGTTTACTGAACTGGTGTAATTTGGTATTTCGCGTATTTGCGACAACGGGCATTTGAGAAAGTAAACACCTACAAGACTTAATTTAGTACAACCTTTCATTTAACATTTTAATGGTATAGTGTGTGACATTAGATTAGTACAAATTGAACTCCTGTAACTAAAAATCGAAATTATATTGTTGTTGCTTTCTATTTGACTATACATATTGCATGTAACCCTATTCACGAAATACGCGGAAACAGTTTTTTCTCTTGTTCAAACAGAGATTTACGTTACATTTGCTACACATTAACACTGACTGCCCCGTACAGTTTGGTTTTTTACATCTTTGCCTGGTTTCTGTATCTTGAGGCCAATGACCTACTGCAAGATGTTGCTGGACCCCGATGCTTCTTACGCTATAGTTCAGTCTGTATACTGGTTGAAGGCCTACCTCTCTTTTTCTTTCTTACATCTTTTCCCTGTTTGCAGAGTGCCTTTGCTATTATAGAAATGAATTCCAGCAGGTCATTTTGTTAATTATGGAGGTTTTTGAGGATCGCACAGTCCCGCCGTATAACAACCAGCAATTGACAATTCAATGTCCATAATTTGCAACTGAATAATTCTGGCAGTGTGCATCGAAAGAACTATCCATTAACACTTTGTTACACGGGCACGCAAAAGTACGCAAATGCCCAATGATGCATATTTTACATAAACTGTATTTTGAAATTTACTTATACTTCCAACACCATTATTACATCAATATGTGATTTACGTAACGCCACAGATACTGAAGAATACATAAATAATTTTCAGAACCAAAGTTACCTATTTTTTCTGCCGTAATTCTCCAAAAAAAAAAAAAAAAGACGATAACTTCATATGTCTGTCTCGTGAACAAATGCGCCAACATCAAACTGCTGTAGCAGCCCCTACACAATTCAGAGAAGTGGCAGCACGTGTTAGAAACATTCGCCCCGTTTACATGGGCTCCCAAAACCGGATTTCGTAAACCGATTTCCCAATTCAAATGTTCAAATGTTTGTAGAGCTTATGGGACTTAACTACGGGGTCATCAGTCCCTAACCTTACAAACTACTTATGACCTAGCTACAACTAAGGACGGCACAAATATCCATGCCCGAGGGGGGATTCGAACCCCGACCGTAGTGGCCGTGCAGACCGTGACTGGAGCGCCTCAGTCCCCTCGGCCACCGCGGCCGGCATTTCCCAATTCCGCTTTTGGTTGGTCATGTAAACACTCCAAAATCGATTCTGGAAATCCGCTTCTCTAAAGCGGTTTTCCCGTTCCACAATCGATTTTCGTGCCCATGTAAACGCATCCGTTTTTGAAGCGTTCCTGGCTCGTCAGATTGTGTTTTCTTGTTACGAATTTTCGGCACATATGGAAAGAGTGATATTTTCTAATGTGAAATAAAAGTATAAATATTAGAGTGAACATAAATCTGTATATTTAAATAAAGAAAAATAGTGATTGTGCAGACTAAATAAGGAACTGAGTCAGCTGTTTTCCAGACGCCATGTTAAGTGAGCTAGGAAATCCGATTCAGGCTATGCCATGTAAACACGACAGCGAAAAACGGTATACGAAAATCGGTTTTCGTCTTCCGGAAGATGTGTTGCATGTAAACGTAGTGATTATCAGCTTCTTGTAGATTTGGCAACTATCAGAACTGACACTCAAAAAGCCGGCCGTGGTGGCCGAGGGGACTGAGGCGCTCCAGTTACGGTCTGCATGGCCACTACGGTCGGGGGTTCGAATCCCCCCTAGGGCATGGATATTTGTGCCGTCCTTAGTCTAAGGTAGTTGATAAGTAAAATTCTTGAATATCCGTCTCCAGATCGCTTATATTTTCTAAAACATTACCGGTTTCGGGACAGCTGCCCATCTTCAGATCAAAATTTTGAAGTTACAGAGTAACCTGTCCTGTAATGAACGAATGTTTAGTAACGACTGTGAACATTCGTTCATTACAGGACAGGTTACTCTGTAACTTCAAAATTTTGATCTGAAGATGGGCAGCTGTCCCGAAACCGGTAATGTTTTAGAAAATATAAGCGATCTGGAGACGGATATTCAAGAATTTTATTCATATAACGATCGCAATAGCTCCCTGAAGACTAATAAGTCTTGCTTTGATAAAGTTGATAAGTAGTTTGTAAGTTTAGGGACTGATGACCCTATAGTTAAGTCCCATAAGCTTAACAAACATTTGAACTTTTTTGGCACTCAAAAACACTTATCCTTCCATTTATAACCATCACAACGGTATGATGCGAATTTACAACATTGGGCATTAAGGGGTTAATGTCACAACCGATCGAACATTGAACAAAAATAATCCTTATTTCCGCAGAAGCAATTCTGTAGAAAGTAAATTTCGTGTAGAGTTGTGTGAAGCTTCATCGCGAACTTGGTCGTCATTGACGTCAGCAAAGAACGTCCCAGCAGCAGTGTGGACCACTGTGCGGTGCACGGTGGCCCGGCTGTCGCGCGTTAAACGACTTTGGACAGGGGCGGTTGGGGCGCGCTCCGGCAGAGGGCGGTAATCTGGCGCAGCCTGCTTGCACAGGATCGGCCGCCTCCCAGGTGGCCGCGCTGCTGCCTGCTGCCTTCTGTTGACAGAGCAGGTGATTAACAGCCGTCGCCGAGGCGCACTCGCCCGCCCACCAAAGCCATCGCATCCTCTCTGCTTCTGCGCGCGCACTACTACTATGATGAACGATCGTCTGCTCCTGCTTCAGGGTTTCATAAAACACTGTGATCCGTGTCATGGCTCAAGTTTGAATTAACCGCGCAAATCTCTTATTTGTTTCGTCTGTGGCGCGGGTTGGTTTCGATCTCCGCGAGGGAGAGCGCGTACCGATGCGGAGTGTTAGATAGGGTTGCCAGATTGAACTCGAGGCAGGCCCGGAGACCAGACGTGCCCACTTCCCCCTTGACCAATGACTCACCCCCCCCACCAACTGCGACCAACTCCCCACCCCCCACCCCAACCAGGATTGTCGCCTTCTGCAGAAAATTGTTTCGGCAAGAAATTAAGAAGCGACTGATTCTTCTTTTGTGTAATAATATTCGCTTTGTATATTTCTGATTTTAAATGTTTATTCACAGCTTTAAATCCGTCGTACTTAACAGTAAATGACTTACACATACACTCATCAGTATCGACTTTTTGTAGCCACTCTTTATAATTTTCTTCCTGCAACCATTCTTCACGGAACGAACTTAGATATCGTCTCTTCATTTCACTGTTATTACTCACTAATCTGAGTTAATGTAAGCTTGTCTCTTCACACACGATCCGAGTGTTCCAAAAATTGCCGGTAAACTGATAACAAAATAATTAACGAAGGAACACAAATAATAGACGTCGCCAGCTGACACGTTGCCGCAACAATGTTTGCTTATTAATGCGCTAGTAGATTACTACCGACGCAACAATGAAAAGTTTTCAGAGGAAGAATAGAAAAGTAGCGTTTTGTTGCAATAAGAAAATGACATTTATATAAAGTTATTCATAATTACTAGAGAGGAGCCGGCCGGGAATGGCCGAGCGCACTGAGGCGTCTTGCCACGGTGCGCGAGGCTGCTCCCGCCAGAGGTTCGAATCCCTCCCTATGGCAGGGATGTTGTGTTCGTCCTTAGTTTAAGTTACGTTACGTTCGATGTAGATCGTCGCTACAGGAGCATAGTACTTAAAAAGCGCCGGAAAATAAAAAAAAAGTTAAGATGAAGGTTACATTCAAGCCCGGAGATGAGAGTCATTGGCCCGTAGACCCGGAGAATTCATTCCAAACCCGGGCACTCCGGGCGGCGCCCAGATATCTGGCAACCCTAGTGTTGGAGTAACGACGGGCAGTTGAGTTCTGGCAGGAGAGGTGGCATTTTACATTGAAGTAACGGCGGAAGTAACTGGCAGCTCCTGCAACAAGGTCTAAAATTGTTGCAGAATCTCCCAGGGTTCTGGTGGAGCGAGGGGAAAGCAATAGAGTAAACCTATTGTGGGTCCCTGGCCACTCAAGGATCGGTTGCAACGAACATGCTGACAGATTAACCAGGATGGGGGCAGAGATTCCATTTATTGGACCGGAACTTGTCCTGACAATCACCAAGGCAATGATCAAATTGGAGCTACGTAACTGGCTCAGAAGACAGCACGTAGAGTATTGGACCAAAGTCTATCAACAAAAACATGGCAAGGTAATGATGCCAAAGCCATGTTTTAAAAGAAGCTCTGCAATCCTGGGCTTGAACAGGAGAGAGATTAGACTCATGGTTGGATTGCTGACAGGCCATGGGAATTTCAAAAAACACGTACATACAATGGGAATAACAGAAGAGGACCCTAAATGTAGGATCTGTGATGACGGTGATGAAACTGCATCACATCTAATCTTCGAATGCATTGCATTGGAGAGTAAGAGGCACTGAACATTTGGGACAACCAGACCCGAAGAAATTGTGTCTAATAAAGAACTGGTAAAGGGACTCCTTGCACGGTTGAAGGGCATTGGTTGGTTTTACTAGATAACAGGGAGTGATACTGCATAACAAACTTAGTTTCGGTGCGGGCAGTGGCGGGTTGGACCATGACTATTTTGGCTTCCCTGAGAAAATCAAATCAAATCAAATCAACGGCGGCATTGATAGTCGGCGCTGGTCAGGACGCCTGTTTTGGTATCTTGTTGTGAGCTCAAGAGTGTCGCTCGCGCATATTCTCGTGCACTTTATCGTTTCTTGAAGACTGCCGATCATAGCGGTGAAAGTGTGTTTTCCTGAGCCAACTTGTTTTATGGGAGGAACGTAGCATACGTCCCTCCCCCATAGTACTTGTCACTGCCTTCTCAGCCTGTAAGTGTTTTTAATTTGTTATTATTGTTAAGCAGGGTGTTCAGAACTTCGTTTGTCTAACTACACAGCTGGGTACTTGGGTAGCGAAATCAGTCCGCTGCGATGCTGATACACTAACCCTAGTGTTAATAAAAATGGTGCACATGAAGCCTGGTACGTGCCCGCACAAAAAAAAAAAAAAAAAAAAAAAAAAAAAAAGACAACAACAACAACTTATTGCAGAGTGGTAATGTATCATGTGTGTTATTCTTATGATGGTTTATGGATCATTAAGATTTAAAATGTGCATCGAGTTCTTTATTTCTTCATTTAGCTGGAACTGTGATGCGCTTTAAAGTTCTTTTGTGTAACTGGCCAAGCTTGTCCTTGTAATGAATTTCCATTTCGTGACTGCCTATTAATACCTGCTTCTTGGTTTGTTTGCATTTGTTGTGATATCACCACCTGAGACCAGTGTTGTGTGGGCCAGGCTCCAGCGTTTGAGCGGGGTATACTGACCTGGGAGTCAGTGGCAGATCGGGCTCATTGATGAGCAACAACATATTGGAAATATAATTCATTTCTTGTGTTTTCTATTAGTTACTGTATCTTGTACCTTGAAAACCCACAGCGTGGTTTTTGGAGTCACTTTGGGAATAATTTTACAGAGGCTGAATTGTACTTGAGCAGTGCCGTTACTTACGTACACTCGTACGTATTTGTCTCAAAGAAACGCCATCAAGAGCGTCCGTTGTAAATTGTCTTAATGTTTTTCTCTGCTTGTAAGTTGTATGGCGCGCTACAAATTTAATCTAGAGCAATTAAAAAAAAGTTATTTCATTTGGGGTTGGTTCAATCCCGGCCAGAAAACTCTGTAATTTGACTAATTGATCGTTTGAAGTGTAAAAGGAGGAATCCTGGATCTTTAACGTTCATATTGTAACTGTACTTTGCATACTTGATTCACTTAAATGAAAGTGAATGGAATTTGATCTTTAATGGTGTTCATTGTTTTATTATCAAATGTTAATTGAGGGCAAATCTTAAATACCACTAAATTGTTATATCTTAGACTTAAATTGCTTTCATTGTTTTATAGAAAGTTAAACATTCTCAGGAAAAAATTTAAGTACCATTGAGTTATCTTTATCTTGACTGTGGCGAGCTGAACTGTATAACTAATTGAAATTACTCCTAGTGTGTAATAACTTGTGTAGAAATAAAAAAGATATTTTCTTACAACAACGTTTGAACCAAAAAGGTTGTTCCCACATGCTTCCTATCTGGTCCTCAGTTACCAATGAAATTAAAATCTGTTCAAACTGCACCCTGGGGACAATGTGTGGGGTAAATTGCAGGACGACAAGAAGAAATTCACTGCTCAACATAAGGGTACCGGTTCAGATATCACAGTATACATACGGTGACGTATTTGATTCACAAACAGCGCGTTTCACTAAGTGTGTTTGAACTTATAAAATAATAGGTGACCGGAATTTTTAATGCGGTAGGTCAACACAAGAAATGTTACACTTTCTGCGAAGGTATGAACGTAGTTTATTGTATCATTTTCCAAAGAGTTACAGCACAAGGATATAATTTTTCTTAAATAGAACAATAGTTTTTTCTATCGTGCATTGGAATCGTTGAAACCAGCTATGTCAAAATCAATTCAAACTACATTCCTATCACTGTTAGTTTGGGAGCTACAATCCTTCAAAGTTTCAGGGGCAGATATCACACACTGTACATAATACATGGCTGTGTGGTGGGTGATGGATGTTATGGCGGTGGGAAGTTGATTTACATGAGATGTTCAAATGTGTGTCCATGTTCCTCAATGCATAATGCAATGCGCCGTCGAAAGGATCTGCGGGTGAGATGTAACATCACCGGTGTGACGGAGCGACATGCGTCCTCGAAGGACCGTTTTAGATCATCTGGGGATGTGGGCTCAGTGACATAAACACGATCCCTTAGATATCCCCCAAAAAATAAATCTACTGGTGTTAAATCGGGCGACCTTGCGGGCCATGGCGTCCCAACCATCTTCCTGCAAACCTGTTGTCTAGTTCTTCCAAAACAGCAAGCGCAGAATGGGCTGTGTGACCATCGTGCTGCATCCACATATGGACTCTCGTGTGTAGACACACATGTTCAAGGAGACCACCCAAACTGTCGTCTATAAAAGCGCGATATAACTCACCTGTCAGTGTACCTGGGAAGTAGTGTGGACCGATGATTTCATCCCCATGGATTCCACACCACACGTTAATAGACCACCTACGTTGACGGTCGACAGGTCGTACCCACCGAGGATGATCTGCGGCCCAGTAGTGCATGTTATGGCGATTTACTGCACCATAATTTGTGAACGTGGACTCACCAGAGAACATAACACTTTGTAAAGTCTCCAGCGTGAAATTACGCATGGTCCACTCACAGAATGTCACTCTTGCACGGAAATCGATCCCATGCAGATCCTGGGTCAGTGACAGGCGGTACACGTGAAATCTGTGGCCGTGTACTATACGCCACACAGATGTGAGACTGACACCAGCGACTGTAGCAACGGCTCCTAAGCTGACAAAAGGATTGTGGTGTAATGCAGCTGAAACAAACACGTCCGTCTCCTCACTTCTTGCAGGTCTTCGTCTGTTACTGTGGCGCATTACCAAGCTGCCTGTTTCCCGAAGTCGTTGTTCGGCACATAAGAACGTAATGGCTGCCGGGGCTCTTCGCCTAGGATATCTCACGGCATACGCCGTGACTGCTTCAGTGGCATCGTGTCGGCACTCGCCGAGCACCAGCAACATGTCAACGTACTCGTTCGTGTATGCCATCGTCTTCCGATGTCAGTAACTGTGGTATATTGAGCCCCGGTTGTTTGTGTGACTCCAAATGTCGTTTATACGGCCGTGTGCGGCGACAGTCGGCAGTCTAACAGCGCATCGAGGAAGCTTCTCGCTCCGTGACACCGGCGATGTTACAACTCGGCTGCATCACATTTAGAAGGCGCATTGCATTATGCGCAGCGTTTGTGGTATCTGCCCCTGAAACTTTGAAGGGTTGTAGCTCCCAAACTAACAGTGATAGAAATGTAGTTTAAATTGATTTGGACGCAGCTGGTTTCAACGAATCCAATGCACTATTGTTCCATTAAATAAAGTATATCTTTGTGCTATAACTCTTTGGAAAATGTCATAGCTCCGCAGAAAGTGTTGACGTACCGCATTAAAATTTCCCGTTACCTATTATTTTATACGTTACAGAGGCAAACACACTTATTGAAACACCCTGTATAAGTTACAACTGTCATTTTGTGTGTGATAAAGTACAATTGTTGTCTCTTTACCCAAAGTTAGCATGCAGTTTACGTAGAGCGACTTTCCATGGGGCTACAATGTATTTACACGTACATGCAGTAGCCTGTGTTCCAACTGGAGGTCCTGTGGTAGGCGTTATGCCAAGTTCACACGACGATCGAAAGTTCGCGAGAAATATTATGGTCCACTACAGTGCTTCAAGCATACTAACTCCGTACTAATGACGTGTGATCATACCGGCGACATTGTGTTTATACGATAAACTTCCGTCTACATGTTTGATTACCACTGACTGCAACGCCTCTGTGAAAATTTAGCCGTCCTACAGTTTGGATACGCGAAATGTTTGTGTTTGGGTGTATATCTTAGCTGAAAATATTCAACTTATAAAGCTCATACTGTTGGCGGCAGCAGGAGCTGTGGCAGTCCTTGCTAGAACACAATAGCGTAAAAGAATTAAAAGTGGGATGTGTCTTTGGTTAAGAAGAATGGAAGAAGAATGAGTTATTTACTGCGTACTAATGAAGGAACTCATGCGGAGGACCCCAAAAATGCTATTTTAGAAAGTTGCTTTCGTTCGTTCAAGAACACATCCAATGCCAAAATAAGACGATGATAGGGAATATATAACCAAGACAAAGCTACAGCATACTTTTTACACTTGGTCGCGGCGGAGCGACCGAGCGCGTTGAGACGCTATGCTGCGATGTGCGAGGCCGTTCCCCGTCGGGGGTTAGAATCCCCCTCCCCTCGGGCATGGATGTTTGTGCTGTTTTTAGTGTAAGGTAGTTCATAAGTAGTTTGTAATTTTAAGGACTGATGACCCCGCTGTTAAGTCCCTTAAGCATTACAAACAATTGAACATTTTTACACTTGTGTTGCATTCTAAACTTAGTTTAGTTATGCGTCTGTCACCATATTTCTGGTAATTGTTTACTTTTTATTTTTATGTTTTGCCCTTTTAGGCTCACTTCATCATTCTGTTTCTAAGCTCAGGGGAATCTTTCAAAAACCATTCCTTTTCACACGCAGTTTTTCTGCTGACTATTTATAATGTTCAGGTACGCATAGCAATTGTAATTTCCGCTCCATAATGGGACCTCAACAAACTACGCTTTGCTTTGCACATTTCCATTATAACTCCTGTCATGACACTTTCGAGTTTTCGTGCAAGTGTCTCAAGCTTTTTCTTTGGCTACAATATTATAGATTGCATATTATAAAAAGAAAAGCAACAAGACGTATTCAAACTTCATTTTAAATAAACTATTTTCCGTTATTTTCTTCATAAATAACGCATCTTCTACCTTATTACGAAAGAGAGAATTTTCTGCGTGGAACATTAGTGCTTCGTGTCTGTAAGCCTCACTCAAAACCCAATTCCAGCTTTGTACCTTTCTATTTAGGAAACATAAATGCCTCCAACACATACAATTTCAATCTGGGAGCCTCTGATTACACACGTAAACATGAAGGCAGCATAACGAGCTCACTTCTGCGCATACGCACTCAGGACGCTACTACCAACCTAGAACCTATCCTATATCATACGAGCAACTACGAAACGCTGTCTGCGCTGACGAAATGCTGGTACTTCCCCGTTTACGTTGCTTGATGGCTCGCAACGTGAGCTGTTCGTTACTAGCTCGATCATCGTGTAAACTGGGCTTTAAGGAAGGAGGGATGTTTAGGTTTTTACGTACATTCGAATTCATCATAATTAGAGACTAAGCAATGCTTGGTTAAGTTTATTAGGGATAGGGAAGCAGCGGTATTCTTCGAAATGAACAAAAAATGTTCAAATGTTTGTATAGCTTATGGGACTTAACTACCGGGTCATCAGTCCCTAAACTTACAAACTACTTATGAACTAGCTTACACTAAGGACGGCACAAATATCCATGCCCGAGGGGGGATTCGAACCCCCGACCGTAGTGGCCATGCAGACCGTGACTGGCGCGCCGCAGTACCCTCGGCCACCGCGGCCGGCTTGAAATGAACCACACCAGTATTTGCCGTAGGTGATTTAGGGAAATCACGACAAACCTAAATTAGGATGGCCACAGGCAGGTTTGAACCACCATCCTCCTCAATGCGAGTCCAATGTATAACCACTGCATCACATGGATCGGTATGTAATTAAGTATGTGGCACCCAAGTGATACGGTAGAGGATGGCATGAGCCTATCACACGTTCGACTAGGAACAATGCTCAAATGTTAACACACTGTCGTTCATAAAAGACATTTGACAAGGGGTGGCAGTATTTAGGTCTGTATCAGCACGCAGATGACCGTTGCAGGAACTGAATGTACGGGATGAGTGTCCACAAAAGCGTATTGTTACCCCCACGGCTGGTGTACTAGTGCCGCGGATGTATTCAGCCATTATTTACATGGATTACGCAGATTCAGACACGACGATCTACTCAGTGTAGAAATTAACATAGTTCATAAGGCGAGCCGGAAGTTTCCTTTGATCCATTGGAAAAAAAAAAAAAAAAAAAAAAAAAAAGTAATTCTTCATACCGTCATTTGAGCTGTGCTCACTTGTACACACTCAAGCCCTTAGGTCTGCACAAGCATTATTTTCTGTTGTCAGATAGTCTACAACTCACCGTCTAGCCTGCTTTACAGTGCGCTTAGTTTCTGACCGCAAACGTCAGTGTTGATTCGTAAACTTGCAACGTTGTCAAGACATGACTTTACCGTCCTTGAAGCACTTTGCACAAACAGTCGTGACAAATCTTGAACTACCGATCTGCTTCGTCGACGTAGACTTCTCACTTAAGGGAATGCGATCGCGACCATTTGCGATCGGCAAGGTTTTCTGGGCTCTCCTTCAGGTCAGCAGCGATCTCCCAGCCAAGGGAAGGGATTCGTAGTACTTACCGTGTTCAATTTCTCCGCGTCTTTGCCTACACAGGTAGTATATATGGGGCTACCTCTTTCGCCATCTTGGCTTCTTGAAATCATACTGCAAAATGAAAACGCTAAATATTTTTATTTACCAGTGTCGTCTCATAATAGTCTGTTCTCATATAAATGTAAATGCTGATAGAATTATTGATGGTTGTCTCCTACATAACTCAATTTCATATACCGTTGCATTGTAGAGAAATACATAACGAAGGAAAATCATTAAAAACTTTTGAGAAACAAACGGAATCTCGTACCGCCGGTTATTTTTGTATGTACTTGGTCCTTATAAGCGTAAATGAAGCCCAGTCGTCACTATGTCAGTACAGGATATTCTATCCATACTTATTGACTGTGACACCCGAGGAAGAGGAAAATCCGATCTAAAAAGAACGCAAATGTTCGCTTTACTATTGTTAAAGCTGAATTTGTGGCTATTTTACTACTGCAATTGACAGTTTAAAAACTATAAATAAAGAAATCAAATGTTCTAATGTTTGTTAAGCTTATGTGACTTAACTACGGGGTCATCAGTCCCTAAACTTACAAACTACTTATGAACTACCTTATACAAGACGGCACAAATATCCATGCCCGAGGGGGGATTCGAACCCCCGACCGTAGTGGCCGTGCAGACCGTGACTGAAGCGCCTCAGTCTCCTCGGCCACCGCGGCCGGCTATAAATAAACAACAAAAGGTTAAGGTTTGGATGTAACTGTAATTTCTGGTGACAAAGCTGCATCATGAGGAGGTCCACAGAGTCATTTTGATACGTTTAACACTTCTCCATTATTGCATTGCGTCCTTCCCTTACAATAATCCTATCTTTAGATTATTTTACTTAACGCCGCGAATAGCCTTTGCAACGAGCATAGGGCCTGCCCTTGGTCGTTGTAATAATTTGTGTACTACAATCTTCGGAAGCAAAGTGAACATAAGGAATTGTGTGTTGCAACCCCTTCGTAGCAGGTAAAACAAAAAATGTCTGGAAACTGTCCGGATAATTTCTAGGACTGAGACAAGGGTGCTGAACCGTTCGGAGCAGCCAGAACCGCAAATGTCCGGGGTCTATAGTACCCGCGTACGAAAGTCCCCGGCACCGCTTCTGGTGTTCTTTGTTAACGTCGCTTATATCAATGTATTTTCGAAGATAAAGGCCGTTTAGTCACTATAATTAATCGTCATTCGCTGCAGCCACACTGTTGAGATCATGTGCTCCCATCGCTACATAGTAGCATAGCTGTCATACTGTTAGCAGTCGCCAAATTATTGGGTGCATCAGTGTATACCGTCAATGGTCTAATCGAATAGCCGCAAGAGTTAGCGCACCATTTCGAAACACGGAGAGGCTCGACAGCCCAGGTTCCAATAAAGCCGACAGGTCAGTGACATAAGTTGATATATCACTCAGTAAGAATGGACATTTTGCGCAGTTTTTCACATTCGATTATGTGAATGCCGAGTTGTAACTTAAATCCCGAAGACATTCAAACATTTTCACATTGGATAACATGAGGCTTTGTACCAAAATGTGTAGGCCTCTAATATTCTGCTTTGAATACACTGTAAGTTCAAACATTACAGCGCAATCTACGTGTTGAAACATTGTTTTTTCAGCAAAGATATTCAGTTAGTCACGATTTTGTGGCAGGAGACTGAGCGAGATGGCGCAGTGGTAACACAATAGACTTGGGAGGCCGGTGGTTCAAATCCATTTCCGGCCGTCCAGATTTAGGTTTTTCTTGATTTCCCTAAATGACTCTTTCCTTCGAAAGACAAGGCCGGTTTCCTCTCCCATCCAAAATCCAAGCAATCCGAGCGTCAGATCCGTCCCTGAGGCCCACTATGTCCACGTGGCATTAACCCAGATGTTCCTGTCTTCCTTCCTTCGTGGCAGGTTGAGAGATGGCAATCTGATAAACCGCCTCCGCCTGTTAGCGTGCCAACGGTATCAAACAGATAAAAATTTTACTGCGTCTTCAGAGAGTCAAAACGAAATATTTTTGAGTGGAAAATTTAGTTAAAAACGGTAGACGCGATACTATACAGGAAGTAGTTTATTTTACGTGTAGTTCTGATAATTTATAACATCGATAATGTCATTCTGTAGAAGCAACATTTACTTTTTGTCTCTCTTTCCACACCGTAATGAAAATGTGTTTTACATAAAATAATATAGCTCGGACGATGTTAATAGTGTGATGCAGTTGTAAAACAAATGTAATTCTATTTTTCTTATTTTGTACCAACAGTCGGTATCGATATAATTCCGCCCTTTATGATTTATAGTTTCGGTTTATCTGATTTCCTATTACGACTTAATATTAAATCTAGTATACATGCCGGTCTCGTCTAGCGAGAGGTCTGCTACTTATTCGGCAAATTTGCAATATGTTCCTGCAACGTTCCCACTCAGAAGGAGACCTTCAGCTATGGGGAATTCAATTTGGGATGAGACTTCGCATGTTAGTAGGATACTTCGCAGGAAGAAACTCATAGAAGCGCACTATCCAAAAAATTCCAAGAAAAAGGGCTCTGATGTTTTAAGCGCAGTGCATATACTTGGCACATATACTTGGCAATGAAGGTTATGCTGCAGCCCTGTCCAAGACCTGTCACGCGCGGTGGCTCAGCGCGCCCGGTCAGAGGGCTCAACGCTTTCTTAAAAAAGATACACCTGAAGGAAAATAAAATAACAAAATAGAAACCTCTGGTTGTAGAGTCATCACTTGTCATGCGGACGTCAATCAAATTATTTGCAGCAAGAAAGCCTTTATAATAAAAAACTGTATCTGTTAATATAACTTTCTACAGTTCACTGCATAAGGAATCAGCATCTTCTAATGTTTTCGTGATGTCTTCACTGACAGACATTTTAATTCAAAATTGTGTAATAATGTTACAGTTCAGAACTCTCGACTCTCTTCTAAAGTCAGTAATGAACTTGAAAGCCGAACGTCTGTCGTCTTCCATATATTTTTTGTATATTTCTGTAAAGTTATAATTTATTTAATGTCGCTAGATTATCAATTTGAACCCCACTGTTTTCAAGGCTTGAGGAATAGCATTTTTATTTCATGTGTTAAAATATTAGTTAATATTGCTAGGTTTTTCTTATTTTGTAATGTTAATAAGTTATTATTATATGAATTAATGTAACATAAATAGGGCTTCTCCGCTACGCCTCTGTCTCTGTAAGAATGTGTACTTGTCTTACTTTTAAGTGGATGTGCGATAATCTATGGCTGTTTGAATGTGGGGAGTGATAGCTCGCTTTGCATCTTTCTCTCTGGCTCAGAGAGCTGCTGAGGCTACCAAAGAGGTATATACATCCTTTGGTTACAGTCCAGTCGACAAGTCTTCTCTAGGGCGAGTCTCTCCGTCCACACCACCGCTGATCTTGGATTTTCCGGCTTCCGGTGGCTTCCTGCGTCTCGTGGCCGCTCGGTCTAGCATTCTGTGCTGGTCTTCTGGTGAGGAGAGGTTTGTTCTGCTCTTGTTGGTAGCGTTTCATTGTCTAGCACGTTCAACTTAGATTCGTGAACTTAGAATCATTTTTTTTTTTTTTTTTTTTTTTTTTTTTTTTTTTTTTTTTTTTTTGAATATTTTCTCCGATCGTGTGCGGAAATGTGTTCTCCTTTTTCAATTCAGTGATTTCCAATAGATAAATGCGGTGTGTGTGATTCTAGTTGCAATTTGATAACAGCTTGGTATGTTAAAACCTTTTGTGATCATGTGGCGGTGTATGAACTTTATGTAAATACTTTCTAGCTTTGTGGTGCCCGATTTCCGATTTCTAATAGGTGATATGTTCATTTTTGTACAGTGCATGTAAAAATTTTCTCATCGTTTCCTTGCGTGAGTCATAAGTGTTCCACGTGGATGGGTCATAGAACAAAGCCTTCAGTTTCCACTCTTGTTTGTTCCATGCCCATCAGGCAAGTAAGTATGCGGGTATCCTTCTGATTTCCACTAATATTTCGCGATCTTCTCTCCCGCCTATTTTAATTTTGCTGTTTCTTCTCCCACTTGTAGTACGCACTCTGTCTTTCTCAGTAATTCTCTCTGAGACTTGTACGACCTCCTTCAATAGCTTCCTTGTGTATTTCTAATCATTTCTACGCGTTCCATACTGTAATTCTCAATCTTAATTTTCCGACTTTGTAATTATTTCACTCTTACGAGTTTTGGAGAGTGGACTTCATCTGTCTCTGGAATCGCTCCCTATCGCGTGTAGCTGCATTTCATTCGCTTCTTCATGTAATTCTAAACATTTCTATGGGTTGCATGCCGTAATTCTTATTTTTATTTTTCCGACTTTGTAATTATTTCATTTTTGTGGTTTTTCTGAGACAGGACCTCATCCATCTCTGTAATCGCCCCCTAGCGCGTGTAGCTGTATTTCATTCGCTTCCTTATACAATTCTAAGCATTTCTATGGGTTGCATGCTGTAGTTAATTTTCTTTATTTTTCGGAAACTGAATTTATTCAATTTTATCCGTTTTCGGAACCACGTGGGTCCGAGTACCGACTTCCGATGTTTGCAGCTAGTCGCCTGAACTCACGCCACTTCTCATATAAAACCAGTACCTAGATCGATTTCTAACAGACTGCAACATAAGAATCCACCGTGATTTTGTATAATGAATCCGATTTTTCAACCAATTCATCTTCAGTGGAGTGCGTTCATGTAATGTAGCCGTGTGTCGCCGTTAGCATGTTTGCTCGCGGTCCAATTCATATGTAATTGAACTGACTATACACACGCACCATCTCAAAACAGGCACGACAGACCAGAGCCAGCATCAAAGTATTTTTGTATATTGTGTTTTGTGCTACATCCGACTTGCTGAATTTCGCCTATGATAGCGGCGCCTGCTTCCGCCTCGTCTCAACACGCTGATTTTGTTGAGTTTCGCTGTGGCATTGCGTGTGTGTGAGCGAATGAGTGGTGTTTGTGAATCCTTCCTCCCAGTAGCGTTAAATCATGTATAAATTAGGGTGGGCACCGTCCGCATTAATCTATGTAAGAGATGCATTTTTATCGTGATAATTAAATTGGTTCCCCATTTTGCTTGTTTTCTATCTGAATAAATAAGTTTAAGTTCAGCATAATCCGTAAGTTGCCTATAAATTGTAGTTTTAGAGCACCTTCCCTCTTTTATTTAATATTGTTCTCCACAAGTGCTGGCAACAATCTCAGATGCAATTTTTGTTATGTCATAGATGTTTTCTTAGCCACCTTTCTAACATAACTTTAATTGTGGTGGCTTGCTTATTAATGTCTGTGTGTAATAACGTGTGAGCTGCTATCTATATTGTCCACTGTAGTATTAACTTCCTGCTTTTTAAGTAATTTGAAACGAGTCACTTTTCAGTTTGGGCCAGGGAACAAGACTTTGTAGCAGGGAGTAACCAGTAGTTGACACGGACCTCATTTGCTGGTTTTAGTGATAAAACAAGGCTCTTGTTTCGTACAGTGGTCGACTTTTAAACTGGAACTTTAGCAGGTAAGGTCAACTGAACGATTAAATCCGAGCGGTTCTTGACTCTTCTTGTTAATCTGTTCTTCCACGAAGAAATCTGTTCCTCGAATTTACAACGAATTTTATAATCTTTCCCGAACTTAAAATATCGCCTAATTTCGTAATAAAGTTGTGATGATAATAGTATTTAACGCTTTTATCTACCTACATCAATATTGTAAAATGAATTTGAAATTATTCAACTTTGTTATAAGCAAAAATTTAAGGCACTAGACACAGCGCCACTAAAACCGACGATTTTCTACAGGTATGTCGACGACACGTTCGTCATTTGGCCTCATGGGGAAGATGAACTTCAGGTGTTCTTGCAACACCTGAATTCCATACACAGCCAGATTCAGTTCACAATGGAAGTTGAACAAAACGGTCAGCTACCTTTCGTGGATGTTCTGGTTCGCAGAAAACGGGACGGAACGTTGGGACACAGTGTCTATCGGAAGAAAACCCACACGGAGCACTACCTCCATGCCTCTAGCTGTCATCACCCGTCCCAAAGAGAAGGGGTTCTAACTACGCTGGTCCACAGAGCTCTTGTGATCTCCGACGAAGAAAGCCTGAAACCAGAACTTGACCATCTCAAGGAAGTATTCCAGGAAAACGGGTATAGCGATCGACAAATCCGACGTGCTTTCAAACATAAGAGCACACCACAGCCAACACCCGAGGAGGATCCGCCGGCAAAAATTGCCTACATTCCATACGCAGGCAACGTATCCGGAAAAATCGGCAGAATCTTACGACGACACAACATCAAATGCGTGTATCGGCCGCCGGCAAAGATTAAATCTCTTCTAGGGACAGTGAAGGACGATCTGGGACTCCGGAAATCGGGAGTTTATCACATTCCATGCGAGTGCGGGAAAGCGCATATTGGCCAAACTGTTCGAACAATTGAAGAAAGGTGCAATGAGCATAATCGCCACACCGAACTCCAACAGCCCACAAAATCAGCAATTGCTGAACATTGCTTGGAAACAAAACACAAGATGAAATACGAAGACACAGATGTTCTACACAATACATAGCGGTACTGGGACTGTCTGTATAAGGAGGCTATCGAAATCCGGCTACGCGAAAATCTCATAAACAAGGACAGTGGTTTTCAATTAAGCCAAACGTGGAAGCCGGCACTAAAATTTCTTCGATCGCAGCGAAAGCAGAACCGAGCACGGCGAAGGCAGAGCGCAAACCGAGGTCCGCCACTCGAGTCCAGAACAGGAGATACCCCCACCACCTCAGCATCCCGCTGTCCGCACACAAGGTCAGTGGAGGGGTGTGACCGCAAATATGTATAGCACAGCCGCCGGTCCAGCGCCTCAGTCAGCGGGAGTAACCTGATGATGATGGCACATTACGCTGTCGAAAATTCGTTACACAACGATCAATCTATCTGGCTGCACGTCCGAGAGATCTTCACTCAGCATATTCGCCGGGAAAACCTACGAACACACAAAAATTTAAGTAGCTGAAACCATTGCTTCATAAATAAAATAAAGAAATTTATGATGCAATTGATAATATTTTATATCATTAATTTTATTTAAAATTGTTATAATTAAAAAAAATGTTACCCAGGTAGGATCATACCCTGATCACCACCGTAAGTCACGCATTCTACCACCTGAGCTATTTCGACTTATTACACCATTTCTCTCATTGAATGGTAAATAAGAATTAATTGAGTTGCGCTTAAACATTGTAGCCGTTTATTTCGGAAGCGGCGTGATGGAGCCAGTATGCAAACAGACGAGAAGGGCCGCCCGTGGGACAGTTCGTGGGTACCCCTCCACTGAGTTCTCACTCTGGAGAAATAATTAACTAGGCCACTGCAAACAGACAACCCTTACCTTAATCGTTCTTGCCAACTTCCCTTAACACCCATGTGATGAACAAAATGGGCTGGGTAACTTAGCAAAGGCGGACTGGGTATCAGCTGTCCTGCCACCCTTTGCTCCAAAACCGCGGGGTTTCATAGTTACCAACTACATGATTACCGTTACGCTATAAGAAGATCAACCTAATTTGCTAATCCATTACTTCATTCTGAAGGTCACGTATTTTGGCCTCAACTCAGGTTGGTAACTACCGAATTTAAATCCTCAACCCGTCCGAACTGCCAATACGCTATTCCATAAAGTTTCGGGATTGCAGCCGGATTCCGTCGACTTCTTGCCACGATATTTCGGCTGACAACTGTTCAGCCATCTTCAGGTGAGTGCGTTCCACTGGAGATTGTTTTTTTTTCTTTATTGTGTTTTCAAGCCAACTGTAAACAGCTGGCAGGCTGGCAGCAGCTGGTGTGGCTGCTCTACAGCCATGTGACATATATAAATTGACAATAAGAGTTAAAGTATAAAAAGAGGAACAAAATTGTGGAATGTTAAAACAATTTACACGCTGAGTTTTCGACAGACTAAAACGTACATGGACAAAACGGGACAAACATATAACAGGGAACGATGAACAGACGAGTAGTAATAAAAAACACACATAGTCAGTAAAAACAGTTGGCCATGGTGACGAGTTAAAAGTACAGTGCAGAAACACTAAGGACAAAACACGAAGACACTGGACGGAGCCCAGAATAAAACTTGCGGACGGCGAGCACAGAGGCATTGATTAAAAAACACACGACACTGGACACACTGGCACTGTACATGATGGTAAAAAGTCGAGTCGCCCCCACAGGGGTTGGGGAGGGGGACGGAGGGGGGAGAGAGGTGGAACAGGAATGGGGGAAGTGTGGGGGAGGAGGAGAAGGGGAGGGAAGAGAGAGTAAGGAGGGGAGAGAAGGATTGACGAGACTCTGGGCATGGGAGAGGGATAGCCAAGCGGGCAGGTAGGAAAAGGGACGGGAGAGAGGGGAGGGGTGCTGATGCTACGGGGAAGTGATCAGAGTTGGTAGGAGGGGTAGATATCGGGACGAAGTTCGGTATCCGGTAGAGGAAGGGTGCGGAAATTGCCCTGGGAGAGGATTGGAGCGTATGTAGGTGAAGGCCAGGAGGAACGGTTTGGCGGAGGCGTGGCAGAGGCCCGGGATTTGTAAGAATAGGGTAGACCAGAGGGTTTTGGGACTCGATTTTGCGGGATGTGTAAAGGAGCCGGAGATGTTCGAGGTGTTGTAGGAGAGGAGGGAATGGGGAAGGGAGTCTGATACGGTATGCGAGGCGGAGGGCGGTAAGGAGTTTAAGGAGGTTGAGGCGGGACAGATCTTTCTCACGGAGGGATTTGAGGTAAGGAGTCCAGGACAGTTGGCGGTCAAGGGTAAGGCCAAGGTATTTTAGGGTAGGGGTGTGACGGATTGGGCGGTTGTGGAGGGTAAGATAGAAATCGTGGAGGCGGAAGGAGCGGGTAGTACAACCTATGACTATTGCCTGGGATTTGTCTGGATTTACAGAGAGGAGCCACCGGTTACACCAGGAGGCGAACTCAGTGAGGTGGGACTGGAGCAAAACCTGGGAACGGGCAAGGGAGGGGGTGAGGGCCAGGAAAGCGGTGTCGTCAGCATATTGGAGGAGATAGACGGGAGGTTTGGGTTGAGGCATGTCGGCAGATTAGAGGAGATAGAGGAGGGGAGAGAGGACTGATCCCTGGGGCACCCCAGCGGAGGGGTAGAACATACGGGAGTCGGAGTTGCAGACAGTGACATAGGAGGGGCGGCGGGTAAGGAAGGAAGCGATGAGGTGGACGTAATTAATGGGAAGGGCGTAGAGCTAGATCTTGAAGAGTAGACCGGAATGCCATACTCGGTCGTAGGCTTTTTGGATGTCGAGGGAGTTGAGTTGGATGGAGAGGAGATGAGTCAGGCGAAGGAGCTGGTCGTCGGCAGAGAAGGAGGGTCGGAAGAAACATTGGGAGGGGGGGGGGAGAAACTGGTGGCGGTGGAGGTACTAGTGGATTCGACGGGAAAGGATGGTTTCCAGGACCTTGCTGAACATGGAGGTAAGACTGATGGGACGGTAGGATGCCTGGGACGGGGGTTTGTCGGGTTTGAGGAACATGAGAATACGGGAGGTTTTCCACAGGTCGGGGTAGAAGCCAGTATAAAGGATGACGTTGTAGAGTTTGGCAAGGACTTCATGAAATGAGAGGGGGCATGCGCGAAGGTGGCGGTAGGCCAGCCGGTCGTGACCGGGGGCGGTGTTTCGTTTTGTGCGAAGAGTGTCTATTATGTCACTGGCAGTAATGGGAGTGTTGAGATTGTTAGTTCCCGACGCTGCCTATATAGCAAAAATTGGCGCGTAGGCCCATGCGCATCAGTGGCCGTCACAAGCGCGCCCTCTTTCGAATTTACCGCCCTCTGTGAAAAACAGTTAACAAGCGTCTGCGCGAAGTTGAAACTGCATGTCCGCCATCTATCGGAACGCGTCAGTACTGCATTAGGTGGAAAAACAGTACGTGTCCGCACTCTGTTTGAATGCGCACTCAGTACATTGCTTTTCAGATTTATAAAATTTTTAATTATCGCTAGAAGCGTCGTCCTGGATAAAATGTTTCCTCTGAGATGATATTAAAGAAATCACCGGGTCCCAAGCCTTGTCCAGATGAAAGCCGCCGTCACGATTAATAAGATCTTGGGCTAAACGTATTTCCACAGTTTATTTGATTAGTGAATCCCAGAAGGATCTCGTCGTGGCCAAGATTTCAGTGGCGGAGTAATCCATACAATGTCCTGTGGTAATACAATGCTCGGCTACGGCCGACTTACTGGGCTGCAACAGAGGAGTGTGGCGTTCATGTTCAACGCACCTTTCCTGCACATTGCGTGTCGTATGGCCGATGTAAGCTTTGCCACACTGACAAGGTATTCTGTAAATTCCGGCTTTCCTCAATCCCAGATCATCTTTAACCGAGCCGAGAAGTGCACTAATCTTCGCAGGTGGCCGGAAGATGACTTTTACTTGATGTTTTCTTAATATTCTGCCTAGTTTCGACGAAAGGTTTCCGACGTATGGAAGGAAAGCTCTTGACTCGAACGTCTCTTTATTCTCTTGATGTTGAGGGTCGTCACGTTTCTTCCTCTTCAATGCTGCGGTAATCTCATGAGGAGAATATCCATTAGCTTTGAAAACTGACTTAAGATGTTGTAGCTCCGTAGGAAGGCTTTCTACATCAGAAACAACATGTGCGCGATGCACCAACGTTTGAAGGACGGCGGTAGATTGTGCAGGGTGGTGGCAACTGGACGCTTGCAAATAGATGCCGCATGTCTGGGTTTCCGGTACACGGAATGCCCCAAGGTCCCATCCACTTTCTTACTGACTAGGATATCAATAAAGGAAAAGCAGCCGCCCTTTTCAGTTTCCATTGTGAACTGAATGTTTTCGTGGATTGAATTCAGGTGTTGCAGAAAACGCGGCAATTCTTCTTCCCCATGGGGCCACACTACAAAAGTGTCATCAACATATCACCAAAAGACAGTCGGTTTATGTCGTGCAGAATCAAGTGTCCTTTCCTCAAAATCTTCCATAAAAAAGTTTGCTACCAGAGGGGAGATGGGACTGCCCATGGCAACACCGCCAGTTTGTTCAAAATATTCATTGTTGAATAAAAAGTAAGTTGACGAAACGACATGATGAAAAAGTGCTGTTACATCAGCTGTGAACTTTTTGCTGACGAGTGACAATGAGTCCAAGAGAGGACTGTAGAGTGAGACGACATCGAAGCTCACTGATATATCAGACTGACGAAGTTGAAGTGACTTCAGTCTATTGATAAAGTCAGCAGAGTTACGAATATGATGAGGGCATTTTCCCACAAAAGGTCTCAGTAAAAAGGCAAGATGTACAGCTAAATCATATTTGGGGGCGCCGATGTCGCTGACTATTGGTCTTAAAGGGACCTCTCTTTTATGGATCTTTGGAAGACCATATAACCGAGGTGGCACATAACTGTGAGGTCTTAATCTTTTGACCACTTCTTGCCGAGGCGAAGAAGACGGCCACTGATGCGCATGCGCCTACGCGCCAATTTTGCCATAAAGGCGTCGTCGGGAAGTAACAGTCTCCAGTGGAACGCACTCCCTGAAGATGGCTGAACGGTTGTCAGCCGAAATATCTTGGCAAGAAGTCGACGGAATCCGGCTGCAATCCCGAAACTTTATGGAATATTCCGTACGCCGGGAAAACTTCAAGAATCATACCAATACGCTGTTTGCTTTCGCACGCGGGTCACCTGGGCGGAGGATGTCCACTGGCCCCCGGGAATTTCATATTTTGCTCTCCCTCTGCAGCGCTCGGCCGCCGCCCCTGACCAATACGCGCAGCTGTCAGCTGCAGCGGACTGCCGGTGGCTCCTGGCCCACGCCCAGTTAGCGACGCGACGCGACGCCGCCCTCGTCCCTCGCAGCCCTTAACGGTTCTCGTACTGAAGCTGCTCCCTCCTCAAAGGACCCGAGTGATATTCCTGGCCTGTGGCCACTTCATATTTTTGGCCGCTGGCCGTTTCTTTGCTAACATCGTACGTGTCTTAAATGCGGAAGAAAGACAGATGTGCAGCATATGTTGAAATGTGGGGCGGGGAGCAGAAGCATATGGCGCAGTAGGTGCTGGTTCCCGTGGGAAAGCCCGCCTATGTTACTGTTACTCTCCTCGCATTGGCTGCTGCATTTCACGTCACGTGATTTCTTTTGAAATTACTTTTGTTTATTATAAACTAAATATTAATTATTCAGAGCTGAGAATTTATTATAAATATCTCTCAAGGACAGGCTAGATTTGGACAGTTTAAAAAGTTTAAGTTGCCTTCTCTTATTGTAACAAGAGAAGAGCGATTTTGCAGAAGGCGCGCGACGGCCCTGTTTTGGCGTGAAATAGAGCGTCAGGTGCCCTCTCGCAACGCGCCGCAGTTTCAGTCTCGAGCTGACCACTATACTATACCGGTCATGATTTTTTGTAATAGTGAAAACAGTCGAGGTCTCAACATGAGCTATGGGCAGCATAGGCCGTATCATATGAACAATAGTTGCTCATTATTTTTATTATTTATTTATTAAATGGCATCCCTGACAATTATAAATCTCGCGAGTCGCTTATTATGCTTCCATCATAAAGAACTTTAGCCACACTTGTATGCTGTAGAAGAACCAACGACCTGTGTGCTGTCTTCTGCGCTGGGGACACAACTATAGAAGACAACAGGTTAGTCGGAACTCTATGCTGTCCACAAAGTCTTGGACAGCAACTACAGCACCTCGTGCGTACTGTAGGGCGGTACAAACGCACACTGCTACGCAACAGCATCCGCAAGGATGTGGAGGTTTTGGGGACTTGTGGGAGGAAGCAGTATTAACTTCTCCGTCCGCAAATAAAACCCTAGGAAGCTTGTACCCGCACTGGCCACAATGGGGTTCCATAATGGAAACGGACACCTTATTTCAAAACATTAGATTCTGTCAAACTGTTAACAACAATTTCAAACACTCTGAACAATGCATATAAAATATTATTTTCTAAAGCGAGAGTTAGCAACATTATTGCCTTTTCTCACATACTGAACGCCATCAGTCCTTGTCTATCCCATCTCCTTGAAATCCCCGTCTCTCCATTTCCTCTTGAATACCGTTTATGGACTTCTTAACATGGTTTCCCTCGTTTATTTATTTGTGCTGGATCCCAACATCATTACCATTACCATGTTACATATGTCGCAAATATACCAGTACCATTTCAACTTTTTAAAATTATTGCTTCTATATTGGTACTTTTAATCTTTTCCTCTACCTTTTCTTTTTTTTTTCTCATGTTATTGAATAATGTTAATCTGCAGCATCTTCTCCAATACCACATTCGTACACTAAGTAGATTCTGTTCTCCTTTTTTATCATGACCCACTCTTTTGAAACATGCGTTTTGTCTGGTACTATTAAGGGGACCCGCAGATAGAAGAAATATAGGAAACTTTCCCTTCCTTCGGTAAATCCTCTCCCATTAAACATTTATCAAAATATTCAAATTATATCTAATCTTTAAATATGTCAATTTTGCGAATGATATTCGATTAAAGTCTTATCTTCGAACTTACAAAGACAACCAAACGAAAGCAAATTGTACAGATCAAGGACCTTGTTGCATATAAGAGGTAGGGCTTGGAAATATTGGCACTGAACACCGGATGCACCGCGGTAATCTTAAGTATATCATTTGTTACTATGTATAACATACAAATAAATCCATTTAACACATAAGCCAATGATAAATATCCAGGAATGTAATAGACCTCTTATAACATAAAATCAAATTTAATCTGCCACAAAACTAAGTAGAACAGAAACAGAATGAAACTGACATAAATTGCAAATACATTAAGTCACGGCCTAAAGAAACATTTCAAAGAACTTTTCCTGAAAACATAGTATCCTCTATTATATAAAAAATGAAGTTAGTTTGATTTTTTATTGCACAGTCATACCGTACATCCGACTGCGTTAAAACGTTTTCAACTGATTGCTTGCACTCGCTTGAAAGTAGTAGGCATACTTGAATTAATCCGCATGGTGAATGGCGGAGGGTGTTTTACAATTAGTTAATTCGTTTCTTACGCCTTCACGCTGGACAGATATGAATGAAATTTTGAACAGAGATAGCTTATATGCTGATTAATACAGGGCTACCTTTCGTAAGCCGCAGTATAATGTGTGGCGCGGGGTAGTTTACAACAATCTTCCAAATTGTTTGACTGGTCACCGTGAAAGGCAGCACATAAATGTATGTTTTCTCGAAGGAGACTATTATAATCTGGAAGCTTGTGAACTTAGAATTGCGGAGCGTACCTTGAGACTTTGACATCTTTTGACTATTCATCACGAAACTTGGTGTATTTATGTATGTTTTCGTATGTATGAGGGTGAGGAGGAGACGGACATAAAGGGGAGGAAGGAGACGGACAAAGAGAGGGTAGAGGAGGAGACGGACAGAGAGGGGAGAGGAGGAAAATGAGAGAGGGGAGATGGTGACAGACAGTTGAAAGGAGGTAAACGGATTGAGCAAGGACAAAAGAGAGAGAGAGAGAGAGAGAGAGAGAGAGAGAGGAAGGAAGGAAGAGGAAGAAAGAGGAGGAGAGAGAAGGAATATGAAGGCGTACAGAGAGAGAAAAGGAAGGAGAGGAGGACTATCTTAAGACTGGAATAAATAAGTACCCGAGCGACTCCGGGTTTTCAGCTAGTATTTATATAATATCCGATTTTTTAATCTTTGAGACAAATAACCCATGATTCAAGTTTAAAGTGAACATACGCACTCTTCACGATTCAAACACTTAATTTAGTGGTTCATTAATTTTCACGACCAGAACATGAGAATATTTGGCCAACAATAATATATATATATATATATATATATATATATATATATATATATATATATAAACGAAAATTATGTGGTAACATTAAAAGGCAAAGCAGTAATAGTAAGCGAAATGTTAGAGTAGCGTTGCATGTCTGCAATCTGGAGCAGTGCTCAAGAAAGGTGCCTTCTGTAAGATTAATTCCGGGAACAGCCCTTCTATAACAGACAAGGTGCACAGCTGATTATCATTAACAAAGAACC
This sequence comes from Locusta migratoria, assembly GCA_026315105.1. Classification (NCBI taxonomy): domain Eukaryota; kingdom Metazoa; phylum Arthropoda; class Insecta; order Orthoptera; family Acrididae; genus Locusta; species Locusta migratoria. Next base: position 338,378,351 of record CM048746.1, on the reverse strand, counting down.
ACTGTAGCAGTTATGCAGGAGACAACTAATTTAATCAGGTTGAGTGTCATTAAAGTCATTAAGGATCGACATATCACAATAAACAATATGCTACCAGTCGCTGTGCAAAACGAATACAAGTCTCGATAACTAATCTCCCTTGAATAATTTTAAATATTTATAAACCAAAAGGACAAAATTTCTGAGGTCATCATCCAAAAACTTATATACTGTTTAAACAACTTTAATTATGCTAGGGACAACATACCCACTCATGCTCGAGAGAGGACTTGAACCTCCTACGTGAGCGGCCGCGCAATCCGTGACATGGCGCCTCAGATAGTACGGCTATTCCCACGCGGAAACCTCGCGTGATCACTATAATGTGTCCAGGTAAAAAAATTTTTGTGTAAGCCGACTAGACCATATTTGGGAAAAGTAGCATCGATCACAATTGAATTGCACCACACAAAAGGGGGACGACTGCAGATGCCGAGGAACAGTGAGCCTTAAAATGCTGCATCCCGTTGAGTAGTTGTGGAATGCGCGAGCTCATGCGAAACCAAAACCACCCCGAGCGAAAAACTTTTACGAGGTACCGGCTTATGTACTCGCCTGGCCACGGTAGTCAGAACAACGAATGACAATGGGCCGGCCGCGGTGGCCGAGGGGACTGAGGCGCTCCAGTCACGGTCTGCACGGCCACTACGGTCGGGGGTTCGAATCCACCCTCGGGCATGGATATTTGTGCCGTCCTTAGTTGTAAGCAGTTCATAAATAGTTTGTAAGTTTAGAGACTGATGACCCCGTAGTTAAGTCCCATAGACTCTACAAACATTTGAACGACAATGTCACAACGAATGGTAATAGCGTAACTCATTCACACACGACCGCGCAGTGCAACATTCCGTATTGTGTAAGTCCCGGTTAAACATCAATTACGATCATATATGACACATAATTCTTAATAACAAATATGATTTATAATTAAGCATTAAAAATTGAGAAGTAATTTCTAAAGGTATCAGAACAAAACTGGGTGGCACCTATAGCCCATTCCCGTCTTCAAGATTTTCTCGTAAATACCCGGTGAACTCATGAGATAAGCAGCTTTCAAGGTCGGATCCTCACGGCGAGCGACCAGAGCACAACCGCACACCAAAGTGGTGCCTCTCTGCCATCTGCCTCCACAAACTTTTGTTTACGACTTCTTCGTGCGTCTCTGCTACACTTAAAATATCCCCAAACGGTCGCGACGACAGCAAAGACACGCCAATAGCGCACAGTGGTCATAAATTCCAGAAAGCTCACCAAAAGTCGAAAACTTTCCAAATTCGGCCGATTGTCTGTACTAGAAAGTTTTCAGGGTTGCTGGCGACGATTCCGAAGTCAACATTCATAAAAATCTTCAAGATGTCTTCAAGGAGGAGAAGAGAGCCCTTACGTAGCCTCGAGAAGATGTTGTCATCCTCCTAGAAGGAAAAGGACGTTTACGGTCCTGCCACTACGAGAAGAAAATCTGTACGATTCATTAGACGTCACATACAGAAAAATTGAAGACGTTCTTACCAACCACGAGTAAAGAAAGACCATATAGCTTCTGCACCAGTCATTCCCAGATGAGAAGAAAGTGAATTAGTTACGTCCACGAACTGCATTGCAGCCTATACTACATGAGGACCACAAGGAATGATGGTATTCCCGTCCGATTGCCAGCAATACAGACCAGCATGGAGCGATACAAAAAAGTCTTATCTTCCTCTTATAATATGTTAAGGAGAGTTTTCTTTCGAGTAAGTCCAATGTATGGAGCATATATACAATGTAAAATCATGTGCAAACAATGCAAGATTAAAATTTCTTATATTTAGGACAGAAATGTAAAAAACGTTCGTAATGGTTGTATTCATAAAAAATTGTTAGTTTATGACAGGATGAGAGGAAACTAATAGTATGCGGAATCAAAACAACCGTCTGATGATGGGCTCCTACTCTAAACTAATAACGGAGTAATACATTTTTTGTATAACAAAACGTGAGGCTGTTTGCAGTATTTTGACCGAAGAGCGAAAGGAACTGATTTGGCATATGTATGAAATCACAAAGATATGAAAGCAGAAGACGGCATTGCGTTTAGGAACGCCTATACAAGACAATAGTTGTCTATCTCAGGCGTTAGATGGCTCAGGCTACTATAATGCCAGATTATCACGGTGTGAGTTTGAACCTGGTTTTATAGTCGAGGCACGTGTGATGGAACACAGCATATCCGAGGTAGCGACAACGTTGGGGTCTTTCCGTACGAGACCATTTTACGAGTGCATCATGAAATCGGGAATCCGGTAAAACAACAAATATCCAATATCGCTGCGGCCGGAAAAAGACCCTCCAGGCACCTTAGCAACAACGACTGAAGAGAATCGTTCAACGTGCAACAGAAGTGCAACCGTTCTGCAAACTGCTTCGGATTTCAATGCTGGGCCACCAGCAAGTGTCAGCGTGCGAACCATTCAACGAAACCTCTTCGAGTTGGGGTTTGGGAACTGAAGGCCCACTCGTGTACCCTTGCTGACTGCACGAAACAAAACGCCTCGATTGGGCCCGTTAACAACCAACAGTGGATGGTTGATGACTGATAACGTCTGGTCTGACGAGTTTCATTTCCAGTTGTATCGAGTGGATGGACATGTGCCGGTATGGAGACAACCCCATGAATCCATGAGCCCTGCATGTCATCAGGGGACTGTTGCAGGAGGGGGAGGTTCTGTAATGGTGTGGGAACTGTTCATTTGGAGTGATATGGCGCCCCTTATTCCTCGAGGTAAGACTGATAGGTGGCACGTACCTTCTCATCCTGGCTGCTCACCTGCATCCATTCATATTCATTTTGCATTCCAAGTGGATTTGGGAAATTTCAGCAGGGCAATGAGACACCCCACACGTGCAGAATTGCTACAGAGTAGTCGCGGGAACACTCTTCAGACATGAACATTATTGAGCATATCTTGGATGCTTTGCAACGTGAGGTTCAGAAGACATCGCCACCCTTGCTACTCTTACGGATTTATAGATAGCCCTGCAGGATGCATAACGTCAGCACTACTTCAGACATTAGTAGTGTGCATCTCACGTCGTGTTTGGCACTTCTGCTCTACACGAAGTTAGAGATGTATACTTTTTTCCGTTAGTATTATCTCTAAAACAGCTGCGGTGTTCTCAAGCCAAAAACATGTATGAAAATTTGTTTTTTTCTGACTTGTCCATAAGAACAAGAATCATACCTATAAATTTAGTATGTTCATCACCAAGCAAATGAAGGCTTCAGAAGGTTGCACAAACTGAGCAATGAGGAATATAGACCCTGACTCATGGGCCATTTGGGAATTTTCCTTAGACGGGAAGCGCGACACCTGCAACACAGGACACAAGGTTTCACGCAGCCGTGGGAATATGGTTTCCAAATGAATTGGCGGTGTTAAATTTTTGCTCCTGTGCAGACGGTATTTCAAAAGCACTGTAGGGTGACAAGCCTTGTGAAGCTACGTTGGCAACGAGGTTCCGCGTCTCGGACCCGCGCAGTCGGCCCGTGTTATGACAGTTTGCAAAACAAGGTATCCATGTATGATTCTGACAGATGAGTCGACCAAATTCTGGACGACAGATGTCGGCACCTCTGATGAGTATCGCTTAGGCTTAACGATCACGTGACTGGAAATACCGGCGGTTACAACTGTGCCAATGGCGGCCGCTGGAGAGGACCCGTTTTTGGGCAAAACAATATCTTACAAACTACTTAAAATTAATAACAGCTGACTACGATATAGAACTTGATATAGAACATATTTTTATCATTCATATTAAGTGTACAAAAGAGTAATTTGTATTGAGTTGACCATGATTTGACTCCAGAGATTTTAATGGAGCTTCTCCACGCTCGCACTAGCATGATGACCATCTCAAAAGGTCTACTGTCACCTCTGCATGTGTTAGTAAGTTAATGTAGGAGTCATAGGAGCGGTAACTGTGATGTGTGCCGTACGTGTGGGTAAGATTACCCATTAATACGGTCCATATCGGGAGATAGTAGTGGTCTAAAACTTTCGAAAGAAGAGCGGGGTTAAGGGAAGAGGGATAAAAGTGCCAAAGCAAGCGCTAAGGGAAAAAAAATCTCTGCGATAGTCGGGAACGGGTAGTAAAGGCAATAGCGGATTTCTTGCTAACAAACGCAATTCTGAAAATTATTCAAGTTCACTAACTTCGCCGAAAAATTCCAAGTATCAGGCGACAGCCTAGTCGCTCTGCACATACACACACACAGACACACACACGTCGTCGCGCTCTGAACGACGCGAACACACCGTCCGAAAGCCAAAATGGCCGCCCCTCAAATACCCTCGTAGCGATACAATTCGCAGCTGAGCAGCGGTAGCGAGCGCTTCATTGCAGAGCACCGTTCCGAACTTGTGCTGCGTTAGAGAGCCGTTAGGAGAGCCTGGGCTGTGGCAAGCGCAAATTGTCGTATCGTTCTTACGACAAAAGCAAATTGTCGTAGTCTTGCGCGCCACAACATGGTCAGGAGAGGCGGCCAACGGAGGAAGGAGGCCGAGAAGCAGGTGCTGGATGTTCAGGAGACTGAACCCAACGCCAAGACAGGAAGAAAGAAGAAGCAGACAGAAGAGGATCATGCAGTCATTGCTCCTGTGTACATTCAGTGTGAAGGCACAGGATGGATTGACCTGTATGATCGGATTGGAGACTGCTGCCAGCATGAGGTTGCTGTTGAGTCCTTGGATTCGGACGGCACCATCAAGCTGCTAGCGGCGAACATGAACGATTGCAGGGCTCTCCAAGACATTGGTGCACCCCACATCGTCACGGAGCCCCCTGCAAAAGAAGAACACGCCGCCGAAGCGACGTGAGAAGCACGCCAACGCACACCTGAGGGGGCTGACCTGGCTACAGGCAAGGCTACAGGGGTTACGACGAGCAGGGTTCGGCGACACAGTCGGACGAACAAGAGGAGGCCACCCCTGTTTGTCGTGGTCGTCCCAGCGGCAGATGACCCTAAGAAGCTCTTCGAGCTGCAGGAGATCTTGGGTTTCCCTATGAAAGCGGAAGGTCTCCCGCCCGACCTAGACTGTAAGCCTCAGTGCTACAGATGCCAGGGAGAAGGACACGTTGCGAAGTACTGTCGCAACGTCGCAAGTTGCGTAAAGTGCTCTGGCGAGCACGAGAGTCGCGCTTGTGGCGGGCGGCCAGAAGACGCGTCTTTGTGTTCTCGATGTGACGGGCCCAATGTCACCAACTGGCGAGGCTGTCCGGCTTTTTCAAGCCACAGCCAAACCAGCGGCGGGATGGTGGTCAAGGCCGCAGAGACGCGCAGGTGAAGATGACGACGGAGACGACGCGAGAAGACGGCGAATCCGGGAGCGGGGATGGAGAAGTGGCGACTACTTTTCCTGAACGCGAGCGGCCGAAAATCCCCGCCACCGGTAGGGAGGTTTGGCTGAAAACGGAACTGCAAGGATTGCAACTACTTCCAAAGAAGATACCGAAGCAGAAGAACGACGACATGAGCGGGCAACTGGCGGAAGAGAGGGCTGCCTTTGCGGCCACCATCGAAGCAGACGTGGGAGAGGCTCGCCGCCAGCTGCGGCAAATGTGCCAGGAACGCACACGAGACATCCCCATGCAGGACGAGGCGCCCGATCCAGCTACTGCGCCGCTTGCGGCGCAGAAGGCCAGGAACGGGGTGGAACCGAAGATGGCGAACAACACAGCGACCTTGGAACCACTGCGGAACGACGAGAGGGTCGACTTCATCAATCCTGCAACCAGGCAGGAATACATCAACTGGGTGACGGAGAGACTCTAGGAAAAGGGCTGCAAAGTCCGCTACACTGGAGCCTACTCAGGACGCCCACGGCAACGCATGAAAGGAGTGTCGCACGAAGAACGGCTCTAATGGGACCTATATCTACATCTACATGGGATACTCTGCAAATCACATTTAAGTGCCTTGCAGAGGGTTCATCGAACCACAATTATACTATTTATCTCCCATTCCATTCTCGAATAGCGCGCGGGAAGAAAGAACACCTGAATCTCTCTGTTCGAGCTCTGATTTCTCTTATTTTATTCTGATTATCATTTCTACCTATGTAAGTGGGAGTCAACAATATATTTTCGCATTCGGAGGAGAATGTTGGCGATTGGAGTTTCGCAAGTAGCCCACGCCGCAGCGATAAGCGCCGTTGTTGTGATGATTCCCATCCCAGATCCTGTATCATTTCCGTAACGCTGTCTCCCCTGTATCGTGACAATACGAAACGAGCTGCCCTTTTTTGGACTCATTCGATGTCCTCCGTCAAACCCACTTGATAAGGATCCCACACTGGTCTGATACTCCAAAAATGGACGGACAAGCGCAGTGTATGCAGTTTCTTTAGTAGTTCTGTAGCATCTTTTAAGGGTTCTGCCAATAAAACGCAGTCTCTGGTTCGCCTTTCCCACGATATTATCTACGTGTTCTTTCCAGTTTAAGTCTGAAGTAATAATAATTCCTAGGTATTTTGTGGAGTTTACGGCCTTCACATTTGATTGATTTATGTTGTAAACAAAGTTTAACGGATTTCTTTTCGTACTCATGTCGTCGACTTCACATTTCTCATTATTAAGAGTCAATTGCCAATTTTTACACCATACTGATATCTTATTCAGATCGTTCTGCAATTGGTTTTAATCTTCAGATGATTTTACTAGTGCCAGGGCACTGGGACGCGGAGAGACCATAAACACCTAGATGGGGCAACTCAAGCAACATAGGGTGCTGCCGCTTCAACCGGACTGATATCTTTATGATGACCTAACGCCTGACATGGTTTCCGATGCATGAAACCAACTACTAACATAACCTACCCTTGCTAACTGCAGATGATAAACGAGTATTCATTGAACGAATATATTATAACTTACGTGATTACATTTTCACGCAATTTGGGTGCATAGATCCTGAGAAATCAGTACCCAGAACAACCACCCCTGACCGTAATAACGGCCTTGATACCACATTTAATCAAGAGTAGTGACTGACGAATTATGACGAGCCAGTTGCTCGGCCACCATTGACCAGGCGTTTTCAATTGGTGAGAGATCTGGAGAATGTGCTGGCCATGGCAGCAGACGAACATTTTCCGTATCCAGAAAGACCCGTACAGGACCTGCAACATGCGGACGTGCATTATTCTGCTGAAATGTAGCGTTTCGGAGGGGTCTAATTAAGGGTGGAGCCACGGGTCGTAACACATCTGAAATGTAACGGCCACTGTTCAAAGTGCCGTCGATGTGAACAAGAGGTGGCCGAGACGTGCAGCCAACGGCACTCTATACCATTACGCCGGGTGACGAATACACGCTTCCAGTGTGCGTTCACCGCGATGTCGCCAAACACGGATGCGACCATCATGGTGCTGTAAACAGAACCTGGATTCATCCAAGAAAATGACGGTTTGCTGTTCGTGTACCCAGGTTCGTCGTTGCGTACACCATCGCACGCGCTCCTGTCTGTGATGCGTAAACCATCGCAGGCGTTCCTGTCTGTGATGCAGCGTCAATGGTAACCGCAGCCATTGTCTCGAACTGTTCGTACAGATGGTTGTAGTCTTGCAAACGTCCTTATCTGTTGACTCGGGGATCGAGACGTGACTGTATGATCCGTTACAGCCATGCGGATAAGATGCCTGTCATCTCGACTGCTAGTGATACGAGACGATTGGGATCCAGCACGGCTTTCCATATTGCCCTCCTGAACCCACTGATTCCATATTCTGCTTACAGTCATTAATCGCGACCATCGTGAGTAGCAATGTCGCGATATGATATACTGTAATCGCGATAGGCTACAATCCGATCTTTATCAAAGTCGGTGGCACCACAACAACGTTTCACCAGGCAACGCCGGTCATCTGCTGTTTGTGTATGAGAAATTGGTTGGACACTTTCCTCATGTAGGTGTCGGCACCAGCGCCAACCATGTGTGAATGCCTTGAAAAGCTAATCATTTGCATATCACAGCATCATCTTCCTGTCGCTTAAGTTTCGCGTTTGTAGCACGTCATCTTCGGGGTGTAGCAATTTTAATGGACAGGAGTGTATATGTACAAGAAATTTTATGATCATATATTTTACATTCAGGGGCACCATGAAGTATAATTCCATTGTTGTTACTGGAAAATTCTTAGTTTAATTATTCTTGTGCAATAGAGGCTTAATAATTTGTTACATATTTTGGGGATGTTGCGGGGAATTTATTACAAGCCCAACCATCTCTCACGGATCCCTGAAGGACATAAATGTCATTTTGTGTGGGTGATTAAAACTGTTTGTGTTGTGAATTACCACATGGAGGCTCGGCCTGTGTAATTATAAACGATTATATGAACCACTGACATTTTTCTTACACTGTCACCCAGTGCTGAAATTATTCGCGTTTAAGTTGGCAGCACACAGCAGTGAGGAACTCGCTTTGCCGTGCGGTAGCATTTCCTGACACGCCTGCCTGACGGCACCTGCGGAAGTTGGTGGCAGTGGAGGCCGTCTGTGGGCGGGCTGTCCGCCCACGCAGAGCGCGCCCCTGCAGGCTGTGGCGGTGGCGGCCTCATTGTCTGCAGTCGGCGACAGCTAACGAGGAGACACAGCGAGCGGCACACCGCCGGACACCTACATCTACATCTACGTAGATACTCTGCAAATCACATTCAAGTGCCTGGCAGAGGGTTCATTAACCACTTTCATAACTTTTCTCCACCGTCCCATTATCTAATAGCGCGCGGGAAGAAAGAACACCTAAATCGTTCCGTTTTCGATCTGATTTCTCTTATTTTATTGGGGCTGCCATGTCTCCCTAAGTAGGTGGGTGCTAGCAAAATATTTTCATATTCAGAAGTAAAAGTCGGTGATTGAAACTTCGCAAACAGATCACGCCGCAATGAATAACGTCTTTCTTTTAATGATTTCCACCCCAGTTCCTGAAACATTTCCGTGACGCTTTCCCTCCCGTAACGCGATAAAACAAAACGAGCTGCCCTTCTCTGAACCTTCTCAATGTCTTCCGTCTGTCCAACTGGTGAGAGTCCCACAAGGGGCAACAGTACTCCAGGAGAGGACGCACAAGTGTGATGTAGGCAGTCAATTTGGTGGAGCTGGTGCATCTTCGAAGCGTTCTGCCAGTGAAACGTAATCTTTGGTTCGCCTTCCCCACAATATTTTCTATGTGTTCTCTCCAGTCTAAGTTGTTCGTAATTGTAACTCCTAGGTATTTGGTAGAATCTACGACCTTAAGGTTTTACTGATTTATCGTGTAATTAAAGTTCAGCGGATTTCTTTTAGTGGTCACATGTATTACTTCACACTTTTCTTTATTTAGTGTCAATTGCCAATTTTCGCACCATGTAGAAATTTTGTCTAAATCGCTTTGCAGTTTCTTATGATCCTTTGTTGACTTCACTAACCGATAAACGACAGCATCATCCGCGAACAGTCTAAGGGAGCTAATCAGATTGTCTCCTAAATCGTTTATAAACACGAGGAAGAGTAGGGGACCTACAACGCTTCTCTGTGGAACGCCAGATACCACTTCTGTTTTACTCGATGACGTACCGTCAATTACAACTAACTGTGTCCTTTCTTATAGGAAATCGTGAATCCAATCGCACAATTTGGGAGATATTCCATAAGCCCGCAATTTCATTAGAAGCCGCTTGTAGGGTACAGTGTCAAAAGACTTCCGGAAATCCAAAAATATGGAATCTATTTGAGATCCCTTGTCGATGGCACTTAACACTTCATGTGAATAAAGGGCAAGCTGTGTTTCGCAAGAGTGATACTGTCTAAATCCGTGTTTACTATTGGTTAAAAGGTCGTTCGCTTCGAGGTAGTTCGTAATATTCGAACACAGTATATGTTCCAAAATCCTACGCATCGCACGGTTACTACCACTGTCTCCGTCTTCGAACAACCGACTTTTTCAAACGAGCGTAGTAACCACATCCGAAAACTGTTGCATAACCTTGGTTCCACGGTCTCCGGAACACCGATGTTAAATGTATTCTTAGGACTTTGTCGCAAACAATAAAACTTTTCTGAGCGTAAGGCCGCCATCTCATTTAAGAATCTGCCCGACGTTTCGGCCACTGTTACAAGTGGCCATCTTATGGATATTTGTCTCTCTTTTCTTTTTCTTTTTTTTCCTTTTTTCTCTATTGATATTTTAAGTCACCTATTGAAAGTTATCCATAGAAAAGGAGGTGTTTCTGTTCATCAACGAATACGTCACTGTTGTTTGTTCAAAAAATGTTGAAATGTTTATAGAACTTATGGGACTTAACTATAGGGTCATCAATCCCTAAGCTTACAAACTACTTATGAACTAGCTAAGACTAAGGACGGCACAAATATCCATGCCTGAGGGGGGATTCAAATCCCCGACCGTAGTGGCCGTGCAGACCGTGACTGGAGCGCCTCAGTGCCCTCGGCCACCGCGGCCGGCTGTTGTTTGTATGATATACAATTCTCTTAAGTGAAAGCTGTTCATAAAATAATTTATAATCAGCAATTGGTATTGTTCATGTGCACTTGTATCATAACACGGTAATCTGACTGAACAATTATCAAAATGAATAAAGATGACTTTGAGCAACAACAAAATAAAACAAATCCTGATTGTGTAACTTTGTTAGTAGAATATGCAACTTGATCTCTGGTAAGAAAACACCTGTTTCATTACATAAGACTCTGAACAGTACGATGCAAGCGTGGTGCTGAAGAGACAGATTGACAATTAAATCAGAATGTGACACTTCCTCTTGAAATATTTGTTTCAAGGGTTAACATTGTATGTCTTTCTGGCCTACCTGTGCGCAAGGTAACAGCGTGTGCTACTGCTCTCAACTCTACTGCCACAAACATGCTGCTGCTACTAAGAGACAAGAAAACTAATTACTGAATTCCCGAAGGTACTATGCGAATTCACCTATTGCAATAAAAACAAATTTCATCCATGTTTGTAAAAAACAATTAATGGGGTTTTATGGGTGTATGGATAACTTGAAGTAGATATGAAATGCATTTAAATTGAAATCCTCTATATTGAACAAGACTGTAACAATGTTATACAAAAACTGTAAGGTATTTACAAGGGAGTGCTTTACACCTAACTTTAGTTCCTTCACTTTCTGCACTCTCAAAAAGAGCATACAAAATTCCTGCAGTACAAACATGGATCATATCTACGCAATGCGGACAATAATAGCAGCATAATGCTTCTTACCTCTAATCTTCATCCTATCAGGGTACATATCAGATTCAATTATTGTCTTAACATCTTTACATATAGAAAAATTCATTAAGAACTGAGCCAAGTTCATGCTGCGATATAAAACTTCATTCTTTGACTGCCTGCAACACTCTCCCTGCTCACACTTCCGAGTCCGAACAACAACCACTACTCACTGCCACTGCTCAAACGCGGGAACGCGCACCGACCAAAGATGCTCCCCGTGGAGCAAAAATATGACTCGCAGACTTCAACCTTACACAGCTACCTTTCACAATGGTGGCAGGCTGGCGGCAGCTTGATTGCTGCTCTTCAGCCAATCGATTTTACAATTTTGCCAATTCGTTATTAAAAATATAGAAGGGTGATGAAATATGCAGAATTAAAAAAACGTGAAAGGAGATTAAAATGGAGAAAATATAGAAAGTTAGAGAGCTTAAGAAATACATATTCAGAATTAAAAAAGTCACAGTGGTTAAAATCACATATAAGCAGAAGTTTAAAATTGAGGATGGTTAAAATGACATTGGTGGAGCACACTAGACGACGACGAAGCCACAGCTTGAAACACACGGCAACACAAATATTCTATTCGTCGGTTGCTTTTATTTTAAATAAGCCACTTGTAGCACAATGCACTTACACTGGCACAACACTAATGGTGCATTGTTAAAATTGTAGGACATAGGTACCATGCAGGGGATGTAGAAGGGAAGGGAGGCGCGGAGGGATGGGATGGGAAGTGAGGGGGTGGGAGAAGAGGGAGGAAGATGCAAAGACTCCCGAGGATGGGGAGGGAGGAGAAGCCAAGCTTGGGGGCGAGTGGGACGGGAAGGAGAGGGGGCGTAATCAACCACATATGAGTAGTGCCATTGTGACGGAGTGAGGCGATCAGTTCCACTCATAAAACCAGGAAGAAAGTACTTGTTCATGCCTTGAAGGTGATTCAGAATTTTGATCGTATCTGCATTGTTACTTTGTGTAACGACGAACTCTAATCAAGGGAAGTATCCAGACATCTTGGAATGAACCAAAGCTTTCTTCTTCGCACATGTACGAGGTACGCAGATACAAGAACTGCAGATGACTTGTTTGGCTCTGGCCTCCCAAAGGCTACTACAACGGCGAAGCACTACTTCGGATTGCAGCTCGGAGAAACCCCTAGTGGAACGCTAACATGGCGAATAATGATTTTTGTTCAGCCACAGGACGTCGTCTTTAGGTTAAAACTACTTAATAGGCTGCATGACATCCAACTTTACCCTCGAATTCCGTGGCCTCGTCCTGCTTTGACAATTAGACACCATCCAGCGCAGTACAGATCGGTCCAACAGCATGCTGGACTCGTCAAGCGGCAATGTAACGGCTGAGCGCTCTAAATCGACTTGCTGCAGAGCGCGCGGTTGATTGCCGTCGGAGGTTCGAGTCCTTCCTCTGGCATGTGTGTGTGTGTGTGTGTGTGTGTGTGTGTGTGTGTGTGTATGTGTGTGTGTGTGTGTGGTCTCCTTACCTTACGTTTAAGTAGTTTGTAAGCCTAGGTACTGATCACCAGATCACCAGAGTAGTTACGTCAGATTTACAAACATTTTGACTTGGGCATGAATTACTGTTCACAGATCAGACTCGAATCTGCTTCCAATGATACAAACGTCGGAGACGTTGTTGGAGGCAGACTGGTCAGCCAGAAAGTCTGAGACACTTCGTCCAGCGACTGCAGCACAGTGGTGTTTCCCCGTTGTTTTTACAATGCATAATGTGGGGCAACCGTACGTCATTGGCATTCGTAGAAGGCAGTCAAAGGTCTATACAGTATAGGGATAACATTCTGCAACGTGTAATGCAACCACATCGGCAGAATTTCAGTGAGGTTATCGTTTTACTTGACGACAATTCTCGCGCTCATCGCGCATTTCTTGTGAATGCCTTTCTTCACGATAACAACATTGCAAGATCGGAATCGCCAAGGTCTATACAGTATAGGGGTGTTCTCCAGACATTCCCCCTTTCGAACATGCATGGGATACATCGAAAAGAACTCTGTTTGGATGAGTCGACCCAACAAACCACCAGAGATTAATATGCCGTCGAGGAGTGGTGCAATCTGTACCAGAAGTCCCTTGATGAACTAGTGGAGAATATGCCACTACGAATATAAGCAAGGATGTATGCTGCGATCTGGAACAAAAATTCAAAATGTCTAGGTAATTGTCGTATGTCAATATCAAAATGTTCAAATGTTCGTAAATCTATCGGAACAAACTGCGTGGTCATCAGTCCGTAGCTTACAAACTACTTAAACTAAGGTAAACTAACCTAAAGACAACACAGACACCCATGCCCCAGGAAGGACTCGAATCTCTGACGGCAAGCAACCGCGTGCTCCGCAGCGAGGCGCCTTAGACCGCTCGACTACTCCACCACGGCATGTCAGTATCTTTTCAGAGAGAAACACAGCGATGAGTCGCGAAAAACCGATTACAACAGATCGATTTGGGCTCAATTCCTAGCCATCATCATTGTACCTTCAATAGAAAGCATACGTTATACAAAATATATAACGGTGAAAAACATCTAAGATTACGTAAAAAGATTAAAATCATAAACATACCGTATGTCAGCAGGCGTGGTATGCAAGCTGCCGTTACAACTGAAGAGATATAAAATTAAAATTAACACCAGACTGTGACGCAACAGTTTGCTTGTACAAACATTGCCGCCCTTTACATGGGCGAAATCTGAACACATTTAATGTTTAATCAATTTATTAAATATAAACTGGTATAAATTCATAGTTCGAGAAGTAATATAGATTATTATTATTATTATTATTATTATTATTACTATTTTAGATGGCATGGAATGCTGGTTCAAATAAATAATTGCGGCACGAAAGTAGGATACAAGGTGTGCTAGCACAAATTTTCAGCTATATCGTTTAATTTATTTCAACGCCCCGAAAAGGTCGAAATGTTTCAATATTTCCAATTCGTAAAATTACGGCCGTTAATGTCAACAAATAGTGTCTGTTATTTCGGACATGTCCGAAAGCCACATTACCTAAGTAGATTCGTATCGTCCGTATCTGCTGAGCAGCGGTTTTCCAATAGTTCCGAAAAATGGGTATTTTTGTTATTATATGCTTAATGAGTAAGTGGATCCCTGATGGTATATGATGTTTTGTCTGAAGCTATTTCCAAGGTAAGTAACAGGTGAACTTCTACAAGAAAGGCTAAAAATAAACGATTATCATTAATAATGTAGCCTGAAAGCCCAATCTTGTCTTCAAGAGAGGGTGACACTAGCTTCGTATGAAATAAATGTATCAGATTACTTTTAAAAAATCGTAATGCTTTATTAGTACCTTATTTAGAAGTACTCTGATGCCATTTACTTTCTGAATAACAGCTGAAATGTTGCTAATTAGGCCGAAAATAAATCTTTATTATGACATTCGTAGCCTCTTCCGGCTTAACCACGCCTTCATTAGATGTCAGCTGTGTTTTTGTATGGAAATATATCAATATTAATGATGCTGCCACTACTGATTTACAACGTAAAAAAAAAATAATTCTATTGTGTTTTGTATGTACACTAAAAGGTTCACTAAAATAAAGAAAAAGTTTCCTTGTGAATAATGAATGATATGGTGAGGTCACACATGCATATGACACATGCTAATGCTGTGTGTATATCGGATCACAACTGAGCTGGCTGTACCTACAATTCCAACGATCTGGACAATCTTGTTATCGACGTTGGTAACATAAATTACACCAACAATGCTACTCTCCTTTTCTAGAAGAAGTGAGCCTACACCAATTACAGAGACATTTTTACAATGATATTATGCTAATCATGTGTATTGCCCAGAAGTAATTCGAAGTGGGGATCTGACATGCTAAGCAAGGAGATGAGTGGCACATTTAACTCCTAGATGCGTAGTAAATTCGACAACTTTGAGACATGTTGTTAATGCCAAGTTATCTTTTCTTCTACATACTGGCAGCGGTTTGGGAACAAGAGGTGTATTGCGGAGTGGCGTTACCAACAGGTAGCCACAGGTTTCAATGTGTAGCATTCACAGCGGAATTTAACGTCATGTGGGAAGCGGTTGGTCTCAGCTATGGCCATGGAGACATGCAGCCACACTCCTACCTCTGTAATCCATGTTCGTAAGAGTTAGGTAGTTCAGGGTCTTTTTGTAAATAGTTCAACTATTATCAACACACACCACAACAACCTCAGAAACATAAGTAAAACCTAAATACCAACAAAAACCTAATATTTTCGCAACATACATATACAGAAAAACACAACACACACAAAAACACACAGACAAATAAACAGGCAGATGTATATGCATATACGAAATGTAAACAAGAAGAAAACGTATCCACAATACTGGTTCACTCCAACATTCCCCATCAACAGACGAATATAACACGACACTAACAGTAAACACTCGTATTTCGCGCGTAACTCCTCAAAACAAAACACCGAGAGAACAAATGAACAGCTTTCAGCTGTATTCATACGTCGAATATTACAACTGGCGTAATGCATACCACGAACAAAACGTGTAAAGCAAGTGATATCCACATTACGAAATTAACAGCAACAACCAGATTCTAAAGAGAAAGAAAAGAATCGTAACTACTAAAAAGAAATAACGCGTTTTTCTCGAACCGAAAATTAGAAAGTAAGAAACTTTAAACTGTTTGTTATGTTTGCAGATGAAAAGTTTTGTAAATAGTATTACCAAAACAACAAATAAGTAGGCTACTTAATGAGTTTTATGTAGCCTAAAATAAAACGGCATGGAAAAAAATGTGATACTCGTATATCTAGGCCTAATTTTCACGAAACTGAAATAGTTTTATCGTCAGATAACCTAAGTAAACTTGAAAACGAATGAACCTACAAAACATTTTAGAAATACCTGAAAAGATTATTGAACAGTAACTTTAATTTTTCAGAACAAAATAAACATCCCACTGATAGCACAAAATGTGCTGAAACATGTTTGGGAAAAATTAAAAATCAGGTGTCTTGCATACGGCGGAAAAACCTCACCATTTATTGATGAGACACTTCTGCAAAAGAGGGAAGATTTAAAGATTCCTATTACTTGTACGCACCAAGTAGAGGAATGCACTCACAAACAATTACAACAGGATTGGAAGGAGTTGATAATGGTGATGTATGTGGGGGAAGATTATTGCTCATCAAATACTGGTGCTGCATCAAAATCCAATGATTGGGTAAGACAAGACTGCTTATATTGGAACTGGATATCATTTCTGAAATCTCCAGTAGGTCTACATTTACCACTTTAGAAAAACCAGTAGTGCAGATACCAAGAGCAGAAAGATCTGATTCCCGAGAAAGAACACTATTACAATTTCTAAACTCTGATGATTGGCCTTTCCATGACAATGTTCTACATTTGCTGGTCCTTGAACTCCCTTTTGAGGTCTGCAACTCACATTTGAAAGAAAGTATTTTGACTGCTAGCCATTATTATTATCATTATTATTATTATTATTATTATATTTTGACATGAAATTCATTTTCGTTGCTACTAGCAGCCCACTGCAAGTTCTTGATCCAACATTGGGATAAAGCATTCACCAGTCTTCCAGAGAGAGGAAACATGTAACATGATGAACTCTTGAGTGTCATGATATCACCCTCATTAACAGTGGGAGGGGTAGATGGAAAGCTGTATATATGTGCAGATTGTTTACTGTTTATTGATTTAACCACCTTCAGTTTACATATGCAAATTGTTTCGATACCGTATTAAACATCTCAGGATTGACTGTAGAAATTTAGCAAATTGACAGTAGGCTATGAGCTTAATTTCTGTGGATGTTACAGACGTCGAACACACAACACTTAAAGAAATGGAAGGCCACATTTAGCACCTTTAATAGTGTCCTTACCGCTGGAATATCACCGCTATCTCTTCCTGGAAGCAATATTTTCTTTTTCACAGAAGTAGTCTCTCAGCGAAGTATCGCTCAGATGATTCCGTTTTATTATTATTATTATTATTATTATTAACATGGCCAATAAGTTTAATGTTACCGACATCATTTGCTGTCGCTATAAACATCAATTTCATTCCAGAACTTCAAACCTCCACTGGAAAGAAAGCAGAGCTACATCATGCTTTGTTTACTGACTTTTTATTTCGGGCTGTTTCGGGCTACATGTAGAACTCGTTTTTCGATAGACTATTATACTAAATAAGATTCACTGTAAAAATTACAAAAATGTTCAAATGTCTGTAAATCTATCGGACCAAACTGCGTAGTCATCAGTCCGTAGCTTAAAAACTACTTAAACCTAGGTAACCTAGGACAAACACACACGCCCATGCCCCAGGGAGGACTCGAACCTCCACGGCCAGCAACCGCGCGCTCCAGAGCGAGGCGCTTTAGACCTCTCGGCTACTCCACCGCGGCTAAAAATGGCAAATTGACAGGGTAGCTGTGAGCTTAAATGTGGCAGGTGCTATAGGCGTCGAAAACACACACACACACACACACACACACACACACACACACACACATGGAAATGAAAAAATCACGTATCTTGTAATAAAGTGTTTCCATCACTAGAATAATACGGTCATCTGTAACTATCACAGGGCACACCACTACTCAATACCAAAAACGAAATTATGTGGGGAGTAAATTTAGCTGAATGCACAAAGATATATTGTGTTCAACAATTAAAAAATACCTCAAAGATCACAGAATGTTGTGTAGGGAGTGAAGTTTCCAGAAAATAGTGCTGATGTGGAGCATCATGATGCAAAATGAGAAATGTTAGCAGATCACATCCGAATTCTTGGCATTTTCGTATTACCTTATCTGTGAATTATCAGAACAGATGCGATGATAATGACATAATTGTGTAATATGGTACTGTGATGTGTGTTATCCTATCTCTGGATAACTTTTGCTGAATGCACGAATATATACTGGAAGCTATATTTATCATGATCATGATGGCTACATGATCAATACATACCAAGGACCCTGTGATATACGTTCTGATAGATGTTCTCTTTGAATTCATCAGAACAGACTTTATGATAACGATATGAGTGTGTAATCTGATACTGTGGTGTTATCTGTGACGATAATGACGTAAAAGTGTAATACGATACTAAGGTTTCCTGGATGTGAAAAACCAGTATGTTTTAATTTAATGCCCAGTTCCAATAAATTTACATCATTATCATCTAGTTCCAAGAGATCTGATTATCATATTACACACCTATGTTATTATCATTAGAGATAACTCTCATCAGAGTGTTATATTACACTCTTATGTAGTTATCATCACAAATAAAACTCATGAGGGTATTATATGACATATTTACATCATTATCATCATAAACATCACCAATCAGAGCACCATATTACACACTTACATTATTACCACAAAGGTATCACTCATAACAGTAATATATTACACACTTATATCTTTATTATCAAATCTGCTGTGATGAATTCATTCATCAGAATATCATATTATGTACTTAACATTGGATGCTCTGCATGTATTTTAATCAAGTAGGCAGTATGGGCATAAAATAGCATGCAGTATACGTTTTTGCATTCGGCTGAGTTATTCAAAGTATCATATTGCACAATTATGTGTAATCATTACATTTGTTCTAATTATTCACAGAGAAGATATCAGTGGAATGTGACGTACTTACATTACTCATTGTGCATAATGCTGCCACCACATCACTGTATTGGAAGCTCTGGTTCTACAACAGCAAATTATGTGCTTAATATTAATCTTACCGCAAATATTCTCTATAATGCAACATCATTTGAGTCGTACTTGGCTGAAAGATCTCGACTTTGAAAAATTTGCTTCCAAAACGAGAAGACCATGATATTCCATGACAACAATGGGCCTCAATTTTTGTGTGTGTTTAATACCTATTGCACCCACAACGTTTAAACTCATAGGAACCCTGTCAATTTACAAAATGTTTGCAGTCAGTCCTATCACCTTTAATAGTCTATTGATATATATGTAAATTGAAGGGGTAAAAGTCAACGAATAACGAGTTATGTCATACACAATTTTTCCCCAAATTCCACTCTTACAACGTCAAATAAGTACAATTATTAACAGTTTTTACTGGCTATTAGTTGCTTTTTTTAACGTAATTTATTTCATGATTACTTTGTGATAAATGTACTATCTCAGTTTCTAGACTTTCCATTTTCTACATTAAATCATGTTAATTGACATAAATATCGATTTCTCTGCATACATTCTTTAGTACTATTGCTTTTGGGTTTGAAAGGACATCTTAATTTAGCACATTACTGGGTCTTAAACCACACAGGAAAAAATAGGTATGTGTAAAGGTGTGGTACAAAGATAGTACTACACTTGATTTTATACAGGCTACAGTAATACACTGCCAACGGCGGCACCACAATGGATACTCCGGTTCCTGTTAGATAACCGAAGTTAAGCACTGTCAGGCTTGGCTAGCACTTGGATGGGTCACTATCCGGGTGTGACGAGTGCTGTTGGTAAGCGGGGTGCACTCAGCCCTTGTGAGGCCAACTAGGAGCTACTGGACTGAGAAGTAGCGGCTCCGGTCACGAAGACTGACGTAACGGCCGGGAGTGCGGGTTGTTCACCACGTCCCCCTCCATACCGCATCCGTTGACGCCTTAGGGCGGAGGATGACACGGTGGCCGGTCAGTACCCAGTGGGCCCCCTGAGGCCTGTCACACGGAGTTCCCAGTTTACATTAATACACGGGTGAAAGATATTTATGAATGCCACTGGAAATACTATAGTGACATATAACAAGTGTCACAAACGTGACAAATAATTAAGTAAACCTTACACATTATATTTTTTTACATACAAAGCCAGTGCTGCCATATGGTGATGGCTCTGTGGTAATCATGACACATTTTTCATATTAACCCATTGCTGACATGTAGTGAAGACATTATTATTTTCGGCCTAATTCGTTGCATCTCAGTTGGCAATCAGCAAGGAAATAGCAACTTCGAACTTTCTTTGGAGAGTTCACTGATATTAATATCACAGTAAAGTTACAGTTTTTGATGTAACCATTTTGCCACAGCTAACATCGGTAGACAGATCTGATAAGTTAGGACCTTGGTACTGCCACAAGCTGTTAGAGGTGAGCAACTGGGATGTTAGACTGTTATTTTGAGACGTTCAGGATGGAGGTAAATCACTTTTCATAACTGCATATCACTATGTCATTACTTACATGTTATTTTTACACAGTTTCATATGTAGTCATTGCAGAATTCCATAAGACGTCTTATGTAACCAGCAACAGACTTTATTTGCCCAGCCTCTACGTTTGTGGCTTGGGTAGCCAAAAAATATTTTTGACAGTCAATAATGCAAACATGGATGCTAGTGATCTCTATAGCCATCAGTGGAGCTGATAATTCCAGTGGTTCATGTGAGGGGGGGAGGAGGGGGGGATGGAACTGAATAATATAATTACCATGTTTCTTAGATATTGGTTTTAAGTGCTTTCTGGGAAATTGGAGCTGCGAAATATACACATTTGGGGAAGGGAGTTGGAAGGGGGAAGGGTGAGGAGGAAGGCGCAGGGGATGAACTCTATTGTATAATATGGTACCTCACTTCTGGGATTGTTGACTAACTGGGTGTAATCTTATCGGAAGTCAGGGAATGACTTATGGGTATGGTTCAATATAAGTCAGCATTACTTCTCCAGGAGTCAATAACCGAACCAAATAAAACCAACAGGTTTGAAAACTGTCAAGAATCCTTCGTGAACTCTCTACTAATTGTCACTAACTTTTTTCAAACTTCGCTCACGGAGGCCGAGGGGGCCCGCCTGAGCTCGGGGTCCCTGGGGCACTGCCTCACCTAGCCATACGATAGCTACGCCTATTTCACTATTACACGTGATCTAAGTGCTCAAAAATAGACTGCGCACTAACAGACAGTTGAACTATAGCAAATCTACTTCCATGTTCTCACAACAAAAACGAATGAGATCGTCAGAAAGTCACATGAATATTTGTGTAGTGCTAGGCTATTTTGATTTAAAAAAAATGGGGGATACATTTTCAATCAGGAAAATGAAGCAACGGAGAACCTCTGTGTAGAGCCGTGGAAGCAAGCTTTTGGACCGGTGAGCTAGACGTAGGCGGCCACGCGTCTGTGGGTTGGTGGGTGCCCGCTGGTTGCGTGGCACTTCCGGCAGACGCAGGGACGGTGGTGAGCGCAGTAATACAGCGGGAGGGCTCCAGCGAGGGGGCGCATGGGCGTGTCCGCCTCGGTCACGCGAGGTACGCTGCGTGCGTTGAGCCTTAATGGAGGAACAGAGGACTCACTTGGTATTAGCGCTACTTCTATTCTGCTTGCACATGCTACTTACGAGACACACCTCTGACCTTAAACGCTCGGAACAGCACGAAACCATGCTTGGAATAGGTGACAGAAAGTCATAAACAAGACAGTGGTGTGCGTCATTTACATGCAAAACGTTGCATTTTAACATATGAAACAAGGTAACAAGATATCAGTATCATTCGAAGGAAATTGTATATCATTTAATGGAATATCATTACCTATTCAATCAACAGCGCCAAAAACTCTCTGCTTAAAGTACTTATCGCAACACACATACACAGCAGTACCAGACACCTGAAAGTGCTTATATTAGTCTTCACAGTGCACATGCAATATTTCGATAAAGTGGTTGAAACAAAGTGGGAGAGAACAATGTGCACACTTTTACATTCAAAATTACTTTCGCATTCACGCAGTCCAATATCTGAGGTCACACTAATTGCATATTCAAACGATGATGTTGGTATTTAGTGTCAAACCCTGGCTTCGCCAAGCATATTGCACGTAGATTTATATGTATGTGCAGGAAATTGTTATGTAATACAGCTAAAAACCAACGTTGCCTTGAGTTAGTACTTATCCTATCCCTTCTCTTCCTGTCCATCTCCCTTTTTCCTAGAAACATGTTATATTTATCACAGAATATATAAGCAATAAGGCTGTCTTGCATAATGTACAAAATTATACGTTCAGTATCCTAACAAAGAAAGACAGTAATCAAGATACAAATGGCATATAAAATTCGCAAGATCTAATATTTATTAAGTTATACATTGTACAATTGAATAATTTCTCAGAGGACTCACTTGGTATTAGCGCTACTTCTATTCTGCTTGCATATGCTACTTACGAGGGACACCTCTGACCTGTATGTCTGAAAAATCTGTTGCGAATACAATTGGTAGTAAAGATGTAATATATTAAACTTAGTATGCTATGAACGTTACTATTAATGTGCTCATATCTCATTAACTACATGTCGTACTGTGATACAATATCGAATGTACATTCAGCTATATCTGTGTATACTGTCTCTAAAATTTCCTGCAGCTACTATTTGTAAAAATTATAAATTGTAAAATCATACCGAATGGCGCAGTTTTAGTCCATGAACAGCGGAAACGTAGTAAGCGGGAAACTTTCTTTCCTTTCATATTTTTGCTATTGTTGTCAGCGGGAAAAGATCAATAAGGGTTTGAAATTATGTTTAAAGTTGGTTGCAAGTGCTGTCATTCACATACAGTATGTGGATAAACTCTCGCCGCTATATGTGGCAGTTAATTGGAACTATATTGTTTACGACTTTGTATCTCCTTAACCATGTGTCGTATGTGGTTGTTAACCCCACAGAATTGTTACCTCACACTATGGAATATGTGCACCAAATTTGGTTGAAATCTGTTCAGTGGTTCAGGAGGAAATGTGCAACACTCTCATTTGATGCAACAGTTTTTAGCGAACTCATTGTTTATGACGTCATATCTCGTAAACAATGTGTTGTACGTGATCCTAGCACTTACAGCGATCGTCCAC
Organism: Locusta migratoria; assembly: GCA_026315105.1. Lineage (NCBI taxonomy): Eukaryota > Metazoa > Arthropoda > Insecta > Orthoptera > Acrididae > Locusta > Locusta migratoria. Next base: position 338,355,079 of record CM048746.1, on the reverse strand, counting down.
ATGCCGGCCGCGGTGGCCGAGCGTTCTGCGGCGCTTCAGTCACAGTCTGCACGGCCACTACGGTCGGGGGTTCGAATCCCCCTTCGGGCATGGATATTTGTGCCGTCCTTAGTATTAGCTAGTTCATAAGTAGTTTGTAAGTTTAGGGACTGATGACCTCGTAGTTAAGTCCCATAAGCTCTACAAACATTTGAACATTTATCGTCCTCATGGACTGAGACTTACATATGCAAAATTTCATAAACATTGGAAAAAAACTGTAGATTTGCATACAATACGTACACACAAGCACACAAATATACGGACACACTGCTTATAAAGACGAGGGTTGGAACTTGAATGGAGAGACATTGCACTGACACCCGAGGACGATAAAGTGTGGAATGAGCTCGTTATTTCGGTAAGTTTTTATTTATAGTGTTCATAATTAGCAGCATAAGTTTATTTTTTCGATTAGTCGTACATTAAAGTGATGCTTAATTTTGTGTCTCTTCTGCGACACATTAAGCCATTAAACTTCCATTTATAAGCTATAAGCTATACGGTATGAGCTGGCTGCACTGGGAGAAGGAGGCGGAGCCTAACCTAACAGCCAATGCGCTACGAGCCGAATGTAAACATCCACAAGCAGCAGTCTCCCCTTAGGGCTCAGGTAAAGGTGCGAGATCAATACCTACTTTGACCAAATGGACTCGCCCGTCCCACGCCCCCGGCGTGCGCACAATCGAGGGAAACACAGTCACTTGTGACCGAGCGGTCTAACGTAACTGTCTCACTATGTTTTCGAAACAGGAACAACGGAGTTGGATCAAGATTGAATGTGCCAGAGGTCGTACAGCACGACAGTGTCATCAAGGTTTTCAAGAGGCATTGCCGTACAGAAAAGAGGCGCATTGGGTAAAGGCATTCAACGAAGGTCGGAAAAATGTTGCAGACATGCATCCTAGCGTCTCTGAAGACGACGTGCATACTGCGTTAGTGGATAGAGATCGAAAGTGCGTCAGATCCCCATTATGGTGAAAGTTATGGTGATTCTAATGTACGACTGTGATGGTGTTATCCTAACGCATTACTTTCCTTCACGGAAAACCGTCAATGCACAGTATTATGTTTGGAGCATCACCTCCAACCATCTTTCCGAAAGAAGCGGCAACACTTTCTGCGCAACCCACCCATCACTTTAGACGACAATGCACGGGCACATACAGAGCAAGCTGTGGCTGCTCTGTTCGGACGGTGGGACTGGGAAGTACTGTATCATCTACTATACTCCACGAACCTAAGTCCTTGTGACTTTGACTTGATTCCGAAGATGAAGGAACTATTTCGTGGAATTCGCTTCATAACTGTTCCAGAGATTCGACAGGCATTAGGCGGCACTATTCGCACCATCTACGAACAGGCTCTGCTAACGGTATACTAAGTGTTCCACATCGCCGGCAAAGGGTTATACACAACGCTGGTGACTAATTAGAATGACAGTAACAGGTTCAGACATGTAACGCTTTTATATCGGTTATAAATACTTAGTATTCAAAGTGAATGTTTGTAAAACTCTAACCGTTGAAATTGAAGATAATATATAATGAATTATATGTTATAGCCGTATAACTTCGTGACATGTATTTGTGTAACAGCTATTGCAAACCTTCGCAAGTAAAGAAACATCAAATATCTGGTGTCTGCATTCCTACATGACCGTAGGAACAAACAGCACACTTATGTATACCTAGCTCTATGCCGGAAGAGCCTTGCTTGTCATCGCTTTTAAGGGTTCCGGACCTCAGGCAGTTGAAATGGAACCCTTGTACTAAAAGTTTAGTCAATAAAATCAGTTGTTTTTAGGGAAGAAACCACACAATGCTGAGTCGTGTAGCCGTTTTTTAGTTTTGCGAATGACTCGACCGTTTCCTAAGACCTGAACGGATTCGTGGTCTGATAAATACGCACCTTAATTACAAATGAAATTACATGAATTCACGAATTCGAAATATTTAAATATTTCGACCGTTTCAGGGCATTGAAATAAATCGAATGGAAAAGATGAAAATTTGTGATGGATCGGGATTCGAAACGGATTGCCCTCTTTGGGCGGCGGTCGCCTTAACCATTATTATGTATTTTACTGTAATGTTTTTAAAGGAAACGCCTTTTGTTACTGCAAATGAAGGGTTTTAATTTTTATAAGTCACCCATACGCGTTTCGCCTTTGTACAAGGCATCACCAGTGAGTGTCCTAAAATCCTAAAATATTTACATGTTTCTGTTTTGTACATATGTAAGAAAGCTAACCTTTATGTGTAAACAGAAACATGTAAATATTTCAGGACACCCACTGATGATGCCTTATGACAAAGGTGAAACGCGTGTGGGTGACTTATAAAAATAAAACCCTTCATTTGCAGTAGCAGAAGGCGTTTATTGCAGAGGCCGTTTAGGCCCCCTGACCGGGCGCGCTGAACCACGGCGCCCGGCAATAACTTTTTATTTATTTTTCCTTCATTACGGCTTCACACCGGAGTCCATTTAGGCTATCCAGCACGCTTCCCCTTCAACCAAAATTCTCACCTTGTAGCACGCTACCATTGTAGTGCGCCCTGGCCATTTGATTCCACTTTCTCGCAGTCTTCACTGGATTTCCGCAAGGGATCCTGCGTGTTAATGCGTCCGCACTGAAGTTTTAAATTGCCTGTTGGGGCAGATATACGTTTATTGATATGGTGTCTGTTCTTTTCCGACATGTGTATTTGTATGAAATTGCAGAACCCTAATTTTTTTCTGCGCCGGCACCGGCACTAGTGAACGTCACAGTGGGTGCAGTACGTGATGCAAGTAGCAGGAAAGAGAACCGACACACTGTATGAAATCAATCCAGTTGTAATACCATTCAGTGAAGAGAAGACAAATGATATTCAAACCGTTTTGTTGCTCCTTTGCTGTTCTTATTATATATTAATGACTTACCATTCTATATTCACGAAGATGCTAAGCTAGTTCTTTTTGCTGGCGATACAAGTATAGATATCACGCCTGACAAACAGGAATTAACTGATGAAATTGTAAATGATGTCTTTCAGAAAATTATTAAGTAGTTCTCTACAAATGGACTTTCATTAAACTTTGATAAAACCCAGAATATACAGTTTCATACAGTAAATGGCATGACACCATTAATAAATTTAGACTTTGAACAGAAATCTGTAGCTAAGAAAGAATATTCAAAATTTTTTAGTTTGTTTCCATTGACGAGGGACTGAATTGGAAGAAACACATTGAAGATCTGCTGCAACGTTTGAGTTCAGCTATTTACGCTTATAGGGTAATTGGAAAATTTGGGGATGTACATCTCAGTAAACAAGCTTACTATGCCTATTTTCATTCACTGCTTTCTTATGGGATCATATACAGGGGCAATTCAACACAGAATAAAACAGTATTACTTGCACAAAAGTGTGTAATCAGAATAATTACTGGAGCCCACTCAAGATCATCATGCAGACAATTTTTAAGGATGTAGAGATTTTCTCCCATAGCTTTACAATATATGTATTCATGAAATTTGCTATTAACAATCAGACCCAATTAAAAACTAATAGCAGTGTGTATAGCTATAACACTAAGAGAAAGGACGGTATTCACTATACGAGGTTAAATCTAACGTTGGCACAGAAAAGGGTAAATTATGCTGCCACAAAGGTCTTCGGTGACTTACCAAGTAGCATCAAAAGTCTGGCAGATAGCCAACTGGTGTTTAAAAATAAATGTCCTATATATGATCTATGGTAGCCAACTGGTATTTAAAAAGAAATGTCCTATATATGATCTATGGTAGCCAACTGGTACTTAAAAAGAAATGTCCTATATATGATCTATGAAACAAGTATAAATCTAATCCACTCTTCGGTTTCTCTGATTATATGTCAACCCGTATTACTAGTAAAACTTCTGAGATTTGGTTTTGCAATCTCGAAAACGGGGTTAACGCATTAATAATACACAAATGACAATTCCTCTTAAATGCGTAAATAAAGCTTACAATTTAATTAATTCCCACATTAGCATGTCATTGGCAATGTCAATGAAGATAACCGTAAGAAACCTGATATAACAACTGGATAAGCTTAAAAGAAACAATCATCAAAAGAGCACAAAATTTAATTCCGTTTCGAAAGAAACAAAAACACCCTTGATGGAATTGGGATTGTGGAGCAATATTTAAGTCCAGACAGAAGTCATTAAAAAATCTGAATAGAAACAAAACTGAAAATACGTACATCATATTTCTAAGTGTAAGAAAAGAAGCTCTAAATTAATGCATCAGACTGAGAAAATTAGAAAAATGCCCATCTCTTAGAAATCTGAAAGACTTCCTAAAGGCTAATACAGAAGTGTATAAAACATTCAGATCAAAACTAACCGATTGATAATTATTATTTTTTTGGTTATCAAAAACAAGGAAGATTGTAAGGTACTTGCTAAATACGAGCTGTGTTCAAAACATAAGGTGAATTTATATTTTTATGAAAAATATTTAATTATTGGTTAATATTGAAGTTGCCCCTACAGAAAAAACCCTCAGATACAATTTGTATGTGTCAATGCTTTTTTCAATCCTCGAACCACTTTTCATAAGCACTTTTCGTAGAGCTTGCTTCCTCACTTGTTGCAAATGTTCGTCCCATCATGGTTTTCTTCAGTTTGGGGGACAGGAATAGTCACAAGGGCCAAATCCGATGAATATGGTGGCTGAGGTGTGTTAGTCGAATAGATTTTAAACCAAAAATCTCGATGAATACAAAAGAGAATTGTCGTGATGCGAAAGCCATAAATTGCTTTTCCACAATTCGGGACTTTTTTGCGTATTGCTTCTCGCAAAAGGTACATAATGTCAAGGTAAGATCCATTATTGACTATAGGACCTTTATGCAAAAATTTATGATGCACTACGCCACGATAATTAAAAAAATAGTCATCATAACGTAGATATTGATCGAACTTGGCATGTCTTTTTGGGTATTGGCTCTCCGAGATGCTTCCATTGGTACGATTGGGCTTTGTTTGACACTATAACCGTAAACACATGTTTCGTTACCCGTTATGACTCTTTTGAGCAAATCAGCGACGTCACTGCTCCTGAGCGATGCACATGCGACGATCCTTCTGATAACAAAATGTTCAAATATTTGTGTAGTCTATGGGACTTAACTACGGGGTCATCAGTCCCTAAACTTACAAACTACTTATGAACTACTTACTAACTAGGACGGCACACATATCCATGCCCGAGGGGGGATTCGAACCCCCGACCGTAGTGGCCGTGCAGACCATGACTGGAGCGCCTTAGTGTGCTCGGCCACCGCGGCTGGCCCTTCTGATAACAAATTGAGAAAATTTTAAACAAACTTCGCTGACATGTCTCAAGCCCAAAACACCCGAAAAATGGTATGGTGTCTGTTCTTTTCGGACATCTCAGAAAGAGCTGACATCATTTGTACACATTAAAGGGCGTAATTTTACGAATTAGAAATATTTAAACACCTCGACCGCTTCAGCGCATTGGAATTAATCCAACGCCAAAGTTTAAATATCAGTCTGCACCGGGATTCGAGTCTGTGATTTCCGGTTCGGGTCAGCGGTCGCCTTAACCATTTTGTTCCTCGTTTTTTTCTTTTTTTTTTTTTTTTTTCTGCGGGGATCTCCCGGTTGATCGGTCTTTTACGGACGTAGCTTCGTTTTCTTCTAGGGTTTGTTTAATTTTTTAATTTTTATTACAGGGAACGTCCAGCCCTCTGAGCGAGCGCACTGGCCCCATTACTTCCTCGTGCTCGCAGCCATATATTGCATTCCCGCAAGGGATCGAGAGTATTGATGCGTGTGCATTGAAATTGCCAATTGCCTGTTATGGGAATGTATATAAGAAATACAGTTATTGATATGGACGCTTTTCTTTTCGGACTTGTACTCTCTTCTGTAGACAGTTAATTTTATATGACTGTTAATTTTTTTCTTTTTTTCTTTAGTATTTCAAATATCTCTTACCTTACTTCAAAATGACTAAGGGATGGGTATTACAAATAACTCGTCTTACTTTTAAATGATTAACGAATATCAGGCACAATAGTGCAGTGTAGTAAACTCCTAAAACAAGAGAGGCAAAAATTACAACCGTCCACTGTGAAGTCTCCAGGACTATGCTGTTTGACAGTTAACATTTGCTAGTTGTAACACTATGTTTTCTGCGAGCACAACACTGCGTATGTGTCGTAGTAACGTATTTTCTCAACAAAATGAAATTCATTACAACCTAACATAATTCAATAACGCTTCATCATAAACTACAGATGGATCACTCTTGGATTATGTGAATGTGGATAGTGCCGTTTAAACTAATGAAAGAGAATTCGAGTAGTCCCTGTAATATATTGCCGAAAAGTAATATTTCCATAGACCTGATGACGACATTTTCAGTTTTTTATACAGCAATTAACAGTTAACTGTACCTGGGTCCATTGTAGCCTGGAGATGCTGGTGGAAGTATCTATAGCAGCAATACCCCGTTTTACGTAAAAATGATTTAATACAAGACGGATGAATTCATTTCCAAAGAAGCACTGACTAACAATGTTCCCTAAAATAAAACTCACCTGCAGATGTTATCTCCCAGTCAACTTGACTTAGTTTCTTCAGCAGGTGATTCTTTGCCTATTACATAATTAATTATTAAAAATGGGACACTAAGAGAACCCACAAACAATGAAAGTCGGGAGTGTCGGTTGAAACCATTGATCTCCATACTACCTTGATGTTGAACTAAGCATGCCACCAAAGATGTTCATGTTCTGTTTCTTGACTAATTACAACGTTGCTGCTACAAATTATTACAAGAAAACAAAATACGTATTCAAGCGAGTCTTTTACTTCACATATTGTCATGAATTTCAGTTTCAGGGGTAATCAAGCAAATTATTTGTCACGTACTGACAGAAATTAGTTTGACTAATTAGAACATGGCGTACAATGCCAAATTGTGTGTAAAACATATGGATGTGCAGGCATACTACAGTTCTATGCGCAGACATCAGAGTTCTACGTCCAGGTAATATATTGAGATCATTGGTTGAAACATATATTCAGAATAAGGCACAGGAATCAGAGATACAAGTTTTCATGTACAACTGCGCACTGGACGAGAAATACACTTGCTGTAGGAGAAGTCGATAATAAAATGATTTACACATTAAGAGAATAAAGATCAGTCCTTAGAGAGATCTCGTACATGAAATAGAACTGGGCATTGGTTACGCAGACTATCACAGAAACAGGGGTCGGGGCAAGGTACAAACCGTTTTGCTGAACCCGAAGCTCATGATGTAAATACCGCGATAACACTATCGTAAACGTCGCAATAGAGGAGTACGACGAAGCCCAATTCCTCACGAGTCCGTCGCGGATGGCTAAGATAGGCTGCTCCCAAGGTAATGGGAAGCACGTGCTACTCAATGTCGAAAACTGAAGCACGCCGTCCTCGCGATATCGACGCCTCTAGAAACTACAACCGAATGGGGTGGAGAGCTCATTTCCAGGTTCCGGACTCCTGTGCACTTCTGCAGTTTGCGAGTAAGTTTCTGTAGCCAACCTAATGGAGAGTGGGGTAGGAGGTACTGGTTCCTGTCCACCGGCAACGGCTAACTTCCGACCTTCAAGTTGGCTGTCCTGAATTAGAGCGAATTCCCAAACCGCGGGAAAATCGTCTTCCTCCGCTAACGCGTGCTTCCAACGACGGTTTGAAATAACAGCCAGGTATCCGAACTACATTCCATCATGTTGGGCGTTTTGTACGTCAATTAAATGTGGAATACAAATATTATCTTGCACTCTCCGACTGATACTCCTCTATGTAGGCAATAAACTGGTGGAGTCCGTGGACCTGCGGAAATTAATTTACTGGTATTAATGACGCCATGATGTTCGAAGAATTATTAATTAATTAATCTATCAGACTGGTTTTTTTGTCAGTTAGCTGGGAATTTAATTTGGAATGAGAATCTGTGATCAGCACTAAAGTGTTATTTGCATAGCTTTCACTTTCTTTGTCTGAGGGATGCTGTGGATAGATTCTGCGATCTCGCCACGTGTCTCTCATGCTTCACAGTGTTAGACCCAGGTTATAGATACTAGGGTTAAATAGACACACACATACACACTCACACACACACACACACACACACAAACACACGTACACACACATTGATTAAAACACAAGGTATTACTGTAACCAGTCACTTTGTTTATTGTACCCGCAGCAGATCGGTTTGAAGGAAGACATAGAGGCGGTTCAGAGGCGAGCAGCTAGATTTGTTACCGGTAGGTTCGACCAATGCGCGAGTGTCACGGAAATGCTCCGGCAACTCAATTGGGGATCGCTGGAAGAAAGACGACGTACTTTTCGTGAATTTCTGTTAAGTAAATTTAGAGGGCCGGAATTTGAAGCTGAGTGTAGTACGATCTTGCTGCCGCCTACTTACATTTCGCGTAAAGATCACAAAGACAAGATAAGAGAAATTAGGGCTCGTACGGAGGCATATAGGCATTCTTTTTTTCCTCGTTCAATTTGGGAGTGGAATAGGAAAGGAAATGCCTAGTAGAGGTACAGTGTACCCTCCGCCACGCACCTTACGGTGAATTGCGGAGTATGTATGTAGATGTAGATGTACCCAGAACCATCGCATTGTTATATCTACATCTACATAGGTACTCTGCAAATCACATTTAAGTGCCTGGCAGAGGGCCGATTAACCACTTTCATAACTTTTCTCCATTATCTAATTGCGCGCGGGAAGAAAGAACCCCTCACTCGTCCCGTTTTCAATCTGATTTCTCTTATTTTATTGGGATGGTCATGTCTTCCTAAGTAGGTGGGTGGTAGCAAAATATTTTCACATTCAGAAGTAAAAGTCGGTGATTGAAACTTCGCAAACAGATCACGCCGCAATGAATAACATCTTTCTTTTAATGATTTCCACCCCAATTCGTGAAACATTTCCGTGACGCTTTCCCTCCAGTGACGTGATAAAACAAAACGAGCTGCCCTCCTTTGAACCTTCTCAATATCTTCGGTCAGTCCCACCTGGTGAGGGTCCCACAATGGGCAACAGTACTCCAGGAGAGGACTCACAAGTGTTATGTAGACAGTCTCTTTGGTGGAGATGGTGCATCTTCGAAACGTTCTGCCAATGAAACGTAATCTTTGGTTGGCCTTGCCCACAATATTTTCTATGTGTTCTCTCCAGTCAAAGTTGTTCGTAATTGTAACTCCTAGGTATTTGGTAGAATCTACGACCTTAAGGTTTGACTGATTTATCGCGTAATTGAAGTTCAGCGGATTTCTTTTAGTGGTCATGTGTATTACTTCAACCTTCCCTTTATTTAGTGTCGATTGCCAATTTTCGCACAATGTAGAAATTTTGTCTAAATCGCTTTGCAGTTGCTTTTGATCCTCTGTTGACTTCATTAACCGATAAACGACAGCATCATCCGCGAACAGTCTAAGGGAGCTATTCATATTGTCTCCTAAATCGTTTATAAACTCAAGGAAGAGTAGGGGACCTATAACGCTTCCCTGGGGAACGCCAGATATCACTTCTGTTTTACTCGATTACTTAAAATCAGTTACGTGCATAAAGGAAGATTGTTGTGGTGATTTACTACACATAAAGTGGTAGAGTGCCAGACTACAAATCCGAAGGTCCAGGGTTCGATCCCCGCCAGGTCCTAGGATTTTTATCTGTCACTTTCCACTTCTTTCACCTCTGGCAGTATTGCTCATGTGAAAAATACCGAGTAGCACCGTGGTTTGGAACCCACGTTAAACTGTAGGTCCCCCCTCTAACTGGCTGGGTAAGTCAATTCGAAGGTCGGAGAAAGGAAACGGTATACCACCTCCTAACAGGACCATGCTTAGCAAAGCACTGTGGTTTTCAAACCAATATTCGGATTGTTGACTGCTTTACTTTTAAGTGAGATTATGACAATGCGAGGGACCTGTACCTCTGGAGACAGGAGAACAGATCACCGTAACCTACATGAACACAGCATAATGTTATTCCACCTGATGAGGGGGGTTTAAACCCTTGAAACGCGAAGTGGCTGGTTTCAGTAGTTTTCAGTGTTTTAAAAAATTTCAAACAACAGTCACGGTAAAGCCTAAACCACAATGTTTACATTTAAAGCACACACACGCACACTCAGAGTCAGCCATATGGTTCCACCTTTGCTACACGCTAGAGTTGCAGGTACTCACGCTGGCGGCGGCAGCTGCTGTTGTGCTGTATCTCGCGCCGCAGGCCCTTCCACAGCTTGGAGACGATGAGCGAGTAGGCGAGGCTCATGATGAGCAGCGGCACCAGCAGCAGCATCGCGTCCAGGAACAGGTTGTAGGCGCGCTCCAGCGCCTCCGTCGGCCACTCCTCGCGGCACTTGTGTCTGCCTGCCGACAGCCAACCGGTGGCGTCATCAGTCAGTGGTCACTAGCATCAGCGCGACCTCACAGCTCAAGCTAATTCTCGTGATACCAAAGGGAATCGTTACCTTTTAAACTGAACAGTCAAGGAAACTCCTATAGGCAAGTTTAGTTTAGCCGATGGTATGACTATATCTAACAATAGCTGAGATATTATTGTACTCATAACGAATAGGTTTTTCCTGTAATCATGTTGTCTTTGTAATATACTGTGTAATGTACTAGGGATGGTAAAAAATGAATAATTCATGCATCGTGTCGCAACCTCTGTATCTACGTATATTTCCCGCAATCCACCATAACCCTTTATGGCCTGAATTTGTATCGTTTCACTTTGATATTTCGAATTTTTTCTGTGGTATTTCAGTTGTTGGGAAATATGTTTAGTCGAAAGAAAAACCAAATCAAATGATATTATGTAGGCCTAAAGAGACTTACAAGTACAAAATTATATAATATAATCTGCTCCTAACCAATCATAATCATAAATTGACTTACTGAGTAACAGGAAAAGATTATCAACAATATGTTATAATTTATGGTATACAGTGATCACCCAAAGCATTACGACCAATATCGATGTACGAGGGTAATTCAATTATTGTTAAAATTTCTTCTGAGCTATTTGCCGCGTGATGGTAATACGTTTCCAACGTTTCTGACCCTTTACTGGAGTTTCCCTGAGGAAGGTTTCTGTAACGGATCCGAAACGTTGGAAAAATATGACCATAACGCGGCAAATAGCTTAGAAGAATTTCAATTTTAACAATAATGACTGCGAAAGTCCGCGTTCTTACAAGGCAATTGTTACCCGCAAAGTAATTATAAATTTTTATTGTAATTAAATGGGGAACTTATAAGAACATAATTTTTGACATAGACTTGGTTCATCGCTGTACAAGCTTGCTGATGCCCTCATAAAAAAAGGTTCTCGATTGAGCTGGGAGCCAGGAATGCACCGCTTGTTTCACTGCTTCGTCCGAGGCAAATCTACGGTCCCTTAATACCTGTTTGAGTGGATAAAACAAGTGACAATCACAAGGGAAAGATTGCAACTATATGGAGCATGATCCAGTACTTCAAATTCGTTTCTGAAGCGTTTCAGCAGTGTGGGTAGCGATATGCGGATGGGTATTGAGTGCAACAACACAACTCCTTTTGACAGCAGTCCTCGGTGTTTGGTTCGAATTGCAGGTTTTAGCCTGACAGTAAACATCTCACTGTAACGTACACTGTTTATTTTTGTACCCCTTTCCCCGTAACGTTCCAGTACTGGGCCTTTTGCGTTCCAAAAAACCGCAAGCTTCAATTTTCCTGCGCACGGTTGAGGTGTTGAACTTTTTCTTGCACGGCGAATTCGGATGTTTCCATTCCATACTCTGCCGTTTACTCTCCGGCTCGTAATGATGGATCCATGTTTCGTCACCAGTAATGACACAGTCTAAGACGTTGTCTCCTTCTTTACCATAGCGGTTCAAATGTTTTTGCAGATGTCCAAGCGCGTTCGTTTATGCAAGTGTGTGAGTTGTTTTGGGAGGCATCTTGCACAAACTTTATGACCCCCGTATGTTGTAGATGACTTCATGGGTACAACCGTGACTAATTTACAGACGATGAGCCACTTCGTCAATAGTTAATCGTCTGAATCATTTTACGTGGGCGCTCAACGGTTTTTTTCATTTGTAGCGGTAAACGGTCGTCCGGCTCCTTCATCGTGCGTTAACACTTGTGCGACAATTTATGAATTTTTCAATCCATTCGAAGACACGCCGTTGTGGCAAAACACTGTTCCCGTACTGTACCGAAAGCCTTCGATGAGTTTAGACCCCTGATATACCGTCCGACCGTTGCTCTTCTTTGGTACAAATAGCGGAGGAACCATGATTAACAGCACGGCAGCGATAACGAAACTAACCTAGCAGCTTGAAAACTGCAAAGATATAACAACAAACAATCAAAGCATGCGTTATCAACGTAAAACGACAATACTACGAAAATAAACTATAACTAAATTGCGGATAATAATTATTGATTTATCCTCGTACGTCAGTCCAGGTGTTAGCAGCGTCCCCTGACGAGGAATCACTGCTGGTATGACACACGCATGGTGTATGTAGGAATAGTGACCATGATTTTCGAGTATAGATTGGAGAGCCATGCCTTCCATCCGAATCTGATTTCGGGCAGGTCGTGATGGATCGGAGACTCGGAACGAGAGTTTGTACGATTTGTCGTGTATTTGCGAAGTGCTGAAACGAAAACCACGTATAAAATGTCCAAACGTCAAGGGGAAGGGGTGCCGCACCCCCTTCTGATTACGGATGTCGGACATGAAAGGCAGGGCCGACTGGTAACAGAACAGGTGGAGAACCGAGGCGGAAATGAAATCAGAAAGCACCTGAAGACACTGTGCACGGAACTACCCAAACGAGAGACCTCTGCACACGGTGACTCATGCATATGCCTACGATTGACACCCCGTGAAACGTGTTCTTCAATCTTGTAAGACTATTCAAATAAAATGTTCAAATGTTAGTAGACCTAATGGGACTTAACTACGGGGGGTGCCGGCCGCGGTGGCCGAGGGGACTGAGGCGCTCCAGTCACGGTCTGCACGGCCTCTACGGTCGGGGGTTCGAATACCCCCTCGGGCATGGATATTTGTGCCGTCCTTAGGATAAGCTAGTTGATAAGTAGTTTGTAAGTTTAGGGACTGATAACCCCGTAGTTAAGTCCCATAAGCTTAACAAACATTTGAACTAAAGGGTCATCAGTCCCTAAACCTACAAACTACTTATGAACTAGCTGCTACTAAGGACATAATAAATATCCATGCCCGAGGCGGGGATTCGAACCACCGACCGTAGTAGCCGTGTAGACTGAGACTGACGCGCCGCAGTACGCACGGCCACCGGGGCCGGCTGTGAGATTATCTCTCTCTCTGTCTCTCTCTCTCTCTCTCTCTCTCTCTCTCTCTCTCTCTCTCTCTCTCTCTCTCTCTCTCTATATATATATATATATATATATATATTATATATATATATATATATATTGAACAATATTTACTGTCTGTACTTTGTATGCCAAAGTGATTGTAATATGTTCGGAAGTTAAAGTGTTTATATCTTTGGATGGTATACATTATCACTGATAAAAGACAGAGAGATAGAGAGAGAGTGCAGTTTTAGTATAGTTGTTGAGTGGCAGTGGGTGTGCAGGGGAGTCTCTGTATGTCTTGAATGTGGAGGCTGCCCTACCAAGCAGTGGAGGCAGTATTCTTAATCAACTTTCTTTGTGATGAAGACATCCTTGAACGGCCTACTTATGAGATTTTTCTGTTTATGAAAGAAACTTGCAGATGCGAAAACATCAAAAGGTATCTTTAATATTAGTTAGTTCTGAATTTGTAGACGTGGCTAAACTAGTGTGCAAAAGAAGATTTAAATAATAATAATTATTATTATTATTATGTCACAAATCGTAGATTGTATTTTGTTTTAGTTGCGAGTAGTATGTCATATGCCATTTCATAGAATTTTGATAAAATGGTTAATGTTACATTGATTCGAATGTGTGTGTGATTGTGCTACATTGCACGTGGTAAGCACTACAAAGGAAATTAATTTACAGTGTGTTAATGCAAGTCAAACTAGTTGCTATTTTGAAAGGAATTAATTGCATGACAAAACGAGCGTTTCCATGTGCACAGTCAGCCAAATTAAATTACTAATGCCTCAGTTCAGATCACTGATAGAGATCAGTGTTGTCCAGATGCTGTTGACAAAGGAAAATGTTAAACAGTTTTGTGTAACTCAGTAAAAGACTCTGACGCAAAGGTTATACTGTAGGTTCTTTATGTCATGCTGTTGTATTGGTCAAACATGATATTGAGATCGTTGTGCAGTTGACAAACAGGTACTGATTAGTAACAGTTTTTATCAAACAAAAGGTACTGATTAGTAACATTTTTTATCAAACAAAAGGTTTTAAGCATACAGTCTGACAGGACAGGTAATTAATGAACATTCACAGTTGTATAGCGCAATATTCTGACGTACATCCAAGCTCAAATATGAGTATTTCTGGTGCAGTTGTCTAATATAAAATTTTAGTCGTCACTGAACGTTGGCGCAGTGACGGAGCGTTATCTGGCCTGATGACTGCCCATACTTTCTTGATAATGCCGATAGGTGGTGCGGAAACCATTGCCTTCCAGTGCAAAAGCTCCTTCATAGAGGGCAGACAGGGACTGGCTGTTTCTCTGCAGAACATTCACGGGTCTTGGGAATTCGTGAAGGGCATCATGACGGACCACACACACTCCTTCATAACAATATTTTTTTTTTCCACGAAAAAGGCATTTTTCAATACGATAAAGCGGCCATACTACAAGGCCAGAATATGAAGCAGTGGTTCGAGGAAAACTGTGGCGGATTTTACTTGATCTAAACCTGATTGAACACATCTGGGATGTGGGTGGGCCGCGGTGGAGTAGCCGAGCAGTCTAAAGTGTCTCGCTGCGGAGCGCGCGGTTGCTCGCCGTGGAGGTTCGAGTCCTTCCTGGGCATGGGTGTGTGTGTTGTCCTTAGGTTAGTTTACTAGGTTTAAGTAGTTTGTAAGGTGCAGACTGATGGACCACGCAGTTTGGTCCGATACATTTACAAACATTTGAACATTTTTGATGTGGTGGGAAGTATAGTCAGAGATAATCGTTTTCATTTCCGGGAATTTACAGAAATTAGTCCGCCTCCGTAGCTCAGCGGTAGAGTCGCTGACTACCACGCAAGAGGCCCGGGATTGCTTCCCTGCAGGGGACTGGGTGTTGTGTGTTGTCCTAATCATCGTCATCTCATCATCATTGGCACGTAAGTCGCCCACGCGGCCTCAAATAAAATGACTTACATTAAGGCGGCCGAACAAACCAGCAAGAGTTTCTCCCGGCCAAGAAAAGCCATACGCTCATTTCCATTTACGGAAATTAGGTGACTTGTGTGTATGGGTCTGGTGTCAAAACCTCCAAGGTCCCATTGCTTCCATGCCAAGGCGGACATATAGGTTGTTAGGTAGGTTTTCATGCTCGACATAAATCGTATAAGTACATTTTTATTTCTTCTGCCAGACAATATTTATTTGACACAGTTTTTATTGTACAGATAACAAGAGTAACAAGATATTAATAGATCTATGGGAATCATAATTTTTTACCATTAATTTTCAGTTGGTTCACTCTACATTAAACTTTCAATTATCCGTACAGTTTTGATATTATAGTTACTTCCAAAACTCTTTAGTATAAAGGCCAGAGTTGTTGTTGAATCACGTACACATTTGAACACAGAATACCTGCAGATTGTGTTCAACCTGTCCTTGTGACGTTTGAGCTTCAGAACACTTCCGTCCTTTAGTTGTTCTAATGTTCAAAATATTTGTGTAACTATGAGTCGAAACTGACGAAACTGCATTGGTGACTAGTCTCTAGACTTGACAAATTACTTACACTAACTTATATGTACAACACACACACACACACACACACACACACACACACACACAGACACACATACACACAGAGGGAGGACTCGAACCTCTGACGTGGAGCAGACGCGCACTCACAGCAAGGCGTTATAGCGCAAGGCACTCTCGCTCCGCTACAGTTCAATAACATTTTTCTTTTGTAGGTAGCACGTACACGTCCTGTAGTTGCTTACAATGATCGGCATACGTGTTTATTGATAAAACTGTAGCTGAATTTTTTAAACCTGTTCAGTATTAAGTAGAAATAGCAGCAAGAACTGTTTTAATAAATTTTTATCTGTCTCCACCTCTCCCTTCTCACTTTCATCAGTAGACATTTGTAACAACACCTTTCCTACGTATTCAGAATTTCATTTCTGAACTTCGGTAGTAGTAACCAGAAGTTTCTCTGTTCCGGGACAATATTCAATAGGTTTAATTTCCCCCCCCCCCCCCCCCCCCCCACAAATCTCTCTTACTTATCGGTATGTATTTAGAAGGATAATGAGTAAAGATCGAGGAATGATCTTAGTATGTATTTCAATAAACCTTTTATCATATACGACATACGTATGTTTTTGAATATTAAATTAGTTTATAAGATTTTGTATAAAAATCCATGTTAACAAAGAAATTAATATCAAAGTAAATTTTCTGTTTTAGACCGTTAATGACCACAGAAAAAGCGATTTTTCCTAATATGCAGAGGCTGGCAAATTCAGTTAATCGGTATTTCTCACGCACACGAATTAGAAGCACTCTGCTTATAGTTTTACCTTAGCAATACAGCTTAGAAGATTGAGCAGCAGGTGTTTGATGTTTGCCTCAAGTACACTTTCGTCCAGATGATATGAATGCATTTTACTGTAAATGTTGCCAACAGCCGGCCGCGGTGGCCGCGGGGACTGAGGCGCTTCAGTCACGGTCTGCATGGCCACTACGGTCGGGGGTTCGAATCCCCCCTCGGGCATGGATATTTGTGCCGTCCTTAGTCTTAGCTAGTTCATAAATAGTTTGTAAGTTTAGGGACTGATGACCCCGTAGTTAAGTCCAATAGACTATACAAACATTTGAACATTTGTTGCCAACAAGCTCAAAAATGTCAAGTGTTAGTAATAGACTTGCGCATAATAGTTCGCGATCGGGAGCGCTCACTTTAGTTCTAGTTCGTTCTTTTAGTTCGTCCACCCCAGTGACGGCTGAGCGGCGTGATCTGCGCATGCAGGTGGAGGGAGAAGTTCCCCCACCTAGCTGCTTCAGCGCTTGCTGCTTGAGCCGCTAACGATATCACGAAAAACAAAAGAAACAGTTTGTGGATAATTTCTCGCGTTAAAGTTTAGAGTTATCTCTATATCTTGGCATTATGGAATTTATTAGTCAGATATTGCAGAGTGCAGAATACGTCAAAGCAGAAATTTTGTAGCACTGAACTATGTAATCTAGTAGGCAGACGCTAACCTCGAAATGGCTCTCATCAGCAGAAGGCAAATACGTGACTTTTAATTCTGTTCGCGACCTATCGCGCATATTTTAGTTCGCTACCTATCGCGCATATTTTAGTTCGCGACCTATCACGCATGTTTTAGTTCGCGACCTATCACGCATATTTTAGTTCGCGACTTATAGCGCATAGTTTAGTTCGCGACCTATCGCGCACAGTTTAGTTCGCGATCGGTAGCTCTCCGTTTAGTTCGCAGCTGGGCCGCGAAGTAGGTCGCTCTTCTTAGTTCGTCCGCTCGTTTTGGCTTTTGCTACCGCTACTAAAACTGCAGCTGAGCTGCATCTCAGCTCGAAATGATGGCAACTGGCAGAAGGGAATCATGCGATTCTGCGCGTTCTCGCGTCCTCTCGCTGTTACCCGTCATTCTTCGGAAAAGGAGCGGACGAACTAAGAGGCGAGGGATCTGCGAACTAGTTCGCGTAGTTCGCCTGTGGGAGCGCTCTTCCGAACTAGTTCGTTCACAAACTACACAAGTCTAATTTGTAAAGCTTATGAATCTTAACTGCGGGGTCATCAATCCCTAAAATTACAAACTACTTATAAACTACCTTATACTAAAAATGGTACAAACATCCATGCCCGAGGGGGGATTCGAATCCCCGACGGGGAATGGCCTCGCGCATCGCAGCATAGAGCCTCAAGGCGCGCAGACACTCCTCCGCGGCCCAACAGCCCCAGATCAAGACTTTTGGTTTTTGTTTCACTATCCCATTCGACAAGAACAGCGCGTTTTTATTAAATTTATTTGACCAACTAGCTGTAAACCCGGCGTTGCCCGGGTGTTTTTGTATCCTACAGATCGTAGTCAATATCCCCTTCCCTCCCTCACTCTGCATCCACCTCTTTCTCTCCCATCTCTCTGTTCGTTTCCACCATTTCCTATCAGGGCAAAGTTTTCTGCAAGGTAACCTCTTTCATTTACCATACAAACATTTAGGTACCCAATGATCTTTCTCTTGGTTTAAAGTTCATGGGTGCAAAAATTCATGAAGATTGGAGCAAAATTATGCATTTTGTAAATTCCGTAAAAGTACCTTTCACCATGCACCGAACGAAATTTTATACTGAGAGTGACATTCCTCTTGTTTTAAAGGTAGAGTGTGCAAAAAGTCATCAATATCGGAACAAAACAATAGATTTCTGTGAGAATAACAAATAAATAAATAAATAAAAGATCTTTGAAATCGGTCGGACCATTCCTAAGTCATGGCGCGACCAAGGTATTTAGGGATCCATTCTTACGTTGCAAAATTTCCTCCCTCATGCACCGTACGAAACTTAAGGAAGACGGTGACCTCTTGTTTTGTAGGTCTGGCGTACGACATTTCGTGAAGGTCGGAATAGTACTGTAGATTTCAAAATGTTCAAATGTTTGTAGAACTTATGGGAGTTAACTACGGGGTCATCAGTCCCTAAACCTACAAACTACTTATGAACTAGCTTATACTAAAGACGGCACAAACATCCATGTCCGAGGGGGGGGATTCGAACCCCCGATCGCAGCGGCCGTGCTGACCGTGACTGGCACGCCGCAGACCGCTCGGCCACTGCAGTCGGCTTTGTAGATTTCGTGTGTCTGTAGAAGTACGATCCGCCACGCACTTATCACAAAAATATTTCTTATCTGACGTTTTCTAACTATAAACTACATTCCTGCCAAATTTCAGCTTCATAGGTGAATTAGTTTTTGAGATTTTGTGTAGTCAGTGAGTGGGTGAGTGTCCTTTTGTTTTTATATAGATAGAGATTAATAAAACAGATTGCTTAAATTTGGATGCAAGAGAATTAAGAGAGACTTGCAGACAAAAATAAATAGTAAGAGGCAAATTTGTAATGCTAACTTTACTTGATACAAGGTCATGCCTGGTGCGACAGTTTTACGGCATCTACAGCGAAACTGTTGTGAGCGGTAGACTTCTTTTCATCATTTTGTGGGAAGGGGGGGGGGGGGGGTGAGTCAGTTATAAAACGCCTCATAAACCGAAATTATATGCAAACTTTGTTGCAGGTTCCTAACTACTCCCAGTTCCCAATAATTGACGCATAAATCTGGGTATTCCCACGCGGTGGCCTCTCATTATTTATGATGTAATACCTCCTGAGCTATGTGTCGTGCTCTTTTGTTTGTGGGTCAGGAACCTTAGCGGGGCGTACGGTGAACAAATCACCAAAGTTTCATTGCAGTTGAATGAATGGTTTATCAACACATAGAGGACATACAGACAAACATTCAATTATATATATGTAGATATGTGACTCAAGGAGTATCAAAGTGTACCATATAATGTTTGCTTCGAAGTTTTATTTTGTACTTTTGTATGACAGATAAATATATAGCAGCTATTAATGAGACTTTATAGTCGATTACTATTTCTGTAGAAGATAACATTGTTTTCGAAACCAAAGTAAAATATTCAAATAAAGCGTTCCTTGCAGTTCGTTGGCTGATAATTTCAACCTTTTCAGATAGTTCAAACTTGTTTAATTTCCTTAAATAAGTGTTACAAATGTTCAAATGTTTGTACAGCTTATGGGACTTAGCTACGGGGTTATCAGTCCCTAAACTTACAAACTACTTATAAACTACTTACGAACTAGGACGGCACAAATATCCATGTCCGTAGAGTGATTCGAACCCCAGACCGTAGTGGCCGTGCAGACCGTGACTGAAGCGCCTCAGTCCCCTCGGCCACCGCGGCCGGCTAAATGTTACAACTTGTGAGTTACATATTACGTTTCGTTAATGAAAAAGTATGTAAAAGTACTGTTGACTGCCTTTCCCATATTCTAGATATTGCTGCTTCAGATCGATGAGGTTGTCAAAGCAGATGCCGCTCCTGCTATTGACAGCAAGAAGAACGATGTTCTAGAACTGCAAACGTAAAAACTTTTAATGGAAAATCCATTAGAAACACGAACTGCAGTGGAGAGCGGTCCTTCTTAGCATTAAATTGGATGAAAATGAACTGAGGAACCTGATAGGACAGCTATGTTTAAATGAACTCAGCATACTGATTTGCATACAGATAATAATCTAAGTTGCATTACCATCTAAATTTGCCCATCCGACATTGTTAATCATCGAACATTTCGGTTTCCTGACAAAGTGAACATATTGAGCTTAGACTGTGCATAGGCAGTATCCGCACTAGTCCCGCTGTCAACAGTACCTCCGTTGTTGGTTTAACTTTTCCTTAAACCGGGCAGGTATTGTGTATTTCGCGATTACGAATCGATGACGAAAGAGATTTTCACTTTCCTCCGTCACCCGCCGGTTTGTGACGAAGTTCGAAAAATATTTTATTTCCCCGGCGATTCCCCGGCGAGTACGGCAAGCGTTTTTGCCTGAAATGCCAAACAAATCTGCTGGGATCGACAGGCAGCCCGCAGAGACAGGTCTCAGCCTATGCAACCTCTGTAGTGATCTGTGATTCCATCAGTTACGAAATATTGTAAGTAAACAGCATATGAATTTCTGTTTGAAAATTTTTCTACTTCTAAGGAAAACATTACATTACATGCTACGATTCTGGTCGTACTTTTCAAGGATATATTTTTCCAACTGACATTAAAAGAATTAATTTCTACTTGATGACGTAATGTGAGTCAGCGCAGACATTTACACTACTGAAAATTAATTTGGCATATTTGTGTAAGTCTTTTCTTAGAGGTTTGAAAAAAGAATCAGTAATCTCTATATATAAAAGGAAATGTCCCGATAGACTGACTGACTGACTAACTCATCATCGCCCAGCCCAAACCACTGAAGACAGAAACTTGAAATTTGTGGAGGGTGTTGATCTTACTCTGTAGGCGTCATTTAAGAAGCGATTTTTGATACTCCGTCCCTAAGGGGGTGAAATAGGGGATGAAACGTTTTTTGAAAATACCTAGCTATTTAGGCAATTTTGAAGCTAGAACTACAAAATTTCGGATTTCAATTCAGGGTTCGAATTTTTGAAATTCGCAAATAAGGGGGTAAAATAGGTGACGCAAAAAATTGATTTTCAAAAATATGTTGCTGTTAAATCAAATTTTAAGCTACAATTACGAAACTTCGGATATGGAATCTCGGTCAGGATAAAAAATCCATGATTTTTAGTATTTTTGCAAATTCAACAAGTAAGCGGGTTAAATAGAATCAAAAATTCTTTTTGAAAACAGGTCGCTACTGAGATAATTTCGAAGCTGAAGCTGCAAAAATTTATATTTGTACAGTTGGTTAGACGTTAAGAAATACGTGTTTCGGTATTTTTGGAAATTCAACCATCAAGGGGGTTAAACTGGAGAGGGGGTGTTTTTCGGAAATATGTTTTGATGTTAGAACTACAAATTTTCGGATTTGGATTCGGGGTTAGAATTTAAAAGGCACGTGTTTCGGCATTTTTTGAAATTCAACCAATAAGGGGGTGAAATACGAGATGCAAAAAATTGATTTTCAAAAATATGGTGCTGTTAACTTAAATTTAAAGCTATAACTACGAAACTTAGGATATGGACTCTTGATCAGGATTAAAAAGAAACAACTGTCGCAGACCAACCAGCCTACGCATGCGAAGCAGCGGGGTTTCAGCTAGTTTTCTATAAAAGACGCAACTGAAGTCAATTCATTAGTGGTTTCATATTACTATAACGTTAGAAACTTATAATAATTTGTTAAATTCCTGTAACTCCCGATTTTATTTTAGGTGCAGGTTCGTACATTTTATGTGCATACTATCGTCCGTTCCCGGCTTCGCACCGGAGGAATTTATGTTTTCTGCGTCTATAAAAATCGACGTATGTGTATTTTATTGGTTGCTCTGTTCTGTGTAATGTCATTAAACACAATGCCTGCCATGCTTGTAAATTCTCATCCTGTTTAAACCACGTTTAAATAGTAATACCACAGTGTAACTTTTGGACAGGATGAAGGAGATGTAGTACGCCCGAAAGCGAATGTTTTGTGGCAGTCATCTGACGTGGTATAAATGAAAATGAAATTTCTAAATAAGCTTTTCAGTGCAATGAAATTTGAAGAATCTTCGAAATTAGGTTAGCTTAAAACATCGTTACAGAAAATTTAAGTCATAAGCAAGGAGGTACCGCAGGAATCTGCAGTACGGCGTTCCGTTAACAGTACGCCAAGTACTGCAATGACGGCAGCTGAACAAGGTGAAAGTGATAAAGCAGTGACTGACATATTGCTCAACTACAGAAGCTGAAGAGGTGAAGGTACTCTTTTAATAGTTACCAAAAACTAAACAAAAGGCAGTTCAGACACGTTACCCTCGATAACTTATTCAACCTTTTACTAAACTGCATTGCGTATTGCTCGTTATGTGCGTAACTATGCACAGATGCTCGTTAAGTGTAAACTGTACTTTATTCATCGTAAAAAAGTTACTGATGTAATCAGCATGATGTTTATTAATCCACCTTTCAAGTTGTGTCATCGTTATTTCTTTTCTACGAAGAATAATACGAGTATAAACTGTGAAGAGTAAGGTCATTAGTCCTAAAAGCACAGCGCTATGTCTACACAGTGCCATTTGATGATTAATGTATCTCACTGGCATTATTTTAAAATCATACTTAACACTTATCAGGAATTTTTTATCGGTTATTATTCATAGGGTGTCACTAGCGATGCCACGAAACTGCTTAGCCACTCATCAATGGATATAGGTCCCATATTATAACAAATATACGATAATTTCAATGGGAAAGCTGTGCCTGTTTCTTTATTACTTATTCTTTTGTTGTGGTTCGATTTTTGACACAAAATAACTGATATTATAATTGAAACCTATTTCTCTCTTGGAATTTATGTTCAGCATTGAAGAGAAGGACATAATACCAAGTAGGGTATCGCTCTAATGATTTCAATGTATCGTTTGCTAACTATGGATATATTTCTTCTACTCATCCAACAAACGTCAATGTTTCGTAAACTAAAATTTCATTTTAGGCGCGTCGTCAACAGTAAAACGAAAGTGTTTCTTTAATGCTCTTACTCGGATAAAAAATTGATTTACTATCCCTTTGTACCCATCTTCAGCTTCTGAGAACAGTTTTGGAAAATAATAGATTATTTTCCAAACAATTCAAGCTCTGTTTCATGCAAGGAAAATCATAACTTCTTAAGAGTGGTTGGTCATTCGCAATTTCTTCTACAACTATATTGCGTAAGGTACCGAGTGATCAAAAAGTCAGTATAAATTTGAAATTTAATAAATCACGCAATAATGTAGATACAGTGGTAAAAATTGACACACATGCTTCAAATGACATGGGGTTTTATTAGAACTAAAAATAAAGTTCAAAAATGACCGACAGATGGCGCTTCCTCTGATCAGAAAAGCAATAATTAGCATAACAAGTTAAGACAAAGCAAATATTATGTTCTTTACAGGAAATGATCAATATGTTCACCATCATTCCTCAACAATAGCTGTAGTTGAGGAATAATGTTGTGAACAGCACTGTAAAGCATGTCCGGAGTTATGGTGAGGCATTGGCGTCGGATGTTGTCTTTCAGCATCCCTAGAGATGTCGGTCGATCACGATACACTTGCGCCTTCAGGTAACCCCAAAGCCAATAATTACACGGAATGAGGTCTGGGGACCTGGGAGGCCAAGCTTATTGATAGTGGCGGCTGAGCACACGGTCATCACCAAACGACGTGCGCAAGAGATCTTTCACGCGGCTAGCAATATGGGGTGGAGCGCCATCCTGCATAAAAATCGTACGTTCCAGCAGGTGTTTATCAGCCAGGCTGGGGATGATGCGATTCTGTAACATATCGGCGTACCTCTCACCCGTCACGGTAGCAGTTACAAAACCAGAATCACGCGCCATCTGTCGGACATTTTTGAACCTTTTTTTTTGTTCCTAATAAAACCCCATGCTATTCCAAGTATGTGTGCCAATTTTTACCTCTCTATCCACATTATTCCGTGATTTATTAAGTTTTGAAATTGATACTGACTTTTTGATCACTCGGTTAATCATGAAATATTATGTTTTGTAAAGAGTTTGATCACAAACGGAGAGTTGCGACGAATCCTTTGAGTTTATTTTTGGCTGTTATGTTTTGTCCTCTCCGTTGAAATACATAGTTGCTTTAAAGGCTCCTTTCAATAGAAAAACCAGAGCAAAATATCGCACATCTAGATTTAGAATCTACTAAGAATATTGAAAATTTAGGTTTAGTTTTATTTCAAAGAAACCCAACGGTTTACCAGGTTTCTTGGCATCTTTAGTTAGGAAGAGATCTATAAACGTCGATGATTTTATGCTTTCACGTCATCAATACTTCATTGCTAATTACACATTGAGATTTATTATTCATTATAGTAAAAGTAAATTATTTTTATCAAGGAGTCCATGTTCTAGATTTTAATTCGCTTCCGTAACTGTTACTTTTACAGGACGAAGACGATGTTTACCTAAAATAGTGTTATATGTTTTCTCTGAGCGAAGCGCAAAAGCCAATCACTTTAGTACCCTTTAGCGCACTAGAACAACTGATTTAAGGGAGGGAAAATCAAACCTACCTAACCGTTGACCCGTTCTCACCCGCACGCATGCACTAAGTCAGCTGCGATAGAGTGGCTGACAGGAAACCAACAGTAGTTATTTAATGCAGTTAGAGCAAGAAGCCTAGAACCCCCAGTAAATATTCAGCCAATTAGTTACCGATTAAGACATATCAAAATATATTTCCTTGAACGGAGCTAAATTAGCAAAGGTTTACTGCAATCTCAGCATTAACAACTAAGGCAATTATAGAAGAATTCAGAGAAAACGAAGGCAAAAATAAAAACGTGAAGAAGTATAGTAGAATAGATTGGGATGCGGTGTAGAAAAATGTGTTTTGTAAAGTGATCTCGTATGATGTTCGATCTGTGTGGTATAAAGTCATGAATGACATAATTAGTACCAAAGAGAGATTGAACAAAATAGGACATAGTGATAAAAAAATCTCTGCAATAGCTGCAAACTGGTGGATACTCTTATTCAGCAGTTCACTTGCGGAGAAATAATTCGGAATAGGAGGTGGATCAGAGTTAAAATAGGTTGAGTCATTAGGGACACAGCAAACAGAGTTCCCTTGACACTACTGTATCGACCTGACAGAGGATACTACCCAAAGACGAAAAACAACGTAGTCATGCGGCTACTATCAAACCATTCAAGTTACGTATTTAACAATATTGGTAAGGATGAACATGTGGAATTCAAAATGTACATGAACACTGAATTCGCTCAAAAATGTACACATAAAAACCATGACAAGATGTTCGGCAATATGTTAAAAATTATTTTTGACTGAATGGGCGTCGGTTAGAGGCGAGTCGCCCAGCGGACGTCGTCCAGAGCACACCTCTCCAGTAGCGTAGCAGTAATTTATCAGTTGTAAGTGTAACCGGCTTCTCTCTAGAAGCTACATATTTTTACTTTTCAGTGCGTTTTCCCTTGAGTGCATTAAATTTATTGTGTGCTCGCGTTTTTGTTTGATTCATATTCGCGTTAAATATCTGGTTAGTGTATTATTCCGCCGTGTGAATCGCGTCGCGACAGTCGTCTGTCTTTGTTTTGAAACAGTTACCGTTTGTTTACTCCAGTCAGTCGCCCAGCGGACGTCGTCCAGAGCACACCTCTCCAGTAGCGTAGCAGTAATTTATCAGTTGTAAGTGTAACCGGCTTCTCTCTAGAAGCTACATATTTTTACTTTTCAGTGAGTTTTCCCTTGAGTGCATTAAATTTATTGTGTCCTCGCGTTTTTTTATTTGATTCATATTCACGTTAAATATCTGGTTAGTGTATTATTCCGCCGTGTGAACCGCGTCGCGACAGTCGTCTGTCTTTATTTTCTGATTAGAAGCGACATATAGTATTTTGATTTTCGTCTACACTTTCTCGTCTCAATTTGTAAAGCTATACTGAGCTGTCGTGCGTATTGGATTCACATCCGCGTATAACGAACAGTTTAGTTTTCCTTTGAACGCATCGCGATTGTAGTTTTTGTTTTTGTTGGCACTGTAATCATGAATAGGGACTGTGACTGCTGTATGCGGATGCAGTCTGAGCTGGTGACACTTCGCTCCCAGCTTCAAGCTGTGTTAACCTCGGTTGCACAGTTGGAAGCTGCGATCGATGGGCGTCGTTGTTGTTGGCCGGCGGTGGGGACCGGACGGACTCCCGTCGTCTCCACCGATCGGCCTGCGGCAGCGACATGCCCTGAAACTGCTAGCAGTGAGGCAGACATCCCACCCGTGGTTGCGTGGGAGGTTGCTCCAGTGCGTGGCAGGAGGCGCAAGACATTCCGGGGGACCGATCGTGAGGCCTCCCCGGTTCGTCTTGCGAACAGGTTTGAGGCGCTGTCTGCTCAGGACGACGTTCCTGAGTCGGATGGTGTCTCTCACCCTGTCACCACCCAGCCTGCAAGATCCGGGCTTTCACAGAGGGTGGGTTTACTTGTAGTTGGGAGCTCCAACGTTAGGCGGGTGATGGAGCCCCTTAGAGAGATGGCTGCCAAGGAGGGGAAGAAGGCCAACGTGCACTCCGTGTGCATACCGGGTGGAGTCATTCCAGATGTGGAACGGGTCCTCCCGGATGCCATGAAGGGTACGGGGTGCAGCCAACTGCAGGTGGTGACTCACGTCGGTACCAATGATGTGTGTCGTTTCGGATCTGAAGAGATCCTCTCAGGTTTCGAGCGGCTAACTGAAGTGGTAAAGACTGTCAGTCTTGCTTGCAAGATGAAAGCAGAGCTCACCATCTGCAGCATAATTGACAGGACCGACTGTGGATCTCTGATACAGAGCCGAGTGGAGGGTCTGAATCAGAGGCTCAGACGGTTCTGCAGATTCCTTGACTTGCGCCATCGGGTGGTGGGTATCCGGGTTCCGCTGAATAGGTCAGGAGTCCACTACACGCAGGAAGCGGCTACACGGGTAGCGGGGGCTGTGTGGCGTGGACTGGGCGGTTTTTTAGGATAAAGAGCTTCGGGGAAATAGAAAATGGGCAATCTCAAAGGGTTCAGGTGGATCACAGGAGAAATGTAGATCCGGAAACTATCGGTATAAGAGTTGTAAATTGTCGTAGCTGTGTCGGGAAAGTTCCAGAACTGCAAGCGTTAATAGAAAGCACCGAAGCACACATCATTATAGGCAGCGAAAGTTGGCTCAAGCCGGAAATAAGTTCAGAAGAAGTATTTTCAAAAGATCTAACGGTATTCAGAAAGGATAGATTAAACAAAATAGGTGGGGGCGTGTTTGTCGCCGTCAAAAGTGGTATTTCATGTAGCGAAGTTGAAGTTGATAGTTCGTGCGAGCTATTATGGGTAGAGGTTGTACCCGAAAATCGTAAGAAGTTAATAATCGGTTCCTTTTACCGGCCTCCCGACTTTGACGATACAATAGCAGAAAGGTTCAAAGAAAACCTGAGTCTAATTACAAAAACGTACCCGACTCACACGATAATAGTAGGTGGTAATTTTAATTTACCCTCAATCTGTTGGCGAAATT
This sequence comes from Locusta migratoria, assembly GCA_026315105.1. NCBI lineage: Eukaryota > Metazoa > Arthropoda > Insecta > Orthoptera > Acrididae > Locusta > Locusta migratoria. Next base: position 338,327,030 of record CM048746.1, on the reverse strand, counting down.
ATATTTTTAAATCAGGAGGTAGGCATAAAACATCGTCCGAAATTTTACTCAACGCATTCTCTGAGAATTACTTCGAACAATTAGTTCATGAGCCAACTAGAATTGTAAATGGATGGGAAAACACACTTGATCTCTTAGCAACAAATAATCCTGAGCTCATAATGAGCATCAAAACGGATACAGGTATTAGTGAACACAGAGCTGTAGTAGTGAAATTGAATATCGAAAGTCCCAAAGTTACCAAAAATAAACGCAAAGTATATTTGTTCAGGAAAGCAGATAGAAACAAAATACATTGCTTCTTGAAAGACAGCTTCCACTCGTTTCTAACACTAAACGTAGGTGTAGACCAGATGTGGCTCAAATTCAAAGAAGTGGTATCGACAGCAATTGAAAGTTTTATACCTAATAAATTAATAAAAGGAGGCGATCCCCCTTGGTACACAAAACAGGTTAGGACACTGTTGCAAAAGCAAAGGAAAAGGCATACTAAATTTAAACGAACACGAAATCCCCAGGATTTGCGATTGTACTCAGAAGCTCGAAATTTAGCGAGGATTTCAATGCGAGATGCCTACAACATTTATCACAACGAAACTCTTTCACGTAATTTGACTGAAAACCCAAAGAGATTTTGGTCATATGTTAAATATACTCGGGGAAAGTCACAAACAATACCTTCACTACGTGATAGTAATGGCGATCCTGCCGATGACAGCGCTACTAAAGCAGAGTTACTAAACTTAGCTTTTAGAAACTCATTCACTAAAGAATACGAAACCAATATTCCAGATTTCGAATTACGAACAGATGCCGTAATGAGTAACATAGAAGTAGATATCATCGGAGTAGTGCAGCAACTAAAATCACTTAATAAGAACAAGTCTTCTGGTCTGGATTGTATACCCATTAGATTTCTATCTGATTATGCTGAAGCGATAGCTCCTTACTTAACAGTCATATACAACCGCTCTGTCATAGAAGGATCTGTACCAAAAGATTGGAAAGTTGCACAGGTCACACCTATATTCAAGAAAGGCAGTAGGAGTAACCCACTAAACTACAGGCCTACTTCATTGACGTCAATTTGCAGCAGGGTTTTGGAACATATCCTGTATTCAAATATTATGAATTATCTCGAACAGAACGATCTATTGACCCAAGGTCAACACGGATTTAGAAAATATCGTTCATGCGAAACACAACCAGCTCTATATTCACACGAAGTGATGGCTGCTATCGACAAGGGTTCGCAAATCGATTCCGTATTTCTTGATTTCCAGAAAGCTTTTGACACCGTACCTCACAAACGGCTTTTAATCAAATTGCGTGGCTATGGTATATCGCCCCAAATTTGCAATTGGATAGGGGATTTCTTGTCAGAGAGGACACAGTTCGTATTAATCGATGGTAAGGCATCGACTAAAACAGAGGTGATATCGGGCGTTCCACAAAGTAGTGTTATTGGTCCTCTGCTATTCCTTATTTACATAAACTATTTAGGGGAAAATCTAAATAGCTCTCTTAGGATGTTTGCAGATGACGCCGTCATTTACCGTCTAGTAAAATCATCTGAAGATCAAAACCAACTGCAGAACGATCTGAATAAGATATCAGTATGGTGTAAAAATTGGCAATTGACTCTAAATAAAGAGAAGTGTGAAGTCGTCCACATGAGTACGAAAAGAAATCCGTTAAACTTTGTTTACAACATAAATCAATCAAATGTGAAGGTCGTAAACTCCACAAAATACCTAGGAATCACTATTACTTCAGACTTAAACTGAAAAGAACACGTAGATAATATCGTGGGAAAGGCGAACCAGAGACTGCGTTTTATTGGCAGAATCCTTAAAAAATGCAACAGAACTACTAAAGAAACTGCATACACTGCGCTTGTCCGTCCATTTTTGGAGTATTGCAGCCCAGTGTGGGATCCTTATCAGGTGGGTTTGACGGAGGACATCGAAAGAGTCCAAAGAAGGGCAGCTCGTTTCGTATTGTCACGATACAGGGGAGACAGCGTTACGGAAATGATACAGGATCTGGGATGGGAATCATTACAACAACGGCGCTTATCGCTGAGGCGTGGGTTACTTGCGAAACTCCAATCGCCAACATTCTCCTCCGAATGCGAAAATATATTGTTGACTCCCACTTACATAGGTAGAAATGATCATCAGAATAAAATAAGAGAAATCAGAGCTCGAACAGAGAGGTTCAGGTGTTCTTTCTTCCCGCGCGCTATTCGAGAATGGAATGGGAGATAAATAGTATAATTGTGGTTCGATGAACCCTCTGCCAGGCACTTAAATGTGATTTGCAGAGTATCCCATGTAGATGTAGATGTAGATGTAGAGTGACTGCATGGGAGCTGAGGTGGACCTCGCGGATAGTAGATACATTGAAGAGCAAAAGAAACTGGTATAGGAACGTGTATGCAAACACAAAGATCTGTAAAAAGTAAAACACTCATAGGACGGCAGTGCAGCCGACAACGCGTAAATATGGTGCAGGCGTTAGGTCGGTTACTGCTGCTACAATGGCGTGTTATAACGATTTAAGTGAATATGAACGTTGTGTTATAGTCGGCGCACGAGATAAGGGACGCAGTATCCCAACGATCTAGTGCGAGTTTGCCACATGACTGTTTCACAAATGCATCGTGAATTTTAGTAAAACATCAACAATCAGACCGCGGCGGACGTAAAAACAACTTCCAAGAACGCGAACAACGACGACTAAAGAGACTCTTTCAACATGGGAGAAGTGCAACGTTTCCGCAAAGTGCTGCGTATTTCGGTATTGGGGAAGCGAGTGTCAGCGGGCGACCCATTCAACTAAACATCGTCGATATGGGCTTTCGGAGTCCCAGGATCACTTGTGTACTTTCACTGACAGTACAAAACAAAGCTTTACGTCTCACCTGGGTCAGTCAGTACCGACGTTGAGCTGTTGACAAAAGGAAACATGTTGTGTGGTCTGACGAGTTTCGTTTCCATTGAATCGAGGGGTTGGGGGTGTATGGGTGTGGAGACAACCTCGTAAATCAATGGACATTGCATGTCTGAAGGGGTCTGCTCAAGCTGGTGGATGCTTTTTAATTATGTGGAACGGGTTCAGTTGTTGTAATGAGACCCCTGCTAAGTCCAGATACGACGCTGACAGGTGACACATGCATATCCGTCACCTGCATCTATTATAGATTCCGACGGACTTGGGGAATTCCAACAGGACAATGCGACATTGCACATGTACAAAATTGCTATAGTGTAGTTCTGGGAAAACTGTTGTGAGTTAAATACTTCCGTATCTAGATCTCCACCCCCCCCCCCCCTCGTAGTCTTACTGATTTATGGACAGCCATTCAGGATGCGTGGTGTCTGTTCCCTTCAGCTCCAGACATTATCGAGTCCATCCCACGTCGTGTTGCGGCCTGAGTGCTCGCTGGGGTCGTCAACGGTGTTAGGCAGGTGTACCAGTTACTATGGCTCTTCAACGTTTAATGAGAATATTTTCAACCCGGTCCACCAACAGATAGCGTAGTGATACAGCTGCCAGAGTGCCATCTACTTTGGCCATGTACTACAGAAAGTTTACAGCCATAAGGCCCAGTGTGAAATCAGCATGTAATGCAAACACCCACCATGCCGCGGAGACACGCCTCAGCTTCCTGCAGACAACTGAGCGAGTTTCAAAGGGGTCAATTGGCAGGATGATCTTTTCAGAGGCTTGCCACACAATTCGACGTTCTGCGTCAGTTGTGCAATGATGCTGTTTTCAATGGTCTCGCGAACATTATCACGCCTGTACATGAATCTACGGGCGTACATGCACTCAGACGTGTGCGAAATAGTCACATTTTAAAGGCAGCAGTAGCAGATCGTACAGCTATCATACAACTAGTAAAAGTGTTTGTGAGCTCATAAGTGTCAACATCAAATTTCGACAAACGGTTCTTAGCAGTGGAACTACTCGCACGAAAATCTCTAGTCGTGCCCTGCTCACGCCACAGGTTGCTAGGTTGGCAACCATATGACTGTCACGTCTCGCTGGTCTGGCGTGCTGTGCCTGATTGATATTTTCGTGGGGTCTATATCGCGTATTTGGCCACGCCAACTCCCATCCTTCTTCCCTCCCACTCCACCCTTTCGTGCGTCCAATCTTATTAGCATGTTCCACATACGTATACCGAGGTACCAAATATTATCATATGACTTAGCACATCATGTAGCCAAATTATCATAGCTTCTTCAGACCTCCTATGTCAGCAGCACAAAGGGCGCAATGTATTGATATTGTAAATATTTTATTCAACTAACTTATAATTACTAGTTGCGCTGTTTCCTCCTCCTCGCCACAGTTTGGCTTTCCGACTCTAGTGGAACGTCCACATTTGTGGTTTATACTTTTAGTCCCACCCCACTGAACCATAGATATTGCCGAGGTGGGGTGGCTTGCGTGCCTCAACGATGCAGATAGCCGTACCGTAGGTGCAACCACAGCGGAGGGGTATCTGTGGAGAGGGCAGACAAACGTGTGGTTCCTGAAGAGGGGCAGCAGCCTTTTCAGTAGTTACAGGGGCAATAGTCTGGATGATTGACTGAGCTGGCCTTGTAACATCAGCTAATGTGGCTTTGCCACACAGCTACTGCGAACGGCTGAAAGCAAGGGGAAACTACAGCCGTTACTTTTCCCGAGGACATGCAGCTCTACTGTATGGAAATATGATGATGGCATCCTCTCGGGTAAAATATTCCGGAGGTAAAATAGTCACCCATTCGGATCTCCGGGCGGGGACTACTCAGGAGGATGTTGTCATCAGGAAAGACGATACTGACATTCTACGGACATGCGTGGAATGTTAGATCCCTTAATCGGGTAGGAAAATTAGAAAATTTAAAAAGGGAAATGGATAGGTTGAAGTTAGATATAGTGGGGATTAGTGAAGTTCGGTGGCAGCATGAACGGGATTTCTGGTCAGGTGAGTACAGGATTATAAATACAAAATTAGTTGGGGGTATCACAGGAGTAGGACTGATAATGAATAAGAAAATAGGAATGCGGGTAAACTACTATGAGCAGCACAGTGATCGCATTATCATTGTAAAGATGGATACGAAGCCAACACCGACAACAGTAGTACAGGTTTATATGCCAACTAGCTCTGCCGATGAGGAGGAGATCGAAGAAATATATGAGGAGCTAAATGAAATTATTCAGACAATTATGGGAGATGAAAACTTAATTGTGATGGGAGACTGGAATTCGGTAGTAGGAAAAGGAAGAGAAGGAAAAATAGTAGGTGAATATGGACTGGGCAGGAGGAATGAAAGAGGAAGTCGCCTGGTAGAATTTTGCACGGAACATGATTTAATCGTAACAAACACGTGGTTTAAGAATCACAAAAGAAAGTTTTATACATGGAAGAGACCAGGAGACACCGGAAGGTATCAGATAGATTTTATAATGGTAAGACATAGATTCCGGAACCACGTTGTAAACTGGAAGACATATCCTGGGGCAGATATAGACTCTGACCATAACTCGTTGGTTATGAACTGTAGGCTGAAACTAAAAAAACTGCAGAAAGGTAGGAAAATAAGGAGATGGGATTTAGATAAATTGAAGAAAAGTGAAGTTCTGGAGAATTTCTGAGGGAGATTTAGGCAACAATTGACAGAATCAGGGGGAAATAAAACAGTAGAAGAGGAATGGGTAGCATTGAGAGATGAAAAAGGCAGCAGAGGACAAAATAGGTAGAAAGGCAAGATCTACAAAAAATCCTTGGATGTCACAGGAAATACTAAATTTAATTGGTGAAACGAGAAAATATAAAAATGCAGTAAATGAAACAGGCAAAATGGAGTACAGACGACTAAAAAATGAGATTGACAGGAAGTGCAAAATGGCTAAGCAGGAGTGGCTAGAAGCCAAATGCAAATCTGTAGAAGAATGTATAAGAAGGGGAAAAGTAGATACCGCCTACAGGAAAATAAAAGAGACATTTGGGGACAAGAAAAGCAACTCCATGAATATCAAGAACTCAGATGGGAAACCAGTTCTCAGCAAAGAAGGGAAAGCTGAAAGGTGGAAAGAGTATATAGAACAGCTCTACAAAGGAAATGAACTTAGAGACGATGTTGTAGCAAGGGAAGACGAAGTAGATCAAGATGAAATAGGAGATGCTATACTGAGAGATGAATTTGACACAGCCCTGAAAGACCTAGGGCGGAACAAGGCCCCAGGAGTAGATGACATACCCTCAGAGCTACTAAAGTCTCTGGGAGAGCCAGCCATGACAAAACTATTTGAACTGGTGTGTAGGATGTATGAGACAGGCGAAATACCCTCAGACTTTAAGAAAAATGTAATAATCCCCATTCCAAAGAAATCAGGCGCAGACAGGTGTGAAAATTACAGAACCATCAGTTTGATAAGTCATGGTTGCAAAATTTTAACACGAATTATCTACAGGAGAATGGAAAAGCTGGTCGAAGCCGACCTCGGGGATGATCAATTTGGACTCAGGAAGAACATAGGAACCCGGGAGGCAATACTCACTTTACGTCTTATCTTAGATTAAGGAAAGGCAAACCTACATTTTTAGCTTTTGTAGATTTGGAGAAAGCATTTGACAATGTTGACTGGAATACACTCTTTCAAATTCTGAAGTCAGCAGGGGTAAAATGTAGGGAAAGAAGAGTTATTTATGACTTGTACAAAAGCCAGACCGCAGTTATTAGACTCGAAGGGCATGAAAAGGAAGCATCAGTTGGGAAAGGAGTAAGACAGGGTTTAGCCTTTCTCCGATGTTATTCAATTTGTTGAATGGAATGGACAGTGTGTTGAAGAGAGCGTATAAAATGAACATTAACAAGAGCAAAACAAAAATAATGGAATGCGGTCTTAGAAAATCAGGCGATGCTGAAGGAATTAGATTAGGTAACGAAACAATGAAGGTGGTAGATGAGTTTTGTTACTTGGGTAGTAAAATAACATGCGATGGTCGCAGTACAGAGGATATAAAATGCAGAATGGCAATGGGAAGAAAAGCATCTTTAAAAAACAGAAATTTGCTAACATCGAATATTAATTTGAGTGTAAAGAAGTCTGTTCTGAAGGCATTTGTGTGGAGTGTTGCCTTGTACGGGAGTGAAACATGGACGATAAGCAGTGCGGACAGGAAGAGAACAGAGGCTTTTGAAATGTGGTGCTACAGAAGAATGCTGAAGATTAGGTGGGTAGATTGCATAACTAATGAAGAAGTACTGAACAGAATTGGTGAGAAAAGGAATTTTTGGCATACCTTGACTAAAAGAAGGGATCGATTGGTAGGACACATTCTTAGACATCGAGGAAACGTAAATTTAGCATTGGAGGGAAGTGTGTGGGGTAAAAATCGCAGAGAGAGACCAAGAGACGCGTGTAGTAAGCAGATTCAAGTGGATGTGGGTTGCCGTTCTTATGAGGAGATGAAAAGGCTTGCTCAGGATAGAGTAGGGTGGAGAGCTGCATCAAACCAGTCTCCGGACTGAAGACCATAACAGCAACACTTTTAGTCATGTATTTCCACTAAGATTTAATATTACACCCAATCTTTTTCAAAAAATTTAAGTACATTTTGCATGTAATGTGTTTATTCTCCTTCTGAGTATTGTGATATCAATCTTTAAGCATGCGAAATGTAATGTAATTTCTATTATAACTTAGATCTGAAGATGATGTTAAAGTATATCCGACCAAAACATTCCAAGAACTTTTATCCATCTATGTGCACGACTCGACAATACGGTAAGAGGATCCTTTGGAATGGCGGGTCGTGGGCTTCAGCGATGAAAGCAGTTTCTGCCTGAACGCAAGTGTTGGTACTACGTCGCCCTGGACAGGACACACTCGTCCTGCCCCAGTCTTATGATATATGGGTGCGATAAGATACAACCCTCGTTTGGTTCCTGGAGGGAATGCTGATCAGCCCTCGGCATGTGCAGAATGTTGTGAGAACTGAACCGTTGTTTGTGCCGTTCTTGCAACAAGAACATGATGTGTTGTTCCAAGAGGTGAGTGTTCACCCACACACAGACGTGCAACAGCTTCCCTGGCCAACACGGTCTCTGGACTTGTCACCAATGGAGGACGTGCGGGATGTGATGGGGCGACAACTGACACGTACGACCACCACTTCCATGCAGCCAGGAACTAGTTTCATCGCTGAAGAGTTAGAGCCGCCATTCCATGTTTCAAGTGATCCTCTGATGGTACCAATCGAGCAGTGCACCGCGATGTTGGGGATTGAGTTGATGACGGATTACAAGTGCGCGTGCTCGAAGCCAACTGGCGGTCTAGCCCGGGCGGCTGCATCGTCATGCTTGAAATCTAAAAACAGTGAACACTATAGAATATTCTTTTTTCCAGGATTGCTAGTCTTGCAAGTTTCCCAGGAAAGCTTCTGTGAAGTTTGTGAAGTAGGAGGCGAGGTACTGGCGTAAGGAAAGTTGTGAGGCAGCATCGTGAGTCGTGTCGGGATAGCTCAGTCGGTAGAGCGCTTGTCCGCGAAAGGCAAAGGTCCCAGGTTCGAGTCCCGATATTCATAATTTTAATTCTAGTTGAAAAATTACGAAATAATATCGTAACTGTAATTTCCGCTATTGTAAATTACTAAATTATGAAACGAAATGCTGACTAGAGCTGAAAGCCCTGTACACGGAACTCGAAACGATCAGTTACTTTCGCATCTGGCTATGTCGAATTACGCTCTGCATTTTAATGCCTATGAATGTGAACTGTATCCCATTAGTGTCAATATTGTGGAGCACGAGTTCTTGAGCGCCCTCCCTCCCACTCCCCCCTATATCTTCGCCTAGACAACCATTTCTTCCCTGGAACGAAATTAAAGTAATATTACCTGATATAGTTGGGTTTGGAGGCGATCTGATCGTTTTATAGTTTTCAAAATGAAAAGCCAAGATCGCACATTAATAATTTATTAAATGACGACCGGTTTCGGTGCACTGTGTCAACATCATCTGGTTCTATAAATGTTATAAGCTGGTTATCTTGTTAAAAAATTGGGTATAAAATAACAAGTTCAACATTGCAGTTAGTCATTATATAAAAAATACACAAGTTAAAATGTAAACTAGAATCTTCAGAGCTGTCAGTATTTTGTAAGCTGTCATGTTTTTAACATGTTCACAGTTCACCGAAACCGGTCTTAATTTAATAAATTATTAATGTGTGATCTTGGCTTTTCATTTTGAAAACTAAGAAATTAAACTAATTTCGTACACATGAAAAAATCAGTGATATTGAAACAGGATGATAAACAGACAAATTTCTGGGTGCTTCGGCCCGTAGGCTCCACTGACTCTAGAGGAACTCATAACACACAGGGAGCGCAAATTCGAGTCTCGTGCTTCGTAAATCTTTACAGAAGGAGAAGGGTGTTTAAATGCTGCAAGTATATGGTATGTTGACATCTACATCTACATAGATACTCTGCAAATCACATTTAAGTGCCTGGCAGAGGGTTCATTAACCACTTTCATAACTTTTCTCTACCGTTCCATTCTCTAATAGCGCGTGGGAAGAAAGAACACCTAAATCGTTCCGTTCTCAAACTGATTTCTCTACTTTTATTGGGATGGTTATGTCTCTCTTTGTAGGTGGGTGCTAACAAAATATTTTCACTTTCAGAAGTAAAAGTCGGTGATTGAAAGTTAGCAAAAAGATCACGCCGCAATGAATAACGTCTTTCTTTTAATGATTTCCACCCCAATTCGTGCAACATTTCCGTGACGCCCCCCTCCCCGTAACGTGATAAAAGAAAACGAGCTGCCCTTCTCTGAACCTTCTCAAAATCTTCCGTCAGTCCTACCTGGTGAGGGTCCCACAATGGGCAACAGTACTCCAAGAGAGGACGCACAAGTGTGATGTAGGCAGTCTCTTTGGTGGAGCTGGTGCATCTTCGAAGCGTTCTGCCATTGAAACATGACCTTTGGCTCGCCTTCCCCACAATATTTTCTATGTGTTCTCTCCAGTGAAAGTTGTTCGTAATTGTAACTCCTAGGTATTTTGTAGAATTTACGACCTTAAGGTTTGACTGATTTATCGCGTAATTGAAGTTCAGCGGATTTCTTTTAGTGGTCATGTGTATTACTTCACAATTTTATTTATTTAGTGTCAATTGCCAATTTTCGCACCATGTAGAAATTTTGTCTAAATCGCTTTGCAGTTGCTTTTGATCCTCTGCTGACTTCACTAACTGATAAACGACAGCATCATCCAAACGACAAGAACTGGCCAAATTTTGCAGACTCACTAACGTAACAGTTACAAATCTGTAAATCAGCGCAGATATAAGCTGAGGGAAGCGAGAATATTTGGATGCTCTTAACACAAACAATACAAGCTGTCGAACAAGCTTACTACTGTGTTGAATAGTTCTAACGCCACTCTGGGAAGTCTAGGTGGTCTAAGGCGCTATGATACGTATTGTACGGCCGATCCCCGAGGTTCGGGTCCACTCTCAGGTATGGATGTGTGTGGTTCTTAGCATAAATTAGATGAGGTAAAGTCTCGGAGCCGATGACCTCAGCAGTTTAGTCCCTTAAGATTATAAACATTTCAACCTCTCAGATCATCTTTTACAGTGTGTTGACAATATCCGCTTATGATTTATGCAGTAGAGCAGTGTTTCTCAACCTTTTTGAATACGCGACCCCCTTCCGACTAAAAATATTTTGACCACCACCCTCTCACTCAACCATAAAGTAGCTATGTGCGTAATTTCAAAGACAAAGAAGTCAATTTTCTTGTGAAAAAAATAATAAAACGTACAGTTTTCTGAATGTTTATGCAGTAGAGCAGTGTTTCTCAACCTTTTTGAATACGCGACCCCCTTCCGACTAAAAATATTTTGACCACCACCCTCTCACTCAACCATAAAGTAGCTATGTGCGTAATTTCAAAGACAAAGAAGTCAATTTTCTTGTGAAAAAAATAATAAAACGTACAGTTTTCTGAATGTTGTTGATGTTGTGGTCTTCAGTCCGCAGACTGGTTTGCAGCAGCTCTCCACGCTACCCTAACCTGTGCAAGTCTCTTCATCTGACCTTACGTTCGGCAACCTACATCCTTTTGAATCTGCTTACTGTATTCGTGTTTCGGTCTCCTTCTACGATTTTTACCCCAGACGCTTCCTTCTAATACTAAGTTGACAATTCCTTGATGTCTCAGAATGTGTCTAAACAATCTGTCCCTTCTCTTAGGCAGGATATGCCAGAAACTCCTTTTCTCCCCGATTCGGTTAAGCACCTCCTCATTAGTTAGCCATCTAATTCTCATCATTCTTCTGTAGCACAACATTCCAAAAGCTTCTATCATCTTTTTATCTGAATTCCTTATCGTCCACGTTTCACTCCCATACAATGCTATCCTCTAGACAAATGCTTTCAGAAATGATTTCCTAACATTTAAATTAATATTGGATGTAAACAAATTTCGCTTCTTTAGAAAGGCTTTTCTTCCCAAAGCCATTCTGCATTTTATATCTTCTTTACTTCGGCCATCAGAAGTTATCTTTCTACCCATATAACAAAATTCATCTACTACGTTTTTTGTCTCATTACCTAAACTAATTTCTTCAGCATCGCCTGATTTTCTGACATTGTATTTCACTACCTTCGCTTTACTCTTGTTTATGCTCATCTTGTATCTTCCTTTCAAGACACTGTCCATTCCATTCAATTGCTCTTCCAGATCTTTTGCGGTTTCTGACAAAATTACTATGTCATCGGCAAACCGCAATGTTTCTACTTTTTCTCCCTGCACTTTAATGCCCTCTCCAAATTTCTCCTTCCATTCCTTCACTGCCTGATCGATGTACAGATTGAACAACAATGGGGAAAGGTTACAACCCTGTCTTATTCCCTTCCCAACCCCTGCGTCCCTTTCTTGCCCTTCGACTCTAATAACCGCTATCTGGTTTTTGTATAGGTTGAATATAACTCTTCGCTTCATATATTTTACTCCTGCTACATTCAGAATTTGGAAAAGTGTATTCCAGTCGACATTGTCAAAAGCTTTCTCCAAATCGACAAAAGGCTAAAAACGTCGGTTTTCCTTTCCTTAGCCCATCTTCTAAGATAAGTCGTAATGTGAATATTGCCTCTCGTGTTTCTAGATTTCTCCTAAATCCAAACTGAATATAACACGGCCTATTATTACATGAATTCCTAAAGAAGAATACATGTTGCATAACGAGCTTTCGCATTGCAGCTAAAGCTCAGAATCGAAGGTCCCTCTGTATATTCAGTATGTAAACAATTGAATTTCGGAAATTTCTTATTGTAACTTCTAAATTTAGTTATCGCCTGGTAACTAAAAGCGGATTTCATGCATTTTATTTATTGTTAATACGGTGTACTTATTATAAAGCAATCTTTGTTCCATTCAACTAAGAATTGATCAACAAGGAATCCCGTAATTTTAATATAAAATACATTTCACTTTTCTTAGGTCTGCGTTTCTTCATTATGGAACCGCTAGTGTTCAGGTGTCACTGGTCTGGTTGTTTTTTGGAGCGACTACTGATTGGTGTAACGGGGACCCCCGAACAAGGTTTTGCGGCCCCCTATCTTGACCAAAAGGTTGAAAAACACTGCCAGAGAGGATGGGAGCAAATACAACACCATCTCAATTATGTGTTTTTACCTACATGTCCCAAGCACACATTATACTTAATAAATCGCTGACCCGTTTGTGGACAGATTCAAAGAAACCTCACTGCGTCATTTTCAGCGAAACTATTTGGGCGTGTACGCGCACACCCGCGTCAAAGCGTGCAGACACACACACACACACACACACACACACACACACACAAATAACAAAATATAATTGTAAAAATTATACAAAGTGAAAAGAACATTGATACTGGTAGGTGAGTCGGCCCCTTCCAGTCGGCATACCCACAAACTGATTAGGCAAGCTAGTTCCCTACGTCGAACGGTGGAACTCACTAAACATAGTTGTTCATACAGACATAAGATTCGGCTATCCCGCGAAACAGAAATCACTTGCCGGTAGCTGACACAATACAGTACTACGATAATATGGACTACGGTTTCCAGGTGGCGCTAGCTAACCAAAAGACAGCGAACTGTATACTTCCACCTTCACGTGGACGTCACCGCAGCACCGAGAGTAAGTTCACTACTGGCTACCACTATGCTTTTGGACTTCGCCGTGGCTTCTCTGTAGAACTGGAGCCTAATACGCTGGAACGTGTACCTTAGTCCGGCTACGGACTTCGCTTCCGCTCTGGATTTCGGTCTGTTACTTTGGTGATGTTATCCGGAACGTATTTCAAGAACTATTTCTATTGTCTAGAACTACAGTCAACTTCACGTAAGAAGACACCCAAGTTTTCAGCCGATCTGCACATCCCCCTCCATTACCGCACCGAAAGCCAATATTATTCATTCTCTAGGCGCCTGGCAAGCCGCAATTTACGAGATTGTTTCTCCCGCAGGTTCAACTTTCGGAGCTCGGCTGTATTTCTTCCCCTCCGCGCTTCCCCTATCTCTCCGCCACTTTGCGCGGTAGCTCCTTCCTACATGACGGGAACTATAGTGATGACTCCACGTCCAAATTAAAAGACTTTTGTGCTAGTTTCCGATTATGGAGTGTGTACTGGAACGTGTTTAACAAGTGACGAAATATAATTGTATTGCGATACCACTGACTGACATTGAGAAGGTTCAGAGAAGGGCAGTTCGTATTGTTTTATCACGTAACAGGGGGTAAAGCTTCACGGAAATGTTGCACGACTCGAGATGGAAATCATTGAAAGAACGACGTTATTGGTTACGGCAAGATCGAAATACGAAATGTCAATCACCGACTTACTTCTGAATTTGAAAATATTTTGCTAGCACCCACCTACGGAGGGAGACATGACCATCCCAATAAAATAAGAGAAATCAGATCGAAAACAGAACGATTTAGGTGTGCTTTCTTTCCGCGTGCTATTAGAGAATGGAACGGTAGAGAAGGGTTACGGGAAGTCGTTAACGAATCTTCTGGCAGGTACTTAAGTGTGATTTGCAGGGTATCTATGTAGTTTTATCAAACTTCGTACTTTCCGTCTCCCAAATCTGGCGTCGCAGGATGTCCACTTGTGATGAAATTCTTTTCATCAGGAGTGCGTTTGCGAAATATACGTTAAGCACGTTGATGGCTCGTTACAGTACCTAATTGTCACCATGAATTGAAAGTTGCCAATAGCAGTAAATTGCATTAGACCTTTAGCGTCCGTATCGAAAAGAGCCAGATACATGTTATGCTGTTGCAATTTTGTAATTGACCCTTTCATTCTGAGTTTAAACGTGCTTCCTGATCGACCTGTGACATATACATAGCGTCGGTATCGCTCGGAGGGTGTAATGAAATGCGTGACACGTCTCTTTTGTTTGTTCCGCGCCGTACACGCTCCGGCATCAGCGGATATAAACAGGGTTTATATGTCGGCGCGGTGAGCCCTCATGCCGCAGCACGCCCCCTCCCCCCTCCCTGGTGCCACCGCGCTGTCACTCGCCACAGAGGCGCGTAATTCGCGACCCATTAGGACGCGGCTAGCGTCCACACGCCGCCGTTATTAGTCCTTAATTGCTGCCGTCGCCACGGCACCGCCGACACCGCAGACCACGCCGAAAAGTTCCAAATACGTGACTCTCAGTCGGGGAGACTAATACGAAATAACTGGACACGATTTAGAATTAAAATCATCTGCCAAAAGCAGAGAAATACTTTGATTGTGAGAATTCAATGAGCCACAGAACTCTTTCAATGCAAGTTTCTGTGGAAAATCATTTGGATGCTAGTGGTACTGTGTTTTGTGAATTTGTCTACTGTGTTAAATAGATCGACTAGTATTTTATTTATCGGTTCTGTTCTCAAACCCAGGTCCACCCTCAAATACCTTGGCCTCAACCTTCACCACTCCCTCTCCTGGGTCCCCCACCTTGAGACCGTCCATCAGAAACCCTCTCCCGCTTCATACTGTTCAAACTCCTCTCCGGCTGCACATGGGTTCTCTAGCCCTCCACCATCCTTTCACATACTGTTCCTTAAAGCGTTCTGTCCTGTGCAGCTTCCATCCCGCCTGGGTATCAGCCTCCCTCGCCTACCATCATTACTGAGCGTCGTGACCCCATAAACCAAGCATCTCCATCCCGGACGGTTGCCAACCTCTCTCTGTGCCTGCTGAAGAGGTAGACAGGACATACCTTGATCTGATCTATCCATCTGCTAGCTGCTCTTCCTCTTGGCCTTGTTCCCTCGATGTTTCCTTGCAAGATTATCTGTCAATCTTTCTTACGGTGCACAGGGGTAATTTGCACTCTAATGTTGATCTAGTGACTTCTCTCAATCCTTTATCTACGGAGATCTGACTGGGGGACTTGAAGCTCGGAGTAATTTAGAACTGAGCAAAGCGATGGGGTTTTCATGGGAAAAGAATCAGTGGTGGTTACCTGTTGCTTTCCACTGACCTCCAGTTGCTGCCTTTTCACAGAGTCAGTTTCCCGCTGAGGGTGGTTACCCAAACTTCCTCCGAGTTGCTCGGCTTAACAGAGGCACCACGTATGTATAGGAAGTTAGAGAAGGTAGGTGACAGAGGTTAAGAGGACTCTCTTGCTGAGTTCTTCTATTGCGTATCACCCCCATTGTTTTTCCAGTCTGAAGGTGTTCACAGAGACACCCCCAGGTCACCTCCTACTACAAGTTCCTTAAATCCTGGAGCGCCACGCCCTCCGCCTCGCTTACACATCCGCCTGCCTTCCCCCACACGGATCCTTTTCCCGCACCTCCACAAATTCCTCGAACATATCCGCATCCTACTAAAATTTTAAGCATAGCTGCGATTATCGAAGTTCAAAGGATAATGGTGCAGCCCTTGGTCACAAAGATAAGATTATTTGACCAGGTTTCGCTAATAGCTAAGATTGCCTTCAACCTAAAAATATAAATTAATATAAGTCACATAATAAAGGTTACAAAATCAGCGGTAAAGCTTACGCCACAAATTAAAAAAAAATAATAAAATAAATAAAAGTACATGAAGAGCTAGCCACTGAGGGCTGCATGCCTGCATGGAGGCATGACTTATATCCGCATCCTATAGGTATCCCGCAAGATAGAATCCATTCATCCCCTGGCCCCTGGTGTGTCCTCTTAAATCCAGGGTCTTTGCAATGCCTGTACCAAGGCATCCTTTGCGAGGGTAACTTTCGCCGCCTCTCTCTCCCGGATGACAACCTCCGGCCTGATATCAATCCCTCCTAGCAACGTTGGTCCTTTCCTCTCCCCATATATAACGCTCAACCTCTTCCTCTCCCCCCTGATATCACTCCCTCCTACCAACGTTAGTCCTTTCGTCTCCCCATACATAACACTGAACCTCTTCCCTCTCCCTCGCCTTGCTCCCTACCACACTTGGGCTCTCCCTCCTACTCCTCTCCCCTGGAGTTATTTTACCCCTCCCCTCCCATCCCGCCCCCCTCTCCTTCTCCAACCCCTCCTCGCCTCCTTTGCCTTCCTGTTCCCCTGCGGGCTCTCTGTTCACCATTTGAACCTTGCGCAATTTTAACCATTGTTGTCAGTGTTGTACTGTTGTGATCTAGAAGTGTTATGTGTGTATTCTAAACAGTGTCACCGCCCTTCGTAGAATTCTACTTGTTGTTTTAATCTACCACGTACTTTAGCGACCATGTCAACATTTTGACTGTGCTCCTGTGACCCAGTTTTAACGTTAACATTCGGCGCATTGTATCCATTGTATGTAGTATCGTCACCGTTTATTGTCTCCATGCTTATACCTTTATTCCCCTCGGCCATGTAAGTCTCTCGGCTCTAGAGCGGCGCCGAGGTCACTACCACCGTGCCCCCGGTGCGGTTTTTAAAACCAAATAAAGGAAGAAAGACCACATATACCGAGGTAGTTTGTTTTAGCCTGACAAAAAGAAATATCTCGAAAACGATGCATCTTACAAATGACTGTATCTCAATGGAAGGTCGTCAGTTTCCGCATTAGCTATAAATTTCAGTTGTTATCAGACGCTGTGGCACTCAACGAAATAAATCACCCGGATGCAACAGTGAACTATTACATCTACTTTGTTGTTTTAGGACCACACCAAGCGTCGTTTCTAACTAGACGTTGGAAAGACTATCTACGTTTTGTTACGCAATCGAATTTTCTACATTAAAATATGTTTTAATATAGCTTTCAACAGTAGTAACAGAAATAATGACACATCATAAATGAAATGTAGGAACACGTCAGTTCTTAATTGATGGAACTAGAACGATTTATATTTGACGATTACACCACCGTCTAATTTTTAAAAAACAAACAAACACACACACACACACAACACATTTTATATATATATATATATATATATATATATATATATATATATATATATATATATATATATATATATATAGTCACCTCAGCGCAATGTTCTGTAACACGCACACACAAACAGTTGGAGCAAATCAAAAGTAATATGCTAATTATTACTAAGATTAGTTGAGGAGTTTAATAGTTCACCCCGGACAAACATAATTTAGATTTTTTATTATAATAGGATAAATATATGCAAAAATTATTGATAGGTAATAATGAAGCCAAAGAATAATCAGAAATGGAAAAGAGGTAAGGAGAAACTAACTACGAAAATGAGAACGTGGAAAGCAAATATAAAAATCAGAAATTATATATTCTAAAACACCGCCACTTCCGGTCCAAATCCCGGGGCCTCATCTCGCAAGTGATAAGGAAGGAGGGGAAGGAGTAATACCTCGTTAAACAACCTGGGTCCATCTGGCTCCTGATGGTAGCACCCTGTGAGGGCCCCTGACTAGGGTTACAGGTGAAGCCCCAAAATCCAGCCACGACTTTGTGGTAGCCACCGGTACTCTGGGAGGCGTCTGTTGACTATGTGTGCTCGGCTGTGATTGAATCTTCTGGAAATCAAAACTCCAGTCGAAATTATGTGAAATCCTTCGTGATTTCACCACCAAAACCTCAACACAAACCAATAAGCATGACAGATCAATGGGAAAGAATGGGTAATAGACCTGGTCAACGGATTCCAGGGGATCAGGCATGTCATGAAGAGAAGAGTCAGAGCTTTTCACAAACCCTCAAGACAAAGGGAATATTGTACACGGGAACTCTTGACACAAACACACTACTGGAGCCAGGTAAATTGAAACAATTAACAAACACCATGGATAAAGTCAACATCAAAATTATGGAAATTCAGGAAACACGATTCGCAGATGAGAACCACTTTGATTCGGAAAATTACAGAATATAAAAGCGGAAATCAGCCATAATCGTTCCAGGAAGTAATCTCAACCTCTTCGGAACAGGATTTGTAGTGCATAAATCGATACTGGGCTCTGTAATAGATGTCACCTCAAAATTAGAAAAAAAAAAAAAAAAATCAACCCTCAGGATACGATCTGGAAACAATGCCTATACACTAATCAGTGCACATGCCCCCACAATTAATTATAACAAGAAGAATCCAGAGATGATGGTATTCTGGCAAGAAATGGAAGAAACTACTAACAAAATTTCAAAGAATCACGTTAAAGAGTTATTAAGGGATTTCAGTGCCCGGTTATGCAAGGACAGAAAATTCCGAGACACGACAGGGAAACACACGGCGCACAAGGGGAAAAAATGGAGATACATTTGATAAATTCCTGCAGAAATTTTGAACTGTAAATCATGTTAACACAATCCCAGAAACCACACAGAACACTAGTAACTTGGAGATTCCCCAACAATACTCTAGGAGAATTTCAGATACACCACGTAGCAATATCCATGAAAAATGCCAGAGAAATAATGAACGTAAGAGCTACGAAAGGAGTTTTCGAGTCTGATCATCACCTTTTCCAAATCAAAGCAAAATTTATTTTCAACAGACAAATAGAGACAACCAATAGACCGTTCAGAACAGATCCAGACTACCTACAAAAAAAAAAAAAAAAAAAAAAAAAAAAAAAAAAAAAAAAAAAAAAAAAAAAAAAAAAAAAAAAATTGACGAAATTACGAAAATCAACAGCAGTAACTGGACAGAACTGTCAGACAAAATGAGAGAACTGATAAAATTGTTGCAGCCACCGAGGAAAAGGAAACACCGATGGTGGAGCATGACATGTGACAGGGCTATAGAAGACAGAATACAAGCCTGGAAAAAATTTAACAGCCACAGAACACAGGAAAAATGCGAAGAATTCAACAGGATACAGAAAAATACTTAAAAAATAATTCGCAGAGGAAAAAGAGGTTACGAAAACAGCAGGTTGAAAGAGATAGAAGAGGACTTCACCAGAAACAACACACGAAGTTTATACAGAATTTTTCGAGAAAATATGACAGGATATCAGCCACCAAGTTTATGCTACAAAATACAAGATGGAACAACGGAGACAAATCCAAAGAAAAACTGTGAAATATTAGCTCGATACTTTGACTCATTACTTAACTACGATAAACCAAAATAGATATTACAGTTTACAACTACAGAACCCAACCAAGACTCCGAACCCCCATCACATGAAGAAATAGTGAAAATAATAAAATAATTGAAAAATAACAGAGCACCAAGAGAAGATGGACTGATTGCAGAAATCTGGAAATTAGACCATGAAAATATTACACCCAAAATACACAGAATAATCAAAAACTTCTGGGAAACAGAAAAGGTGCCAGAAGAATAGAAGTCAGCCCTAATGCACCCCAAAGACAATAAAGGAGACAAAAGAGACCCTAATAACTATAGAGAAATTTCGTTACTGCCTGTGATATACAAAATTCTATCCAAAGCTCTGTTAAATAGCCTAGAACCTCAGATAGATCCACATACCGGAGAGTACCAAGCCGGGTTCAGGAAGTGGAGATCGTGCAGAGAGCAGATCTGGTGTCTGAGAATAATATCAACAACGAGAAAGTCCAGAAACACCACAATAACATTTGTTGATTTCAAGAAGGCCTACGGTTCCATAGAGAAACACTTTTCAGTACACTGTAAGAAATAAAGGTAGACAACAAGACCAGAAAACTAATCAAGGAAACATTGGCAAATACAAAATCAAAAGTGAAGATCACGGGGGAGATTTCACAACCATTCCACATCAAGACAGGAGTGAGGCAGGGAGATGGCCTGTCACCCATTTTATTTAACGCAGTTTTAGAGAAAATAATCAGAACATGGAACACAGGAGTCAATGAGGGTAAAGATGGAAAGACACAAAAATAGAACCATCAACATAAAATTTATGGCTTTTGCCGATGATATATATATATATATATATATATATATATATATATATATATATATAGCTATCATAATAAATAACAGAAAGAAGCCAAAGAAGCCCTTGAGACACTACATGAAATCTCAACCAGAACAGGACTACAAATTTCGTATGAAAAAACCCAGTACATCCACAGAAAGAAATCCATTGGTAACAAAGTATGGAGAGATCGCAGAATAATAACATTTCAAATACCTGGGAGAGATTATACAAAAACCAGGACTAAATTCGACAGCCAATGAAGAAAGAGTTGCAAAGCTACAAAAACCTTACAGACTTACATGGAACCATTACAATAAAAGAAGTATCTCTGTTAATGCCAAATTAAGACATTACAAAACAGTAGTCTTACCAGAAGCCTTGTATGGTGCAGAAACGACAGTAATCAGGGGAAGAACGAAAATAAAGGAAATGGAAAAACAAGAGAGGAAAATTCTAAGGAAGATCTATGGGCCAGATCAGAGGCAGGCGATTTGGATAAGAAGACCGACAGAAGAACTGTACAGACAGAGACAATTACAGACAACATCAGAAAAAGAAGGGCAAAATTCTATGGCCACATTTATAGGATGAATGAAAATAGGCTCATCAAGAAGATTTTTAACATTGTGATGAGTAATACGATAAAAACTAACTGGGCAAAGGAAACCGTGGAAGACCTCAAGAAACTAAATATCTCTATAGAAAAAATAATAAACAGGGAAAAATACCGAGAAAAAAAATCAGGAAACAGAAATTCGAAGAAGCACCAAAAGAGAAGAAAGCAGGAAAGAAGTAGACAGAAGAAGACAAGAAGAAACACAGTGAATAGATGAAAGGTTTTTGTGAAGGAAAAAAAAAAGTGCCACGAAAATTGGTTGTGTTTAAACGTTCTCCTAAATGTGGAATTAACGATAATAATAATAAAATAAATGTATGGCAGGAATACATTACAGGAAATGAAAAAAAAAAAAAAAATCATGCATTACAATAATGGCGTGCCGCAACACTTACTTAACGACTACCTTCACCAACAGCTTCTCCTTACTGCTACTGACCAACTCTCGCGCGCTACGGTTCGCCACTGCTATCTCGCAGTCAGAGCGCTCACTTTCAAATCGAACGATACTTTCAACGACTACTTACTGCGTCACTAACAATGTATATCTGTGGCCAGGTTTCAAAATTAACTACATTGAATATCTTTACTGTAAAATACGTACAAAATAACTTATGTATAACGCAGACTAACAAACAGTAAATATAATCAGGAATAATATAAATCATCATCATCAATATCATCATTGGAGACTTATTATGTCATTCAGGTTTAAGTCTGGAGCATATTACCTCTAATAAAATTCCTCTATGATCCCCTATTCAGATTGATGCCTCGTCTGATGTTAAGCCTTTTTACTCAAAATCATTGTTTTCCGAGTCTAAGTAGTTTCTCCTTGGTTTACCTCGACTCCTCTTACCCTCCGCTGCCGAGTAATTTAGGTAATCTTGCTTCTCCCATGCGTGTAACATGACCCCACAATCTCAGCCTGTTCGGTCTATTTGTTTCATCTACGGTGTTCATTCGCAGCCGGCCGCGGTGGCCGAGGGGACTGAGTCACGGTCTGCACGACCACTACGGTTGGGAGTTCGAATCCCCCCCCCCCTGCGGCATGGATATTTGTGCCGTCATTAGTCTTAGGCAGTTCATAAGTAGTTTGTAAGTTTAGGGACTGATGACCCCGTAGCTAGGTCCCATAAGCTATACAAACATTTGATTGTTCATTCGCAGTTTTTCTTTGATTTCCTGATTATGGACACCCTCCTGCCATTGTTCCCATTTATTAGTACTTGCAATCATTCTTGCTACTTTCATATCTGTAACCTCTACCTTATGAATAAGGTAACTAGTATCCACCCAGCTTTCGCTTCCATACGACAGTCTGATTAAATCTCTTTCCCACAGGCATTACTTTCTTGGAGATACTGATTTTCATATTATAACCCTTACACCTCTGATCGAGATATGAAATAGTAGTTTGCAATCGAATCCGCCATTACAACTAAGTCAACCGCGTATGCGATACTACTTATTTTGTTTTCCCCTATTATAATCCCACTCTGCCAGTCTACTGTTTTCAACATATGATCCATGAATAGTATGAACAACAGTAGTGACGGGTTACAGCCTTGTCTTACCCCTGAAACTACCCTGAACCGTGAACTTAATTTGCCGTCTACTCTAACTGCTGCCTGACAGTGTACGTAAAGACCTTTAATTGCCTGCAGAAGTTTGCCTCCTATTCCATAATCTTGTATAACTGAGAATAGCTTCCTCCTAGGAACACGGTCATAAGCCTCTTCTAGTTCTATAAAACGTAAATACAATTCCTTGTTGTACTCGTAACACTTCTCCATTATCTGCCGTAAGCTAAAGATCTGGTCCTGACAGCCTATAAGAGACCTCACCCACAGTGATTTTCATCTAACTCGTCCTCAACTAATACTCGTACTCTCCTTTCAACAATGCCTGAGAATATTTTGCCTACAATTCTAATTAAAGAGATAGCTCGATAGTTGATACAATATTTTCAGTTTCCATGTTTGAAAATTTGTGTGATTACCGCTTTCGTCGAATCAGACTGAACCTGACCCGATTCTCCCGTCTTCTCAATTATCCTGTATAACCATTTGAAACCTGTCATTCCACTGTATTTGACGAGTTCCGGGCTAATTTCATCCATCCCATCCGCTTTATTGCACTGCAATCTATGGACCATTCTCTCCACTTCCTCAAATGTTATCTGTTTTCATCATTATTGAGCAATTCTGCAAAATATTCCCTCCATGTGCTCAAAGCATTCACGAGGTTGACTAGCAGCTTTCCTGACCTGTAAAAACACTTGTTAATTCCTTCTTCCGTCCATTTCGAAGACTGCTAATTACCTCCAGAATGGTTTTCCTGCGGCTTGAATCATAGTTTCTAGGTTACTTCTAAAGTCTTCCCATGATTTCTGCTTGGAGTCTGCTATTATCCGTTTGGCTTTGTTTCTTTCTTCAACATGACTTTCTCTGTCTGCCTAGTATGGAGCCATTTTTGAAATGCCTTTTTCTTCTTTTTACAGGCTTCCTTGACTCTGTCATTCCACCGTCTTTCTGCTTCTTCCTGCTTTTACACACTACCGTTCCAATGCATTCTCTAGCTACTTCTAGTAGGTGTCCCTGTACCTTGTCCTTTTGTTTTCCAATGACTGTAAATAACTACATTCAACTAACTGGTACCTTTTGAGATCATTGTTACGTATTTGTGCCTAATTTCCTTGTCTTGAAGCTTCTCTACTCTTATCCTTGTACATGCGGACCTGACGTTCTGTTCTTTTGGCCTCTCAAAACCAATTTCATTGCAGATTAAATAATGATCAGTATCATCAATGAACCCTCTTAAAACACGTGTGTCTTTGACTGCCTTCCCGAATTCCTGATCTGTTATTGTATAGTGATAGATCTGGTTCCCCTGCTTTACCAAGTGTATCGTTAAATGTCCTTATACTTAAAAAAGGGGTTTGTGATAACTAAGCCCATACTTCAACAGAAATTTAAGAGCTATTTTCCGTTTCTATTGGCCTCCATAGTCTCTCCAAACTTACCCATAACCTTTTCACACCCTTCTGTTCTACATCCTATTCTGGCATTGAAGTCACCATGAGCAAAACATTATCCTTGTCTTTCACACTAACAACTACATCAATAAGTGCGTTGTAAAATCTGTCAATCTCATCTTGAACTGTCCCTTCACAGGGCGAATACACTGCCACAACCCTAATTTTCTTGCTGCAGATGGCCAAATCTATCCAAATTAGTCGTTCATTTACATACGTTATTGCAATTATGCTGGGTTTGATTGCTTTCTCGATGTAAAGCCATGCACTCCACTGGGATTTTCCTGCTTTGACTCCTAAGAGTTAGACCTTGTATTCTCTGACTTCGTTCTCTTTCTCTCACCTTACCCTAACGTCACTAACAGCTAAAACATCTAACGCCATCTTACGTGAAGCCTCTGCCAGCTCTACCTTATTTCCAGTGTAATCCCCATTGATATTAATAGCTCTCCATCTCATTCCAGGTAGTTTGCCAAGTCGTGTCTGTGGAGTCCCTGGTCTGTCAATTAGAGGTGGGACTCCGTCTCTTCCAAAGGTCTGAGGCATTTTGCCTCATATTGAAATACCTGGGAACCCGGTTGCTATCCTTACTTGCCCAGGGCCCCACTGGGTTTTACCCCTAACGGTTGAGGGACTAACCGGTGGATTTGGTAGTCTTTCCCGTCTGAGCAATAAAGAATGTTGCAATTGTACTACCAATGCCACCAGAAGCAGTGAAACTAATCATATTATCTTCAGGCCACTACGTTACTCGTGAATATATTTGCAACCTATGTTACGCCTATAAGACAAGACGAGTAATTTGTGGAAACGTCTTGCAGGATAATTTGAAAAAGATAGATAACTGAAAAAGATCTATGAGTCTTTAAACGACAATGACGTTATCACCCATAATACTCATACAATGGGTGCGGGATTCGTATCTAGAAATATATTTTGGAAATCTGAGTCCTCCCTCCACGTATGTCTGCCTATCCCCGATAAATTCGAAGTCTATTGATTGAATTTTCAAACGGTTTTCAACAATGGACGGTGTGATTTATGAAGAATGACCAGGTGTATATTGCAATAATAAGCGTGGCAGTAGGCGACTCAGGAAAGCAAAAACCCGTGAAATAGAACAAAAATGTACTCTTAGGTAGAGCTACATTTTCTGTAACTTACGAACTTTAAAATCGTTCAATTGTTTCAAAATACGATGCTTGCATGGTTTCCTCATGCAGACATTAATTACGATGAAGCATCATGTCGTGTAGTATTGACATCGCTCAATGTGGTTACGTTAAGAACAAATTTCATCAAATATACAATATCAACTGGCTACGGAAGTAGTGTAACTTGTTTCGATACCAAGAATTTCGATGATTCAGAACTGATTTTTCACTTCAAACGGCTCTGAGAGGTCCAAATGAACTAAGACACAAAAAAATGTTAGCGTACATGCTCTGATATCCGTGTGAACTTCGGGCGTGTTGTTAGGAGCCGTGTGAAGTTCGGGCGTGTTGTTAGTAGCACCTAAAAATTCATTCCCTACCGAGGATTATATTCACTGCGTCCTACTTCTGTTCGTAAGCATTAGACAGGTCTCGAAAAAGAACAAGAAGAAATATGAGGTACGGAAGAGAATATTTCTGTAATTAAAAATTCCATTTTCTTCAACACTGTGGACGTCTTACGATTTTGAAAACTGAAAAGGAAATCAAATGTTAAAGTAATACAGTACAAATGGAAAATATCTGTAAACTAAAAACTGCCTTGTTAGTGTGTAGTGTATTCATTTGTTCATTTTTTATGTTTTGTTGTAAATTTTTTGATATGAAGAATGAACAATAAAGCTAAAAGAGTTTTTAGAAAATAAATGATTTAAATTGCAGTAGGTTGTAGAAGGTATTTTCTGTTATTTCCCACTGATCGACCATATAATTAGTATAAATATCGCTCCTCTGGCAGGCCCGCCACGAAGATGTAAAACAAGGGTAATAATTTGAAATATGTAACAATATACAATGAAACTGTTATTATATGGAGCGAAATTTAATATTAAGCAAAATTTGATGATAAGCTACTAGTTTGATGTCAATCCTAGCGAGGCGACTACATATCACAGTTTCTCAATATTATGCCATCTAAGAAAGACAAAATATACTTGGGGGTCGCACTGCCATTCCTTCTTTCTAGCTACTTGTTACACAACGAGCGAGGTGGCGTAATGGTAACACACTCTCCTCGAATAAGATCCGTCTGTAATGACACGCTGTTGACGGGATGTTAAGTCCCAGATTACTTTGCTTGCCTGTTACAGTTTTTCCTGTATCATTATTTTTTACGTAAGGGGCTCTTCAGAGCTTCTTAATTGCATAACATGACCACTAAACATAAGCTACCTGTTAGGAGTAAGGCGATGCACCACTAACGAATCTCTCGTAAGAAGACGAAGACTTTACAACGAAACAAGAACATCGGTAACGAGCGGGAGCGCATTTGCTGGGAGAAACGAACAACAGAGCCTGCGGAAAGTCTTTGTTTTCAGTAGGTTAAGCATGATCTTTTATAAATTCATTTTCTGTTTCATGAAAGTGTACTGCGCCTGCTCATTGGTTCTAAAGATGAATGAAATGTGGGTAAAAATATGAAAGCACTAATTTTTAGTGAAGGAATGTACAGTTTCCTTTGCTGAAAAAGAAACTGAATAGAATAGTATGAAAATATTACTTACCGGTTTGTAATGATCCTTCTATATGAGTGGTTCTATATTAGAGATAACTGTTTCTATGCCATCATACAGCTGTTTACCTAAGAACTGAGGCAAATGACGCACCAGGTGCCACTTTTATGAAATTTTATGCCAGAACGATAGTTTCGGGACGACATTATCATATTCTCAAGTACTATAACATTCGCCTGCCGCTAGGCAACGCCATTAATAAAATACGTGCAGCATGTATGCATTATCAAGGCAAGGTCGTCAACTGGAAGACCATATACTGTGATGACGATCGTGTCTCATCACAGCAGTATGTGGTTCCTTGATAATGCATACATGTTGCATGTATCTTATTACTGACGTTAGCTACCGGCAGACGAATTTTATAGTACTTTAGAACGTGATAATGACGTCCCGAAACATGTCATTCTGATATAAAATTTGATAGAAGTGGTAACTCGTGCGTAATTTGCGTTAGGAATCTGAGAGGTATAATTTTGATACATTTTTGTTGAATTTCATGTACAACAATCATTGTTTTGAAATTTACTGGCAGATTAAAGTTGTGTACCGGAACCGGGACTCGAACCTGGGACCCTTGCCATTCGCGGGCAAGTGGCAAGCGACTGTCCTATCCCAACACGACTCACAACTTTACTTCCGCCAGTACCTCGCTTCCCACTTTCCAAACTTCACAGAAGCTCTCCTGCGAACCATGCAAGACTAGCAATCCCGGAAGAAAGCCTATGGTGGAGACATGGCTTAGCCACAGCCTAAGGGATGTTTCCAGAGTGAAACTTTCACTCTGCAGCGGAGTGTGCGCTGATATGAAACTCACTGGCAGATTAAAATTGTGTGCCGGAACTAGCAAGGTACTGGCGGAAGTAAAGTTGTGAGGCGGTATCGTGAGTCTTGTCGGGATAGCACAGTCGG
Organism: Locusta migratoria; assembly: GCA_026315105.1. Lineage (NCBI taxonomy): Eukaryota > Metazoa > Arthropoda > Insecta > Orthoptera > Acrididae > Locusta > Locusta migratoria. Next base: position 338,299,352 of record CM048746.1, on the reverse strand, counting down.
TAGTGCGCTTGCCCGCGAAAGGCAAGGGTCCCAGGTTCGAGTCCCGATTCCGGCGCACAATTTTAATCTGCCATGAAGTTTCATATCAGCGCACACTCCGCTGCAGAGTGAAAGTTTCATACTGGAAACATCTCTTAGGCTGTGGCTAAGCCATGTCTCCACCATATCCTTTCTTCCAGGAGTGCTAGTCTTGCATGGTTCGCAGGAGAGCTTCTGTGAAGTTTGGAAAGTAGGAGGCGAGGTACTGGCGGAAGTTGTGAGGCAGAATCGTGAGTCCTGTCGGGATAGCACAGTCGGTAGTGCGCTTGCCGGCGAATAGCAAGCCGGGCGCCGTGGCTCAGCGCGCCCGGTCAGGGGGCTCAACGCCCGCTGTAATAAAAAAGCTGAGCCACGAACACTTCGAACATCAACGAACAAATGCGAACAGCGTCCGCAATGAACAGAACTACCGATAGAGCAAAAAAAAAATAGCAAGGGTCCCTGGTTCGAGTCTCGGTTCCGGCACACAATTTTAATCTTCCAGTAAGTTTCATATCAGAGCACACTCCGCTGCAGAGTGAAAGTTTCATTCTGGAATCATTGTTTTGATTATCTCTTGAACTATATAAATGTCATAATGTCTCTTCGAGCGCGTATACAGTGTTGTCAATTACTGTGCCATTAGATATCTTAATGGCTAAACGTGGTGTCTACGTAGCCTTAGTTTCTGTTATGTTCTCTTCACAATATTATTTTTAACACTTTCATAACATATAGTCTCATAATTTCATTTAGAAAACACACAGGCATCGCCTGAATGGAATCATAAATTGTTTGAAATTTAAGACGTAGATCAGCTTCAAATCACATGTAACTTTGTTTTACTTTTCGGAAGTTTCACTCAGACACAGTCTGAATTAGAAACCAATGATTTGTTAGCCGAATGCTGCCCTATATCCGACTGTCTAGTGCGGCCATCATACACAGAACGGAAGAAGTTCTTATCTGCTCATGTACATTCGAAGATTAAGGGGGGATGTAATGGAAAATGTAAACATTTAAAAAAAATTATTACAGCCATATTTATTGATGTAAAAATTTAAAATTTTGTATGTGTTAAACAAAAGAGCTATATTTTTAGGAAAAAAATTATAAAATATGAATGGAAAATATTTTGCCCGAAAATTTTACTTTTTAATTTTTTATTGTCTTTTTTTACAAAAAGCCATAACTGATTTCTAATCATGCAATTAATTTGAAAAATATATTGTAGTGTCCTGAGAAGGTTATAAGACCACTGAACTACAGTTATTAATTTATGGTACAAACTCTATCATTTACAAATTTTTTAATTCTGCACATGAAAAATTCACGTTTTTTCTACATAAAATCATCTAAAACTCAAAATGTAATTGCAGGATCTCGTATTTTTTATTTCCAGGAAGACACCAACAAGTTGCGAAAAGATCCCGAAAATTCCATAGCGTTAATGCATATACTTTTTGAGAAAAGGCTTCTAATAGCGTAAAAAATGTAAAACCGAGAAAATAAGGTCCAAATATTTTGACTCATACTTGCACATGTTATAAGTTTACCTCAGTTTTAAAATCCTCTATACCGATATCCTCATCCTCCAGCTTTCTCTTCCCTGCTCTTCGAATCTGTCTGGCCAGTATTTGCAGGTAAGACAGTGATCTGTCAGCTTTATTGACCCTACTGTCGTCGATGGTGAAAAAAGCTTTTGTTGTAAACACACCAGGGTCTATACCAACTCTCTTCAGCACTTCAATTCTGCCATTGAAACATAAAATTGCTTCATATACACCTACTTTGAGTACTTAAAGTCCACAGAATGTCCTTTTTGAGCATTTGGTCCAAATTAAATTATTGAGGCTTTCATTCGCATTTTGCGTCTTTCCGTGAAGACATTTATTCAATAAATTATGGTTTGCAAGAAACATGAATGTGAAGACTTTATAGCCTCATAGATAAGTTCTACAACAATACGCCTGAATCCAGTGAAATCCATATCAACATAACCTGTGCACCTGTGCAATTCTATCTAAATTTTAGACGCTGAACCTGAGTGCTCATGTTCTTCGTTTGGGGCTGCTTCCACTTTTTGTTGGTATACCGATTCCCATAAACCTCCGTTTCTTAAACACAGTTTTTCCACCACCCATTATGCATGAATATTAACTTTCATGTAACGTTTTGAGATTTCAACCTTCCACCTAATAAGATATGTTAGTTTTGTCAAACCGTAAATATACGACATGCAAGGAAATTATGAGGCAAGGGTATAGATGACAGCCAAAGATATCGAAAGAGAATAGCCTTGACACTGACGAAAATTCCACTGAAGAAAGTAGCTTTCCAAACGGCGAGAAAGGTGGGAGTAGCCGCCAGTAAAGAGTTAAGGAGTTTGACAATTTAAAGGCATTTCTAAAGCTGCTATCACGATGAAATTCACACACAACTTTGATTAAACTGTGTACATTAAGAAAATAATATTTTTCGAAAATCGATTTTTGGGACCAAAATCCATTACATCCCCCCTTCAACAGCAAGACATACCGCTTCTTGATGACCGAAAAAGAACCATATCGATATTTAGTTTCGTGGAAACTACCGAATAAAGCCTTATTTAAAGAGCAAAACACGATAATACGAGTAAACATTGGTAGATATGATCTGCTTTTACGAACGTTCAAAGAGAAATATCTAAAAGTCTTTGCCTATTTATAAAAAAAGTTCGGAATTAGGTAGTAAAATTACAAACTGAAATGATGACTGCCACTATTACGGGCGTCATATACATAACATGTTATTAATGAAATTACAATTAATCTGCATTACAGAAGAATAAATTTACCAGTAGGAGATTGTGACATCCGTCTTACATCACGGTTTGTTACAGTACAATATAAGGAAAAGTAAGGGATTTGGTACCAGAATGAAAAATGTCCCTATCGCAGTACAATAAAACACGAATGTGTCTTGAAAAGAGAAAACAATGTAAAAAGAATGACAACTTGATATTTGGTGTTACAGATGGACTTGTATACAGATCCGTATGCAATCTCTCTATATATAAATGTTATGTTGGTTTGTATGTGTTTCAAAATCTGAAAAAGTTCTTCACCGATTGAGCTCCAACGGTACACTGTTAGACAGGAAGGTTTCTGAATGAAAATTTTGCGATTTTTGGTAACAAATTTTCCACATTGCAAAATTTATATAAGTTCGTATATGAGATATATTAAAAATAGTTGCTTAGTAAGTCGAACGACTGGGAGGACGACCCTGCTTCGGAACCATTTGTGTGCAACCGCCAGTGCTCGAGTAGTCAGGAGCTGGCGTCTCTACCAGCTCCGACTCCAATGTTAAAAGCGGCGTTTTCCTTCGCCCCTCCCTGCCGCGGGAGCGCCCATGTGCTGCCTTCAGAGGGTTCAGAAGAGAATTTAAACCTCAGCTGCGCATTCGCATTTCAACGCTGCGGTCTCTGCCGCTTATATTAGGTGGCCGAGCTACGACTCGTATTGCCGTACGTGCTGTTTCCGCAATGTAAAACGTTTCTCCTGCTATAAAAATGTGCAAAAGGATCTGATAGCAGAACGAAACGAAATATGGTAGTTTAAAAACAATTTTTAACGGCGTGCTTCTCTCCGGGAGTTCACTCAACCAATGAACACATAGGACGCGCCGTCACTGAACACTGGCTTTGCAGTGTAAATGCTGTTGCACACACTTAAACGCGGAATTTACGAGCAACACAACATTGTACAATGTTAAAATCGGCGTAGGTTAAAATGACAGGCACCAGAACCCCGCTGGGGATAGGGAAGGAGAGGAGGCGCGAAGGGGTGGTAAAAGGAGAGGGCGGATGAAATCCTACGGAAAAAGTGGGAAGAGGAGACCAAGCGTGTGCACGATGAGGAGGGGTTGAGGGAGAGATGGCGCATCATATAAGGGGAGGGGGTGGGACTAGGGCTAGTGGGAAGGGTAGATGTCGGGATGGATGGCGTCGGAGAGGAAGGTAGCGAAATTCTCACTCGAAAAGAATGTGGAGAGTGTGCAGGCGTTGGAGAGGCCCAGGTTATAACAGGAGAGGAGAAACCGGAGGGTGACAGGATTCTATTTTTCGGGATGCGGATATGTTCCAAGAACTTCAGATGGTGCGGGAAGGAAATAAGATCCTAAAGGATCCGCGTGGGGGAAGGGAGGCAAATGCGGTAAGCAAGGCGGATGGCGTGACGCTCCAGGATCTGGAGGCATTTATAATAGACATGGGGGGGGGGGGGGCTTATATCCAGGCAGGGTGGGAGCTGTAGAGGACGGGACATGTCAGGGGGAGGTATGTGTAAATGATTGGGGTGAGCTGAGCCCCATGTACGCCAGAGAGAAGTCTGAGACGGCATTCTGGCGGACAGTCTTAAGATGGGGAGTCCAGGAAAGTGAATGGCCGAGGGTGAAGCCAAGGTATTTTCAGGGTTGGGAATTTGCGGGATGGGACAATCATGGAGAGCGAGGTGGCGGAAGGAGCGGGTGGTACAACCTATGACGATTTCTCGGAGTTGACGGTAAGGAACCAATGTTCCACCAAGTGGCCAATTGGGAAAGGTGAGACTGGAGGAAGGGCAAGGGAAGGAGCGAGGGCGAGGAAGGCAGTGTCGTAAGGCTGTGTACGCCTGGCGTCATATTTCATGTAACAGAGAGGTCTGAATCTGTTACTCATGCAATATTACTGCAGATATTTGAACTTAGGCAATAGAGGTATATCTCAAAGTTGGTTCACATCTTACGTTAATAACAAACAGCTCACGTATTTATCCGAAGTACTGCGAATTGCTACCACCATTCAGTATAGAAAAAATGTAAGATCCGTGTTACGTTATGAAAAAAAAAAAAAAAAAAAAAAAAAACCGCAAGCAGTGCTCAAAGTGAGGTTGAAGTGAACTTCAAATACGAAAAGTTCAGGGCTAGGTAGACGATTTACATGCAAATATTTTCCATTTATTCTTTGTGGGTTGGACTATGATTGAGTAGTAGTATGTCTCTAGAAGTTGAAAGAATTTTGAAAACTTGTAAATTAATATATTCCAGAAATCTTAATTAAAAACATTCCATTAATTTCTCATAGCTGTTGAATACGAAATTAGATATTTGTAAAACTTTGTGTTATGCTTTTGTAGGCATTATTAAATGTCTTAGCACGTATCAAAATCTGGAATCCTAGCATGATTTGACGAAGAAATTCGTTTCATAGCATTGTGATACAAATTACGACTTCTGATGTGTATTACACTATTTGAAATGCATTATGAATATATTGCTCATAATCTGCATTATTTGTGCACGAACACAAATTATTTTGAGGAGCAAATAATTTTTTTTATTTAATTCAAAAGATAATTTTATTTCCTGATATAATGCTCTGTTGACTCACTCATATCTCTGTAAACCGCTCGATTAAAATGCGTTGTAAGTGTATTGTGTTTATTATGTTTTATTTTGTAACCGTTTTTCGAAATTTGTTGCGTTTAATGTAAAACTGCGTGTTAAAATTTTTTAATGGGGTTGGTATTTTACTTTATTGCACCTTGTCACAGAATGAGTAGGTAATTCTTCTTTGAACTGCGCCGCGTCTTGTCACCGAATAAGCTTTGTAGCCTTAAGTAACTAAGACATTCTAACTTGCAAATGCATAAATAAATAAATAAAAATAAATTACAATTAAAAATAATAATATATAACCTGCTATAGCGGTTACGCAGAAGTGTTTACAGGTTATTAACTGATAGTTACTACAAACAATACGTTTTAGTAGAAATAAATGTACCTACAGGAATTACCCTTCCAATCTTATATAAGTTTAAATATGGCCCACGGCATAAATACATAGACCTGTGAGAAGATGTAATAAAGCTGAATAACAATTCTGTCTACAGCGGGTAACATGGAGTACTCAATGAAATGAGAGAAATAACGAACAATGAAAGCAAATTAAAACAATGGAAAAGAAGAACGACGTATTTACAACGCTTTTAAATCCAGCGGTTCACACACGGATTTGTAGGCAAAAACAAAAGTCCATACGACACCATGCGGTGAATGCGGCTTCTGTTTTATCCGAATTTTTTTTTTTTTTAAAGAAAAGGAATATTTTACTCCACCCAATATTACGAGCGCGAGCTAAAAATGAAGCAGAGTGCAAGCATTGCATTACAACTGAATTCAGAACGCTGTGTTATGAATCGATCCTTTGTTTTTAGTGAAACCAGAACAAATATTGAAGACGATAGGTCATACAATAAGAAGCAGAGGTTACATGCTGATAACCTTGTAGTGATCCAGTTGAGGTGAGGGAGGAGCGAACCAAGGTCGTGTTACCGGAAACAGCTCCATGAGTTTCACGCCCTTGATGGCACCGAAATGCCGTCACAAGGCAGCACAGTCAAGCGGGGGCCGCTGTTGCTTCTTTTATATGTATAACATGTTTATAAAATGGTTCTATTTGTTAATGACACCAATTTGCTATTGAAGGATGTTGTTCGCAGTATTGACACAGTACCAAATAATGCAGTTAAAGGCACAAGTTCATGGTTTCTAGAAAATAAACTGATGCTCAATCACAGCAAGACTCAGCTTTAACAGTTTGTAACACACAGTTCAACGAAACTGACATTCTGATTACACAGAATGTGTCTATGAGATTGAGCAGTTCAAATGTCTAGGCGTTCAGATAGATAGTAGTTGTCGTAGAATGGCCCAATTCAGGGTATTGTTCAGAAACTAAATGCTGCTTGATTTATCATCAGAACAGTATCTGACATAACTGATAGTTTAATAGTAGTCTAATGTACTTATTTTCAATCGCTTATGGCATATGGTATTATTTTTTTGAGTTACCGATTCAAAAAAAAAAAAAAAAAAAGGGTATTCATGTGTTGAAACGATCCGTTTGAGCAATGTACAAGCGGAGCTCGGGAACCCATTGTCGACCCCCGTTCAGTAGTCTGCGAATTCTGACACTGACCTCTCAATGTATACAGTGTGGTCCATTGATAGTGAGTGGGCCGAATATCTCGTCGCAGACGCGAAATGAGGAAAAGCCGTGTACCCGGCTTGTTTAAAGCAACTTGAATGGATTGTGTGCATGACAGGTGCTTGAATTTACATATTCTGACACATACAACGCCATCTATTGATCAATTCTTACACAATTTATTTTTCTTCTGTCGTGGGTTTTCTTCTTTCTCCCATAATATTCCGTTGCAATTTCACGTCATTCTAATAACTGGTGCCATTTTCACAGCATTTTCAAAGATTAATTATAATTATAATTATCCTATATATGAAGATGACATCCTCTCGTGTAAAATATTCCGGAGGTAAAATAGTAGCTCTTTCGGATCTCCGGGCGGGGACCACTCAGGACGATGTCGCCATCAGGAAAGATAACACTGATATTCTACGCATCGGAGCATGGAATGTTACATCCATTAATCAATGAGAGAGGTTAGCGAATTTAAAAACAGATATGGGTAGGTTGATGTTCAATATAGTGGCAATTAATGAAGTTCGGTGGAAAGATGAACAAGATTTCTGGTCAGATGAGTACAGGGTTATAAATATAAAATCAGTTGAGGGTATTACAGTAGTGGGTCTAATAATGAATAACAAAATTGGAATGGCGGTATACTGCTATGAACGGCACCGAGATAACATAATCGTAGTCACATTAGATGCGAAGCCAATACCGACCCCAGTAGTACAAGTTTATAGGTCAGCTAGCTCTTCTGATGATGAGGAGTTCAAAGAAATGTATGAGGACATAGGAAATTAGTTAGGCAGTAAAAAGAGAGGAATAGTAGATTGTGATAGGGAACTGGAATTGGGTAGTAGGAAAAGGAATGGAAGGAGAAATAGTTGGTGATTTATGACTGGGGAAAGGACTGAAAGAGGAAAGTCGCTTGGTAGCAGACTCGTGGGTTAAATATCATGACAAACAGTTGTGCACGTGGAAGAGATCAGGAGATACCGAAATGTTATATAGATTTCATAATGGCAAAAATAGATTCTGGAACCAGCTTCTAAACTGTAAGACATATCCAGGAGAAGATATAAACTCTGATTATTTCGTATAGGTTATGAATTGTAGACTGAAATTGAAGAAACTGCAGATATGGTAGGAAAATAAACAGATGGGATCTGCATAAATTGGAGGAACCTGAGATTTTTGAGAGTTTCAGGGGGAGCTTTAGGCAACAGTTGACCGAAACGGGGCGAAATAACACGGTAGAAGATGAGTGGGTAGCTTTGGGGAATGAGACAGTGAAGACAGGTAACCCATTGGGCAGAATAGCAAGACTTATAAAATCCTTGAATATCACCGGAAATACTAAATTCATGAAGGGAGAAAATATAAACATGCGTTAAGTGAAGCAGGTAAAATGGAGTACAGACTACTACAAAATGAGATTGAGACGAAATGTGAAATGGTTAAGGAAGAATGGCTTGAGGGCAAATCCATGTCTGTAAAACGATGTTTAAGTAGCGCAAAGATAGACTTCATCCATAGGAAAATTCTTTCTTTCTTTCTCTTCAGCTCTTTTACCACTAAGCAGGGTCGGATTTGTAATTGCAGATTTGCTATGTTAGTATTGACGGGGTGGCCGGATGTCCTACCTGCCGCTACTCTCTGCTCCCTGGGAGAAAATTTGTACCCAAAATGTCTGTATATAGTTTAATAAGTGTGAAAGTGTAAAGTGTTATGAACTGTTTGCGAATCGTATATCTGAGACGGCACTTGGGGACCAGCCAGGTATTCACCTAGGGGATGTACAAAACCGCCTAAAAACCACATCCAGGCTGGCCGGCACTCCGACCCCCTTCGTTAATCCGCCGGGCGGATTCGAACCGGGGCCGGTACGCCTCCCCGTCTCGGAAAGCGGTGCGTTAGACCACAAGGCTACCGAGCGGGTCTCATCCATAGGAAAATAAAAGATACATTTAGAAAAAAGCAGCTGTATGAATATCAAGAATTCAGATGGTAAAACCAATTCTGAGCAAAGAATTGAATGCTGAATGAATGGAAAGAATATGTAGAGGAGCTCTAAAAAGGAAATGAACTTAGAGACATTATGTTGCACGGCATGCAGTGTTGTCTGGCATTATGCCACGTGTCATGTTCTACGACATAAGCTCGTGTATCATGTTACTTTCGAATGTTCAAATGTTTGTTAAGCTTATGGGACTTAACTACGGGGTCATCAGTCCCTAAACTTACAAACTACTTATTTACTACCTTATACTAAGGACGGCACAAATATCCATGCCCGAGGGGGGATTCGAACCCCCGACCGTAGTGGCCGTGCAGACCGTGACTGGAGCGCCTCAGTCCCCTCGGCCACCGCGGCCGGCAAAGTGATGCTTAATTTCGTGTCTCTTCTGCGACATATTAAGTCATTAAACTTCCATTTAAAAGCTATAAGGGTATGATTTATCATGTGAAAAAATGATATTTTTCTCATTAAACAAGTTGTGTTACAGTGTATTTTGATATATCCCGGGGACCAACACAAGACGTCACCTGTCGCAACTGAACATGACATGTATTGCATCACAACACAAAGTTGTGGCGTGACATGGCGTGACAATGTCACGTGCCATATGATACAGGATTTTACAATGCGCATAGTATCTCACATATCACAACAGTATGTGAAGTGCCAAAATTTTACATGTGTATGTGACATCCAATAAGACATTTGTGCCTAATTTAACACGTTACACGACATGACATGATGTGAAAAGACATTCATAGAGCTTCATTAGTGTGGTATCTATATTATTCACTTCAGACGTAATGAGTTAGAGTAGGATACATTACATGTAACACAAGGCACCATTTTACAATAATAATAATAACAACAATAACAATAATATTCTATAGCTCAACGGCCTGGTGTAACTGGCAGTCACTTCGGCGACTTGCTCGTTCCTAACCACCCCAGTTTTCCAACTGGCAAAGGGGACATAAAACTTAACGTGGAATCCGAACCAGTGTCGGTTTTGGTGACTCCTCAAATCGTTGAGAGGTGAATACTTGGTTAAAACGCAGACTATAAAATCGGTGACCCAACCGGATTTCCAACACGCGACCTTTCCGTTTCCAATGAAGAGCGTCACCGCTTGAACACCAGTCCCAACACAATTTAACAAGCCACATGGTCAAGAAATACTAACAAGTAAACGTGCGTGAAAATGCCAAGACATTTTGATTTGTTACATACGCTGTGGCGAAAAATCCCTTTTTCTGGATGCACCTTCGTGCAATGTCTTAATCGATTTGTATCAGTTTAAAATTCGGCTGCGACGAGGTTTGAAAAAAAAAGTTATTTCATGTGAAATCCAAATGGTGCACTTAAAAATGGTAATATCTGCTGAGCACCAATCTCAGACGAAATGATAACTTTCTCAAAAGAAAGAAACTGATTCGTATAATTACCTTGATCGCAATTTTCCGTTCGTCGTCCAGAATTTGATTGTATATTATAACATGGTTTCAGTAAGATGTCCTGATGGCTATTCAAACTTCCACTGGTATAGACTAAATAAAAAACTTTTCACACTACGCTCGGAACTCAAGTAGGAAACAGGCAACAAAATTATCCCGAAGGGAAAATCAGTAAGCGACCTTTTCAAATATAGTTGTTTTGTTTCAGCAGTACCGCGCTGTACTCTATACCTATTCGCCTATAATTATGATCTCAAAAAACAATCAATTTTCATTTTAATAACTTACTGGCGTGGCGGGTGGCCAAGCGCATTGAGGGACTATGCTGCGATGCGCGAGGCCGTTCCCCGTCTGGGGTTCGAATCCCCCCTCGGGCATAGATGTTTGTGTCGTCTTTGGTATAAGGTAGTTCGTAAGTAGTTTGTAAGTTTAGGGACTGATGACCCCGTAGTAAAGTTCCTTAAGGTTAACAAACATTTGAACAATAACTTACTACGGACAAGACGCTAGTACACTCAAGCCCGTAAAAGAAGCAGTTATATTTGAAATTTATAATTTTATTTAGTCATTTCAAATTTATTTCAATAATCACTCACGATTTTAGAAGTATCATTTACCACATGCAAAACTGTCTGGTATTTTATGTACTGTAACCATATTAATAGTTTAAGACATGACAAAAAGTCTTCCATCAGTTATGGTCAAATTATCATGAATTTCAAATATTAATCAAACTAAGAAGTACTCTGTTGTTTCATATATGTCAATACTAAAACGAATAGTATATTCGTCAGTGCTATGACGCCGTGGCACCTGGAGAAATAATGAAACATTATTAATACCTACCTAATTACGGACCGCAAGTTATTAGCGAAATTGAGTTTCGTTCGTGTTGTATGTAATTATGTGGTGGGAAAACAATGGTTACCACACACCTGTATTTATAGGCCCAAAACGAAAGCTGATTTATTAACATTGCAGTCGATATTTTTCTTTCTCAGGCCACAATTTTAATATTGTTTCATTTTAATTAATATGAAAACAACTTAGCTACTGGAGAGGAGATCCATGCAATGATATATCATGTTGATTTACTAGATTATTCCCCGGTCCCACTCCTCTGACTGTGGCATTACAGGATTAATTACCTTTGTTCATGTGAACCCGGATGTTTTCATTTTCGTATCACAGGCTACATTATGGAAACATTGTGCATGCGTAAAAAGACAACCAACAATTTTCTTCCGATCTGACAGGGGAGGAGGGAGTGGAAAGTCTTATAAAACCTACAGATATCTTTTGTTAATAGAGAATAGTCTTGAATTTTCGAAGCAGATTAAAACAGTGTGCTGGACCTGGAATCGAAGCCTGCATAGAGTGTGCGCTGATACGAAAGTTTCTGGCATATTAAAACGGAATGTCGGCAGAGCGCTTGTCCGGCTCGGCAGACAATCTACCAGGAAGTTTCAAATCAGCACACGCTCTGCGGCAGAGTGAAAGTATCATTATGGAAATATCTCCTAGAATTTTGCTAAACAATGTACCTACAATGTCCTTTCTTCCAGCAGTGATAGTCCTCCAAGGGTTGCAGGAGAGATTCTGTTATGTCTAGAAGATAGGAAGCGAAGTACTGATGAAGCTATGACGACGAATCGTTATGAGTGCAAAATGCGGTATCAGGCCCTAGAGTTACAAACTACTTAAACTAACTTAAACTCCAGCCATCCAGATTTAGGTTTTCCGTGATTTGCCTAAATCATTCCAGGCAAATGCCGGGATGGTTCCTTTCAAAGAGTACGACCGATTTCCTTCCCCATCCTAGACCAAAACAGAATGTTAGCTCCGTCTCTAAAGATCACGCTGTCGATGGGACGTTAAACCCAGGTTTCCCTTACTCCTCCTACCTTGAACTAACTAATGCGAAGGACAACACATACACCCATGCACGAGGGAGGAGTCGAACCTCCGACGGCGAGTAGCCACGCGCTGCGCAGCAAGGCTTATTAGAGAGCTCGGCCATTCCACCGCGACGCGAGGAGAACCAGAGTAGCTCTGCTGATAGAGCGCTTGAAAATGGCAACGTTTCCTGGCTTGAATCCCTCTCCGGTACACTGTGTTAATCTGTGCACACTCCACTGCAAAGTAATAAAACTTCTTGCTAAGAATACTGCTGTTTTCCTCGTCTCTTTATCTTATTTCCCGTACACAAATCAGGTTTCTCTTACAACTTACCTAGTTCTATGCTTTTTTTTTTTTTTTTTTTTTTTTTTTTTTTTTTTTTTTTTTTTAACTTTAGCATGGAATCCTGAAGGTAAGAAATACTAGTATCTTGTGACTTTGATGACACGTAAAGTCCCGCGGCTTTGTTTATTTATAAGCAAATAAATAAACTCAAATGCAAAAAAATGAGCACCAAGGTTTTTAAATACGAAATATGGAAAAATACAATGTGTTTCTCAGTTGAAATACTTAGGGCCAACATATAAAAAAAATCTAGAAACTCTGAAAACGAAGTTCGCTGTCATAAAATGGCAACTGCAGTCAGATTAACTCAAAATATAAGGTATATGATAAAAAAAATCAATTCCTAAATTCAGTAGACAGGCATTACAACACTGTAATCAAATATAAATGTCTTTATGAAGCAGAAAGTTTAATTTTACATCTACATATATACTCTGTAATCAACCGTAAGGTGCGTGGCGGAGGGTACACTGTACCACTAATCGGCATTTCTTTTCCTATCGCACTCCCAAACAGAACGAGGGACAAAAGAATGCCTATATGCGTTTGTACGAGCTCTAATTTCTCATATCTACTCTATGTGATCATTACACGAAATGTCAGTAGGCAGCAGGAAGATCGTTCTAGTCTCAGCTTCAAATTCCGGATCTCTAAATTTTCTAAACAGAATTTGTCGAAAAGAACGTCGTCTTTCCTCCAGTGATCCCCAACTGAGTTTCCGGAGCATTTCTGTGTTACTTGGAATCGGTCGAACTTACCAGTAACGAAACTAGCTGCTCGCCTCTGATCTTCTTCCATGTCTTCCTTTAAACTGATCTGCTGCGAGTCCCAAACACTGAGCATTACTCAAGACGTGGTCGTACAAGCGTTTTATACACGATCTCCTTTTCAGATGGAGTACATCTTCCCAAATTCTCTTAATAAACCGAAGTTGGCTATCCGCATTACTCACAACTGTCGTCACATGTACGTTCCATTTCATATCGCTCTACAGTGTTACGCCTAGATATTTAAACGACACGTTTGAATTAAGACGCTCACTTCTAATGCTATTTTCTAACATTATGAGGTCGTTTTTCCACCCTACATTTTTCTACATTTAGAGCTAGCTGCCATACTTCACACCAGCTAGAAATTTTGTCTAATCCTGCATGCTATTACCGTCAATTAATGACGACACCCTTCCATACATCACAGCATCATCCGAAAACTGCCGCAAATTATAAGTTAGTCCATCAGATCATTTATGTAGATAGAAAAAAAGCGGTCCTGTCACAGTCCCCTGGGGCACTCCTGACGATACACTCGTCTCTGATGAACACTTGTTGTTGAGAACAACGTACTGCGTTCTATTACTTAGAAAGTCTTCCAGCCAGTCTCAAATCTGTGAACCTATTCCGTATGCTCGCATATTCGGTAGCAGTTTGCAGTGTCGCACCGCGTCAATGCCTTTTTGAAATCGAGAAAAACACAATCTTCCTGTAGCTTTTCGTCCATGGCTCGCAAGATATCATGTAAAAAAATGGCAAGCTGTGTTTCACAAGAACGATGTTTCCTAAAACCGTGATGATTCATAGGACGAAGCTTATCCGTCTCAACGAAATTTACTATATCCGAGCTGAGAAAAAATGAAGAAAGATAATGAAAAAATTCAAAAGAAGGAAGCGAAGATACCTAGGAAAATATTTGGCCCCAAAAGGCTGAAAAGTAATAAGGAAATAGATGAGTACACAGAAATACATACCGACATGGTTAAACGAAGGCTTAAATTTTATGGGCACATTAAAGCATGCACCCATTGTCCTACATTGTGACATCTAGACGTTGCTGTTGATAGACGTTAGTATTCTTCGTAACTACGAGAAAATGATGAGAATCGCAATCTGCTCCCCGGAAAGTCCTGACATTTTCTAAAATAGTGTGCCTTCTCCGATCCACAAGAACATGATCAATTTGGTTTCGGGTGTGTCCATCCGGGAAGGCTCAAGTTGCTTTATGAATGACTTTCCTTTTGAAATATGTGCTCTCAAAAATCATATCTTTAGAAACAGCGAAATTAACACCCATGTTCATGATCATTCGATATGTTATGCAAACTATCTTACCCAATTGCAGGACGAAATACTTCCTCTTTCCCTATCTTCGCATTAAAATCACCTATGATTAGTTTCATATCATACGAGAGAAACTCATCCCACAGATGATCTAGTTCTTCATAAAAGACGTCTGTAACAACGTCTTCAGTGTCCTCAGTCGTTGCGTGTACATTAATTACTACTTATCTATTTCACCTGACGGACAACACTATAGCTGATAGCCTGTCACTAATAAACCTTATATCTTTGATTGCGGGAAGCAGTTTTCTCTGTACTGCAAAACCTGTTCCAAAACTGTGAGCATTAGCACCTCCATAGAAAAATATATAGTTTCCCCTCTTTATACTACCTTTCCACTGCCAACGAGTTCCCGGAATCACTGTAATGTCTACATCGTATCTAGTTAATTCGTCTAGTAATGTTTGGGACGTTCCTGGCGTGTTCAAACTTTTAACGTTCTATGTTCTCAACCTGAAAGTTACTTTCGCCCTGAATCTCTTCGAAGTTGGTTCCGCCCGGAGATCCGAATGGGGACCTAGTTTACCTCAGGAATATTTTACCTCAAAGGGACCCATGACCATTAATGTTGCTGATTCTTGATGGATAGATGTGATGGTAAGAGAAGAAGAAACAGGGATAGTTCATCACGCCATCGCCTGCTCCGTGCCTGCTGTCGGTGACTGCTTATTTTTTTTATTCGCAGCTACCCTTCATATCTGAAGGCACTGCCCGTGGTGGTAGGGGCCCACGACAAAATATGGTTACGAAAATCATCTCATCTGACAAAGGTCACAATTCAGTCTATGTAATACAAAATCTCGATTACTAATGATTCGCGCAAAGCTTGTTGCACTTTTAGTGTATGAAACTGTCGGCAGCTGTTTTATACATTTCCATATGTTGCTGTTATCATCGAATTCCATTCTGGGTATAGTCTTAAAAAGTATGCTATTTCTTAAATGATTCATCAATTTTTAACTATGGAAAATGAATCACGAAACTATTATGAATCTACAAAAGTATATTACGTTTCGTTGACGATAGACGTTACTAGCGAAAACAATATAATGAAGACAAGGTGTGTTCGTCCAAAAAGTAATTAATCTGATATTGTATAACATCTTTACGCTAGTGCCTCCTTGAACCAATATATTACACCCAAAATTTTATAAATATCAACTTTATCTGTGTATAAGGACAAGGTCTCAGGTATTCTTTGTAGTAATAGCAAAACCCATTCAATAATTTATCAACCATGAGGATATTCCGACTGAAGGTTGATGTTACTCCTCAAATTGATACATTTCACAAAGCGTTCTTTAATTTGCTTAAATTTCCGTCTGGCTAATTGCGACAGTTTCGACGAATTGTGGTACATAGATGTGCTACCACAAATACGAGTTTCCACGAACCTGTGGGGAGAAGGAACGAGAAAGGATTTCTGCGAGCCGGCCGCGGTGGCCGAGGGGACTGAGGCGCGGCAGTCACGGTCTGCACGGCCACTACGGTCGGGGGTTCGAATCCCTGTCGGGCATGGATATTTGTGCCGTCCTTAATGTTAGCTTGTTCATAAGTAGTTTGTAAGTTTAGGGACTGATGGCCCTGTAGTTAAGTCCCATAAGCTATACAAACATTTGAACATTTTTGATTTCTGCGGAGGCCGTATCTACGGGTTATTTAACCTGTCGAATTTTTGAGTTTTGATTTACTCATTCATATGGAGCGTGACTATCGAAGCGAGGCAGGAAACCCTGCGTCTGTCACCTGTTAAAGGTCTAAGGAAAGTGCAATATATTGATTACCGCCAGAAATGAACCGTAGATAGAAGCGTCCGCGTACTTAGAAATCTACTGTGATCCATGATGCATTTGAGGTTGTAGAAATGTGCCAGGACTACTTGATTAACTGTAAAGTGCAGGAAAGAATCGCAGTGTACTTACTACTTTGTGACTCACAAAATTCATTGTGGAGAAGTCATTGGTATGACGACGACACACTGAAATCCAATGGAATCACGTTGCAAAGTGAAATAGCAGTTTGTTATTAAGAAGAGCTAAACAATTCTAAAATTTAATTTGTTGACATGAATTAGCGAGTAGACAGTGACAAATTTTATCTATATACATTACGAAATTCTTGGAGGCAATCATATAGGATCGTGATCGACCGTAATTAATGGTAGCTAACAGTAACGAACTTTTAGATTCATGTGAGTATGAAGAATTTGTATCAAAAATCAAATGTTCAGGTAATAAATTGGTTATAATTACTCCAGTAGCTAATGGTGTGAAAGATAATACTACGCGATAATGCAACACAAAGTAGAAGGCTGGGAATAGGCAAGACGTAAGACGGAAGACGACATAAACTGAGGGGATTTCTGAAAGACACGGTATAAATGAGGCAGTCAGTCTGACACACATGACTGGTGTAATCTTCTAGGATCATGAGCAAAAGTAAAATTTTTTAGAAGAGATGTTTGAATGCTTTTGATTTCATGACCACGCAAATAACCACATCTGATATACATTAATTACATCTATCAGTTTTGTTATCCGTGTTCTGACTAACGTTGTTGATATGCGAAACGAATGCCCGAGTGAGATTCAAACCCCCGACCGCAGCGGCCGTGCAGACCGTGACTGGCACGCCGCATAACGTCTCCTTCATCTTCGGAATCAAATATAAGTCACAAGGACTTATGTCCTGAGAGAATGGTGGATTGTACAGTACTTCCCAGTCCCATCGACCAAACAGAGCACCCACAGTTGCGCTGTATGTGCCCGCACATTGTCGTGCAAAATGATGGGTGGGTTGCGCAGAAAGTGTTACCGCTTCTTTCGTAAAGCTTAAGTCATCGTCAGTCTGATTTTCTACCATTTCGTGGCGTTCGCTTCAGAACTGTTTCAGAGGTCTCATAGGCAGTAGACCGCTACATTCGCATCATCAACCGAACAGGCTCTGCTAACGGTAGGGATAGCCCACTGTTTAGTACAAGCAGAACAATCCGCCATTTTGAATCCCACATTGAAGGCGCGCATTTAAAGATTATGGAACACTTACGCTTTTTAATATATTCTCGTGGCCCTTAATTATACTTTCATAACGTAGAAAATATTACAGCATAGTAAATTTCTTAGCATACATTTGACAGTAGAGGCAACCAAATTAGTGATTGAAGAAATATTTAGAGATATAAAACATTCAGTTACATTTCACATTACGGCATATGTTGTTGTTCTAAATATTGACAAAATACAGTTACAATACATTACAATTATCGTATTTTCTAGTTTATAAATCGCACATCCACATACTTCTATGGTAACTAAAAGTTTCATTCGAAAACAGTAAATAATGATGTTAAATTGCAATACTGGACTTCCCGTGTTCCCCCTCCAATGTCTTACATATTTCAGAAGATTTTAAGCAAAAAATGTGTTTAATAACATTGAACGTCTGGTTTTGTTAGGTAAGTACGAAATAAAGTCTCCCTGGTAGCATGCACTTTGAAGGAAAGTCAATGTTGTATGCTAAGTTTTGAATTTAATGCCTGTCATGTATGACTTCCTTGCTGTTCGCATTTTTTGCGAAGTTCAGTTCTTTTCTTTTTTTCCAAACATACTGTTCACAGCTTGGCTTAGGCCTACATATTTCCATGTTGAGAGTCCCATTTAAATTAAACACTGAACTAATGCGAAATAATATTCGTATACTTTAAAAACCACTAGCTGGTCACAGCCGGCTGCACTCATGCATCGCTTAAAATAAATTAACAGCCCTTAGAAAAACTACTTTGTTGGTTTAAAATAAAATCAAGAAAAGTGGCTTACTTTACACACACTGTATGTCGTGTTAACAATCTGGAGCAATATTAAAAAAAACATTGCTTACATGTATTGGCCAATATTTTCATTACTACCTCTCTGTGAGCACAACTATTTCTAATACAAATAGAAGAAGTTTTGTTCTTAACGTTACACCTATAGTTACTCGATTTTGGCGTCCATACTTGGCGTCTGAAATTTACAAGCCACCTTTTACGCCGATCTATATTTGAAGCAAACCGATAAAACGTATAGCTATCATGTCTGCGATTATATGAGCAGTTTGTTGCTGCAAAACCAACCAATTCACACTATGAAACAATACAATGACAAAATATTTGCTGATTCACTTTGCAACACCAAACAAAGCATACAACCGTTGCCGGACTGGGATTCAAAATGGCGGATTGTTCAGCTCGGTGTATGTAGTGCTTTAAGTAGGGCCTACACTACGCCTTCCATATCGCTGGCCGGAGATGCTCCCCCAATTCCTAGTTTATTACCTAATAAACATGGCTTTGCCATTAAATATTGAAATTTGAAACTTTGTAAATTATTTTATAATGCCACTCCTCCACTGGTTGGCCAAAAGTAATACTTTTCGACGCCCAATCCCCCCAGAAATTTCAGTGACGCAGTTTGCGTCATGACTCCCACTCCCCCAGCCACCAGTATTATCGCATTCCGCCCCGATATAATGCATTTTAGGTTTGCTGTCGATCTTATAAGATTTTTCTAAAGTAAGAAATACCAAAAACGTCATTCTGAAGATACTATTAGCGACACTGTATCACAGTAAATCGGAAAAATAACAATAGTATCTCTAGTAAAACAGCAGAAACAAACTCAAACTAGGTAACTGAATATCTCCAATGAATCAATAGTTCCGCCCCTCCCCTCTCTTTCTCACGTCAAATCGCGTAACCAATTATAGGATTGTGAATAGACAATAATACACATCCAAGGACGAGGTACCGTAGCCATGTTAAAACATACCTTAATTGGATCCACTACACCGCACGGGAATTTCGGAGGCAGTAGTTATATTTCTGAATTTGATCAGTGCCTTTCGTGGTTTGGAGTGGGGGGAATAATTTTTTGGTTTCCAAAAGTCGCGCCGGCCGCGGTGGCCGAGGGGACTGAGGCGCTTCAGTCACGGCCTGCACGGCCACTACGGTCGGGGGTTCGAGTCCCCCCTTGGGCATGGATATTTGTGCCGTCCTAGTTCGTAAGTAGTTCATAAGTAGGTCGTAAGTTTAGGGGCTGATGACCCCGTAGTTAAGTCCCATAAGCTTAACAAACATTTGAACATCCAAAAGTCGCCTTTACGGTTCCCCCTTTCTCAGTTAACTTTCACCGCCCAATATTCCCGTATTTCCTCATTCCTTGCGAACACAAGCATCATACAACAATCTTTACTACGGTTTTTACAACTAACAGAGGAACAACGAGGTATTTCTCTTGAGTGCCCTTAGTGATTATGTAATCTACATTATTAATTACACTCAGTAAATCACTTCAAACCAGCATTTAGACTTAAAATTTCCTCGAAGTTCAAACGTGATCGTCAACGACCAACGAACAACAATTTAAGTATATAGAACCCACAAAAGACGTGCAAAAGTGTAGCAGTGCCTACTGTAATACAACCAGTAGGTAACTGTACAGTGAAATCGCTGTCAGAAGCTTTTAAGACACACCACAGTACAGAAACTCACACTGCAGCTATCCACTCACATGTAAAGCCCGCCAAATCTAGTAAAAACATGGCGTCCTGGGCTGTCAGCCAATCACGAGCGGTCTCACGCATGGCCACTCTCTCCTTATACAGGCTCTCTAGCATAGTGCGGCGGTAGCGCCCCCATCGTCCACGCCCTCTTACTCTCACAATTACGGATTCATGTGCGAGGTCGGGCTTATGACAGCATCTGCGATGAAGTAAATGAAGCAAACGCCGTCATCTCATGTAAATACGTATTATAGATTGGTGTGATCTCTGTTCTTTCGGATACGACCATCAGTAATGGTGAGTGTGAGAGGGCATGGGCGCTGTGGGTGCTACCGCTGCAGCGTTCGATTTGTGGAAGTTCGATAGGGGTGCGAGGCGAGGACGACTTGCCAATTGGTTACGTGACCGATGGCCCGTCGCGGGAAATCCGGGTTAGATTTCCGGCACCGGTCACACTTTCACTTGTCGTCATTGTATAATTTCAGTGCTCCAATGCAGCTAAAGCCAATCCTTTCCTTCCTAATCCTTTCTCGCCCTTAATATAAAATTTGCTAAATATATTTGTTAGAATACACCGTGACCTTTTCTTAACGTGAAGACAAAGAGCAGTTCCAGCATTCTGAAACGAATGTATTTTCGAGCCAAAAAGGGTATTATAATTTGGAGACAGCCATCCCTAACTTAATAAAACAATCGTAATTATACAAGTTTGCGTAATGTGCCAAGGAAGGGAGAGCAGCAATATAACAAATTCACACTTTCACTTGTTGTCATTGTATAATTTCAGTGCTCCAGTGCAGCTAAAGCCAATCCTTTCCTTCCTAATCCCTTCTCCCCCTTAATAAAAAATTTGTTAGAATACACCGAGACCTTTTCTTAACGTGAAGACAAAGAGCAGATCCAACACTCCGAAACAAATGTATTATAATTTAGATGCAGCTATTCCTAAATTAATAAAACAATCGTAATTATACAAGTTCGCGTAATGTGCCAAGAATGAGAGAGCAGCAATATAACAAATTCACAGCATAACCTGTAGCCAGTCATTACGAGGAGCCTTTGATGACTTTTAGAATGAAGTACATCGTAAGCGAATGGAAGAACACTGAACGGTTTCTTTCAAAAGCGGCACGATAAAGATACGCCTTTGGATACTCCTGTTAAGATTCGGTTGTTGTCTGGACTCGGAAGTTATTAGAAGTAACACGCGAATGCTTCACGTTAACGAGGAAGTAGAAAGAGACATAAGAAATGAGAGGGAAAAGGTAACACTTAGAAGAAACAAGGTAGGAAAGCGGGAATAAAAAAGGAAAAGTGAAAAATAGAGATGACGAGAAGAAAGCGTAAGGAGAGCCTTCATTAAGGGGTGGAGGGGCGGGAGCATACAAACTGCACCCCCCCCCCCCGTTCCCGCATAAAATAAATTTATAATAATATACATTTATTTAGTCGTTTATGATGTAAACTGCGTTATGTCAGTAAACGTACAGTCAGTTTTTCAGTTCAGCTGAGTTGGCTTCCTGTGACGCGTGTGTACTCGTGTACAGCAGTTTATTGTTTTAGAAAATTTTAGTGGCTGGGAACAACGGCTGTGAGCAAACATTTAAATATGTTGCCATCGTCAATGGATAAAAAAGTAGCCCTCGGTCGCAAATTCTGTGAAGCTTACGACACAATGTTTAAAAAGATTTTTTTAAAGAAAATGCTAGCCACTATGGGCTGCACGCCTGCACGGAAGCATCAGACCTAGGGCTAATTTTTTATCCGTTGACGTTGGTAACGGTCGCTGACAATAGCTGCTATGTTTAATATATATATATATATATATATATATATATATATATATATATATATATATATATATATATATATATATATATATAGCTATCGATTTGCTTGTACTCTGCACCAAATGACAAGAAAAGAAGAGATTGCTGCGCTTCACGCAACACACGTGGTATTGAATTGAGGTACTGCCTTTCAACATACTTTCGTTTATGTACACAACTCATGGAAGGGCAATGTGCCACCGATGACAGAGTTACGTCAGAATTGGTTAGAGAACTGAACCCATCACATGCCCAGCATCAGGTCTCTACACGGGAATTGCACTGTTGCTGTAATATACTGCATTAACAGCTGTTAATTCTCCAGTGTGTGTTGGCTATGGAAGTTATGAGGGAAGTTCTAAGCAATGCATTAGTGCTGGTAGCGTCGTCAGGGTGTAGAAACAGATGGTGGAAATTTGGTAGTGAATAAACTGTAAGCGAGGAATACAATCGTAATCTTATTTTATCAGCAGTGATGATAAAAATTGATGTTTCAGGGTCTATATGAAATCGAGACATCAGGATGAAAGCATAGAACATCAACGAATAGTCAATAGTACGATATAACAGCATACTGATAAGTATTGTTTGCCGACATTAAAATTGGTCTTGGTGCATAATATGCTACGTCATTTAACGACACCGCATTATCGCAAATTGTCAGGTTCTTGTGAGGCTAGTAATTATTGATCACCGTTTCATTTTTAGTAAGGTATTGGCTTTTAATCAGGTTACAGTTTCTTCTGCTCAATAGCCTCGATAAGAAAGTAACAAAATTCAAAAGCACTTGTGTCGCTTTGTGTCGCTTTTCGTGATCGGAGCCGCTACTTCTCAGTCAAGTAGCTTTAGCCTCACGAAGGGTGAGCGTACCCTGCTTGCCAACAGCGCTCGGCATACCCGAATGATTTACCGTCCAAGTGGTAGCCAAGCTCTACAGTGTTGAAGTCCGATGATCTAAGGTGAAGCGGGTCGCGGTGGCCGAGGGGACTGAGGTGCTCCAGTCACGGTCTGCACGGCCACTACGGTCGGGGGTTCGAATCCCCCCTCGGGCATGGATATTTGTGCCGTCCTTAGTATTAGCTAGTTCATAAGTAGTTTGTAAGCTTAGGGACTGATGACCCCGTAGTTAAGTTCCATAAGTTCTACAAACATTTGAACATTTGATCTAAGGTGAACCGGTGTATCCACTGCGGGACGGCCGTTCTAATGTTAAACTTTCAACGTGAATATAAGTGTAATTTGCTTACTGTCTGAATTTGAACATAGGGTACGAACGTAAAATTTTATGGCAGTCACGTGTTGCATCGATCTCTCCATTTGAATGGCTTTCCACTCTGGACTTGAATTTGTCGCAGGAGATCCCAACTACACATAATTTTATCCCTTTAAAGCAAGTCCAACGAACTGTCTATGCAACAACTTAATATGATGATGATGGAGAAGAACCATTCGATAATAGAAATAATAATCGATTTCTTGTATGATAAATATAATACGTCGGGTAAAATAAAGGAAGCAATTTCGTAGGATTTCAGAGGCTGGTTAATTTTGAATAAAGGAATTTGGATGTTTGGTTGTGACAGACCCACTCGGTTAACCGTGTGGTCTAACGCACCGCTTTCCGAGACGGGAAGGCGTACCGGCCCCGGTTCGAATCCGCCCGGCGGATTAACGAAGGGTGTCGGAATGCCGGCCAGCCATGATGTGGTTTTTAGGTGGTTTTCCACATCCCCCTAGGTGAATAACGGGCTGGTCCCCAAGTCCCGTCTCAGTTACACGATTCACAAACATTTCGTAGCACTTTACCCTTTCACACATATAACACTTTACACAGATATTTGGGGTACACATTTCTTCCCGGGGGGCATGGGATGGCGACAGGAAGGGCATCCGACTACCTGTAACTATTAACACTCCAGATAGATTAACAAATCGGATCTCGCATGAGCGGGAACACGACTCAAGAGAAAGAAAGAAGACGAAGGATGTTGGGAGGTGACTTAAACAGCAAATCAGGCGAAATACCGAGTTTTCGATCACTGTGCAAGCGGTCTTCAAGGCGGTTAACTGTATGACACTGCTGAGAGTCTGCCCGTTTATAGCGTCTGTTTCGGTTATCTTTTTGCTATCAACGTCACCCATCAACGATGCGTGGTCAACCATAAATACAGGCCTGAGCACAGGAGAATATGAGTAAATGACGTCAGCAGAGTGGCTCTCGATAGCGTCAGACGTGACGTCATTATAAAATATTCACACTGTACTGAAGACAAAAGAGGCCGCGTATCGACTAATTTCAGCGTAACACAGTTATATGCTGTTGTGTTAGAGGCCTCTTTCGTCTTAGATAAACGCGGGTAAGTCGTAAGTCAGGTATTACACTAACGAGAGCCACTCCGCCGACGGCATAGGGCTATTTGCCTGCGCTAAGGCCACGTTGGCCACGTCTGCGATGTTATTAGGCTGTTCAAGAGAGATTGCAGTGGAGAGGATGGGTGTACGGTATTCTGCTCCCTTAGCAGTCCGATTAGTGGCTGGGAAACAACTGTAGCAAGTGATTTGGTAGGCAATAGCGTTGTGCTTCAGCCACCAGCACCACTTCTCTCTGGTTTAACAACATCAATAGCAGCCACGACGGAATTGCCGTGCGACCTAAACTCCTCTCGGCAGGAAAACAGGAGCCCTTTGTTCGCTATTGCCAGAGCCTACCATTCACCCACTGAAGTTGCTTCTACATTAGAAAGGCAGTCCATTATAAGTAGCAAAGGCTTTAGCACGCCGTAGTCCCATCCCCATCAAACGGAACTCGAATTTTCTAGCAGTATCACTGACGTGTATCATCGAAAGCAAGGAGATAACAGAAATAGTCACTAATTAGGGAGAATTTCAAAACAAGTGGACTGTTAACAGCACTGAAGAAAAAATCTGTATAATAGTCGAAACGTCGACAACCGTTTGCTGTAATGTTTAATAAAATTTTAACCTAAAACAGAAAAAACAAACAAAAAAACATGAGTCTGTTTAAGTTGAGGTCATCAGTACACAGACAGGTCTGATGCATCTACTCACGCTATCCTATTCTGTGAAAGCCGCTATCATGTCCGAACGAGAATGGCGACCTCATCCTTTTGAACCTGCTTACTATATTCATCTCTGGGTCTTCTTCTGCGATTGTTACCTCGCACACTTCCACTCAATGCTAAAATAATGATTGTTTCATATCTCAGAATAAGTTCCATCAAACAACAACGATTTGTAGTCTAGATATGCCAGATATTTCTTTTCTTCCGATTCTGTTCATTACCTCAACTACCAGCCTAACTTTTAACATTCGCCTGTAGCACCGCATTTCAAAAGCTTCTGTCCTCTTCCTGTCTGGTTTATCTTCCATGTTTCAATACCGTACAAGACAACATTTACCACTAAAGCCTTCAGAAAAGACTCCCTAACATTTACATTACTATTGAATGATAACTAATTTCACTTATTCAGAAATGATTTTCTTCCCATAGACCTGCATTTTATAACTTGCATTTTAACTGCATTTTATAATTTGCTACACAAATAACAAAACTAATCTCCTACTTGTATTGTCTCATTGTCTATTCTAATCTCTGGCTCTGTAAACCATATCAGCCATTCGGAGGAAAAGTCATATAGTTTTGTGACCTGGTGTCGACTAAAATCTATCAGTGACCTGTCAGATTCTTTTAGCAGTATCATATATCCTAGCTTTAGCTACTTTCTCTTCTTTATCTACACATCCGCCATCATTTGCCCTATATAGGCCGTCTATTTACTGTTTCAATGTTTGCTTAGTACCAGGTTTCTGTCTGGACTCTTAATAGTTATGCATCTGCTTTTCTCCAAATGGTTATTGTCCTGTATCTAGCTTTCTGCTAGTTTTAAATTCTTCTACGCAGTTGAATTTGTGCCTTAGGCACTCCTTCCTATCCTCCTCAGTCTCTCCCTGTAGGGGACATAAAACAAAATAAATCTAGTGACAATATTGAAATGTTGGACACAGTGCTAGGCCTCTCAACACATAAATAGAAGGTGGCACCACATATTGGAACTGAAAAACTCTGCCGGCCGCGGTGGCCGAGGTGACTGAGGCGCTCCAGTCAAGGTCAGCACGGCCACTACGGTCGGGGCTTCGAGTCCCCCCTCGGGCATGGATATTTGTGCCGTCCTAGTTCGTAAGTAGTTCATAAGTAGTTTGTAAGTTTAGGGACTGATGACCCCGTAGTTAAGTCCCATAAGCTTAACGAACATTTGAATTTTTGAAAAACTCACACTAGGTTGCTCGTTGTTCGCAGCAGTGCTAAAATGGCAAACAGAATGAAAAAACGGTTTCTTGGTTATTCGAGCTCTCAAATTTCCATGGAAATCTGTAGTTAATTAACCACAGCCTATACTATTATTAACACAAATAAAAAAAGGATATTAACATAAACTGCATAGTCAAATATCACACCCCATACTGATTGTTGAGGTACCTAGTCTCCTGATATCCCCTTAGGGGACACGAGCTTTTGTAGAATATCAAGAGACAGGAATTTTTAAAAATATTTTTGAGGTCTTTTGGGAACACTGTCATAATATATATAAAAATTGAGGAGTTTGTGCCTGTATTTCACTCTGCGGCCAAAACTACTCATCGCAAACGAATAGTGTTTATATTTGGCAGTAGGTATCAGTCTCACATTGTGCACTACGGTGGTAGAGGGTTGATAACGGTAAGGGGGTGGAAGATACGGGAGTTGAAAGTTTCCGACTTATATAAGATTCTACGTGTATCAATATTTTGCTTTTCAACAAAAATTACCCAATGGAGACGATCTCTCTGTGTTGTTGTAGAACGAAATCTTCCGTTGTACACCATATCAGTTCCGTTTCGATAGCTATAAGAGGGTTTAAGATGTAGTCGTTGAAAGTCGTCAGCTTATATAAAATTCGGACTGAAGACCAGCGATGACTTTTGACACTCTAATAGCAAAGAGATTGTATACAACGAAACGTGTGAACAGTTATTTTTTTGTAACAAGCGCACGAATAAGGAAAAATAAGTGCATATTCCAGTTTGAAAAGTAAAACTACCAAGAAAGATGTCAAAGCGTAAGAATGAAATTTAGCGTTCTCGATCCGTTTTTAAAACAGGGAAAACGGCGCTGAAATGTGAATATACAGACGAAATTTGAAATTTGTAAATGTTTATCTTATACTGTAGGCATGGGTGATTTTTCGATATTTCCATCCCCACGGGGGTGAAATAGGGGATGAACGGTTTTTTGAAAATATGTTGCTATGCAGGCAATTGGAATTTCAGAAATAAATGTTTCGATATTTTGGAAATTAAACCATTAAGCGGGTGAAATAAGGGGAAATTAAGGGTGCTACTAAGAATATTTTGATGAAATGCGAAAATTTGGATTTGGAACAATAGTTAAAATAAAAAAAAATGTATTTCGGGATGTTTTGAATTCTGCCCTCAATGTTGCAATACAGAGTGGAAAGTTTATCAAAATACTTGAGTATGAAATCATTTTTAAAGCTAAATCTATGAAAAGTTAAGTATAGAAGTAGAAACAACCAATGCAGACCATCCAGTCTACGCGTGCGAAGTAGCGGGTATTAAGCTAGTTAATTATAAAATACTACAATTTGGAAAACATTGAAACAAAAATGTCAGGACTGAGGAGGTTGACTAGAAGCGCTTCCTGTCACTCCCAAAATGTAGCCATCTGCACTCCGCGTTGCCTGCTAATTGAAAGAAATAGGCTAATGTCAAGTGTTGACATTTTAGCAAGCAAAGAATATATGGACGTACATTTAATGAATAAAAGTAGCTCCCTAAGTACGATAAATTTGCAAATTATTGATGGAGTGCAAGAAAGAAGGGTTAGGAAGGATAGGATTGAGAGCGCGTGCATTAGAGCACTGAAATTAAACATTGGCGACAAGTGAAAATGAGTCGGGCCGTGAATCGAACCCGGGTCTTCCGCGTAAGGCCAGCGGTCGCCTTCGGCACCTCTTTCTTTATTTTGCTTCAAGGGTAGTTCTCTCCCTTGCGGTCGCTGATCGTGTATGTTCCTTGTCGCTCGATGTGTCCTTGGCTCAGCTTTTCTTATTAGAGACTGCATTCAGTCCTCTGACTGGCTCGGACCGGGCGCGCTCTGCCCCCGACTGTCTCAAACTTCCACAAGTCCCACTTATGGCTGCAGCGCCTCTACCGCCCATGCCCTCTTAACACTCGCCGTTACGGATTCCCGTGCGAGGTCGAACGTATGACCGCATTTCCGGTGAAGTAAATGAATCAATCGCCGTCTTTAAGTGAAAATACTTATTATATTGGTGTGGTGTCTTCTCTTTCTGACATGTCCCAAAGAACAAACGCCACATAAATATCAGAAAGTAAATTTCGTGTTAAAGAGTAAAAATGTATAATTCATCATTGCTGGTGTAGATTTCTCTCTCTCTCTCTTTCAAGCTCTTGAAAGCACCAGCCAAAATGCCAGCGCCGAACTTTTCGGGGCCCCTGCAGCAGGCAGGCAGCCGTGTGTAATGGACGGGAGGCGCCGTGGGCCCAGGGGCGCCGCGACGGGTCCTCAATTAGAGGCGCGAATGAACTCATTACTATTCATGAAGAGGCCCGGCCGCCTCCGCGGCTGACTGGCTGACTGGTGGACCGCAGTCATTAGCAAGTCATCGCGAGGCAGGTGCCGGGACAGGTGGGCCGCGCCGGCCAAGACGCGAAAGGTCACACGCCGGCGCCGTCGGCCTCCACATCCACACTTCACGCGATACTGTCTCCTGGGGACGGAATAAGTAGCTTGGAAACAATAGACCTTTGTGATCCATCTGGTATAGTACTACTAGTCACTAGTGGCGGTGCGTCCTATGTGTTCACTTGTTCACTGAACCCCGGAAAAATAGGTCGTCGTGAAAATAAAATTAACAAATAGATTTAATAAAAAGTAATTTGACTGTAGTATTTTTTAAAGAAAACGTCCCGCTCGGTTAGCCGTGTGGTCTAACGCATCAGTTTCCGAGACGGGGAGGCATACCCGCCCCGGTTCGAATCCGCCCGGCGGATTAATGAAGGGGGTCGGAGAGCCGGCCAGCCTGGATGTGGTTTTTAGGCGGTTTTCCACATCCCCCTAGGTGAATACCGTACTGGTTCCCAAGTTCCGCCTCAGTTACACGATTCGCAAACATTTCGTAACACATTACACTTACATATAACAGTATACATAGACATTTGGGGTACATATTTCTTTCCGGAGGGCTGGGGATGGCGGCGGAAGGGCATCCGGCCATCCCGTTAACATTAACTCGCCAAATCCCAATAAACAAGCCGATCCTGCATGTGCGGGAAGAGGGCTGAAGAGAAAGAAAGAAAGAAGACTTTTTAAAGAAAACGCCTTTTGCTACTGCAAATGAAGGTTTCTTTTTTATTTTTACAATTCACCGATACGCGATTCGCATTTTTCACAAGGAATCATCAGTGGGAGCCCTGAAATATTTACATGTTTCTGTTTACATATATATGTTAGGATTTTACATATGTACAAAATATTTCGTTTCTGAATCAAAACAGTTCTTGTATTATAAAATTCTGTACTTAATGCACATGCTACTCCATATCTCCCTCCTCCTGGCAACCAGCTCGAAAAGTTCCACTAATTTCCGAAAAACTTTGCACTTTCATAGTTCCAGTGCCATCTCCTGCAATATCTGTGTCCACTTATACAGGCGGCAGTGACTGCAGCTTTGAAATGCGCATGCGCGGCTGAGGTTCAAATTCTCTTCCTGGAAGTAGTATATGGGTGCTCCCGCCTCAGGGAGGGGCGGGGGGAAACTCCACATTTAATATTGACGTTGGTGCTGGTAGAGACGCCAGCACCTGGCTACTCGAACTCTGGCGGTCACGCACGAATGGTTTCTGAGCAAGACAATGGACCTACTGCGCACCTCGCCTTGTGTAAGGGAAGATATTCCATAAAGGCAACATCCGCCCTTGATACATTTATTTTTGACGCATTGAAGATTCATCAAAAATGCGCCACATTTGGTAAAAAAACTCTGAACTAAAACTCCTTCTGTCAGCCCTCGACAGACCTACTGGGTACTCATCGGCCGCCGTGGCATCCTTCGCCCGAGGGCGTCAACGTATGCGGTATGGAGGGCGACGTGGTCAGCGCCCCGCAATTCCGGCCGTTATGCTAGTTTCTGTGGCCGGAGCCGCTACTTCTCACTCAACTAGCTCCTTAGTTGGCCTCAATAGGGCTGACTGCACCCCCTTGCTAACAGCATTCAGCAGATTCGGACGGTTACCCATCCAAGTGTTAGCCAAACCCGACAGTGCTTAACTTCGGTCAGCTAACGGAAACCGGTGTATCCACTGCGACACGGCCGCTACCCCCATATTTGGTAAAACGTAACTATAAATTAACGACACATCAACTTCAAAACCCTTCAGATAATCCCCTCATGAATAATAATGAAATCACTACTCTCCACCTAGCCAAAATAGCCCCGTGATCAGCGGCATTGCGCTACGCTGTTGAAGTTAATGGTTTCGAGACCGAGTGCAAACTATTTTTTTTTTTTAAACCCAATCTTCATTTTAACAGATACAGGACCCACAATGAATTTTGTATTATAACTTGCCACATATCTTCAGACGTTTTTGAAAATGTGTCGGGATTTTGAGGGTAAATGAAATTTATACTCTTCGTTGTAACAAATATTTAACTATATATACATGTGGCGTCTGTTCGGAAAGAACAGACGTCACATTCTGATCCTGCAGCTGTTATTATTTAATATTCATAGAATATATGACTTCAACTGCTATTGGGCAAAGCTGAAAATGTGTACTTACCATGAGTTTAATCTCTTTCCTGATCAAGCCCGCAATTACAGAGCTTCTTTAAAATGTTGAAATGTTTGTAAATCTATCGGACTCAACTGCTGGGTTATTATTCCGCAGCTTACAAACGACTTAAACTAAGTCAAACTAACGTAAGGACAACACAAACACCCATGCCTGAGGGGGGACTCGAACCCCCGACGGAGCTTCTTTCAAAACATCGCTGTGGTATCATCACCTTACCATGTTTTTGTTATAAGACCTTGCTCCAATATTCTACGTACTGTTTTCTGAGCCATTTACTTAGCTCCAATTTGACCATTGCCTTGGTGATTCTCAGGACAGATTACGGTCCAATAAATGGAGTCTCTGCCCCCATCCTGGCCAGTCTGGCGTCATAGGTAAAGATACCATTTACCACAGTGCCTGCAGAGATGATGACTCACTTCCGGCAGAGAACGATACTATATTGGAGTGCAGGACGGAGGCTGGTCAAATGTGTGATTCAAAACTTTTTACACCAACAGACAACCGTAATGTTTGACAGAATTTTATTATGCTACAGACAGTAGGTTCATCGTCAGGCCAAATCAGTTATATCCATGTGTATATTGTATATATTATCAACGAGGCCGTATTTCACAGGAATTTGCAGTCCTTTGAGAAGGGCACTGACATGGATAACCAGAAACAGCAAATTCCGCTCAAATATGGCCTCACTGATAACATATAACACAGGATGGATGTAATTTATTTGGCCTGAAGGTGACATTTCTGGAGTATCGAAACCTGTAGAGTAAACGAGTTTGTTTGTATCGCTGGGTCGGGACAAACACCATGAAAATCGCGATACCATAAAACGTGAGTAGCCTAAACTATTTCGATTAAAATGAACTATCAGTAATCAAAAATGTAATTTCTAGTTTTCATCAAAGACTAGGATATATTCAGGGGTGCCCTATAAAAGTGTGATAGGACCGCTATTATTTTCTGTCTGTATAAATGATCTGTCGGAGAGAGTGAGTTGCAATCTGCGGCTGTTTGCTGATGATGATATGGTGTAAAAGAGGGTGTCGTCACTGAATGACTGTAGTAGGATGCAGGATGACCTCGACCAAATTTTTAAGTGGTGTGAGGAATGACAAATAGCATAAATGTAGAAAAATTGAAGGCGATGCAGATGAGTAGGAAAAACAATATTAACTATGCTTCTTGTGGGTTATTTAAACCAACGTTTTGATAAATAATGACAAGATTATCATATAACGTATCGTTTCCACTCATTGTTTCTATTAAGCGAACCAAATGTCAAAAGCAACAACTGTATAAAAGTATGTTGTACTCTATTAACTGTTTCAGGGCATTTAATTGACTTCTGTAATGAGGTATATGTCGCTTTTGTTTCCAGCTCATTATCTGTTGAATAACTAATGAAATGGCCATGAATAATGACAACAACATTGGTCTAAAAAATTATTTCAATTATAGAAAAAAACATGCCGCTTCTAAATGATAATTTATCCCTGAATCCGAATTTAATTTCAGAATTAAAACTTTTGTTGGAACCTGCGACTCTATCAATTTCAGAATTTCTGTATTGTCCCCGGCTTCGATGTAACACTAGTTTCTCTTAATGCTGATGTCGGTCAATTTACGTAATAATCGCGTTACTGTTACTGGAAAATGGAGAATAAAAAAATCTGCGTCAGTAGTTGTTCATAGAAATGAGCAACGTAAGACTAAACAAATGTGATTAAATAAACCTAAAAATGTTTTCGTCCTAATTTCCTGCGATACTTTGTCTTAGGAACATATTTTCGTATGGTCCAATAGTAGTCAGAACATACTCACTTTCATATCATGAATCAGAAGAATACGTTCTTATAATCGTGAAGCTGGAAGCTCAGGCTGTAGTTTCACAAAATTTAAATCACGAAGATCTCGTTGTCATGTTAAGAAAATCAGGCGAAGGTGAAGTAATTAGATTAGGTGATCAGACAATAAAAGCGTTAGATGAGTTTCGGTATTTAAGTCGCAAAATAACTTAAAATGACCGAAGTAAAGAAGATGTAAAATCCAGAATGGCTATGGGAAGAAAATCATTTCTGAAGAAGCGAAATTTGTTGATATGAAAAATTAATTTAAATGTTCTTCCTGGAAACATCTGTCTGGAGTGTGGACGATAAGGCGCTCAGACAAAAAGAGAAAAAATTGAAATGTGATGCTACAGACGAATGTTGAAAATTAAATTGGTAGATAATGTAACCAATGAAGATGTGACGATCAGAATTGCGGAAAAAAGAAATTTCTGGCCTACATTGACTAAAATTGGTGGGACACATTCTGAGACATAGGAATCTTCAATTTAACAGTGAATTAAGGTAAAATTGTTATTTGCTTTCAATCCTTCTTCCCTCAGCTGCATCTTACCTTGATATGCAGATATTTATTTATAAGGTCTATGCAACTGAAATGTTACGTAGACAGTTCATATACATGAATATCTGCATATAAATAAAAATGGAGAGAAGTGTGTGGGGTAAAAATTGCAGAGGGACATCGAGAGACGAATGCAGTATGCACGTTCAAAAGTATGTAGGTTGCCATTCTTATTCAGGGATGAAGAGGTTTGCAAATGACAGGGCAGCGTGCCGATCTACAATCAAACCAGTCTTTGGAATGAAGACTACTATAACAACAACAAGACCTAGTATAGAAAATCATTATTTATCATGAAATTCATTAACTGTTAAATGGATCATGCGTGCAAGAAAACGTAGGGGTATGAAGTTTTCTATCTATAGCGACATCCTTGTACTCAAGTCCGTTCAAGATCTTATTTGTCACACTGTGAACTTAATCTGACACCTCAACGCAAACAAATGCCATATTAGTGTTATATCGTTTTCTCAGGAAATCGCCGTCACACTCAACAAAATTACGTGAGTGTCTCAAAAAATTATGTTTTCCTTTCAATAGTAAAAGGAAAATAAGAATTTGCTTGCATTCTAGTTTTCTAAAATAAAATGAAAAACTGGAAACCATTATGACAATAAATTTTGGATATTATGTGCTACATGGCTAAGATCATCGACCACAGAGTCAACGTGAGGTTGTGTACATCGTCCACAGGTAACAATGTTAGTGTCTGGGATAATTCAATCTTCTGAGATTCTGAGATACTATTGCCGCAATTAAATGGTTCGCCGTACTTTTTGAAAACAATGAGTAATGACTCCTGAGGCGAAACAGTCTGTTAAACACTATGGTTATCAGCTATGTTGCCACTAACAATAAAATAGATCCAGGGTCGTCTTAATGATGTTGGGAGCAGGGTTTCAAAAATGCCCTAGTGCCCCCCCCCACCCCTCTTGCGATCAAAAGAAAGAAATAAACGACGTTCTCTTTTCTTTATTTAATATTAAGACAACCCTCTATTTAATATATAGACACTGAATTCAATTTTCTGGCCTTTAAAACAGCTAACTTTTTTATGATATCATCTGTTTTGAAATCTACTTTTGATGTCCACATTTGTCAACCTATCTTGGGTCGTGGTTGACCGTAAATAGTTTATTACTTTCAGTTTGGATAATGACCTTTCGCCTCCTGCTGTTGTCAGAGGAAGTGTTAAATATACACACAAAGATGTTGAAACATTCGGTAACAGACATTAAATTATTGGAATTAATAAAATTTAACACATCAAGTGGAGTTGTGTTTATCTTTTATAAAACTAATTAAACAGTTGCTCCCCATCAATATGCACTCTATTTTCATGTGTTAACTTTCATTTAAGGTTGAGACATTGTATTTGTCTTTGTTCTCTGTTCAATTTCCTCCATATTTGAATGTTTTGCAAAAATTAAAACCTGTTGTTGTGCCCTATCAACAAATTGAATATTTTATTTAATTGTGGAATCGCCATGTCAACTAACAAAAAATAAAAAAAATTACTTGAATATTAGTTTTTGGGCCTAATAATAGCTCTCCTGAAGTTTTGTAATCAACATGTCGTTTTTGAAGACGTAGACGAGTTTCGTTGAATTCAGGTTCACGTTCTAAATCTCCGAAAAGTAATTTTGAATAAACTAGCATTTGATAAAATGCAATGTCTGTGGTGTATGCATCTAACTCGCTTTTTTACCAGATGTATTATTTTGACCGGTTCTGAAAGAATGACGTCAGACCTTAGAAGAATTTTGCTTACAGTCTTTATTTTTGATGTTGTACCATATTACAAATGAACATATGAACCTGCAAGACTTTAATTTTGACATTAATGATCTCGACATGTTTCTTGCGTCACTGCCATTCTTGTCACATATAAAAACAGAATATAATGCATCATAAATTTTATTCATATTACAGCTAAGTGATTTTAAAGCATCAACTCTCCTTTCCCATCACGTATTTAGTGTCGAAGTAGATATCTGGTTGATAATGGCATCCCAACATGAAGCTGAATAATAATAAATAAATAAAAGTACATAGGCCTATATTTCCTACTACTAAAATTAGAGTATGAGCTGCATATGGAATGTAAATAGCGCGAGAATTCATTTCCAGTTTTTTTTAGGCCAATATTTTTTCTCTCACGTTTGCCCTTTTATTATATCCTTGGCCTCGTAAATCTTCTAGTTTAATATTGCATGATTTTAAGAAATCTAATACGTAAGTTGTTAACCCCTGTCGTATCAGTTACAGCTAAAAAATCAAATAACCAAATGACTGTTCTCTTACCTCTCAGCAAGTATTGTTGATTGGTTAAAATAAACATCACAATAACAGTAACTTGTTTTACGTTTGAAATATCAGGTTTGCAATATAGAATCACAGACTAGCATTGTGAATGTTTTAAAATGTGAATGATAGTATTTTTATTTTTTCCGTAAATAAAATTAACCAATTCGTTTTGAATTTTATTACCAAGGTCATGCGGTATGTGATGCTGAGCACTTTGAATTCGTGCAATGTGTTCTGATGGTATATTATCGAAGTTAGAATTACATTCACCAAACTTTTAAATATTCCATTATTTGATACGAATTATCATTCAGTACCACTTATAAAAGCTAAATTTTGCCCAGCTAAAAACTTTATAATCTCGATTATCTTGTCCAAAAGTCCCGTCGGCGTCTTTTTCTCACGGTCTATATGAGCTAGATTTTTAGAGTCTACTGTTCGATCTTTTAGTAAGTCAGTTCTATATGTAAATGTCTTTTTAAAGAAAGTATATGCCCAGAACATTTTTAATGACTTTCTAAATTTCTCGACAAAGGCCTCCAGTATCCCAGTCTTTAAAAACAATCTGACCATCGGAAGCAGTGACATTGGCATGAAAAAGCTTACAGTGGAAACAACGTAATGAATCTGTAGACTTTGAATAAATAAACCAATCACGATGAATTATTACGTAATTTGGTAACTTTTTACTATAATGTGTATAATTAAACTACCTATTGTTTCCATGAGGAGGATATGTAGATATTTTAATCTGAATTGCTCGACTTTCTAATAAAAATAACATTATTTTATCCGGTACAAGTGGCTAAGCCCGGCATCTCTCCGTTATATATGCATTTTCCCGTCTTCTATTAGAAACTAAAATAAAAAGTCGAAAAAGATTTCATCTTCGTGTACGCTTGAAAACAGCTCAGAAATTATGAAACAGTAAAGCAAAGAAATATGCATAATGTACAAATTTTCAAGTGCAGTATCCAGAGAAAGAAAAATAGTAATAAAATGAAAATGATATATAACATTAATTTAATTCAAAACCTTACTGCGAACAATATTTATTCCATTTCGTTTTTCTCTTTCTGTCCATCGGCTTCTACATTACTATCTGTCCATTTCATTTTCTTTTTAATGCAGATCAATACTTACGACATCATATATCCTTGACTATATGTCCTACAATAATATAATTTTTCTGATTCGTAGAGTGTAATATTAGGAAACTGTCTGCGATGAATAAATAGTGGATGAATCAAGTCTCGTAAATCAGGCGTCACGTGATGGGAAAGTTGTTGTCACTAGTTGTTTACGACGTAATATGTCCTAAACTATGTTGTCGTAGGTACTTTTTAACTCCACAGCGAATGTTGTCTGATAGTAATCAATATGTGTACCAAATTTCGTTGAAATTGGTCCGTTATTTCAGGAGGAGATGTAGAAAAGAAGCACATAACGTAGCAATTGTTCGAAAGTTTCATTATTTATGACGTCATATCTCCTGAAATATGGCTCGTACTATCATGTAAATTTGAAGGCACATTCAGTGGCATTCAGTGTTATACTTGCCTATTGTCTGAAAAATATGTCGTGAACTGTGTTAGTAGTAAAGACGTAATAAATCAAAACCTCATGCGTCATGATGCGGTTTTTCATGAACCAAATTGATCATGACTTCAGGTCTCATAAACTATATGTCGAACTGTGATATAGTATCGAAGGAACATTCAATGGCGTGTATGTGTCCTGTCTGTGAATTGTCTCGTGAATACAATTTACAGTGGAGAAGTAATAAATTGTGACGTCATGCCAAATGCCGTAGATATACATCAAGAACATCGGAAAAGTAGTAAGCGATAATATTTTTCTTTCATAATTTTGTTGGGGTTGTGAGTGAGATTAAAGATTTCAAATTATGTTCAAAGGTTATTGCAAGTAGTTAAGTGCTCCTACTGTCAATAATTGACGAATAAAATCACTCTATCACGCGCCGCAAAAAGGGGGAGGTTTCATGATTTATGAAGTGATATCGTATGAACTATGTATATAGGTTTCTTTTGTAACTATAACAAATTATACCTGACCTGAAAGAATACATGTACCAATTTTGGTTGAAATCTGTCCGTTAGTTTAGGAGCAGATGGAGAAGATTATCGCATAATGCGGTCATTTTCACGACTGTCATTGTTTACGACGTCAAATCTCCTTACGTGTGAGTCGTAGGTGGTTCTTAGCCTGACAGCGATTGTTGGCTGATAGTAAGGATCACGTGTACCAAGTTTGTTTGAAATCGGTCCAGTAGTTTAGGAGGAGATGGAGAACATGCATACAGCTATTCCCGCATACAACCTATTTTATAAGATGTATAGGTTTGTTGTGGCCAGAGAGTTGGATCATTCACGATATTTTTAGAAATTCCTGCATCCAGTGGAAATTCGGCGTTCGCGATTGATTCGTGTGGTGCAGGTGAGGTTGTTTTGGCGGTAGTATCCTTTGAAATATGAGTCCCTCTGGTAAAGACGGTCCTTAGTAGATCTGCCTTCACGGTGATGAATTATAATGATCGAATAATATTTCGAAAAGTTACAGCAATTGCAAGTTCTCACAAATCCACTGTATTAAGTATAGATATAGTGCCAAATCATAACATACGAAAATTTCCATGCTGTCTGTATTAGACTCTGGTGATATTTACTGTCCTTTAGGATGCACTTGAAAATAATATAAATGTGTTGACCACAATTAACAATCTATTGATGCCTTACGCGTTTCGAGTGTAAGCATTTCGGAAGCCTACAAAAGGACACTGCTTTCAGTATTCCATTACCAGTTTTGTTAAAGCATCACGAGCAACCTACAAATAACTTTAAACGCACCGATCCGTTGTTAAAATGTATTCCTCCATTCTAACAATTTGTGTAAAGGACTTACGACATTACTTACAAATCTAATCTTTAAAATATATATCCCCAGACCATTTCTTGTTACAACGGCATGTGGATACTGACGTTGCTTGACCAACCAGTAACTACGTGGAGCCTTCACCAGATGACGTTAGTGTCTTTTGTGTCCGCATTTGAGCGAACGGTGGTTAAAATCCAAATCTGGCCATCCAGATATAGGTTTACTGCAGTTTACTTAAACCATTGTTGGCAAATGCTGGCAGGGATCCTTTGAAAAGTCATAGCCCTTTTCCTTCCTCATCCTTATATAAACAATGCGATCTTGAGTTTCGTGTCTAATGAGCACGTTGTCGGCTTCTCTTTTCTTATCTTCCTTTCCGACTCTAGGTATTTTTCTTTTCTTTATCTTTCCATTTAATTCAGCTGTCAGCACGAACAAATCACGCAACATGCAACTCTTATCTATGTATCACAAAACTATTATTTTATTATGATGAGTAACGTTACACAGTAACGTCACCCTCACAATGACATGACAGTAATTCAATTAGGTTTCTTTCATATAGTTGTTAATTACAAGAGGGCAACAATAATAAAATTGTAATGTAGCGATGAGTGCTATATCTGACTTGCCTGTCTCCATTTAAATGGAATTGTAAAAATGGTTTATATACTGCTCCTTTAACAGAAATCATGTTTAGGAAAATCAGGCAGATCGGCGTGAATGCTCCGTGAATTTCCTCTTTCCTTGCTAGGGCAGTTTATCCAGTGATTGTTCCCTCCGTACCTCTGAGCACTTTTGATGTCAGTGCTGCGTGAATTTAACTAACAGGTTTATATAGGCTACATGTGAACGTCGACTTCATGCATAGGTGCACATGGATCTTGCATTAAGTTCTATACAGAAAAAGGTCAGTTTAATTTCCACTGAGTGCGCTCGTTTTTCTGTTTCGACAGCGTGTCGATGGTTAAAGATTATTTTCCAACAAGTGAGAATACATCCCACGTTTGGCTCCCACACGTTTTCAGAGATAACACAGGGTAACTTAGCCTGTGGCGTCACATCAAAGGGAAACCTGCAGCGAAAAGTAGTGGTTTAGAGCAGATTATTTCCCTTAAGTGGTCCTTGTTAGAATCACAAATGAATAGCGTAAATGGAAAACTTCCCATTGGGCATTTAATTACCCGCCTCAAAGAAAAGTTTACCGAGAAGTTTGGTAAAGGCGAATGAGTAAGTTGTTGAATTTAGATCTGAGC
This sequence comes from Locusta migratoria, assembly GCA_026315105.1. Taxonomy (NCBI): domain Eukaryota; kingdom Metazoa; phylum Arthropoda; class Insecta; order Orthoptera; family Acrididae; genus Locusta; species Locusta migratoria. The sequence continues at coordinate 338,259,354 of CM048746.1, read as the reverse complement.
AAAACCGGAAATCACTGAGGTCCTCGTTATATCGTTCCTGGGCATTAGTCATTCAATCACACAGTGTTACAATCTGAATAGGTGCTTTTTCGTTCACTTGTTTTGTAGATGTTAAACAACTTGAAACGTAATCATTAGTTTATTTAATGAACTTTTGACAGAGAACATAGAGAGACTACCTATACTTCCCTTGTCTGATCTCTTTTGGAGTATTGTTGTGGTTGTAGATACTTATCAGGTAGGATTGTCGAATGACAACGGAAGAGTACAAAAGAAGGGCGGCTCGTTTTGTATTCTCGTGACACAGGGAAGTGTGATCAACGGAAATGATACAGGAATTGCAGTGGGAAACATTACAACAACGGCGTTTATCGTTTCGGCAAGATCTACTTACGAAATTTTGATCTTCGATTTTCTCCTCCGAATGTGAAAATGTATTGTTAACTGCCACCTGCATAGGGAAAAATACGAGAAATTAGAGCTTAAACGGAGAGATTTAGGTGTTTATTCTTCCTCATGCTATTCGAGAATGGAATGGAAGGTAAATAGTACGAAGTAGTTGGATGTACCCTCTGTCAGGGACTTAAATATGGTTTGCAGAGTACGCCATGTACATGTAGACTGCAGAAGCACTACAATGAGCGTTACCTGTCATAACCTGCCGAAACTGTTAGCTCCTACCTCTGGCAGGTACAGCGCATATATTATTTTAATTTTATTTTAAGTATGTGTGCAGTATTATGAAAGAAATTCATGCGAATTTCATATACTAAAGTAGAAGTATTAACATTTACAGCAGCTACATGAACGCTTTATCTTTTAGAAAACTAAGGTCGTCATAATTTTGCATATTTATGTCCTCCGTGGGCTCCCATATATGACTTGTTTAATAACACGTAGCATATACGGCATGAAAAGAAATGCAAGCGAAATAACATTCGTTTAATCCACAGGGAAAAACCGTTCTTTGAAAAGTTATCTTTAATCATCAATACACAGATCTAATTTAATCACTAAGAACGTCAAGCAAAATAATTTCGAATTTAGCAGTCACCTTGCAGAGACGACAATAACTCTATTGGAAAATTTAATATCGTTGAAATTAACACACACACACACACACACACACACACACACACACACACACACACACACACACAGGAATTGTGCATCATGGTGGTTTGCTTCGTCATGGATGGAAGTGAATGAAACGTTACGGTTCGCCACACTCTAGTATAGTCACTTAGCTTCAGTAATCGTAATAATGCTTACGACTGGAAATTTCTGCCTAGCGCATCACATACTAATCAGCTACTACGGCTTACATTTGACACATAAAAAATTAAATTCGTTATTATGAGCTACATCTTCAACTGCTCTAAAATTATTAATAATTAATACAGCAATATCTTGCCAAACTTCTTCGCAATGGGGATATACTACAAGTGTCGCTGGTATTGGCAGTGATGTCATAAAGAAGACACTTGTGGTGAAACGCATGGGCAAATTCCGTACCAAGTTCGATAATTAGTTACATCACAGTCCAACATGTACAGTCACGACATTCATTACTGCGAAAGTTCTTACGATGTGGCAGCAGCAACTACAATAACGCCCCTAGCGGCGGCAAGCTTATGCTCTGTCATTATTATGATATGCACTTTCTATGACACCTAACAGTGCGATGTGGAATGCAATGGTTAGCACATTCTTCTACTTCACGTGGGTTTCTTATACACGGATATTTTTGTAAGTATAATTACTTTTGCTTCGGTAGCGAATATACTGAAATTTCTTACAGTTTTGTGACTGATACGTAGCAACAATTGTGTGATTGGTTTCTCCTATGTCGGGAAACGGGTTTATCGGTCTTGGCGTCTATGGGTTCTTCCTTCGGCTACAGTTGTGAAGTATTGTTTGTCATGTTGTATAATGCATGTACTACTTTCCATTCGCGTTTCCTTCGTCCCACATTTACTGATTTACTATTCCGACGAAAACTTAACGTTGATCAGAAGAAAACAACGTATTTCTGCAGAAGGTCAAGTCTTTTGGTGTTTAGAAACCTTTTTTGTAACCGAAATTATTAAGTAAATACCTGTAAGCTACAAGAGAATCTAAACTGACCTGTAAGGTACGGTTTCATATGTAGCAGGGCCCTTACAAAACTGAAAAAAATCAAACATTTCTTTGTTTTTGGAGTTATTGCCGAAATATATAACAATACAAACGCTTCGTGTTATAAAAACTGTTACAAATCAGTTTAAACGATAATACTCGCACTTATCCGATATGGTATTCAGAAGTCTAGCTTGTCGGCGTATTTGAGTGCTGCTGTCACGTTGTATAACAAACCTGAGCGGCAATGACATGAATGTGTGTGATTTGGAACAGTGGCAACACTGCTGTGGAGACACTGTACAGTGTAATGTACTATTGTCGCTGATAGCACACGTTGTTGACATACCTAACATACCTCCGAGCAAATGGATTCGCCCGTACAACGTCACCGGAATGCACACAATCGAGAGAAACGCAGTCTCTTGTGAGCGAGTGGTCTAACATAACGGTGTCACTATGTTTTCGAAGCAGGAACAACGGAGTTGGATCAACATATAATGTGCCACATGTCGTAAAACCGCGACGGAGTCATCAAGAGGCGTGCGGGGAATCCGCATTGTCGTACAGAACAGTGGCACATTGGTAATAAAAGCCTTCGATGAAGGTCGGCAAACTGTGGCAGCCATGCATCGGGCAGGTCGTCGTAGCGACTACGTTAGTGGCCAGTGATCGACGCCAGACGATTCGTGAACTTGCGTTCTTTCTTCCCGCGCGCTATTAGAGAATGGAACGGTAGAGAAAAGTTATGAAAGTGGTTAATGAACTCTCTGCCAGGCACTTAAACGTGATTTGCAGAGCATCTATGTAGGTGTAGATTTGCGCGTACGACTGTGATTCACATCCTGAAGGAACACCTGTCGCATGCGATGGATTTAATTGACGCAAATGCAGAAATGGATGGGTTACGATGCTGCTGACACGCACTTGGATCGCTATGAGCGCGAAGGGGAGACTTTCTTGATCCTGGATGAGACATGGGCGGCATCGTGCGAGCCAAAAATAAAATGTCAGTCCAACGAATGGCGTCATTATTTGTCGCCGCGAAAGTCGAAAGTGCGCCAGAGCCCCAGTATGGCGAAAATTATGGTGATTCTCGTGTACGACTTTGATGGTGTTATCCTAACGCATTACGTTTCTCCACGGCAGACCGTCAGTGCACAGTGTTACTATCCGGTTTTGGAGTATCACCTGCGACCAGCTTTGCGAAAGAAGCGGCAACATTTTCTGCGCAACGCACCCATCATTCTGCACGACAATGCGCGGGCGCATACAGCGCAAGCTATGGTTGCTCTCTTCGGTCGATGGGACTGGGAAGTACTGTATCATCCACCATTCTCCCCAGACGTAGCTCCTTGTGACTGATTTGATTAGGAAGACGAAGGAGCCACTTCGTGGCATTCACTTCAGAGCTGCTCCAGAGATTCGACAGGCAGTAGAACGCTCCAGTTGCACCATCAACAGCACTGGATTTAGTAACGGTATACTACACCTTCCACATTAGTGGAAACAGGTTCTACAGAACACTGGTGACTACTTTGAAGGACAGTAATACGAGCAAACATGTTACGCTTTTGTATCGGTTTCGAATAAATAGTTGCCACTATTTAAGATCCAATTCTGGTACATGTTAGACTGTATTTAAACTGTGTTTCATTATTACAGCCATTGGCGTATTCAGGAGGGGGGGGGGACTGCCAGGCTGCAGACCACGATCCGGGATACGCCACTGATTAAGGCACGAGAATACTCAACCGGCCGCGGTGTCCGTGGGGACTAAGGCGCTCCAGTCACGGTCTGCATGGCCACTACGGTCGGGGATTCTAATCCCCCCTCGGGCCTGGGTATTTGTGCCGTCCTAGTTCGTAAGTAGTTCATAAGTACTTTGTAAGTTTAGGGACTGATGACCCCGTAGTTAAGTCCCATAGACTATACAAACATTTTTGAGAATAGTCAAAATTACTTTTTAAATTGCAATAATCTGCACTGTTGCTACGCTAATATTGCCGCGAGAGACTACGAACACAAACTGCCGGCGTGGCGCAGGGGATAGCGTCACGGACTGCGGAGCAGAAGGTCGCCGGTTCAATCCCACCCACCGGCAAAACTTTATTTCTTTGTAATTTACAATTCCAGAAGGTTCTACATCTTTCTTATGTTCACTTGTAAATTCTACTTGTTTCTTATGTTAACTATTATTCTAATTTCTGGCAAATTCTGTCTGTGTATAAATAGCAGAGCACTCGCCTGAGAGGCAGTCAGTGCTGCGTGTATGTTGAGTTCGGAATAAACGTGCTTTCAGTATAAGTGCTGTGTTTAGTTGCCTTCGAAGTCAAGCCTACTTCCATTGCAACGTGACATTGTTTGGTAGAGGCGCTGGGTACACTGTGCAACAGCTGCATCACCGTGGCTCCGATTAGGCAAAGTAAAACCCGTCGCTTACACGGACTGGAACCGGAATACAAGGGATACACCGAGTACGTCCTTCCAAGAGTCCGTATCATCAGACGAACTATGGAAACGAAACCTGCAGTAAGCCAGCTACACATCAGGCACCTGTCGATGTTCTCTGGAGACGCTGGACAGGACTCAAACAAATGGCTGAAAGGGTTCGACCGATTCGCCAAGTAAAACAGGTGGGATCATACGATGTGCTTGGCCAACGTTTATTTCTACCTAGATGGAACAGACCAGCAATGGTTCGAAAACAACGAAGACAAGTTGAATGACTGGGAGACGTTCCAGGATGAACTGAAGAAGACGTTTGGAGACCGCCAGCGACAAATCCGCTCGGCGGAAGAACAACTGAAAAACCGGGCCCAACGACATGGTGAGCCGACACAATCGTACATACAGAGTGTTTTGGCCCTGTGTAACGTAGTCAATCCGAACATGACTGAAGCGGACAAAATCACGCACCTGATGAAGGGAATTGCAGAAGATATGTACCAAGCTCTTCTGATAAAAGACGTCGCTACGACAGAAGAGTTCATCAAGTGGTGCCAGCGTATTGAAGAGATGCAACAAAGGAGGGTTGGACGCAAGAAGTATGACAGACTCCCAAATGTAGTCCCTATGGCCGTTGTGGAAGACCAGCAGGACTTGGCTTCTCTCATACGACAAATCGTGAGAGAAGAATTACAACAGTGCATGGCAGCCGGGACTATTAGACCGAGCGAGCATCAGATTATGGCCATGGATGTGAGCCCTGTAAGTCACGAGGTAGCCGACGCCGCTGAGGACGAGGTATTTCAAACATTAGGTCCTGTCTGCCGCGTCAATCGCACCCGACGTGAAGAATGGCGACGCCCTACTATGACTTACGCTGCAGCCGCCAAACGGCAGCCCATGAACCGACCGACGCGACCACACCCAACTCCCCCGGTAACTATGACGCCCCACAGAAGAGCAGACGTCTGGAGGACAGAAGACAACACACCACTTTGTTTCCACTGTGGACGCCCTGGACATGTCGTACGCTACTGCAGAGAGAGGAGGCGAGTATTCGATGACTATTTTACCGCAAGACGTCAGCCGTCGGAGCAGTTCTTTCCAATGCAGTCACCTGCTGATGAGTTCAGTCGACCTATGGGAAGAAGCCCATCGCTCCCCGACCCGCCGCAGCCGTTCACCGTCGCCTTACAGAGGTACCAGCCGCTCCCCTAGCCACCGCGCCCAGGAAAACTAAGCGAGGCGACCATCTACGGAGGTGAGGCCGCCGCAGATGAAAATCCTCCATGGACGACAGTCGCCAAGATGTCGGGAAATCTCATCAACGTCATAATCGAGGCCAACCTGTCCGGACACTTGTTGATTCAGGAGCCTCTTTTTCTGTGTTATCAGATAATTACCGCCGCACACTAAAGAAGACAATGTTCTGTTATATGGGAGCAACTGTGCTGAAGGTCGCGAATGGAAAGTACGTCCATCCAGCAGGAACTTGTGTCGCAAGAATAACCATCAACAACAGGAGGCAGCCGTTTGAATTTGTCTTGTTAACAGAATGTAGTCACAATGTCATCCTCGGATGGGACTTCCTTCAGGCATCCCAAGCTATCATTGTATGTGGAAGATCTGAGCTGCATATTGGAGAAGTTGTTCCGCCAGATACACGTAATACAGAATTTTCTGGGAAGTTATTCGTCGTTGACAATGTGACGATACCGCCGTTGACAATGAGAAGAGTTGCAGTCACAAACACAGATGACTGGTTAAACTGTGAAGTTTTTGTTGATAGTAAAAAGTTTATCAGGCTCACAAAATAAATTTACATACCAGCGGCTATCATAAGCATTACCGGTGGTCAAGGAGAGATTTGGATCACAAATTGTCACGAGCAGTCACAACTTATCCCCAAGGGAATGTGTATCGGGACAGCTGAACCAATCCAGGAAGGTGAACTCAACGTCATCAATGAAGACCCATGCCCTGCTATTAGTACAGACGACACGCTGGAGGAAACAAACGTGGAACTGCTAATAGGGCCTGGACTGACCAAGGAACAACGCCAGCGGGTGTTAGGTATACTAGGCCTGTTTTCGGGTGCATTCACGCCTCAGCAGGGGAAAAGTCAGACCAAACGGCCCACGATAAAGCACCGTATCAATACTGGGGACCATCCGCCAATTAGCCAGCGTTCGTATAGAGTGTTGCCAGCTGAAAGACGGATAATTCAGGAGGAAGTGGAGAAGATGTTGCGAGATGACATTATTCATCCTTCGGAGAGTCCTTGGTCGTCTCCGGTGGTCCTCGTAAAGGATGGCACGTGGCGATTCTGTGTCGACTATCGGCGGCTGAACAGTATCACAAAGAAAGATGTCTACCCATTGCCGCGTATTGATGACACCTTAGACTGCTTGAAAGGAGCTACATACTTCTCAACTATGGACATGCAGAAAGGTTACTGGCAAATCAAGGTTGACGAAGCTGACAGGGAGAAGACGGCTTTTATTACACCTGACGGTCTCTATGAATTTAAAGTAATGCCATTTGGATTATGTAATGCTCCAGCCACATTCGAACGCATGATGGACAACTTGCTTCGACATCTTAAGTGGACGACGTGTCTCTGCTATTTAGATGACATTGTCGTTTTCTCGAAAACATTTGAAGAACATCTGAATCGCCTGTCAAGTGTGTTGAAGTGTGTTCAGGCTGCAGGTCTCCGCCTCAATCCAAAGAAGTGCCTCTTCGGCGCCAAAGAGATAAAAATCCTGGGGCACCTAGTCAACGGAGATGGTGTCCGTCCTGATCCAGATAAAGTAAGGGCAGTCACAGAATTTCCAACTCCTCAGCACATTCGTGATGTGAGAAGTTTTCTCGGGCTTTGCTCATACTACCGACGTTTCATAAAAGGATTTTGTAACAAGGCACGTCCATTACAAGAACTTCTGCAGGGAGACGCCAAATTTTACTGGGATGAGAAAAAAGAAAGAGCTTTCCGAGCACTTAAGGAGGCTCTAACTTCTGCACCAGTGCTAGCCTTGTACGACGAGAATGCAGAAACGGAACTTCACACAGACGCCAGTGGCTATGGGATTGGTGCAGTGCTTGTACAAGTTCAGGAAGGTGCCGAAAAAGTGATAGCCTATGCGTCAAGAGTACTCTCAAAGTCCGAGATAAACTACTCTACAACTGAAAAACAATGTCTCGCGGTTATCTGGGCTATCAACAAGTTCCGGCCGTATTTATTCGGCAAACCATTTACCGTCGTGACAGACCACCATTCTTTGTGTTGGCTGACTAGCTTGAAGGATCCATCAGGTCGACTAGCAAGATGCGCACTAAGACTCCAATAGTACGATGTCACAGTGGTATTCAAGAACAGGCGCAAACACAAGGATGCCGACTGCCTTTCGAGAAATCCATTAGTGGAACACAACAGCATTAATGAAATTTCAGCTCTCACGGAATTAGATGACGTTACAGCTGAACAGAGGGAAGATCCAGCACTATTAAAAACGATAGAGGCCTTGGAGAAAGGAGAACCGACCAATGGAGAGTTCCGACTTATAAACGGAACATTGTACAAGAGCAACTACGATCCACTGGGCCCCAAATGGCTACTTGTTGTTCCAGCTCATCTCCAGCCAGCTATTCTCAAATATTTCCATGACGCTCCAATATCCGGTCATCTGGGATTCGTGAAGACCCTAGACAGAATCAGACGCAGGTATTACTGGAAAGGTCTCTACCGATCTGTTAAGCACTATGCGAGTCACTGTAAAGAGTGCCAGCGACGGAAGCATGTGCCGCAATTACCTCCAGGACATCTCGTACCGATTCCGCCGGCAGCAGCTCCATTCCACCAAGTTGGAATCGATCTTTTAGGGAGGTTCCCGAAGTCGACAACCGGTAATCGTTGGATAATAGTCTGCACTGACTACCTCACACGCTACGCTGTCACCAAACCTGTGCCGACTGCAGAAGCTCCAGAGATCGCAAAATTCCTTGTAGAAGACATTATTTTGAAGCATGGAGCACCACGTGTCATGATATCTGATCGTGGAAAAGTATTCCAGTCAAAACTAGTATCAGAGGTAATGTCACGGTGCAACATTGTCCACAGAATGACAACTGCATACCATCCTCAGACAAATGGTCTTACGGAACGTTTTAACAAAACGTTAGCCGACATGCTGTCGATGTACGTCGATGTTGAGCAGAAGGATTGGGATACAATTCTGCCAGTCGTGACATTTGCTTACAATACCGCAAGACAAGACACCACAGGCTTCACTCCGTTTTTCCTGCTCCATGGCCGTGAAGCTGAGACGACAATGGACACACTGTTCCCGTTCCAACCGGACGACAGTCAGGATGACTATGTTAAACAGCTTATCACCAGGGTCGAAGAAGCAAGACAGCCGGCTCGCATACGGACACTGGACGCCCAGGAGAAGGACCGTCAGCGGTATAACGACAAGCACCGACCTGTTGTGTACAGCCCAGGAGATTTGGTATGGATTTTTACCCCTGTACGGAAGGTTGGACTGTCAGAAAAGTTACTGAAGCGATACTTTGGTCCGTATCGTGTCATACGCCACCTGTCAGACGTCACATACGAAGTTGAGGATTATGAGCCGTCGTCGAAACGTCAAAAACGAAGAGACATTGTTCACGTCCTGCGCATGAAGCCTTACTACGATCCTGAAGAGCAGGTAGACGGCAATGGCTTCTTGTTCAAGGACTTTAAGGACGGTAATGTTCCTGATGAAGCCACGACAGGAACGTCTGTCGTCGATAATCGCGGAGAAGGGAAGGATTCTCTTGAACTGTCATACAGAGTACCCATGACACGGTCAAGATCCAGGACATTGCAGCTGGCTCCACAGGGATCATAACAGCGGGTCGCTGTTTCTCCAGGAGAGGGAGCAATGCCGCGAGAGACCAGGAACACCAACTGCCGGCGTGGCGCAGGGGATAGCGTCGCGGACTGCGGAGCAGAAGGTCGCCGGTTCAATCCCACCCACCGGCAAAACTTTATTTCTTCGTAATTTACAATTCCAGAAGCTTCTACATCTTTCTTACGTTCACTTGTAAATTCTACTTGTTTCTTATGTTAACTGTTCTTCTAATTTCTGGTAAATTCTATCTGTGTATAAACAGCAGAGCACTCTGCCTGAGAGGCAGTCAGTGCTGCGTGTATGTTGAGTTCGTAATAAACGTGCTTTCAGTATAAGTGCTGTGTTTAGTTGCCTTCGAAGTCAAGCCTACTTCCATCGCACCGTGACAATATTAATTACAATAATAATACAAAAAAAAGGAAAAACTCGCTAAAACTTGAGTGCAGTCTCGATCAATTACCTCAACCATAGACTACACGATCATAATTTAATGCAAGGACTTTTTATGTGATATATTTATCCAAATATATAGGGAAAAAACATTTTATCTAAAATAAAACTCATTTACTGCGTTTTACTTTTTCCATTATTAAATTTTAAAAAACTGCTAACAAACATTCAAATCCCAGCGAAGTGAATATCATGATATAGCCGTATCTTGAAACGAATTATTTAGTTCTTTTGATATCACACTGAAGATGGTACACCATTTCTTGATACTTAACGAAGCATGTGGTTGGTCGGGTCGTGATCTGAAGGACGATACAACTGCGGTCACTGGTCCCTCAAAACTTTTGAAGAGAATAGACAGTACTTGTGTTCAGACAGAGGTATAAATTGATATACATTAAATATTGTGGTGGTGTGGTACGTAGCTAGGAAACAGATTAAATCATATTGTTTACATCACTGTTACACACTTGTCTGCTAGAAATACTTATTGATTTATACATTGTTTCTAAAGATTTGAAATCACTTTTGCCCATCCCTGGTATGCGGCGGACTTTATTTTGCGTGAACACATCATTCCTACATAAGATAATTAAATAATGGGATATTTTTTAGCGACTTGCGAAATGTCCGACTTTTAGCTGCCTCCATAATTTACTCCTTCATGATATTGCGAATAGATATTGAAACACGTCCACTGATTGTGTGGCCGTGTGCCATTTTCATTTATTCATTAACATAAAGTGTTTCTGTACCATCAATGTTAACTATCTGTGTGTTCATTATTTTTTCCTTTTATTAATGATCAGTGCCACATGTTTATGTATGTTTTCCCCATATGTATAAATGTTTCCACCCGTGTGATTGCACCTGTGTGCTCCTGTGAATGTGAATATCTGCTCGTAATATTGACTGACTGCCGCGCATTGGCTTACAGTCGCCGCCTCCCGCTTTAGGTCTCGTTTTGCTGTAGTTAAGAACGCATGGCTTCGTTTGACGTCTGCGCTGGCATTTGCTGGCTGGCCAGAGACAAGCGTACTCAGCAAAGTGGCGAGGTGGCCGTGTTCTTAGTGTCGTACCAACCTAATCTTGGAAGGTGACAGGAGACCTCTCTGGGAGCAGTTGAAGAGAGAACTGTCTTGGCCAAGTAGCAAGGGTTGGTAAACACTAGTCTCTGAACCCACCCTGCGTCGCTTTTAGGCGCTCTACATCCGAGGTATAGCGGGGGGAGGTTTCTCTGAGGCTTTAGAGCTTCAGTCTTCTCTCTTCATTCCGGTTCCGACGACTGAGGAAGTAAGTACTCCGCCGAATCATGCTGAGGGGAAGGCATGCTGTTAGGACTTCGATTTATTTGTGAACAGGCAGTATTGATTCTTCAGTGATAGTTCTCTTGAGTAATTCTTTCGCTATGAGAGGCGAAGCATTTCTTAATTTACAAAAATGGAGTAAATTCAGTCTGAATTTATTATTTACATTTTATTTCAGTGATGATTGTGTGTCCGGTTTTGCTCAAGTTAGAATGCCCATGTGTGGTCTTCTGCCTTTGTGTAAACTTTGTGTGTTTGAATTTCCTTGTGTTTGAATTTCCTCGTTGCTCTATCCGCGAGTACGCTAAATATTTCTCAGATTTTCTTGTTTGATTCCGTCTTTCCTATCTTGTATGACCGAATTATCGCGCATGCTTTACTTGCTTATTCTGAACTAATTGCTACCTGTAAATGTTATGAAATGTAACAGCAGTGTCTGTGGCGCGCCAGTCACAGTTTGCACAGCCACTATGGCCGGGGGTTCAAATCCCCCCTCGGGCATGGATGTTTGTGTCGACTTTAGTATAAGGTAGTTCATAAGTAGTTTGTAAGTTTAGGGACTGATGATGTAGTTAAGTCCCTTAAGCCTAATAAACCTTTGATTTTTGAAATTTGGCGTGGTCGCACACCACATGGTACTTAAGAATAGTTTGCCTCTGCCTCCCCATACATGACTTCGTTTTAGTGTGCAGTGTATTTTAAAATTTGGGGTCAAGACACCCGACATCTCATCAAGACGACTCCGACGCTTCGTTTCGCTGCTGATTTCATGGTTTCCAGCTTGTAATATACTGCCTAGCTTTATGCGCGTGTCTGTAAATGAATGAATGTGCTTTCAGCTACCCATTGTGTGTTTGAAAATTTCCTCCCATGTTACCTCCATAATCATAAAGGGCAGAAACAATTTAAATATGGGCAGTTGTCGTATGATTTAATTCACTTTTGTACAAGGTGTGTGCTTAATTTGGTCTCCCCATATTTATTTGCTTTTTATTTTACTGAATAGATTTTGATTTTAAAGCAAACCTCTGCTTTATGATTTCATGCTCCCATCCCATGTTTAATTATCTATTAATTCACTTTTTTAAATATTGATTTTGTATTTGTTAAAACGTTGACTGCTTCCTTAAGGTTCGAGCAGTTAGATAAATTTCTGTTGCACATGTTCTGTGGCCACGCAAAAAGTAATTTAGAGTAGCAGTGAGCGTTTTAACTTTCATTTGCGGATCTCATCTGCCCGATATCTTGCTTATTTTAATAACAGGCCACTTTCAATATATATCTGTTCCTCTGGATCAGACATAGTAAATTTCTACATAAGAATGGTTGCATAACGGTTCTACTTCATCAAGGAAACGTCTCATTTATTACTCCATAAAAGTCAATTAAAATATTCCAATATAATGGTGTCATTATATGATGAAATTATTGGTTTTAACATCACATTGCAATGTTATACTCTGAAGAATTTCAGATAGATAAAAAGGGTTCAGTCGCCAAACAACTGCTAAAACTCGAGCAGAAATAACATTCTGATCTCATTGATATACATCTATAGTATATATGTCCGTCAGTTATTCCTTTCAGACCCATGGTTGTCGGTGACGTAACATTAATATAGAGAGGGCCTTCTAAGATACAAAATACATACAGGAAATCATTACAAAACAGAAAATAAATATAATATCAAAACTTTTGTATCCAAACAATTGTCTGTTTTGGTCCTTCACTACAGATTTTTATGATGTGCACCATCTTACAGTAACATGAATTTGAAAGAAATTACATAATAACATCATAGGATCATATAAAACGAAATGGCTGTCAGATATGATAGCTTCACATGTCAAGCATAACAACACCTTGTCAACAAGTCTTTCTTGTCTCTGTTGTGATTGTACTGGAAATTTGCCGACTGCTGGTACCACAAAGTGTAGAAACACGGAACTAAAACACGTTGCGTACGTTACCACAGTCCATCCACGATTGTGCAATGCAGGCCAAAACTTCCTAGCGTGAATCACAAAGACATAAAGCGAGCAAAATCAGAACCGCACAATTGTGTGTGCAGGGTTATTTTTAAAACGAATATATATATATATATATATATATATATATATATATATATAATGATGTTAATGATTCGACGTTAACGCAACGTGATAAAAGCTGCTGTTGCATTGGGATCTAGTTCAATTGTTATTTCTTCGATTAAGGTTTTTGTTTTGGTTTCGTGGAAAATTTGAACACGGCTGTTTGGATCATGGCTAGCCTTGATCATTCCCTTTTCCTATATGCGTAGTATACGTATCTCAGGCTTATTCGCACGATATTCCTTTCTTCTCGGAATTAATCATCCATATTCTCAACCTCACAACTTTATATCTTGGCACCTTAAATTTTCACAGGAGCTAAGCAGGAATATTGTACGGATTTTCTCAGTACTGATTTAACGCACATTGCTACGGATGGCATAACAAAGTGACTGTCACTGGTTCTCATCTTAGGTTAATTAATTCAAAACATTTGGTATCGCAGTTCTCACGAGTTAAAGGGTTTGCTCCTATGATTCGATTCTAAAACTAGTCGTTTAGATTAATAAGCGAAGCACACTCTGGCAATGTTTGCCTATTTGTGCTGCGTGGTCTGTTGATATTCTCATGGTACACCGCTTTAGCCCCGTATGACATGCAAAATCTACTTTGAAACTTGCTGCCACACTCGGGACTTGAAGCAGGGTTGACTGTTCAAAAACTACAACGAACGTCTGACGTTTACGTGATTTATTTTATATTTGGAATCGTGTAATAACCTAAGTAGGTCTGGCAATCCGTTGCACCGGTGACAGGTACACAATCTTTCATACGTATGTTCAGTATTAATTTAATATTTTGCTGAGCTTCGCATTCATTTTTAACTAAATTTACTTTCCAGTAGTACTTTATAAGTGATCGAAAGTAACATATTAGATTAAGAACACAACACAGTTGAGTATTTTATCTAACACGTACTAATAATAAAATGCAAAGGCATCGTGCGGAAATACTGAAGAGCCTGTCCGTTGTTAAAATTCTGTAAAAATTTTAGTAAACAAAATAACATTTTCTACATATGTACAGGATAGGCTATATAAATTTAATTATTCTTTCTGTGTTGTTTCTCCATAATGATTTGCACAGCAATGAAACCAATTCATACTGTTACGATAATGATGCGAAATAGTATTACGACAATTTAACGATGTAAATTGGATTTTGGATAATTTCACTTCCAATTAGTTATACCTGTTTTTTTTTGCTCTGTTTGTAGGTAGGAGTTGGTTTGAAAGCCTTTAATTCACGCTCTGTGGCTACTGTGACGTCCTTTTAGGTCTCCTAATATATGTTCGTACGGTGCACGATTCCAAGGCATCCATTCCACGTTTATATATCTTGTATGACAGTTAACGTGGAAAATTAGTAACTATGACAACAACGCCTCTTCGGTAATTTCCATTTCGTTAGACACGAATGTCACAAGACCTCAGTACGTGTTAGGTCCTACTACAACAATTCGCCTTAACATATATGCTCATACTGCCTCTGTCTGGTCCTTTCAAACATCTACAAACAAAATAAGAGTAACTTTATAAATCTAGCGTTGTAATAACCGAAAACAAATTCCAAATGGCATGACATACTGGTGTCGCCAAATAGATGCAGCCGTTCATAAGAGCCTTGTCAAAATATCTCTAAAAATTAAATAAAATCATCATAGGTTTTGATATTCCTACGAACTTCTTTGCAGAATGAAAATTTCATTCCTGGAAACATTCCCCAGGCTGTGACTAAACCGCAGCTCTACAATATTCTGTCTTGTAGGAGTGTTTGTCCTGCAAGATGCGCGGGAAAACTTTTGGGAGGCTTGGAAAGTAGGAGAATTGGCACTAACGTAATTTTAAAGAGGCCCCGACAGTCGTGTTTGGATAGCCGAGTCGTTGGCAAGCAAAAGGCAGATATCCTAAGTTTCAGTCTCGGTCGTAGATAGAATCAGGACGGAATCTGTAGCTTTCAGATTGTGGTGCCTTTTATTTTGAAATTGACGATTAAGCGGTTCCGAAGGTTATGTTGTACACCAATCTCACCTTGATTCTACCATAACGGTAAAAACAAATTGATTTTCCCTTTTATTATGTAACAGCTCGTGTTTTCTGTCTATACATGCCACCATTATAGTACGATATCACTTAGACGAGTTAGTATTCTACAATGTTAGCTTTATTCTTATAAATGGGAAATTATTAAGTCGTAAAGCTTACCAAATATTTAGCACATAATTTTTATAATTTCTAATGTGCCACTGTTGGGTTTATTCTGTCTATGCCTTCAGTCCCATACTCTCTTGCAACCCAGCGTTACCACGTAGTACATATGCAACTAATATTCATAGATAATGTACCAGTAAATCACCATCAGATTAAGATAATATTGAATAGCCCAATTTTGTGGACCACAACTATATTGAAAACTGCAAGGGAGCAAAGTATGTCCCATCGGGCTATATTTTTTTAAGGATTCCTACATTGTGAACAACTAAGTTAATCTGTTCTGAATACTGCTTCCTTAACACCTCCAGAGACCGTGCAGTGATTTCTATCTTATCTCTCATTCTAACACTACTTCTAGCCCTACCTCCTGCATATTACTGCTCTTCGAAGGCACTAGTGTCTGACGTCTTTGCCTTTGTGAAGTTTCAGCTGCCGGCCGCGGTGGCCGAGGGGACTAAGGTACTCCAGTCACGGTCTGCACGGCCTCTACAGTCGGGGGTTCGAATCCCCCCTCGGGCATGGATATTTGTGCCGTCCTTAGGATTAGCTAGTCCATAAGTAGTTTGTAAGTTTAGGGACTGATGACCCCGTAGTTAAGTCCCATAATCTATACAAACATTTGAACATTTGAAGTTTCAGCTTCTAATCGCTACTAGGAACGCTGTTGAATTTCTACCCTATGAACTAAATGGAAGACATGAACAATTTGGTTGTTAACGCATCCAAAACTTTACTATTATTTTATTATTATTTCTAAGTACTATTTGTAAATATTTAACATAGTTGATTTCTTTACGTGAACGAACAGAATCACGGAAATTCAATTACATACGTTGGGTAATTTACTGGGACCACATTTGGAAGTTTGAAACATATTACAACTATCTAGTACCAGCAGCACTTAAACTAAATTGTGAGTTATGTATTTAGAGATTTAGAAGATTTTTATTATGTTCAGTGAATATTAAAATTTAAGAATCTGCAATAACGATTCAATAACGTGATCCAGATAGAAAATTGACTATTTTCTAGGTTACAGTGATACGAAATTGATGTTACGCGGAAGAAAACTTTGAATCTGTAACTAAATTCGCTCTCGCTACCTAGATCGAAATTCAGAGAGACGTGAACATGACAGACGGATTTTAGCACTAATTGACGAATGTTATAAGCTGCGCTCTAAGAATTCTGTGATGGTAACATAACATAGGGTTATTCGGATCGGAGTGAGGTGTACGGAAAGGTGTCATCTTTAAATGACTGCAATAGGACGCAGGATAACTTGGACCAAATATCAAGGTGGTTTGAGGAACGGCAGCTAGCTCTAAATGTAGAATAATGTAAGGTGATGCAGATGAATGGCAGAAACAATCCCATAAGGTTTGAATACAACATTAGTACTTTGATGCTTGAAAGAGTCGCGTCAGTTAAATATCTAGGCGTAACGCTGCTCAACGACATGAAATGGAACAAGCATATAAGGACAGTCGTTAGGGAAGTCGACTTCGGTTTATTGAGAGAGTTTTGATATGTTATTCGTCTGTAAACGAGACAGCATATAAAACGCTTGTTTGACCCCGTCTTGAATACTGCTCAGGTGTGTGGGACCCCAACCAGATCGGTTTAAAGGAAGACATAGAAGCAAGCAGAGTGGGGCGGCTAGGTTTTTTAGTTGTTGTTGGTTGTTTTTTTATGAGGTACAAAACTGCAAAGGTCATAATAGGTAGTACAAACAGAGGCAGATACGTGGAAAAAGCCCAGAGGTTAAATTGACAAAGGGGAGGAAAATGCCGCTGAGTCAATAAAGCAACAAACACAACGCTAAATTAGATGATCACAGAGGAACACTAAACAATGAAGGGGAAAGAACAACAAAGCCGATGTCTATGGTTGACCGACCATGAGAGTAACATGAGGAAGGTTCAACCACACGGAAAGAAAATAAAGCGTCCAATCATAGGAAACACGTCAAGAGGAACACAGATGGTGTACTGAAGCGAAGCGTCACAGAGGTCAATAAAAACCTCCGGCACGAATAAAACTTAAAAGTGAATTAGCCAGAGTGGCATCGTCACGTAAAATATCTGATACAGCTGCAGGAATATTAAAAGTCTGCCGCAAGGCATCTAAAATAGGTCAGTCCAGTAAGATGTTGGTTACTTCAAGCGGGAGCTATAGCAACAATGGGCGGGTCCTCACCACGGTGGAGATGGGCATGCGTGAGCCAAGTATGGCCAAAGGCAGGCACAGGACTACAGAGTCTCGACGAAAGGCCGGCATGGAGGGTCGCTAAAGAGCCCTGGTCTCCTTTACAGCCCGGAGCTTTTTGGGCAACCGCACCCAGAGCTCATAGACAGGACGGCGCAGCACGGACCGGAGATTAGATGACGGAAGACCAATCTCCAGATCTTCATCGGCAGCCTTTTTTGCCAACCTATTTGCACATTCATTTTCCGGGATACCGACGTGACCTGAGGAACACTACTGATCGACCGGACCACGGGAGATCGTGGGTAGCACTGGTCCAGTGCTCGAAGCTTGCTCAGAGAGTCACTGCAGATAAGGAAAGACTCACCTGAGCACGATTGGATGTACTCGAGGGCTTGGGAAATGGCCACCAGCTCTGCAGTACATACACTGCATTCATGCAGCAGAGAATGCTGTTCGATAGGGTCACCATGAAACTATGCAAAGCCTAGATCGCCCCCAATCTGTGAACTATCTGTGTAGATCACTTAATTATCCGTGGAACCCTCCAATGACAGCAAAGAACTGTCGGTGGAGATCCTCAGGGAGTCTTTAGGTCTGTGGGCCAAGTCCAAATGGGAACGTGACTTTGGCAGGCACCACAGAAGTATACGAGCATGGGCCCGAAAACGAGATGGAAGAGGGTAAGACGAGTTCCGACAGAAGGGACCGGACTCTAAATGAAATCGTCTGGCCTGACCTAGGACGCCGTTGCTGGGGATGGACGACCATATTGGAAAAGAGGAACCGATAGGTCAGATGGCCTGGCGAGCTTTGCACATGAGCTGCATCGGCTGCGAGTAGTTGCTGGCGTCGGACCCTTAAAGATGGTACTCTGGCCACCGCAAGTAAACTGTTCACAGGCCTGGTACGGAAGGCACCTGTCGCAATACGAACCCCATAGTGGTGAGAGGAGCTATGGGATGCATCAACTTGAACACGAAAGAAACGGATGGCTACGAAGTTTTGGATAAAAAGGAGTGAGCCCCGGAGACCCCACCCACGTAATGTGGTTAAAATGTGGTGTCGCCAGGTCGTGTCACACGCCTTCGACAAGTCAAAAAAGACGGCAACCAAGCAGTGGCGTAGATACGTTACCAAGGACCCCGGGGCAAAATTGACATTGGGGCCCTCTTTAAACTAAAACTATACAGATACTAAACCATCATTAATTAGCTCCTGAACGTTCACTGGAAGACTTAGTAAGGCGAACGGTGAAACTACTAAGTAAATTACTATGTGTCACGCAGCAGATAATATTTAATCGTACTATCTAATATAATTATAACTGTGAAAGTTCGTTTGATTGTTATACTTTCACCAGTAGCGGATCGTGCTCAGATTCGTTGGTGGGTTACAAGAAGTTTGTAACCAGTATGATGGAATCAGTCTGAAGTGTTCTTTATATAACTTCATTTAAACATATTCGAAGATATTAAATGTGCTAATTATGCTGTAATTAATATAATCCACGAAAAACTGTAGTTAGTAAACATTTATATAAATGTGCAATAAACATTTTTATTTCATTATTATTTTTTTTTGGGGGGGGGGGGGGCGGGTTAAGTGTGTGTAATATTGTAGTTGGTCTGGCCCACCAGCTCCCGCTGGTTTTCCGTGTACTTTTGTGGGTTTCTGAGTTTATGCTGTGGTGACACAATTTATTTAAGAACTTGGGGGCTTGTAGGTGATTGGATTCCAAATGAGGTACACCGGCTCTTCTCATGCTGATGTTCGTACTTATTGTAGCTGTGATTCAGTTTACTGATTGTGCTGTCAAAATAAAAATCAACTGTGGGAGGACGTATATGACTTCTTCCCCTTTGGGAATGCACCAGAGAGACAACAGGGACCTTCCTGGCTTTTGCCTGACCCCCAACGTAAAAACTCTGGGAAAACCTTGGCTAGGAGCAATTTCATGTGTATTTTACCTAACTAGCACGTTAACTAATGAGATCTGTGTTATGACAGGTTATTCTGACATGACATGAGCAATGTGATCTTATGACTGGCAAACTTATCAAATTACTCTGCTATTGAAGTTAGGAATATCACTGATTTCCTCCTTGTGAATGGAACAAGCATCTAGTGAGTTCAGCCTTTCCTGACTCATACTGTTCCTGAGGAAGGTTTTGATTGCTTTTAAGGTGCTGAAACTGCGCTCTGCTTCTGCTGTTGACATTGGTGTAGTTAGCGCAATTTTTAATGTTTTGTGCACTTCAGTGAACGATTTTTCAAAGGAATTTTCCACAAAGAAAGTAAACAGCTCACAAAACGATGTAATGACTAAATGTATCACTGCGATAAATCAGTGACAGTTCATTTTTCAGTTTATTGTGGTAAATAAACAGACTAGTTTAATGGAAAAAAAAATTGACCAAAGTGGCTGGTAAATGTTCTCTAAAAGAAGCAAAGTTAGTTTTTTCGATCAATGGTTTCGAAGCTGCTAAATACATTAGAGATTTGAAATCGCCCTTTCAGTTGGTTGGTCATAATATCTCACACTTCTTTTGCATCTGCTGTCAGATTAACTTCACTGCTACATTTGAAACGTTTCCTTGGAGGAGCAATACACTCATCAGAGACTCCAAACAGTTGAATGTTCTCTCATATTTCAGATATAGCGCACTCAAAATGGTGTAATACATTGGATATGGTAACGACACTTGCACTCTGCATCGGTGTTATAGTATATGTCAACGTGTTTCATGATATAAAAAAAATTTAGAGGAACAAAAAGTGTGGATGGTGAAGTAAATTTCTTAAGGCAAATGTTTCTATTATTGTAACATCATCTCCGAAATCCTCTTCTTCTATCTATTCAAAACATTACAAAAAGTGCGATTCGTTTTCTTTGACAGTATTTACGATGTGGGACTGGAAGTTCCATCTAGTTGAAGAGACTGAAGCAATTCTCTTGTTGCAGGCTGTCTGTAACAAATCACTTCGCTTGGAACATGACGATGGAAACGTTGTAAAACCAGAAATATTTGCGAAGAAAATCTTATATACTTAATGCTTTTACTGTAAGCATTCTGAAGAACCAAATTAATTTGGTACGCATAGCAGAGAACGTACTTATCATGTGGGAAAGTGGTCTGCATCAGTGTCTGTACATCACTGTGACTGCTACTCATTCCTCGGGCGCCATCATATGCCTGAGCAATGAGTTCTTGAACACTGAAAGGTTCCAGACGTGTTTTTATAATCGGACTAAGTCTATATGCTGGCCTATTATTTACTTTTTCAAAGAAAATAAATCCTTCAACAAGTTTTTCCTCCTTAATATAGCACAGTATAATGAAAAATTGGCTTCTGCACGTAATATCTGTTGTTTCGTCAGCCTGCACAGAAACTAAATTGGCATCGTTAATCTCTTTAAGCAGTTCTCGATATAAACTTGACACATAAAGTACAGAAGCTCATTTTGTATTGTGTGTGATGTATATTTACACATGGAATTACTAGAGCTACTTATGTGACCATCTAATACACTGTCAAGATTTCCAAAAAGAGATGGCAAGTGTAAGAAATCGCCACGATTTGCTGACTCTTGTTTTGAATTGTGAGCTCATAGTGCTAAATCATGAGTTCTCCAAAATATTAAGTACTCTCCTATTTTGTTTCATATGTGTCTGTTGTTCGTAACTATTTCATTATGTTTCTGAATTGACATTTTATACGCTGAATCAATCTTAACAGCAATGTTAATTGTGCCAAACATTTTATATTTACAAGAATTTTCTAAACGAAGTCCACTTCCCTCGTGTTTCTTAATTCGTCGAGTTCAGACATCAAGAAATCTTTTGGTTGTTGTGCACCTTAACCGCTTGAGTTATAGCTTCTCTTCTATAAAAATGAAAGGGCCTTCTCTAGAGTCTACTTTATTCATTTTATACTCAGTTTACGAACACTCAAGTTGCAACGACACAGCTCCAGAATATGTTTTGATGCAGGAGCCAATGGCCCAGGGTCACTGGGCCCCCAAACTGCCCACCTGCGGAGAGGTATGCCAGTGGTGGGGAGTTGGAGTGCGACAATACAGCCCGCTTCACCGGGGCCCGCGTAGGGCAAGGGGGGGGGGGGTGACAGCTCTGTGACATCACTTTGACTGCAGGCGCGGCCAACGGGAAAGACAGGCCCCAGCGCGCACGTCATGCTACGTAAGCAAGGTAGTTCCGAGCCGGCGCGATCGCTAGCTCAATGACTGCCCCCTATGACCTTGTGGGGTGTGCCCCAGCGTCCGGCCAATCGGCTAGCGATCATGCCGGCTCAGAACTACCTTGCTTACGTGGCATGATGTGCGCGCTGAGACCTGTCTTTCTCGCCGGCCACGGACTGCAGGGAACGTTAAGGGCCAGCCGTCACTAGCCCTCGGCCGTCGGCATGGCTACGTAACGAAGAGAGGGGGGGGGGGGGGGGTCTACTGGGCGGGCCCTTAGCTATGCTGCGGCGAAAGGTAAGCAAAACCATTTAATCGCGTCATTGTGAATTGAGTTAGGATATCAAGGGGATCAAATCACACTCCAACTGTTTGATATAATACTGCAAAAGTATATCACAAATTTTCTGGGGGGCCGGGCCGCTGTGGCTCTTTAGAACGAGCCGCCCCTGGCTTTCACACAAAAATTACGGGGTCAATTTTGGCCAATTTCTGTTTATTCTCTTCTTTTTCATGGAGATTTTTTTTTCGCTTAAACGCATCACTGGGTTTCTTTTATTTTCTATGATTGTATTCACATCAACAATCGCTTTGCTAACTAAACAGTCCGAAGGCTTCGTTAAACGTATGAGCTCAAGCCAAATACACATTGCACTACTTTGTTGCTATTTGGCCACGGTAAATATAAGAATCACGCGGTGGTTACTGGGAATGACGTTGCCCCCGCATGATGACTATGGTGGGGAGCGAGCGGTGAGGGAAGACAGTGGTTGTTGCTTGCTACAGTGCTAAAGCCATTATCCTTTACAATGTATAGTGTAACACGTCGCGTCTGCAGGCAGCATAACGTTGGCAGTACCATGAGACAAATGAATATCTTTCATTTTGTGCTCATTTTCTACGCTTATGTCAATATAACTGTAATCGTCAAGTTATCGTAGCAAAAAAGAAATACTTTGGAATAAATCTAATGTAATCACTGCGCTATGTATATTTCCACATTTACTGTTATGTCATTGGCCTTTCGTTCACGATGAGTTTTAAAGCACGCCCTACCGAGTAAATGTTCAAATGTTTGTTAAGTTTTAAGGGACTTAACTGTGGGGTCACCAGTCCATAAAATTACAAACTACTTATTGCACTAACTAAAGACGACACAAACATCCATACCCAAGGCGGGATTCGAACTCACGACGGGGAATGGCCTCGCGCATCGCAGCAAAGCGCCTCCTACCAAGTACAGTCGAGTAAGATGATGACAAGACAAATTGTGCGGCAATGTCATGAATAATACAGAAAAAAAATCTGACAACAGCAAAAATATTACCGTGTAAGTTATTTGGGAAAGAAAGTGAAGTCACTGAAGACAGTAATTACCATGATTAACGCTCCGGTAATCTTTTAATTCCCCTCATATATAAATCCGATGGATACGCCATACATATCACCGCTGATGGGTTTTTTTGTTCACTGATGGCGCGCCGATCGGTAACAGAATCCACAGAACCATCCACGATCCCTATTCTCTCTTCATCTTGCACGAATGAGAGTGTAAATGGTTTCATCATTTCATTGGGATCTATGTCTAAGGAGCACTCCCTTGGGGGAATTAAATACACAAACCGTTGAATTACCATAATATTACCGTTCTGTATTAATACATTGTAAAGACTTCGTATTCAAATATGGTGACACCGCGTACTGTCAAACACACTGCTAGTAATTCAGCGTCAATGACTGTTATTTCGGAAAGATTGGCAACCATTGCAACTCCGACTTCAACCGACAACACACTATCTGTGGCAGGGTCCACATCTTGGCGGACAAGTAATAGACCTTGCTGTGTTTATATTATGAACTGGGGAAAAGTTCTGGATTTCACTTCGTGCGTTTAGCTTTTTTGCGTAGGGTTCTAAAAGTTCAAAGTCGAAAATCCTACATTGAACTAAAATATTATATACAGAATAACGTCGATTAACCGAAGTAATTAGGGGATACGGATGTTCGGAAAACCATTTTATTCGAATAATCGAAATGTACACTTCTATTTGCCAATAAGAAGTACTGTACAGTAAATGTATTTATACAGTATTTGGAGGCGCAAGATCATTCACACCGCTGTTGTCGGCACACCGCAACACTTGTAAGACGCAGCTGTTGCCGCGAGCAGCTTTGATGCTGCCGCTACTTCTGCTGCGGCGCCAACTAAATTGTGCCAAACTGTGTACACAGCGATTGGCTGCTTCGCCTGTCAGCAGCGCCACAAAATGGCGTCGTGTGAAGTGAAGGCCCCATTAGAAGCAAAGTTCCGCCACCTGTTGACCCACTGCGGCTACTGTGGGAAACTAGATTAGGAGGGAGGGGGAGATGATGGACGGTAGGGTGGGAGAGTAAAAAATAATTCGACGTTCTACTTTAACTTTTTTCGAACGTCGCTCACGGAGTCCGAGGGGCCCCTTGAGCTAGGGGGACCCAGGGCACTGACCCAACTAGCCCTATGACAGCTATGCCCTGCAACCAGGTGCTGCTATCGAGAAAAGGCTGTCCGGGTGGCGGTTTGGAGGTGGACCAGGTTATCCAAGGCCGAGCGCTCCTATTGGAAACCACCCTGACATGGAGTGAGCAGGCCCCGAGTATCAAGCAGCCAACACAACCGCCAGTTCACCATGCGTTGTATCAGTTTACAGCGGACATTTGAAAGGCTGATGGGCAGATAACTATCCACATTTAGAGGGTCATTTCCCGGTTTAGTCAATAGAATGATGGTACTTTTACGCCAATGTGACGAAAAGATGGGATTAC
The DNA here is from genome assembly GCA_026315105.1 of Locusta migratoria. Lineage (NCBI taxonomy): Eukaryota > Metazoa > Arthropoda > Insecta > Orthoptera > Acrididae > Locusta > Locusta migratoria. Next base: position 338,234,616 of record CM048746.1, on the reverse strand, counting down.
AAATGCTAGAACATGTCTCTTAGAATCGTCCGATGTTTTAACATCTGATTGTGGATTGTCTTGCCCTGGGGCGGTGTTAGGGCAGTGGGCAAGGGCACTGATAGACTCCCACTAACTGAGCGGTATACATATCAGGGTGTTGTATGCTAAATGAAGGATGTTTGCATTCCATCCACTGTTTTAATGTACGGAAGGCAGCTTAATAATTTTGGAATGCAGCGGAGCGAGCGTAGTGCTCGGCAAAAGCCTTGGCGATAGCGCCGTGATACGTTCAAACAGCCCCACGTACAGATATCCCAGGGATTACTGCTACGGATCTTCATCCAGACTTGGTAAGGAGTATGCGCGATTCTATGGTTGAGACGTACCTCTTCAAACATTCCTGTTTGCGTCTCTGTATTATCGGACGGGCACGAGCTCGTTTAAACGCGAGTAGATTGCCTAGCGATGAGTGGCGCGTATGGCGCTAAAGAGCACGCTTACGGTCTCGATGGTTTCCGCAACTTCCGACGACCACCAGGCACTGTCTTTCGCCGGGGCATCCTGATGAACGGGGCACTGCAGCAGCAGCAGCAGCAGATAAAAACTTTTGAGTGACACTCTCAACCACCACGTCGATAGTATCGTCCGGGAGAAGTCGAAGAGTGGCAGCAAGAAAGAAATTATCCCAATTTGCCTTGTTTAAAGCCCATCGTGGAAGGCGTCCAGGGCAGTGACGATAGTGTAGTGATAGGAAAGTGATCACTACTGCACAAATCGTCATGTGTCCTCCAGTGGTCAGGTGTTAAGAGACCAGGGCTGCAAAGTGATACGTCAATAGCCGAAAAGGTGCCATGCACCACACTGAAATGCGTTGAGCTGGGATAATAAGATCTCGACCACTCTGCCGCGGCCACTGACTATTGCACCACCCCAGAAGGTATTATGGGCGTTAAAATCACCCAGTAGTAGAAAAGGCGGTGGGAGTTTGGAGGTCCGTGTAGCCAGTGTATTTGGTGGTAGATCATCACCTGGTGGCAGATATAGGCTGCAGATGGTGTCGTGTGGTATCCTTACCCTGATAGCCAAAGCTTCTGAAGGTGTTTGAAGGGGTGCGGGTTCACTATAAACGGAGTTAAGGATATACACACAGACGCCACCTGCGGCTCTGTTATACACACTCTGATTACACAACTGTCACCACGAAGGACAGGGGTCCGCTATACTGGAAAACTGGTCTCCTGGAGAACACTGCAGAAAGCAGGTGTTGTGCTTAGGAGTTGGCGTAATTTAGCCAGGTGTCGGAAAAATCCACCGCAATTCCACTGGAGGATGGTCTGGGAAGACATGAGGAACTAATGAGGGCTTTATATACATCAGGCGCACATGCAGTCACTGCTGGAGAGGCTGTTGGATTGATATCCATCGTTTCTGAGGTACCGTCGAGAGTTAGGTCATTAGGGGACGCTAGAATCTTCAGAGGCGAAGGTATGGGGCAGTAGTGTGGGAACTACCGTGATCTCTTTTCTTCTTTGGCGCCTGTCGCTGCTCCTTAGGTTTCTCGTGTCTGGAGGGCTTCGCTGACTCCGGGACAGGTTGACCACGAAGCCCTACGTCAAGCCTTCGTCGCTACTGTCTGCCACTCGCTGGTGTCCGGTTTTTCAGCTGAGGAAGCCGAGGAAGGATGGAATGCAGGCGATCCCTTCCTGGCTAGAAGAGAAGGAGGAGCCTGCTTTTTCTCTAGCATGGGTTTATTGGGGCAGAATTGCTCCCAAAGTTGGGGTTTTGGGAGCAACACAGGGAGCCCCCAAACATCTGAGGGGGGGGGTGAAGTTGGTAGGGCCTGTTGGCCCACTGCAACTGGCTGAACAGTTTGCAGTCTTGTCACTGTAGATAGCGACCGCGAAGCGACTGTAGCATATGAGGTGATCATACTTACAGAGTGGAGCTTCAGGTGCTTTCGTTAAGCGTCTGAGTATGTCAGCCTGTCCAAGGTCTTATATTCCACGATATTCCTCTCTTTGTGCAGAACTGTGCAATGTGGAGAGCAAAGCGCGTGATGCTGGCTGCAGTTGACACACGCTGAAGGAGGGGCACATGGGACGTCGGGATGAGATGCACATCCGCATTCCCGGCAGGTTGGATTGGCATCACACCGGGATGACATATGCCCAAGCCTCTAACACTTGAAAGAACGCATAGGGGGGAGTAATGTAGGGCGTACCTTCTCAGGCAGTGCATTACACTCGAAAGCCAAGATGAAGGCACCGGTGGCAGCCCTGCCCTGTTATCCTTTGGACCACTATAAATACTGGTACGCCGGATAAAATCAACGCCTCGACGCTCTAGGTTTGCTCTGAGTTCGTCATCAGATGCATATGAAGCATGGAGCATGTTTAAATTCTTGTGAGCTGTTATTGTAATGGGATCGTCACCCAGCTTGTCACAGGCAAGCAATGCCCGTGACTGCGCTGTGGGTGACGTCGTTATGAGGACTGCCCGGATCTCATTTTAGACATGCCATCGACCACTCCAAACTTATCCTCCAGGTGCTCTACAAAAAATAATGGCTTCGTTGACTGGGAGGTTTCTCTATCTGCCCTGCTGAAGACCGGGTATTTAGCGACATAAGCCTCACCTTGTTGACTGGCACTACATTCCTCCCCTGGGAAGGGAACGAGTGGGAGTCATACATTGCTGCATTTAAATCAGACCTTCCTCGCTTAGAGAGGACTGTTGTACGTCCGTCAACGTTTCGAGATCGTTTCATGGTGTTCCCACGAGAAGCGAGGGATATAAAGGTCCACCCATGCTGGGCCCCACTTGCCTGGGTAAGTTTAATACAACTGAGGTGCGGCAAGTCCTCAGAGGTTGCTCCCTAGCAACTGTTAAACCTCAACAGCCATAGTACACTTTGAGATTGAGGTTTTTTTTATTATAGAGGTTTGTACCGTCCTCACGACCCGGGCGATGAAGCCAAGATCCCCGGGCACTGAAACGAACAACGTTCCACCATCGCGCCGAACGATGGTCGTTGAGGCACGCACAGAGCTTACGGTGTGTTGGACTGTTGGCACGACACAGTCCACAGCTCGGGACCCCGGTTTCGCCAAGCCCGTATTCAGTAAATTAAGACTGAGCCCAGAAGTGGGCTAGGTTTGTTTCTGGTAGCTTTAATCAATACACTGATGAATTTGTATCGAATTTCAGAACGGTTCTACTGGCGCTAACCTACATTTAGCGTCAAGAGCAGAATGGTAAGATCAGAGAGATACAACATATGCATACAACATTCGATTTTCCCTCGTTATATGTGGGATACAACCTATGCATACAACAATCGATTTTCCCTCGTTATATGTGGGAATGGAACAGGAAAACAAGTAACGAGTACCCTCCGCACGCAACGTTTAGTGGATTTATATGCAGATGTACCAGCAGTTCAGAATATAAAACCCCAGTTACAATCTATAGAATGCGACCTTACGCGGTATCCTCACCGCATTTTATCACAGCTAATATCAAAGCAAGCGTGAATATGCGCTGTGAGAACCTACGTAGTGGGCTATGAACGGTTGGCTATATGTTTTCTTAGGGTCGAACAGTACATGTCTTCTTTCATGCCCCGCAACTACCTCAAATGCAGAATATATTCTTTTACCTTTGATCCTTTACTTAAAAGCACTATATGATTAGGTTATGTTTTTCGAAACAAAAATGAAGTATTAGATACAATAACTTGTTCATTAATAAAAATGGTTTTATTCTAACGTTTGCTAATGATGTAGGCGAAGTCAGAAATTTAGTTGAATAAGATTTATTCAATCAAGTTAGTTCCTTATTTGAAGTAGTCAGATGAAATATTAATCATAAATTGAATAAAATGATTAAACAATTGCACTGTGTATGATAAGAAATGGGTAGCAGTATTCCCCGACTAAGTGATCGTAATTCAAGAATCACAGAAACACTGTATATTTCGCGAGCACTCAACATTGCCAATAGTTCAAAAAAGTTTTAAGTTTCCTCAACAGCATTTCTACACTCGTGAGTCTTTGTGTAAAACATGTAGACTTATCAGCTGCACGGTCGTTTACTTGTTCTCACCAAATTTAGAGTCTCGAGAAGCGAACGTTCGCTGCACAAGTCTTGACAGTACCGGGCTGAATCCCTCCTATCATCCAGGATGGTCCTTCTTCTACCAAGACTAGACATGGAGTCTCATTTTTCATGCAGACCCTTTGCTCCTCTCCTCCCTCTCAAATAAACACTCCTCACCAGTTTTGTCCCTTCCTCATTGTCCGATCCGGTTTTTTTTTTTGAATGAACTTAAAAGTTAATCCGTTACTCAAAAAGTTAACTTCGTTAATTAACGATTAATGAATTAACGGCCTCTGCTTATATCTCATATCTGCTGTCCACACGCAACGATTTGCGAGGTTTGCGCAGACAGATGGTTGCGTGTGGACGCGCCTTAGGTCTAGATAGAGAGCTGTGAAGACGTCAGTGAGTGGCTCACCCTTGTCGCGCATGGGCTGCAGCCGCGAGGCGAGCAGCACGGGCGAGCTCCAGGCGAGCGAGGCCAGCCAGACGACGGCGATCATCTTGTAGGCGTGGAACTGCGTCTGCCAGCGGCGAGACTTGAGCGGCCGGCAGATGGCGAAGTAGCGCTCCAGCGAGATGGCCACCAGCGTCCACACGCCCACCGACACCGACACCGCTGCTTCGGGACACACAGCCACCGCGGCACATACAGCCTGCCGCCGGGACACCGCACAGCACAGCAGCGCAGCGCAGCAGGCACTAACAGCTACCAGCTACAGCATGCAGGCCAGGGCGAGGCCACGTGTGTGGACACCGTGGCAATTGCAGGTCCATGTCTGACAAGGAGACCGCAGGGATATCGGGTTTTATGATTTCTTTTTTTTTCTTTTTTTTATTTTTTTATTTTTTTTTATTTATTTTTTTTTTTTTGACATTTATGGTACGTGAAGTTCAGAGCTTAAATAACAATCAGCCGAAGCCATTCAACTAACTCTCTGAAACCCTCACGAAAATTGAAGTACTGCAAGAACAAGAAATATCAATAATGAAATTCGTTGCAATAGCTGTCGTAGCTCAGTGCTCGCGTTCTGGTCTTGGATCCATAGAGTCAATGGTTACAATCCTGTCAGAGTAGAATTTGTATACGATTTTGCCGGCCGCGGTGGCCGAGGGGACTGAGGGACTCCAGTCACGGTCTACATGGCCACTACGGTCGAGGGTTCGAATCCCCCCTACGGCATGGATATTTGTGCCGTCATTAGCATTAGCTAGTTCATAAGTAGTTTGTTAGTTTAGGGACTGATGACCCCGTAGTTAAGTCCCTTAAGCTTAACAAACATTTGAACATTTTTGATACAAAAGTGGCGACGAGGATGGGATACAAAACCTTAATATCTAAAGGATGGAAAAGATAGTAGAAGCCGACCTCCGAGAAGATCAGTTTGGATTCAGGAGAAATGTAGGAACATGAAAGGCAATACTTTACGGCTTATCTTAACAGTGCGCCCAGGAAGAGGATAGAGGCTTTTGAAATGTGGTGCTACAGAAGAATGCTGAAGCTTAGGTTGGTGGACAGCGAAACTAATGAGGAGCTACTGAACAGATTTAGGAAGAAAAGGAATTTCTGGCAAACCTTGATTAACAGAAGGGATCGAATAGTTGGATTCATTCTTAGACATGAATTGTGAATTTAGCGTTGGAGGGAAGCGTGTGGGGTAAAAATCGCAGAGGGAGACCAAGAGATGAATACAGTAAGCAGATTCAAATGGATGTAGGTTGCTTTTCTTATGAGTAGATGAAGAGGCTTGCTGAGGATAGAGTAGGTTGGAGAGCTGTATCAAACCAGTCTCCGGACTGAAGACACAACAACAACATGGTAATTTTCACTAAAATGTACGTACTTCGTTTATTCGTAATTTTCCATACTTTATAAAATGTTGTTAATAATGATGGCTTCACTATTAGTCGACGACGGTAGTCTTTGATTATTCAATTTGTGAAGAGCTACGACGCTGTTTTCGGAAAGTCATCTCCATAGCTACTAACGGCTAACCTACTCAACCATCGTTTTATGTGCCAACAAGGTTTTCAGATGGTCTATATACACATAAACAAAAACTGACCAACACGTGCAATTGGAGATCCCAAAATGTTATATACAAGTGAATTGGAAAAAGAAAAAAAAGTCTAACACTGTGGCATTCGAACCATCGACTCTATAGTTATAAGGCCAGAAAGTTACAGCTTTATTTATTTATTAAAGACTGCGTTCAGCCCAGTGACCGGGCGCGCTGAGCCACGGCGCCCGGTAACTGAGCTAGGCCGACGGATGGCCCACTTGTCCTAATGATTGGTGCCTATGAATAGTTTGCAAAACTTCAAAGTCAATTTTCTCGAGAATTTTTGGGAGATGCGTCAAGTGGATTGGCTGATTGTTATTTGAAGTTCTGAAGTTCGCGTACCAAGAATATCACAAAATTCTAACATGCCATACCCATGTTATCTCCTTGTGAATGCAAGACCATGTGGCATCAGCAGAATAGACGTCATTGTCTTTTATACTGTGTCATGAAAGGGGCCAACTTCACAGCAGAACAGAAACTTACTGATTGTGCTTCGCTGTAACTAGTTGATGCATTGCCACTTTCGATAGAGTGTGCGTAAGTCACAATAACGACAGATGTGACACTGTAGGGATCTATTCTGCTGACGGCACCTTCAGCTGCGCTCAAGCCTGTCTTTATTGTATTTTATTGATTTTAGGAAAGACACAAGAAGATAAAAGGAACTGCAAAATGATTTATGTAAGATATCTGCAAAATTGGCAAATGACTCTTAATAATGATAAGTATTAAGTCATCCGCAACACCACACAAAGAAATCCGTCAAACTTAATTTCACTATAAATCAGTCAAATCTACAGGCCGTAAATTCAACAAATATCCGGTAATAAGAATTATGAAATGTGAAAGAACACATAGAAAATATTGTAGGGGTTGTGAACCGAAGGCTAAGATTCATTCGCAGAACTGTTGGAATATGCAATGCTTCTGACGTTTCCATGCTACCGTGGAGCAAATAGCAGACACCCATGATTAATCACGTGTGCTACAGCTGAAGGTCTCTGAGGTGCTAGAATCAGTTCCTTGTCTCTCTTGTGTTGTAGCTCTCATAAAGAACAGACGCACTACGAAGGCCCAGACTCTGTGCGGATCGAAAGTCTGCATGCCGTCCGCTTCCGCCTAGAGGCTATTCGGTATCATCCATCAACTGTGTGAACCGTAACCGTTACTTTTCCGTTTTCTAATCCGCTAACTTAGACTGGCACTCCACTCATTCATTGCATCCGACCTCAGGGCGAGTTCCGCTATGTATCCAGTACTTTCAGAATATGGCCAATATTAACTTGAAACATATCTTTTATTTATCAAGCAGTCACCATTTAGTAGAGCGCCCACAAGCTTTTACCTCTTTGCCTTCCATTCTGACAACGCCTCCAACCCACCTTATTTGTACGGCAGTGGGATGGGTTGCATAATTTTGGTATTGTACGTTGGATAAATAAGTGCTGTACCGAACGTTTGTAAGTCTTAGGTCGCTCTCAGTTCTCTCCGGATGCTAGAGGAATGATTGAAGGCGGGCAGTTCCACTCTTTGGGCCTGTATGTAACAAGGGAGGAAGATTAGAGTTTAGCATCCAGCCAACACCTTGGACATCAGACTCAAAAGAAGCTCGTTTGGAGTTCCCTACGATGATGAATGAGAGAGGGATTCTTAGAAGTGATGGATGGGATTCATTTATCATCACTGTTTTGTTTCTAAATCTTTCGGATCAAAGTGCATGGTCATCAATCCGTAGCTTACAAACTACTTAAACTAAGGTAAAATAACCTAAGGGCAACACAAACACCCATATCCCAGGGAGGACTCCAACCTTCGATGGCGACCAACTGCGCGCTACGTAACGAAGCGCTTTAGACCACTCGGCTACTCCACCGCGGTATCACTTATGTCTTTCGCTAAATGAAGGAATTATGAGGTATGAAACTGGATAACTGTTAATTTACTTGTTTTCTGGTTATGGATCATTAACACATCACGAGGCGGCTACACAAGTGGCCAGCAATTCAAATTTTTCGGTACTGCAGTGCTTCACATTACACTCAACAGCCGCAGAGTTCGTAGGCTTGCGATCGCGGTATGACGCCGCTCAGATAACTCTCAATTAATTGTGATAGAAGGTAAATATCGGTGCGACTACTATTTCAAAAACTTTTCTATACTTTTAGCTACATTTCACTCCTTGTAATATATGGTGTAATATGTACAGAACAGTAAGCTGCCCGCTATCGAACTTTTTCAATACAAGATTTGTAAATGAAGTGCGCATACTTGACAAAAAGCACCATTTGAAAACTAATTTACGAATTTCGAAAAGGTTAATGTTTTATTCAAAAGCTAAGATGTAGTACTATCATGTTCCGAAAAATCAGATTTCTTAACCGCATACTTTCTATCAAAATCGAGTCAGGAGCGTTACGTAGCTAAAAACTCGCGTGAAATGAAAAGTAGACTTTTTAATTTTTTCACAGGCAAGGCAAATCTTGTTAGGAAAATATCAGTTAATAAAACAATGTGGCGTGATCTTATATATCGTAAAATTTTTTTACAACTTCAAAATAGAAAAACTGATTTTCCCCTTCCATTTTATCTCGGCTCGGCCCGGCGCGCAGTGCGAACACCCAGGCCGGCGGCACGGGCCGAATAGGTGTCAGCCGGCTCGGCACATCCTGGCTCGGCGCGGCCCGGCCGGCAGTGCGAACGCACCCTTACACCCACTCCCCCAACTACAGACCTTGAGCAACTAAACTATGAGATTTGAGTGTGCGCGCTTTGTGCGTTTATCTATTGTATTTTTGCCCACTTCAGATAAGTAATACAAAAAGTGGACCGTTTGTGATGGTCTTTTCACAGTTCGAAATTTAATTGAAAAGAACGTCATAACCGTTTATCTGGGACGTCAACGGAATGAAGAGATTTGTAGAGGAGAAAATTCCCCTACATCTTTGCACTCCCATGTATTTTTTTTATGTTTCTCAATTTTCTAGCAAAAATAGCTGCGATTTGTCACAGTCTGCGCGCCTTCTGTAAAGTGTGCCCACATTTCAGGTCGCGTCATTCTACCGATCGGCACCAAATGTTACAAATTACTACAATCTCCCTCTGGCGGCATAACCGGATGGCGACAGAGAGCGGCATATACCCTACCTTAGCTATTAGAAATCGCATCGAAACAAAATTTCGAGTGAACTTTGTTCAGACTTTAAAATTTAGTCATTTTCGATCGAATTTCTGGACTCGATATTTTTGTACACACTATATATACCACTCTTCACATGTCTCTACCTTCATTTTTCTGTTAGTCATTTAATGGAGGTTCGACGAATGATATGAGGTTGATATTTCATCTACGGATGAATACAGGGTGAGGCAGCTAAGCCATAACACTCACTGTGTCACCCAAGATGTAATAGACAAATGTTCAAATGTTTGTAAATCTATCGGACCAAACTGCGTGGTCATCAGTCCGTAGCTTACAAACTACTTAAACCTAAGTAAACTAACCTACGGACAAACACACACACCCATGCCCCAGGGAGGACTCGAACCTCCACGGCAAGCAACCGTGCGCTCCGCAGCGAGACGCTTTAGACCGCTCGGCTACTCCACCGCGGCTGTAATAGACACAAAGATGCTGTTGAACAGTGAATTGCAGGGATAGGGACTACTTGAATACATGACATTTCATGTTTATGCTATTTTAATTACAGAGATATGAGGCCACCTTTAGGTTTTTTTTTTTTTTTTTTTTTTTTTTTTTTTTTTACTTGGAGCCCAATGTTAAATTTTAGCGTCATTTTTGAGCTTCAAAAGACGGTTTCAAATATGTGTATATCATAATATTTAGGCGAATAGTTTTTGAGACACAGATATGGTCCCGTACCGTATTCGTCCTTCGAAGCGGCGTTGTTTGTGTAAGAACGGACTCGCGACGTTAATCGTGTAGTCTACACAACAGGAAAGGTCGCATTGGACAACGCCGCATCGAAGGCCGAATACGATAGAAGAACATATCTGTATCTCAAAAACAATTCACCTAAAAATCAAATGTTCAAATGTTTGTATAGCTTATGGGACTTGATTACGGGGTCATCAGTCCCTAAACTTACAAACTACTTACGAACTAGCTAACACTAAGGACGGCACAAATATCCGAAATATTCGAACCCCCGACCGTAGTGGCCGTGCAGACCGTGACTAGAGCGCCTTAGTTCCCTCGACCACCGCGGCCGGTAATTCGCCTAAATATTATGATATACATATATTTGAAAACGCATCATGTTACGCTAAAAAATGATGCCCCATATCTCTGTAATAAAACATAGCACAAACATCAAATGTCATGTATTAAAGTAGCCCCTGTCCCTGAAATTCACTGTCCAAACGGCTTATTTGTATCTATTAGGGTTGGGGTGATACAACGGACGTTATGACTTCGCTGCTTCACCCTGTATATGTACGACAATACCTTTTTATAAAGAAAAAAAGCTTTTAAAAAACGTAAATCGTCATTAATGATTAATATACGTGATTATTGATATTGCTTTCGTTATGCCTGCCGGCCGCGGTGGCCGAGGGGACTAAGGCGCTCCAGTCACGGTCTGCATGGCCACTACGGTCGGGGGTTCTAATCCCCCCTCGGGCATGGATATTTGTGCCGTCCTAGTTCGTAAGTAGTTCATAAGTAGTTTGTAAGTTTAGGGACTGATGACCCCGTAGTTAAGTCCCATAGACTATACAAACATTTGCACATTTCGTTATGCCTTTCGTATGAATAAATTGTTGTGGGCTGATAGTACATAAAAGTGAATGAGGTCATCAATAAGGACACAATGGGGAAGTATTGGAGCGAGCTAGCTGCTTTGGAAGATAGGAAATTGAGTCAATAATTTTGATATGAATGTGTGGTGTGGTGCCCCAGGTGCGTCAGACGCATGAACATCTTGTGATGGAATGGGACTGAGGTGCTTTGTCAAAAAGAAAATTTAGTAAATTAAGATTGCGACAGTCCCTCATGGATGTTAGAAGCTTGACGGATGGCTGGAAAGGGTGGAGGGGAGGTCTGTGGCAAAAAAAACAAGGGATTACCTTTATTAGGCATAAAGTCTATGATTTTTTTTTAGTTTCTCAGGTATAGAGATTAGCAAGGGGCCCAGAAGGGGTGGGGGAGGGTGTAGGGAGATTCTGACCCTGCATCCGTCTATAAAAGATTGGCTCACTCCTCCTTCTTTCTCTTTCGAGGTTACAAATTCTGCGGTACTGAAACAAATTAGAATAACCATCTATCTTGTGGTGATAAGTGACTTATTACTCTAAACAAGTCCTGTAACGAGAATGGACACCTTGTCTAAACATATAGCAGAATTCCATCTAGGAAATAGGATATTTGCTGCAAAAGCGAAATAGGGATTTCGAAGTAAGAACAATGCCACAGAAAACTGTACTACTGCATTTGTGTTAAAGCAATGAATGCCTAACGTAAATTGACTGCTGGAAAAACGTTCGAGCCCATTTTGAATGCAGCTCTCAGTACTCTAAAGCAGAGGGAAAAATGCTTAAAAATACTGCATTCAATTAGCGGACGTTGTGCGGCATTGTACTGCACGTCCCTTCTCGTCCCAGACATTGCTGGAGAGAGATAGCGGGGTGAGGTTCAGATAAGCGCCCTATTTAACTTTTATTTCTCTCTCGGGGCCTCCACAACATTCAGTTTCATACACAGCTTTCCCGTTTTAATTTCTGACCACTTCCAACAAACCGGGTTTATAATATACATTTATTCTGTTATTGCAGTGCTCTGGAAGTCATAAATTCAACGTAATACCTAGAAATCAGAATTATAGCGGTATTAAATATTAAATAGGAAAGGGTACAAGAAGGCGAACCTATTACTGCATTTTATCGGAATAACACTAAGAAGATGCGACAGAACACATCTAAAATATTTTGATACAAATCTCTGAAAAAATCTATACATTTCCGCCCCGATGAACTCATTAAAAGGAATGCATATGTTCCAGAGTATTAATCGTACCTTATATGCGATGAACTGATGCTCACTTTAATACAAAAGGGGCGATCTTCAAATCTATGGAGTAATTACTTCTCAGCAGTTAATTTAAGAAAAGGTGATTGCCGCGGTGGAGTAGCCGAGCGGTCTAAGCAGCCTCGCTGCGGAGCGCGCGGTTGATCGCCTCGGAGGTTCGAGTCCTCCCTGGGGCATGTGCGTGTGTTTTTGTCCTTAGGTTAGTTTACCGTAGTTTAAGTAGTTCGCAAGCTACGGACTGATGACCACGCAGTTTGGACCGCTAGAATTACAAACATTTTTTTGGGAAATTAATTTATTGGCGTGTTCCACTGACAAATACGAAAATTTGTAATTCAATGTTTCAGCTTCCCGATCACCACCGAATCCAACAGTACTTTACATATATAGAGTTGTGAGATGATGGAAATTCTTCCTGGCACATGTGAAATTGACGATTTTAATGCGGTTATAAAATATTTGTAAAGGGCACTTGATTACCTGCAAATATTAACACACTGAAAATTAAAAACAATTGAAAGATACATTAAATTAAGTCAGATACAATTCATTAGATACAATACTGAGTTTATGGAGCAGTCAGTTTCTGGAAAAAAGATTGTGATAAGATTTAAGAATCAAAGCATAAAGTTGATATTCTACCTGTGAGCGCTATTCAATGTAGGATCTCTCCCCTATAATCGGCCTAGGATTTAAAATAATTGAGCCTCCTAGCATACCCATTTATCTCCCACGTATTTTGAAGATATTAGATGATCACGAGCTGACTATCGTGGACCACAACAATCATGCTGATAAAATTGTGGTGCACCGTCACTTGCAGCAGTATGGGTATCAGGAGGAAGTTGCAAATTCACAGCCTTCAATGTCCAACCTCACAGTGGAAATAGAAATAGATAAGCCATGAAAATTACTAGCTCATTAAATAAATAGGATTGAAAGCACGAGAGGGCGTCACACCCATTAAGAGGACCTCAGTTCAATTCGAGTATCTCGTAATTCTTGAGGAATCCATTTCCCACAAACAGTTTATATCGACAAGGTTTAAGAACAGTGAAAAGATGGGAATATTCATTACATCAGTAGGATGTCACACTTAGAATCAAAAGCTTTCTGCACATATGACTGGGAAATTTGCGAATAAAAATGACTGTTCCATCAAGTCTCACGCAAAATGTATTTGCATTCATGTTTCGCAAATTTCGCTTTCATCTGAATGGTATTGAGGCTGATAATAATGCAGAAAAGTTGCATCACTTCAGACCTTAAAACATACGTTGTAGTAACATGTGGAGACCTGATTAGCTTACAAAATGCAGAATTGTTCCTAGATGGATCTATAAATAACACGATTAGAGTGTTACATATTTGAAAAAGCCAATCTAGGCTCTTTCAAACAAAAAACAGGATTATCTTGAATCCTGAACAAGATCTGATACAAGAGTCTGATCCATAATGATTCATAAATACTGATAGGGGAGAATGAGAATAAAATCGTGCGGCATAAATTTGTGAGGAAAATGCCTCACGTAGTCGGATCGAATGTCAAACGGCTAAAATTTCTATAGATGTTGAATAAATTTCCAAAGCTTTCATTACGTTTCAGTTTTTGTGAGCTATAAGCGTATCCATTTCTACTAACGATACCACGATACAGCTGGGCCAATAAAACCACTTCAAGTTGAAAAACCTGGATTCGTATTCCTGGCTCTGCGATTAACCAGAAGAGGTAGAACGATTCAAGAGCATTTGACGATTTTAAACGTAACGGTGCCAAAATATTCTTAAATTCTGAATGGTTTACGTTTCGAGTGGGCTAATAACAATAATAGTCTTCTATTCGATATGTACGTTTCACATTACGAAGGAAACGTATGTGACTGCTTACTGAGCTACCAGAAGTTCGTCTCATAAACTATTTACCACTTATAGAGATTTTGCAACAGGTAAAATAAATGTGTATTAGTTATATTATGACTATTCAGGGAAGCACACAACAGTGTTTCTGAGGTTTTATAATGAGAATGTTTAAATATATGGTTAAATATATATATGGCTTCCTCACCGGTGACGTGGGATTGATTTATAAAATCATTCCCCGTACCTGAACCAGTTGGATCAATCGTGACCTGATTTGATAGATGGAAGGAGAAATTAGTACACTGCTATTTTTTGTTGTTTATGCCATGAAGGTATTCAAGCTTTATGCCAGTTTACTTCCTACGCCTGGTAACTGAGTCGAGAGTGGTATGTAATGCTAATGTAATTTTTTATTGATAAACAATTTTTTGATACTTTTTCTCAGTAACACGTTATATCACAAGCACCAGTAACACACCCATTTACAGGTTGGTGGTAAGTATTTAATAAAACACGTATGTACTGTTAATTAAGTCTTAGTCTATAATTTAACGATTTGACGTTCAAATCGGAAGTGATGAGCAGCAGCCTGATGCCATATGGCCAATACCTTGCACTTTCAACTCCCTCCATGGGGTCCGGTAGTTCAGACCGGGTTACAAACTGTGTTTGATTTCGTTCAGCGGCTGGTTACGGTTACGTCGGCTCAAGCTGTCCGCATGAACACGATTGCATCTTGTTGTTACGAGCTTGGCTTTGACTCTCTCGGAGTCTTGGGTTCCACAGCCCGCCACGTTCCCGCTCCGTTTCCTCTGCCATTTTCTGGGTTCAACTACTCTTTGGAAGACTTCGACTCTTATGATCAACGGTTGCGCCAACACTTTCTCGCTTTTGGTGACTCCGATATGACTTGTGTTGTAAAGCTCTTTCACTGTCTTGGTTTTCTCCCAATATTTATCATTTAGTGTGTGATTTCGCCCCTTCTCCAGGAACTAGCGGCCTTGTCCTTTGATGAAATGTGCCGTTTGCTGTCTGCTTATTAATGGACCGTACTCTTATTATTGCGGTCCGTGTGGAATTTTAACGGTCGCGGAAGAAGCCTGATCAGTCCTATCATATGTGGGAAGCCGAACTTTACAGCCTAAGTCTGCGCTGTATGTTTTGTAACCCTATACATCGGGAATCCAACGCGGGCGAGATGGTTTCCAACGCTATTCTGTACCTGGCATCGAATCGCGAGGTTCATCAATGTTCTCTTCAATTTGCAAACTCGACTCTTGGTGATGTACTGAATGTTGCTCCGTCATTTGAGGTTTTTCTGGCCGCTGGGGACCAGACTGAAGCATGGGGCATGCAGCTGCTGTCTCTTCAGGTGTTGGTCAGCCGGCTGCTTCCGTGGTCGACGCGGTGTAGGACTGCCCCAATCGCCGCGCTCGCAGCCGTCCGCGGGCTCTTGGTAATCACCATCAATGCACTTCTCTGTGTGGACAGCCACGTGCACCGCAAACTCTTCCTTCTCGTCTGTTTTGCTTTGTGGATCACGACCGGGCGGCCTGCCCTAAACGTTGGGTTGTTTGCAACAGTTGTAATGAAGAAGCACGCTTGACTTTTTTTGCCAATCGATGGCTGCTCCCACCAACATGGACATCGAAGTTAATTTTGTCGGGAGTCTGCAGGCTTGCCCTGATAAGTTGTTGGTCGATGTTCAATTGATTGACAAATTTGTCACCTTGCAAGCAGACACGGGGAAATCGGTTTCTCTCATGAAGTATCACACATACATTCGCCTGTTTGCCGCCGCTGTCGCTTGCTGATAATCACCTAAAACTCTACACTCATCAGTGCATTCTTTCCTGGGTCAGTTCACTGCTCTTACGGCTTACAAATCTTTAGTTCTCCCTTTGACGTTTTTGGTGGTCGACGCAGCTGCTAAAATTTTTGATCTGTTTGCGTTCAGTATTTTCGGTTTCTCTTCGGACTCTGTTTACCTGTCTTCTGATTCTGTCCCTTTCCTTGACAGCTTAGGTTGTGCTATTGCTTTTACCGTGCATTTCACCATAAAACCTACAGTGAACACCAAGACTTTTGGGCCCGACGGGTTCCGGTGGCTTTGTGGGACCACGTCAAAGCCGAACCCAACCGGCTACAAACTCTGCAGGTAATTAAGCCTATTTCTTCTACTGAGTGGGGTAACCTTAAGCGATTCTCAAAAAACCGTGGGTGGCGACTTTTATGTTACTGTCAATGACCAGTCTCTTATTGATTTCTATCCCCTGCCACGCACTGCTGAAATGCTAGGCTATGCTCCCTTTGGATTTGACTGAAGCTTAACTACATCTTTTACTGGTCCAAGACTCTAAACGCTTGTCGATTGTGAATACCCCATTTGGTCTTTACCAGACCCAGCGACTGAAGTTCGGTATAGCTAGCGTCCCGGCTATTTTTCACCTATCTTTGGAGCAACTTTTGCGTTCCGTCCCTGGCTGTGTTAACTATTTGGATGACATTGTCGTCACCGGATCTTTTGCCCTGCCACCCATTTACGAAACTTGCGTACCCTTTTCGCAACTTTACATGTGGTGGGTCTTCGGTGTAATTTGGCCAAATGACGTTTCTTTCTTCCGTCTATTTTGTACCCTGTGTTTGAGATCTCATCTGCTGGGGTCCGCCCCCTTCTGGACCGCGTGGTCACAGTTGTTTCCCTGCCTCGGCCCATGTCGGTGAATCAGTTGCAAGGATTTCTGGGTAATATAGTATATTACCATAGATTTATGTCTGTTGCTGCTAGGGTAACACTCCCGCTTCAACGTCTTTCGCATAAAGATATGCCTCTTGTCTGGACCGCAGATTGCGAATGCAACTTTTATATCTTGAAAAAGCAACTTCTGTTTGTTCCGTACTTAACTGCTAATTGTCCTGGGCAATACCTCGTGCTCGCTATGGATGCCTCTCCGTATGGGGTGGGGCGGTGCATGCACATAGATACGCTGACGGGTCTGAATCCCCAATTGCGCATTCATCGAAATCTCTGACGCCTACACAGCAAAAATATTAGTAAATTGAAATTATGCCTCTGAAAAAATTTCATGCGTATCTGTATGGAGCGAACGTTTATCTTACTATGTGTCACACGTCTGTAGTGTCACTTATACAACCCACTGCATTCTAGGCGGACAGGGCAGTTCAACGGCTGCAGTGCAGGGCCCTGTTTCTTTCACGGTACAATTGTGAGATCCATTTCCGCTCTATGGTCCAGCACGCTAATGCACACACCTTGTCTCTCGTCCCTGGCGGATCTGACCCTGCCTTTGAACGAGACGAACTCCTATGTTTTTATCTCGATACTGAAGTTCAGGCTACTGTGAATAACTTTCCTAATTACTTCCTCTCCGTTGTCGAGCAATTTTGGGTCCGACTCTTTCCTTCGACTCGTTTTGCACTTCGTTCACGATAGTTGTCCTGACATTTCTCCGCGACGGGCGTCCGACCCTCTGCAGAACTACTGTACTTTCAGGTTACACCTGTCTGAGCATAATGGCTTACTTATTTTGGCTACGGATGGATCAGTCACCGCGTGTGTTTATTCCGGTGGCCGTCCGTGCTCTAGTGTTACAGATGCTGAATCACGGGCATTAGGAAGTATCCTGCACGAAATCTCTTGCTCGTCGGTATGTGTTTCGGTCTGGCATAAACAGTGACATAGTGTGCCTACTTTTGGCGTGTATTTTTGCTGTGTATGCTTATGCCTTGTCAGAGCACTGAAAGATATGAGTAGAAACAAGGCCCCTGCAGTAGATGATGTCCCATCTGAACTGCTATTATCGTTAGGAGAGCCAGTCATGAAGAAATTGTTCCAGCAGGTATGCAAGATGAATGAGACAAGGGAAATACCCTCAGACTTAATGAAGATTACATAGATTCCAATTCCGAAGAAGGAAAGTGCAGACAAATGTGAAAATTACAGAACTATCAGTATAACAAGTGATGGTTGCAAAATACTAACACGAATTATTTACAGCGGAATGGAAAAACTGGTGGAATCCGACCTAGGGGGAGACCAGTCTGGATTTGGCAGAAATTTAGGAACACGCTCGGCAATACATTACGACCTATCTTGGAAGATAGGTTAAGGAAAGGAAAACCTAATTTTTAGCATTTATGGATCTGGAAAAACCTTTTGACACTGTTGACTGGAATACTCTCTTCCGAATTCTGAAGGTAGTAGCGGTAAAAATAGAGAGCGAAGAGTTGTATTCAACTTGTACAAAAACCAGCCACCAATTATTAGAGACGAAGGTCATGAAAGGGTAGCAGTAGTTAGGAAGGGAGTAAGACAGCGTTGTAGCCTTACCCCAGTATTGTTCAATCTGTACACTGAGCAAGCTGTGAAACAATGTAAGGAGAAATTTGGAGAGGGAATTAAGGTCCAGGGAGAGGGAATAAAAACCTTGCAGTTTGCTGATGACAGAAATTTTGTCACAGACAGCAAAGGCACTAGAAGAGAAATTGGATAGATCGGACGGTGTCTTGAAGGTAAGATATACAATGAACATTAACAAGAGTAAAACGAGGACAATAGAATGTAGGGTAATGAAATGCTGAAGGAATTAGATTAGGTAATAAGACGATAATAGTAGTGGATACATTTTGTTATTTGGGTAGCAAGATAACGTTTGATGGCCGAAGTAAAGAAGATATAAAATGCAGAATGGCTATGGAAAGAAAAGCGTTTCTGAAGAACCGAAATTTGTTGGCATCCAATATTATTTTAAATGTTAGGAAGTCCTTTCTGAAAGTATTTGTCTGGAGTCTAGCATTGTGTGGTAGTGAAACGAGGGCGAAATGTTCTAATGTTTGAAGAGTTTATGGAACTTAATTACGGGGTCATCAGTCCCTAAACTTACAAACTACGTATGAACTAGCTTATACTAAAGACGGCCCAAAAATCCATGCCCGAGGAGGTATTCGAACCCCCGACGGGGAACGGCCTCGCGCATCGTAGGAAAGCGCCTCAATGCGCTCGGCCCCTCCGCCGCGGCAAAACGTGAACGATAAGGAGTCCAGACAAAGAGATTATAGAAGCTTTTGACATATTGTGCTATAGACGAATGATGTGGATTAGATGGGTAGATCACGTAACTAATTATGAAGTGCTCAACAGAATTCGGAATTCGTCAGAATCGTCAGCATTAGAAGGAAGTGTGCGGGTTAAAAATCGCAGAGGGAGACCGAGGACGAATACAGTAAGCAGATTCAAAAGAATGTAGAATGCCGTTCATATTGTCCGATGAAAAGGCTTGCACAGGACATAGCGTGGAGAGCTGCATCAAACCAGTCTGCGGACCGAAGACCACAACAACAACAACGCTTATTCCAACTTTTCCTATGTGAAACCTTAACGTTTCCAGGCGTAATGAATAGTCAAAGAGCTTACGGGTATGAAAGAAACTTGGAATCAGATTCCAAGCGAAGGAAACGTTCAAATTTCGCTGAATGCCGAGCAGATACAGATAGAAATTCCCAGTCAGACTTTGTCCCAGAGGTACCTCCAGCCAATGTCAAGAAAATTCAGAATCATTAGAAGAAATCATTAAATGAAGCCGAAATAACTCCTTGGAAACTAAATCTAAATGACGGCGAGAGTAGTGGACCCCTTCACGAACAAACGCTAGCACGTTGATTGATACCATTGGCGGTGGGAGAATTAATATGATGCACAACCTTAGCAAACGTTGGAAAAATATTATGATTACGACACTTCAACAAAATATTATGATTACGACACTTCAACAAAAACGACAAAGCACTTTGCAACCTTACTATACTGCTACAATGTATATCCAACTTCCGTTAACACTGATATATTTCTTCCCCGTATGGGTAAACAATGTGAAACCTTAACATTTCCCGGCGTTCATGTTCAAACTAGTCTCTGCTATGATGCCGGGTGTTATCGTCGACCACCGCCGACATTTCTACAGGAGCACACCCTGCCATTCTCAAAGCACTACTGCCCTCAAGGAAGCAATGTGCAAGGGAATTTAATACCTCGGCTTACAAAGGGTAAACAAGGAAGATAACACACACAGTACACGTCACTACAGAGGCAACACAGCCAAAGATGACCAAACATCAAAAATATCGATAGTGACTATTAATCAACAGACGAGGCATCATTAATTCTGTCCCTGTGGTTTTTGACGAGACAGTGCCGGATTCCAAGCCGAATTTAGACAAAAACCACCATATCTGTTTATAAGGTCGCTTGCTAGTTTCATTTCAACAGGTTCCTAACGCTATCCCAACAGGTGGAAGTGCATCTTGTGGTGTTGTATCCCACAGGATGACCGGTGCCAAGACATTGTTGTGCAACAGCGGATTTGTTTGGCTATTGGAAGCGTGTGTGACGTTTATGTTCAATACACGGGTCTTCCACAGTCTTGACTGTCTGATCAGTGTATGAAATGCTACAACTACAAGTAATACGACAGACACCAGCTTTACGCAAACCAAGACAATCGTTTACGGACCCCAAGATGGTCTTTATCTTAGAAGGTGGCCGAAAAACACATTTCTCAGCATATTACCGCCAAAGACGACCAATCTTGTTGGAAATGCTTCCTACGTACTGCAAAAAGGCCATAAATTTTGGTGCCACTTCGTTGGTATCATCACTCATCCTTTGCATAGTAGGCTGATTGCGCAACGCACTTTTTATCTACCTCTCACTATAACCATTCTGACGAAAGGTGACCTCGAGATGCGACAAGTCAGCTGACAAACTTTCTGGTTTTAAATGACACAGGCCCTGTGAACCGATGTACGAAGTACGAAGCTTCACGTTAAGTTGGATGGTGACAACTATCAGTCAGCAGATACAAAGAAGTGTGAGTAAGCTTCCTATAAAAATGTACCATCAACCTACCTTCTGACCAACACATCAAGGAAGGAAAGGCAGCCATTCGTTTCCACCTCCATAGTGAACTGAATATTCGTGTGTATTTGATTAAGGTGTTCCAAAAAACCGTTTAAATTCTCACTACCATAAGGCCAAACGACAAAAGTATCATCTACATATCTGAGAAAAACACGCAGGTTTCAAGTTCGCTGACTTTAAAGTCCAATAGTAGGTAGATGTAGGGAGATCACCTATTTTCTATTTATAGACCATCACTTCAGGAAGGTTTGTTTATACTGTTACTATAACTAGATTCCGTTCAGTTACTACAATAGTAAGATTGATTACCACAAGTCGCGAAATTAGCAAAGGGAACATGACAAGTTCGCTGGAATACGAGAAGGGTGTGATAAAATTAATGAATTACTGCCAAGATATTATTCTGCTGGGATGCACATTGTTACTGATGGATCGTTGTGATTGTTCCGTGGCACACGTCTCTTCCAGGTTTTCATGAAGAAAATTCTGAAAAGCATGTTGTACGAATATTCACAGACCTGAAACCAGATGTTCTGCAACGACCCAGACAAATGTTGGACTGTTGCCTGCTTTCATGCGGTATGATCAACCCCAATTGAACCGCTCCGTCAGGAGAGTCAATATGGAGATTGATCAACTATTTAGGGCGGCTACTCTGTCGGACATAGGTTCGGTTCCTGTTGATGCTATTGATAGGTGGGATTTCACTAGGCATGGCCTCCATCTCAATAGTAAAGGGAAGGGGAAACTAGCTGGGTTGATAGCAAAATCCTTAAGGGGGGACACTGCATTTCATGGAAGTACTTCTTTTTTAGGCTAAGATCAGTGTCCAGTGAGAAGCTCAGGTAGGCAGGTGCTAAAAATGTTGAAAAATCAAAGGTTTCTCAGAAAAGTAAAGTAAAAAATAATGTTAGCATATTGGGGGACTAAAGGATAAAATAGATGAGCTTTTAGTTTGTTTAGATGGTATAGAAACTGATAATGTAATAGAGCATCACATTGTCACCGTTATGGAAAATGTGAATGTCAGTGGATATAAATTAGTCTCAAATGTAAGTAGAGATAATAAGATAAGAGGAGGAGATGCCATATATGCCAAAAGCTATCACAGTGTAAAAAATTTAGAAACAAAAAAAGTTTTGTGTAGAGCAGCATATTGAAGCATGTGCCTGCCAGCTTAAACTCAATGATGATTATCTTATAATTGTAACAGTATATATGTCCCCTTCAGGGAACTTTCAGTTATTTCTGGAAAACGTGGATGCCTTGTTGTGCTATCTGTCAGATAGGGGGAAGCAAATTATTATTTGTGGTGATTTCAATGTAGAGTCACTGAAAGAGTGCAATAGGAAGAAAGACCTGGAAGTCTTACTTGGCTCATTCAATCTGACATCCGTTATTGATTTTCCTACTCGGGTAGTAAAGGACAGCAGTACATTGATAGATAACTTTTTTATAGACCAAGATAAGTTTAATGACATAAATGCTTGTCCCATTGAGAATGGTCTTTCGGATCATGGTGCACAGCTAGTAACAGTATATGACATAGCTCCGTTCAGTAATTCGAAACAGTCCACCAGAATTGTGCGCTCGATTAATGACTTAACAACTAGAAATTTCAAAGAATGTCTACAGCAGTTAGACTGGGATGAGGTTTACAAGGAACATGATGTTAATTTAAAATATAATTTATTTCACAATACATTTGTAAGGGTATTTGATAAGCCATAACAGGCGGAATTTGCAGCACACCAACTGCTGGGATGGAAACCATACTAGATATGTCCCCATTACACCTTTGGGTCGAGATGGAGGCGGTAGCTGGTGCCTACATACTCAAATCTGTCAACAACTGGAACTCTTTGGGATATCCAGAATCACACACTAAATAATATAGGAAAGGTTGAGGAAATGGCAACCGACTATATTATAACCCCATACTGCTTCAACAAGCCTTTCAGTATAACAATTGGAAGTAGGGAGCAGTGGGAGAAAATAGTTCGACACCGTACGGGGGATATTGTCTGGTTCACTGACGGGTCGAAATCAGACCAAGGCGTTGGGGCCGGGGTATACGGGGTGCAGCCAAGACTGGAGGGCGTCATCTCTCTAGGGAAACTGGCCTCAGTATTCCAGGCCGAAATCACTGCCATCAGGGCATGTGTGGAGGAGAATTTGCGTAGGTGCTACAAAGATCGTAGCATCTATATCTATTCAGACAGCCAGGCAGCCCTGAGATCACTGGCAGCTTCTACAACAAGGTCTAAAATTGTTGCAGAATGTCACAGGGTTCTGGTGGAGCTAGGGGAAAGCAATAGAGTAAACCTATTGTGGGTCCCTGGTCACTCGGGGATCAGTGGGAACGAACATGCCGACAGATTAGCCAGGATGGGGGCAGAGGCTTCATTTATTGGACCGGAACCTGTCCTGACAATCACCAAGGCAATGATTAAATTGGAGCTACGTAACTGGCTCAGAAGACAGCACGTAGAATATTGGACCAAAGTCCATCAACAAAAACATGGCAAGGTAATGATGCAAAGCCTTGTTTTAAAAGAAGCTCTGCAATCCTGGGTCTGAACAGGAGAGAGATTAGACTCATGGTTGGATTGCTGACAGGCCATGGGAATTTCAAAAAACACCTACATACAATGGGAATAACAGAAGAGGACCCCAAATGTAGGATCTGTGATGACGGTGATGAAACTGCATCACATCTGATCTTCGAATGCATTGCATTGGAGAGTAAAAGGCACAGAACATTTGGGACAACCAGACCCGAAGAAATTGTGTCTAATAAAGAACTGGTAAAGGGACTTCTTGCACTGTTCAAGGGCGTTGGTTGGCTTTACTAGACATACAGGGAGCGATACCGCACAATAAACTTAGTTTCGGTGCGGGCAGTGGCGGGTTAGACCAAGACTGTTTTGGCTTCCCTGAAAGAATCAAATCAAATCAAATCAAATCAAGGGTATTTGATAACTGTTTCCCCAAGAAATTAGTAAAATTTAATTTTAAGAAACCATGCAAAAAACCATGGCTTACTAAAGGAATAAAAATATCGTGTAACCGAAAAAGGAAACTATATCTGTCCGCAAGATAGAGTAATAACCCAGAAACAATAAAATATCATAAAAGCTACTGTGCTACATTAAGAAAAGTTATTAAAAAATCAAGAAGCATGTGCATCATGTCTCAGATTAGCTCCTCTGATAATAAAATTAAAACAATTTGGAATATTATTAAAAGCGAGACAGGGCAACCAAGAGCAGAGGAAGAGTGTATTTCCATCAAAACAAATGAAAACTTTACTAACAAAAAGTCAGAATTTGAAAACATTTTTAATGATTACTTTTTAAATGTTGTAGAGAAAATAGGATCTAAATGTTCATTAGAAGGAGCAAGGCAATTAATGGAGGAGGCCGTACCCACACAATTTGATACAATTGAAATTTCACCAACCTCACCTTCAGAAATTAGGAAAATAATAAACTCTCTCAAGAGTAAACGGTCATGTGGATTTGATGGCATTTCCAGCAGTGTATTAAAAAGTTGTTCCCAGGAGATAAGTAGGATTCTCAGTCATATTTGTAATAGCTCATTAAAGCAGGGTATTTTCCCAGATAGACTGAAATCTGCTATCGTTAAACCTTTGCATAAAAAAGGGGATACAGACGATGTCAACAACTTCCGGCCCCTCTCACTTCTCACAGCTTTATCAAAAATTTTGGAAAAAGTTATGTATTCTCGAGTTGCTTCACATATTAGTATAAATAAAGTTCTAACAAAATGTCAGTTTGGTTTTCAAAAAAGCTTTTCAACTGAAAAAGCTATATATACCTTCACTGATGAAATATTAAATACTTTGAATAACCGGACATCACAAGTAGGGATTTTTTGTGATCTCTCAAAGGCTTTTGTTTGTGTAAATCATGGGATTCTTCTAGATAAGCTTAAGTATTTTGGTATCAGTGGGACAGTGCACGAATGGTTTAAATCATACTTAACTGGAAGAGTGCAGAAAGTTGAAATAAGCAGTTCACATGATGTAGATGAGACAATTAATTCTTCTAACTGGGGAGTTATCAAAAATGTGGTCTCACAAGGTTTAGTCTTGGGTCCTTTGCATTTCTTAATATAAATTAATGACTTGCCATTCTACATACACGAAGATGCTAAGCTAGTACTTTTTGCTGATGATACAAGTATAGCTATCACACCTGACAAACAGGAATTAACTGATGAAATTGTAAATGATATCTTCCAGAAACTCATTAAGTGGTTCTCTACAAATGGACTGTCATTAAACTTTGATAAAACCCAGTATATACAGTTTCATACAGTAAATGGCATGACACCATTAATAAATTTAGACTTTGAACATAAATCTTTAGCTAAGGTAGAATATTCAGAATTTTTAGGTGTTTGCATTGACGAGGGACTGAATTGGAAGAACATATTGAAGATCGTCTGAAACGTCTGAGTTCAGCTACTTATGCTATCAGAGTCATTGCAAAATTTGGTGATATAAATCTCAGTAAATTAGCTTACTACGCCTATTTTTATTCACTGCTTTCATATGGGATCATATTCTGGGGCAATTCAACATTGAGTAAAAAAGTATTCATTGCACAAAAGCGTGTAATCAGAATAATTGCTGGAGCTCACCCAAGCGCATCCTGCAGACATTTATTTAGGGATCTAGGGATACTCACTGTAGCTTCACAATATATATATATATATATATATATATATATATATATATATATATATATATATATATATATATATATATATATATATATTCACTCATAAAATTCGTTATTAAGAATCCGACCCAAAAAAGTAATAGCAGTGCGCATAGCTACAGCACTAGCACAAAGAATGATATTCACTATTCAAGGTTAAATCTAACTTTGGCTCAAAAAGGGGTGAATTATGCTGCCACAAAAGTCTTTGGTCACTTACCAAGTAGCATCAAAAGTCTGACAGATAGTCAACTAGTATTTAAAAAGAAATTAAAGAAATTTCTGAATGGCAACTCCATCTACAATGTAGATGAATTTATAGATAAAACTTTAAAAAAAAAAAATAAATAAAAAAATAAATAAAGAAAGAAAAAAAATCCTTAAAATATTCATTGTCAAGTATAGACAACATTTACTAAACTGACACGTTCCACATCATTACGAAATGTCGTATATATGATCTACGGAACGCGTATTAATCTAATCTATGCCGGCCGCGGTGGCCGAGGCGACTGAGGCGCTCCAGTCACGGTCTGCACGGCCACTACGGTCGGGGGTTCGAATCCTCCCTCGGGCATAGATATTTGTGCCGTCCTAGTTCGTAAGTAGTTCATAAGTAGTTTGTAAGTTTAGGGACTGATGACCCCGTAGTTAAGTCCCATAAGCTATACAAACATTTGAACATTTGAACATCTAATCTAATCTAATCTGTGTTCTCAGCATAGAATCATATGCAGCGTAGAAAAATGATGGTCCACAACAATAAAATTCAGCTTCAGCTGTAGTGAAACGCCTCTTCAGCTGTAGTGAAACGCCTGGTTGTACCCATGCATTGTTCTGGGTGCAATGTCACCACAGATAGCTGTTACACTACTGTTTATTTGGCAGAAGATTTGTAGAACTAAACTAACTCTCGTGGAAACATTACAAGCTAATAGGAAACATGCACGATAAGAACTCAAAGATACGAGGCGTGTCCAGAAAGTAAGTTCTGTTTGGTAATAAAATGAAATTGTACACTGATACAGAAAAAAATTTTATTGCACAAAATTCTACAACTCTTAAAGTACTTTTCCACATAACTTCCGAAATTTTTCAGGCATTTGTCATAGCGTGGCACCCGGTTTTGTATATCTTCTTCATAGAAATCTGCCGCCTGTGTCTTCAACCAGTTGGAAACAGTGAAATTTGGGGGAGCACTAATTGTAAACCTACGGTTTTCCTGGATCTTGTCATCAATCGCGTGAAACAGTTCTTCTGTAACCAAAGGTGGACGCCCACTTCGTTCTTCATCATGCACATCACTACGCCCGCCATTGAACTGTCGGACCCGTCTTCTCACCATCGAATCACTCAACGCATTTGGTCCGTAAACATCGCAAATTTGCCGATAAATTTCACTTGGTTTCACTTTCCTCGCATGCAGAAACCTAATCACCGACTTGATTTCACAGGCGGCTGGATTTTCAATCAACGCCGACATTTCAAACAAGCACAACAAAGCGTACGTAACTGACAGCAATCTCCAAATGGCGCATGTTCTTCTCCTTGATGCGCATCGTCTACAGCGCATGTGCGGAACTGCAATCGTGGCGCTGCAGCGGAGATAATTTGAAACGAAACTTACTTTCTGGACGCGCCTCGTATATCAAAAAGACGATTATATTCCAGTTAATTATAGAGGAAATATTCTAATCAGGTTTTTTCTTACAGCTCCGTGAAAAACCCAAAAAAACCTTCTGTTGCTGTCGACTCAACATTATGACAGTGGAATTACTTCATTTAATGACACTAAGAAGAAAACAATCATTAACCTATAATGATACGAAAGCCGTTGCCATAATCTATCAAATAGTGTGGAAATTTTGAAACAAGAGGAATGAAACAAGGTATTTATTCTCTATACTCTTGAAACAGTGGCGTTGAAAGGTTATACGTTATTTCCGCTAAACTTTCCAGAGTGGAACAAGACAAAATGTAATAAGCGACGGCTATTTCTTCAAGAATTGGGACTACAGAAACGAAACCACACATTGTTTTATTTATTATCAACAGTGCTTTAGTTGGAAAAAAGAATTAGGCGGTACCCTGCTCGGCGGGAAAAAAATTTAGGCGGTACTCTGCTCATTCCACATGAAATGAGTCAAATGGACATTTTTAGAAAATCAAAAAATTAAATATTTTGGCATGTCAATACACTAACAAAATATAACCATAATTTACAGTTTTGAAAATAATTTTTATTGTATTGAAGGGTTTAGTGTAGATGTGATACCACCTATCGGCTTTGGACATCATTATAGATTATATTAGATTAATACTTGTTCCATAGATCATATATACGACATTTCGTAATGATCTGGAACGTGTCAGTTTAGTAAAAGGTGCCTATACATGACAATCAATATTTTAAGGATTTTATAATTTTTCTATATAAAAAATCATCTGAAGTGTAGAAGGAATTGCCATTCAGAAATTCCTTTAATTTCTTTTTAAATACCAGTTGGCTGTCTATCAGTCTTTTGATGCTTTTACTCATTGTTGAATTGCCCCAGAATGTGATCCCATATGAAAGCAGTGAATGAAAATAGGCATAGTAAGCAAATTTACTGAGATGTATATCACCAAAATTTGCAATGACCCTGATAGTATAATAGGCTGAACTCAAACGTTTCAGGAGATCTTCAAAATGTTTCTTCCAATTCAGTCCCTCGTTAATGCAAACACCTAAAAATTTTGAATATTCTACCTTAGCTACAGATTTATGTTCCAAGTCTAAATTTATTAATGGTGCCACGCCATTTACTGTATGAAACTGTATACACTGGGTTTTATCAAAGTTTAATGAGAGTCCATTTGTAGAGAACTACTTAATAATTTTTTGAAAGACATCATTGGCATTTTCATCAATTAATTCTTCTTTGTCAGGTGTGATAGCTATATCGTAACTAATCAGGAGTGGCGATCGAGAAGGCAATAACAGTACATGCTACTGACGGAAATTAAAAGCAGACTTATATCACACGAAAAACATTACAAAATTCGGACAATGGAATTGCGTGGAACTTTTAAAGACGGAACGAAGTGTTTACCGCCGTAAGAAGCAAAACTGGCGGCGTTACCAACAGTTGAACATGAACACATCCAGCCCGTTGTAGATGCATTGATCAAAGAGATTAACATTCGCTTCTATTTTAGTTTCCACTAGTGCTACAACACGCTATTTTATAATCTTAAACTGACTATGGTGCGAAGAAGACGGTTACGTGAACATAATATTTACGGTAAATATTTCATCATTTCAGTGAGTCGTTCTCAAAACGTGTCGTGCTAAGCATGAAAACATACGTAACTCGTCCAGTGTTTCATGATTCAATCAATGGAAATTAATTCAAAATGTTGTGATGTACTGTCCCTTATATTTTTAAAAGCTGTGCCGGAATTTCGCACTTGCTTTCTTCAACGAATAGGCAACGATATTGTATGCAAAAGACATTGCGTATGTAGTGGCCTATCTCTTTAGAGCAAGGTTCTCAAATGCTTTGTAGTCGATAAGAAGAATTTCCTCTGTCTCGGTTGAGACTAGTCGGAGCTCTCCATTGGCTAGTTCGAACATTTGTCCGCCAATCAGATGCCATTATAATTGTGCGAAAGTATAATTTGAACGCTTCGACGGTTATGATCGCAACTCGAACTAACCTAAAACTTTCCAACTTTCTTTCTGAAATTCATTTGACAATTTACAGTTTGTCTATTTTTTGACAGATTTAAGAAAGAATTGTAGCGGGTACGCTAATAGCGAGTTTGAATTTTAGGCGGCCCAACTAATGCACTGATTATCATGACCTAATGTCGAGTGACATTTTACGTATGATTTATTTATTGACATGGATAAGGTGACAGACAATGTACCAACGTAATCAGTTGGTCTAATTTACTATTCTGATGATGGTTCATAACTGAAACCGGTAAAGTTATAAATGTAATAAACAACTGATTGGTGACAATACGCATTTTAAAGCATATAATGGCTGTTACCACACATCTCAGTAAAAATTTGGGAATAATTATCAATATAAGGTACGAACCAAATGGTTGGTGTGACGAATGACAACTAAGTCAGTACGTACAAAAAGATAAGGTGATGCAGATGAGTAGCAAAATCAGTGTCTCAATTTCAATGCAACGTTAGTAGAGGTGCATGACACAGCCGCGCCAGTTAAATATCTATGCGTAACGTTTCAGAGCGATATCAAATGGAATGGACGTGCAACGACTGTGGTGGGGAAGTCGGGTCGTCGAATTCTCTTTGTTGGAGGAATTTTGGGAAGATGTACACTACTGGCCAATAAAACTGCTACACCATGAAGAAATGCAGGTGATAAACGGGTATTCATTGGACAAATATATTATACCAAAACTGACAACAAGGAAGGAAATGAATAGTCGTATGCCGCGCGGGAATAGCCGTGAGTCCCCCCCCCCCCCCCCCAAAGTTCAAATGTTTGTAAATGTAAGGGACTTAGAGTGCCGCCAATTTTGTTTTCTTTCAATAATTACGTCAGCGTGCCGAGCACGCAACATTGGTGCTACATATGCTTCGATTGTTTAGTCACGCGCCAAACTACATTACTGCGCTACCAATATACTCACCATAACATCTGTGACTGACCTGTGAAGTGGACGACTGCACCGAGACGGCACTGCGTACCGCACGCGCCCGGTAATGTAAGTACATGTAGCCGTGCCACTGTCGGATGTTTTGATGATTAGAAGCTTTGTTTTACAACTCTGTGGTTGTATGATGATTCAGTTATTAACATTGCTTCGGTATTAGAATTATTTTATTGTCTCCCAGGTCCGCACAAAGGAAATGACTAACACCAGAAGAAACTGAGCGTCTTCTTCTGCAGTCATCTGACGAAGAAGATTACGCTGATTTCTCTGACAACGATGAGGAAGCGGAAATAGTTGAACTGCAGAACATTCTAGCGAATCTGAGCAGTCATGCGTTGACGAGAATGAAGTGGTAGGAATGCCACATGATGACTGCCAAGAAACTTTGTGGAGAAATAATCTGTTAGCACTATTAGGGAAAACAAAACGTAAGAATATAATCAAAGTCCTACCTGGCCCGAAACTGAATGGTAGAGAAGCTAAAACTGAAATTGAAAGTTTTCTCAAATCTTTTGATCCTGGAATAATTGATTATGTTGTTGAAAACACAAACAAGTACATAAATAACTTTTATTTATTTATTTTCTATGGGACTTAACTACGGGGTCATCAGTCCCTAAACTTACAAACTACTTATGAACTACTTACAACTAAGGACGGCACAAATATCCATGCCCGAGGGGGGGGGATTCGAACCCCCGACCGTAGTGGCCGTGCGGACCGTGACTGGAGCGCCTCAATCCCCTCGGCCACCGCGGCCGGCACATAAATAACAAGAGATCACCTGTGAATTACTCAAGAGCTAGAGATTGCAAAACTACTTCTGCTTCTGAAATAACGACTCTTTTAGGTCACTGATTCTCATTGCTGTACAAAAAGGAGGACGCACAAACGTATTAGAACTGTGGGCGTCAAATGGACAGGAATGATTTTTCTAAGGGCAGCATTTAGCTACAAGCGCTTTCTGTTCTTGCTCCGGTCACTCAGGTTTGATGATACTTCTGCAAGAAAAGAACGACTATCAACTAATACATTGCTGCCATCCGCAATCTCCACTCAGCATTTCTGAACAACTGCAGAAATACAGTCCAGCGGAGTTCACAACCATAGACGAAATGCTTGTCCCATTTAGAGGACGTTGTGGTTTTGTTCAGTACATGCCCAATAAGCCTGCTAAGTATGGATTGAAGTAGTATGCATTGTGCGATAGCAAGACATTTTAAAAGACAGAATCCTGGACCATATGTTGCTTCTAACCAGCCAATGGATATTGTGAAGAAATTTGTTGAGCCACAGGATGTAACTACGGACAACTATTACAGTAGTTACCCTGTAGCCCAGCATCTATTAGAAAATGGGCTAACGTTCATTGGAACATTGAAAAAGAACAAGAAGGAAATTCCTCCGGAATTTTTGCCGAACAGATCGCGAGAAATTGGAAATTGTCTTTTCGGATTTCAAGATGACTTCTGTATTGTTTCGAGGCAAACAAAAGGGGACAAGGCTGTATTTTTCTGTCATCAGTGCATGAAACTGCTGAAATAGACACCGCTACAGGCAAGTCTGTTGTAAATTTGGACTACAGTGCAACAAAAGGTGGAGTAGATACTGTGGATTATATGTGTACATCCTAACATCCTATTCTAAACAAAGGACCACAATAAGATGGCCCTTAGCATTGTTTTTTCGTTATCTGGATATTGCTGGGATAAATTCCCAGGTCTTGTTCTTTGCAAACAATTCAGAGAAAAGATTCAGAAGAAGAACCTATCTAACAAACCTGGACTTGACTCTGATGGACTGCCATTTGAAATAAAGGGCTCAGCTCTCTACTCTACCAAGAGATATTCAAGAATTTCTGTCACCTCATCGATCAACTCCCGCCAATCACGATGAGACTGTAAGAAGGTGTGGGAGATGCCATCTTTGTGGCGGTAAAAAAGAAATAATAAAACTACTGTCACTTGCAATAGCTGCAAAAGATTCGTTTGCAAGCAACATTGCCACAATGTTGTCACATGTAATGATTGCAGAGCTTCTCCGGAGGAAGAAAGTGTGTGATTCTTGATATGTATTTACTGACTGCCATATTCTTTATTATTACTACAAAGATTTTATACATATTACACTTTTTTGTAAAGCTTGCTTTAACAATGGTAAACAATCGAATCATATCTGTGGTTATAATTTACTTAGAATTTGTTATTAAAGTAGCGCTTACGAAATATCCTGGAAACTTATGTCAGATATACTGTAGCAATTTTAATTTTCCCATGCACCCTCTATATATGTATAGAGATCATATTAAAAGTTGCTTTTACGAATGATGTTATACACAATAAATAATTCATTCCACCCAAAAATTAAAAAAAAAAAAAAAAAAAAGCTTTTCTATGTATTTAAAAGTAGGCGGCACTGAGTGCTGCACGCGCCCGCTAACAGAACAACCTTAAGCGCGCCTGCCGCAGGGTTAACTACGTTGGTCACCAGTCTCTAGGCTTAAAAATTATTTACACTAACTTAAAGTAACTTATACTAAGGACAACACAAACAACAAAGCCCGAGGGAGGACTCTGACGGCGAACGGCTACGCGCACCGCAGCGGGGCGCATTTTTAGTTCGTAAGAGTATTCTGCCGCGGCGCCTTAGAGAGCGCAGCTGCTTCCCATCGGAGACTCGAGTCCTCTCCTCGGGCATGGGAGTGTGTGTTGTCCTTAGTATAATTTAGTTCAAGTAGATTTTAAAACCGACGACTGCTGCAGTCTGGTCTCACACCTTTTCTATCATTTGATTTGAACTACTCATGGCACGAAATACCCTTCGCGAAGTACCTTATGGTGGATTTTGGAGTATGTATGCAGGTGTAGACTGACAAGCAGCCAGCTCAGATTTCACAGTTACAAACTGGTCTCTAAATTAAAATATAAAAGGTGAACAACATAAAACGCTGAATGTGCAAGCAATGAGGACAATGATTAAGTAGACGTCAGAGATAGGGCTACATCAGAATAAAAGTTGAGCCAAGTTTAAATATAGTGTTCATGGTTCTAACTGTGGAGGAGCGACTGGTCCGTCATTTGTGTCAGTAAAAAAAATGGAAACGGAAGTGACAACGGACACCCGTTAACTAGCACACGCACAAGTGAGTAACATTTATTTGCTATGAATCGTTGCTGTCAAGGGTTCTTTTTAAGTAACTATGTCTTAAATCCAGGCAAAAGAAAAGAAAAATTAAATTTTACGCAAGTTTTCTGGACTGATTGGATAACATAAGATATTACAACTAGCCTAGATTACAAATGAATCTAGATTTTTTGACTAGGGCTAGCAGTTAAAATTGCTATACTAAGAAGAAATGCAGATGATAAACGGTTATTCAATGGACAAATACATTTTACTAGAACTGACATGTGATTACATTTTCACGCAATTTGGGTGCATAGGCCCTGAGAAATCAGTATCCAGAACAACCACCTCTGGCCGTAATAGTCATTGATAAGCCTGGGCATTGAATCAAACAGAGCTTGGATGGCGTGTACAAGTACAGATGCCCATGCTGCTTCAACACGATACCGCAATTCATCAAGAGTAGGGACTGGCGTATTGTGAAGAGCCAGTTGCTCGGCCACCATTGACCAGACGTTTTCAGTTGGTGAGAGATATGAAGAATGTGCTGGCCAGGGCAGCAGTCGAACATTTTCCATATTCAGAAAGGCCCGTAGAGGATCTGCAACATGCGGTCGTTCATTACCCTGCTGGTATGTAGGTTTTCGTAGGGATTGAATGAAAGGTAGAGCCACGGGTCGTAACACATCTGAAATTTAACGGCCACTGTTCAGAGTGCCGTCGATGCGAACAAGAGGTGACCGAGACGTGTAACCAATTGCACCCCATACCATCACGCCAGGTGATACGCCAATATGCCGATGACGAATATACGCTTCCAATGTGCGTTCACCGCGATGTCGCCAAACACGGATATGACCATCATGATGCTGTAAACAGAAGCTGGATTCATCCGAAGAAATGACTTTTTGCCATTCCTGCACCCAGGTTCGTCGTTGCGTACACTGGCGCTCTTGTAATGCAGCGTCAAGGGTAACCGCAGCTATGGTCTCCAAGCTGATAGTCTATGCTGCTGCAAACGTCGTCGAAATGTTACTGCCGATGGTTGTTGTCTTGGAAACGTCCCGATCTGTTGACTCAGGGATCGAGACGTGGCTACACGATCCGTTGCAGCCATGCGCATAAAATGCCTGTCATCTCGACTGCTAGTGATACGAGGCCGTTGGGAACCAGCACGGCGTTCCGTATTGCCCTCCTGA
Organism: Locusta migratoria; assembly: GCA_026315105.1. Taxonomy (NCBI): domain Eukaryota; kingdom Metazoa; phylum Arthropoda; class Insecta; order Orthoptera; family Acrididae; genus Locusta; species Locusta migratoria. The sequence goes on along the minus strand of CM048746.1, from coordinate 338,199,880 downwards.
GCCGGCCGTTGTGGCCGAGTAGTCTGCGGCGTGCCAGTCACGGTCGGTATGGACGCTGCGGTCGGGGGTTCGAATCCCCCCTCGGCCATGGATGTTTGTGCCGTCTTTAGTATAAGCTAGTTCATAAGTAGTTTATAAGTTTAGTTACTGATGACCCCGTAGTTAACTCCCATAGACTCTACAAACATTTGAATTTTGCCCTCCTGAACCCACCGATTCCATATGCTGGATCATTGTATCGCGACCAATGCGAGCAGCAATGTCGCAATACGATAAATCGCAATCGCGATAGACTACAATCCTACCTTTATCAAAGTCGGAAACGTGATGGTACGCATTTCTCCTCCTTACACGAGACATCACAACAACGTTTCACCAGGCAACGCCGGTCACCTGCTGTTTGTGTATGAGAAATCAGTCGGAAACTTTCCTCATGTCAGCACGTTGTAGGTGTCGCCACCAGCGACAACCTTGTGTGAAAGCTCTGAAAAGCTAACCCTTGGCATATCTCAGTATCTTCTTCCTGTCGGTTAAATTTCGCGTCTGTAGCACGTCATTTCATCTTCGTGGTGTAGCGACTTTAATGGCCAGGAGTGTATTTGTTATGTGAATTCATTAAACCTCCCGAGTATTCATCGTATAAGCAATGTAGTTAATTTCCACATAGGACGCACATGAATGAAAATGTTTTAGTGCAGTAGATTATTGAAGTCATAATGGATATTCTGTTCGCCTTCCATAATATCGCTTCAGGAATGGAACCTGCTCACTATGAAACATTGTTCGAAATTCATCAACTGACAAGTCCATTGGAACAAATCAGAGTAAATACAAGCTAATATCCAGTCTTTCACACACTAACAGAGGAGGTCTATTTTACTAACGTATACCTGAAATTGAAATCCGTGTCTGAACTACATATTAAAAAGCAAAATTTTGATCTAATAACAGTAGCGAATATTACTGTACAGTAAGTGTGATAAGACTGTCGACCGAGGTCAAATTTCTTATACAGAAAATGTGGAATTTCTGGGTAGTCAACATTTTGTCTATTCGCTAGCCAATATCGTGGTGGAAAATGTGTATCAGCTGCAGGTTGTATCGCGTAAGATAACTTTTGATTAGTTGGTATTTAGTTTAGTCACACTTTAGTGACTGCAACAAACGATATCATCACACAGATATCACCACACATATCAACAATAACAAATTTTAATGCACTCAGTCTTCACTTTGGAAAAAAATATCTGTGCATTAACCGATCGGTGTTGTTTAAATGGACAATGCTTTTAAAAAAAATTCAATTATTTTGGCAGTCGTACAAAATATTTGTTCAAGGGTATACACGTTCATTCACAAAACGAATACAAGCTTAATTTACTGTATGTGGACTCAAGGAATTAATTATTTCGGTGATACTGGGAAAAGGTAAACACTCAAGTCAGAATATGCTGCAACCTATATTAATTTAGAATACATTAATTGCAAGGATTGGTTTTTATTCTCGTGTTGGTACTGTGAAGTCGTTTTTAATATGAGGCGCAGGTTACCTAAGGTACATATAGATTCGTTTGTTGAATTCACCGAAAGTATAATAAGCTTTGCTTTGCACATAATTGGTATCTGAAAGGGTTATGTGTGTCTTCAGTTTCCGTGAAATCTCTCGTTAACGCAAACGTTTATGACTATCTGCCCCATAATGTACTCATACTGTGTGAGACAACAGAGGAATGCATGAGCTAGTTTCATTATGTTTAAACCACACAGTGTTGACTAATTGTTTAATTGGACTTGTCTATTGTTTGACAAATATTTTACCTGGTACCTTATTTGCTCAATTAATTCTGACATGTCTCATGCATCCACAAACACTACGTTGAGGAACATGTTATAGGCAAGGCTATTAACAGAGACTAATTACCTTCGTAAGTATGCTGTATTAAACAGTAATTTGTACTGATTACTGTACCTTACACGTGAAAAAGTTACACAAAAAATGAAATAAATTCAGAAAGTCCTACATTTCAGACACGATTTTTCAGTTCTGCTGAATATATGTTGTTGAATACTTATGGTTAATAGTCAAACGAGTAATCCGTCAATTGCTAGTGAATGTGAATATATTTTAGAGTTACTGAGATGTATTTGCAGTCGACGTTACGAATTCATCTACAATCTAATAATCTGTCCGGTAGGTTATGTTGGGAAAATGTTTCACGTAAGGTCTGTTCGTAATTATTTTTTAACTAGCTTATATGCCCGTGCTTCGCAACGGTTGTTAAACAGGGACATGTGTATATCATATTTTCTTAGTGTTCTGGACCTAGGTCAGCAAAAACCGAATCCTTGTTGGATTTCTCTGTCAATAAACTCAGTTCTTCTAGCCAAGATGTCAAATTTAAGTAAAAGTCATTGTCGAAAACAATGAACGTTCATAAAGGTTTCCATACAGAAAGTGAAATTAATTTAAGTCGGTACTCCGGAACGATGTAAATAATGTTAGGTTGTGTTCATAAAGACTGCGGTGTGTAATTGACTGTTTGGCGTAAACTTCTGAAAACACTTCCATCGTAGTAATAATAATAACAGCGCCATGTATTGGTTCTATGGTGTAGAACTAAAGTCTTTATCTCTCATAGTAAGTGTATGCTGAAGTATTAGAATGTTTCAGTGTTGTACTGGGGACAATCTAGTTAATCTGTATGCAGTGCTCCATATTATCGAAAAGTCGACTAATACTGAAAGATTTCACGTCAGTTTAAATAAGACGTCATGGTGGTGTCAGTGTTCGATAAAGTAAGTCTGGGTAATTGTTGAAGGAATGGCATCAGCTGATCGTCTGAACTTTCCATTAAATATGATATTTCCAGTGAATTTTCTTGACCACTCTTTCAGCTAATAGATGGCCCCACGTCCTGCAGTGATTAATTCGTAAAGCACGAAGTTGAAATCGATCTTGTGTAATAGAACTATATATTCAGAAATCGGATTATAACTCAAAGTACAATAGTCTCTGCAAAAGAAGACGTCTTTCTCTATCTTAATGTAGTCCGCACCAAAAGTAAGTAATAACAAATTTTAATCACAATATTGCACAAACAATTATGAAAGCGGAGAGTTTTCTGATGAGTTTGTCACTCGCGTGTGTATATTATCTCTAGTGGCAGGCACAGAGCAGAAACTGAACATTCAAATGCGTAGAACAGATTTTCTGTCCTCACCTGATATTGGGAAAAATCTATTAATCGATGACTTTATCTTAGTCCTTTTCTTTTTTTCTTTTTTTTCTTTTTTTGTCCGTGAAGACGTAAGACAATGTGTAATTGGCCCTTTTTACCGACGCTTTAACAACTTTCTTGTTGCTTCTGTAACACATTTATTTAGCTATTATTTCATGTTACGTGGTTGCTCTGCTAAAAGGAGGTGGGGCTTACTGCAGCATGCGGTACAAACCAATCGTAGGAGCAAATAAATGTGTGGAAAGAGTGGATTTGTTTGTTAAGAAGATGCACAGAATCCAAAGCTCACTCCACAGATGTTTCCACTCTATATGTATCATTTAGTGGTTACACCCGTCGAAAGATGCACTTCTTTTCTTTACATGACGTTGCAAAGCATATGGGATGCAGCTAGGAAGAAAAAAAATTGTGTCCTACCTGGGCTAAGTTTTACTTGCAGTGGTGGCGGTTTAATTTGCTATCTTTGACAACGAACTATTCGCTTTAGGAGGATGATTAATTTACTGACCAGAACAGCATAAATTATTTATTTCATCTTGAACATAAAGAATTATTCCCCTTATTCTACGTGACTGATTTTTGAAACAGCAGTCAACGGTCGTTGCCAACATCAGCGCACAACGTCGCCGCCATAAGTAAAATTGTACCCTGGCATGTAGAGTATTACACCATATTTATGAGAATGAAAAGAAAAAGAAGCAACCCATAATTAGTTATACTTTGTCCTTTCCTGTACTATGGCGTTTTCGAGGCATTCCTAAACAGAATGCACTCAAAATGTAATGAGGATACACCAAAATCAGAAATTGAACTACATAAATTCCATTTTCCTTGCAAATAATTCTTATGTAAATTAGAGCATCGATAGACACGAAGGAATGTCGTTGTGTTATAAATTTAAATTTCCCCTGTGAAAAGAATCATAGACGTCGTTAAGCTGTGAATATACAAAGTGTAATCAGCAACTCGCTGTTCAATGTGTTTGTATTTGCAGAGATAAGATTGCGGCTCTTAATTAAAAATAAAGGAGGTTGTGTTCAAAATACTTCTGTTACTGAGGGAATAAGCACAACACGATCAGGTATTGTTTTTTTGAAGCACTACAAAACCAACAGCACCTTTAATGGTTCGTTGCTGTTCTATGGCATAACTAGAAATGAAAAATTAAAATATGCAGCAGCGCCAACTATTATTTCTTTGCTGCACTACGTAACTAACAGGGCCTCTATTTGTTCTGTACTGTACTACACCGTTTTCTAGGCATTCTTAAACAGAATGGACTCAAGATGTAATAAGTACGCACCTAAATCAGAAAGGAAAAAAAATAAATTCCGTTTTTCTTCTCTCTCTCTTTTTTTAAGAATTCTTAGTAAATGAAAACACTGATAGACGCGAAGGAAAGTCGTTATATTTTAAATTGAAAGGAGGCACCTTTTTCTTTCCATGGCATTGCAAGGCATGCGGGCTACAGATAGTAAAAAATATTTTTTATGCCGTACCTGGGTTAAATTCTACTTTGAGAGGCAGCGGTTTAGAATGTTAACGTTGGCAACGAAATATTTGCTTTAGGGGCATCATTAATTTACTGATCGGAACAACCATTAATTATTTATTGCATTATAAACACTAAGAATTATTCTCCTCATTGTAGGCAATGTGACTGATTTTTCAAGAAGGATTCAACGGCCGTTACCAACATCAATACACTACACCGCTGCCGTAAGGAAAATCATAGCCCTTGTTTCAGTGTATTACACTTTAGTTATGAGAATAAATAATGCAGCGTCGCCATCTATTAGTTATTTGCTATACTATGTCAGTAACAGCGCCTCTATCGGGTCTTTGCTATACTAAGCTGCATTTCATGCATAGAATACATCAGGAACTACAAATTACGATATCTTTTCTTCCCCGGATCCGAGTTTGATGAAATGAAGCTTATATGTTGCCCGAAGGTACTCTCAGTTGGCTTATGAAACCCCATTAAAGTTCGTGTAGTACTTTTGGAGATTACCTTCAACAAACTGACATACACAATGGCTTTTAAGCAAATGATTAAATTATTATATCTTTAGTTTCCCTGATCCGATTTTAATTATTGAAGCCTTTATGTAACCGCACGATATGCTCAAGATACGTGTGAAAACCCCATGAAAATGCGTCAAGTAGTTTAGGAGATAGACGCGTTCAAAGAGACAGACAGACATGACAGTAGTCGATAAAATATTTCAAATTCCGATATTCTTTTTTTCCGTGATTCGATTTTTATAAAACGAAGTCTATATGATGTCCAGAGTTACGCTCAAGTTACCTGTGAAAATCCTATGCAAATTCGTGAAGTAATTTTGGAGATAATAGTTTTTTAATAGTTGAAAAAACAGACACGACGGTTGCTGAAAACACTTAAAATTACGATATCTGTTTTTCCCACGATCCGATTTTGATAAAATTATGCCTATATGTTGACCCAAAGTTTTCACGTGTTTCCTGTGAAAACCGCATGAAGATTTGTTCAGTAGTTTCGAAGATTGAAGGGAACAGCGACAGGCCTTCATTTACAGATTTATTATTAGTATAGATTTACTTATTATTCTAGTGTTTTTAATAATCTCTGTCAGTAACATGTGAAACTCTGTCCTTCATACTACAGTACCTCTGTCTTGAATATACAGTTACATTAGTGCCGCTTTCACGCTTACTAAATGATGCCGTAACGAAGCGTGCTGCTTTATCGTAAGTGCCGTAATGCATTTAGAGAGACATGAACTTCCAACCATACTACTGTATGTGTAAAATTGATACATGAAATTCAAAGGATTGTCAATAAGTAACGTCTGTTTATTGATTCTAAATTTGTTTTTCATTGATATGTGATTTTTAAGTCTACATACCTACTTTTTCCTTAAGTAGAAATAAATTTTAGTTAATAAATGGGTTCTTTTTGGCTCTTATGTTTAAGAACCCTATTGCAGTTTATTACGTTTCAACGGTTTCTTATGCCACGCTGAACACGTAAATACAAGATATCCGAATAATTAAAAATACAGGTCTAGCTATCTCCCTGATCATAAATTTTGTATCTAAGTAGATTAATAATGACTTACTGGTGGAAATTCACAAACGGTTTTGCTGTCAAGAAGAGCTATCTCAGATAAAGCGTATTAGACCACCGTTTGTATTGAGAAAGTAATCTCCGCAATACAACAGATTAAAACTTTTTGTTGTATGTAGAAAACACATTTTCATAATGAACGCACATAAGAAATCCACCCGTAGTTCATGTGTGTCAAGTTATGTGAATCATTTTGATATCTAAGCTTTCATTTCACTAGCAAGCCACAGAAGAACAACACGGTTTTCATCCCACCCACGCCACCCTCATTTTTGAGAAGGCTAGTTATTCAGTTAATGAGGCAACAAGTTTTTTTGTCTGAAGCGAGGGGGAGAAAACAACATCAAAGTGAGTGATTCTGCATTACAGTTTTCTTCTCTTGAGTTTCTAAAATGACTTCAAGGCAGCAATGGAAAAATTATTTCTGATAAAGAATCGTAAAGTCACTAGCTGCACGCAACCGAATTGATAGACGTGCCTATCTTTAATGCAGCTCATCTAGTTTGATTGCTGTTTGATGTTCCTATAGTTGTAATATTCAAGCTGACATTTATGTTATTCTGAAATAATCAGTTTTTCCCCTTTATACACCGCTGACGACCCACCGCGAGTGCGTGAAACCAAAGTAGAGGCCCTCTAGCCGCAATAGAACTAGTAGCGCGCCGGTGGAGAAAATCGACATAACGATGGGTCGAAACAAGACCAGTTAAAAGAAACAGCAGGTCGAAAACAAGAACGTTGTTGCTTAATATCAGATAAGATTGGGTTCCAAGATTTACATGGAGGAACGCCCTTGTCCCTATTAATAATATTATCGACCATACGAGTTTCTATGGATTCTTTAAGAACACATTCCCAGTAGCGGAAAGCAGCATCAATCAGTTTAGTTTCATCATCTAACATCTTGTGTCCCTCATTCAGACAATGTTCAGCAACAGCTGTCTTTTTAGGTTGAAGCAAACGAGTATGACGGTGATGTTCCACACACCCATCCTGAACTGTGCGGATCGTTTGGCCGATGTAAGTCTTCCCACAATAAGATGGAATTCTGTAAACACCGGGTTCCCTCACTCCTAAATCATCTTTGACTGGCCCAAAGAGGGCCCTAGTCTTTGGTGGGGGCATAAAAACACTTTTAATATCAAATATTCTTAAAATTCTGGAAATTTTCGAGGAAATATTCCCGACGAAAGGCAAAAAGGCAATAGACTTGTAATTGTCCTCTAATGGTTCACCTTTTGGACCAAATTGAAACGCACGACAAATTTGCTGAGCAGTGTACCCATTCTGTTTAAAGACTGAGATGCTTCAGTTCTTCACCCAGATGTTCAGCATCAGAGATGGCGTACGCTCTTTTCACTACAGTACGCAAGACCCCCATACGTTAGTGTGGCGGATGACAGCTCGTCGCATGAAGATAAAGATCGGTATGTGTGGGCTTGCAATACGTGCCATGTCCTAAGGTCCCATAACTGTTCTTTTGAACCAAAACGTCCAGAAAGGAAGTTTCCCATCTTTTTCAACCTCCATCGTAAGTTTAATACTGGGATGGAGACAATTAAAATGATCTAAAAATGATTTAAAGCATCCATTCCATGAGGCCACACCATAAAAATGTCATCGACGTATCTCCAAAAACAAATAGGCTTAGGAAACGACGTCCTAAGAGCCATGTCTTTAAAGTCTTCCATAAAAAGGTTTGCGACTATGGGGGAAAGAGGACTCCCCAAAGCCACTCCGTCCGTTTGTTCAAAAAAAGCATCATTAAAAAGGAAATACGTCGAAGTACGAAGGAAATACATGACGACGTAACTTGTCTCCATCATCGAAATCTCTGACGCCTAAACATTCTTCTCTCGGTATAGTAAATACCATTTTATCCTCATCTAGTTCCTCTTCTCTCTGTACGATATGGTCTTGAAGTTTATTTGTTTTGTAGAATCTCTGTAAATATTCTTTCCACCTTACAGCATTAATTTGTTTGCTCAGAATTTAATTTCCATCAGAGCTGTCGATATTCATAGATCTTCTTTTGTCCTATCCAGATGTGTGTTTTATTTTCCTTTAGGCGGTATCTATCTGTGCGCTAATAATACATTCTTCTAGAGACCCCACTACTATTTCATCCCTCAAAGGTATCAATTCATCTAATACAGTTTTATTCTAACCCTTTCTGTTAATCGTTGCCTAGGGCTTCGTCTGAAAATCCTAAGAACCTCAGATTACTGCAATTAATTCAGATCCCATCTTCTTATTTTCATACCTTTCCGCAGTTTCTTCACTTTAAGTCTGCAATTCATTACCAATAAGATACGGTCAAAATCTATAATATCTGTACCTGGACATTTATTATTATTATTATTATTATTTATTTGATATGCCCCATTACATAGTAATGTTACAAGTTTTATGTTAAATTGAGGCGATTACATCAGGTACTTTAGCAAACACAAATACAGGACATTATATGAAAGGATTTACACAAGAAAGCATTTTGGCTATACATTATTTATCGCCTTACATAAAGAAACCAAACGATTTTACATATCAGAAAATTTTATTTAATTAATAAAGTTGTAAAAGTGTGTAGTGAATCTATGTACAAAATAAAATTTACTGACGGGACATCCTCCTCTTTGTCAGCTATTGTTTTCCTGAGATGGTCCCTCTCCTTCAGTACGTTGCAGCAGTCGAAAAGTAGATGGTCAATAGTTTGTCTATCTCTGTTACATGTGCACGTTCCGTCTTCAGTTATTCTGAACCGTTGATATTGGCTATGTATCCCATGACCTGTTAACATTGCTCTAAAATTCGGAGATATTGGGAATTTAATCATTAAACATTGTCGGATCGTAGGAAAATAGGTTTAGTACTTTCTGTGGTATCGCACAAGTCTAAAGTGCGCGCCACCTACTTTCGCCGCGCGCCGCCATGCACGCACGTCGCGGCGTTCTTACGACATCAGCCACGAGCGCCCTCTGCTACAACTCCACTCGTGGCCACCGCTGAACGACATCGTTCACTTGGGACTGAGATAGGAACCAGTTAACACATCGGAATCAGATAGGCACCATTGAAGACTTGGCTATCGGACAGGCACTAGGCATGCCTCTAGCTCAACTATGTATCAGCATTCTGCAGTACTGAGCTATGTAAAAGTTAAGTATTGTATAAATTCTTTGCAATATATATCTCGTTCTAATTTACCCTAGTGTTTCTAGTTTCTGCTGTCCCACTGGCTGCTCACCTCCGTACCTGCACAAGCGTGCATCCTTATTCCTGTGTCGGACTCTATCTACTTGGCCACTAACACCTACGACGGAAACAAGACACAAAAGCGGCGACGAGGCTGGGCCACAAAAGTGGCGACGAGGAGCGATAGAAGAACCGTGGACTAGCCCATTTTTGTTCTTTGCCACTCAATTTCCCATTTGTTCCTAAACTCCTCTCTAAGTTTATTCTTCACCGCACTTGTAGGTATTTTGTTGTAGCGTATTGATCATCATGATCGAGCTGCTCTTTTTTTAGCGAGATTGTCAGCTAGTTCATTTCCCCATATCGCTCGATGAGCTTTAACCCATTCGAAAAGCACGTGGCACATGTGTGTCTGCAACCTTCTGATTGTACCTCGTATATCTTCATTCAAAAAATTGTGGTTTTTCGGTTTTCGTAACGAGTCCAAAGTAATCGTGCTATTGTTGTGAATTACTGCAGTTCTATCAACATTCGAGAGCTTGAAACTTCCTGGCAGATTACAATTGTGTGTCGGAAGCGGGACTCGAACCTGGGACCTTTGCCTTTCGCAGGCAAGCGCACTACCGACTGTGCTATCCCGACACGACTCACGATGCCGCCTCACAACTCTACTTCCGCCAGTACCTCGCCTCCTACTTACCAAACTTCACAGAACCTCTCCTGCGAACCATGCAAGACTAGCACTCTGGGAAGAAAGGATATGGTAGAGACATGGCTTAGCCACAGCCTAAGGGATGTTTCCAGAGAGATTCGAGAGATTGGTTATTAACTCAAGGGCATTAAGAATGGTAAATTGTTCCGCTTGATTATTGTCTTACAGTTTAATACCTGGTTCCAAAATCTGTTTTACCATTATGAAATCTTTCTGGTACCTGACGGTGTCTCCTGGTCTGTTCTACTATAGCTATACGAGATAATATTCCCTTATTTTATGCTAGGAACCCTTATTTTATGCTAAATCCTGCCTTGTACGAATTCATATAATTTAGCACATTTGCAAAGATATCAAAACATTAACGCTGGTTATAAAGAGATGGATGTTTGCATCGAAACACTTTTTTGCTGTCGATACTGTAACCGCAGCCTTCCTGAAAGGTCAACTGACTGCAGCTAATACTGACGCCGATCGCGCCAACATTCGATAATGCACCACCCGCGCCCGTTAATTGCCTTCCCCCCTCCCCCGTTCCTCCCCCCTCCATCCCAGCCACCCCCTGCTTCGAGCGTCGCTGATTTATGGGAGTTCTCTGGCATGCGGCTATTTCAGCAATTAGTTCCCCGTCGCTGCGTGTCGTTTGCGTGGGAGTAAATAGCCTAATGTGGGAGACTGTTTTCTATTCTGCACAGGGCGCGTGGCTCACAACACTTCCGATTTATGAGTTATACGTGTTTACCGTACATTTGTTATCTGGCATCATCGCCGCGGTGGTGCCAGCCGCGGTGGCCGAGGGCACTGAGGCGCTCCAGTCGCGGTCTGCACGGCCACTACGGTCGGGGGTTCGAATCCCCCCTCGGGCATGGATATTTGTGCCGTCCTGAGGATTTAGTAGTTCATAAGTAGTTTGTAAGGTTAGGGACTAATGACCCCATAGTTAAGTCCCATAAGCTATACAAACATTTAAAATCGCCGCGGTGGAGTAGCTGAGCGGTCTAAGGCACCTCGCTCAGGAGCGCGCGGTTGCTCGCCGTCGGAGGTTCGAGTCCTCCCTGGGGCATGTGTGTGTGTGTGTTTGTCCTTAGGTTAGTTTACCTTAGTTTAAGTAGTTTGTAAGCCACGGACTGATGACCACGCAGTTTGGTCCGATAGATTTACAAACCTTTGAACATTTTGATTTCTGGCGTCATCATTCACGTTCTACATCTACGTCTACATAGATACTCTGCAAATCACATTTAAGTGACTGGCAGAGGGTTCATTAACCACTTTCATAACTTTTCTCTACCGTTTCATTCTCTAATAGCGCGCGGGAAGAAAGAACTTCTAAATCGTTACGTTTTCTATCTGCTCTTATTTTATTGGGATGGTCATGTCTCCCTTTGTAGGTGGGTGCTAGAAGAATGTTTTCACATTCATAAGTAAAAGTCGGTGATTGAAATATCGCAAATAGATCTCGCCGCAACGAATAACGTCGTTCTTTTGATTCCCTCAAAGCGTGCAACATTTCTGTGACGCTTTCTCCACTGTAATGTGATAGAACAAAACGATCTGCGCTATTCTGAACCTTCTCAATGTCTTCCGTCAGTCCCACCTGGTGAGGATCCCACTGGGCAACAATACTCAAGGAGAGGACGCACAAGTCTGATGTAGGCAGTCTCTTTGGTGGAGTTGTTGCATCTTCGAAGCGTTCTGCCAATGAAACGTAACCTTTGGTTCACCTTCCCCACAATATTTTCTTTGTTGCCGTAGTGATCCATGTAGATGCTCTCTTGCACAACGCTGAGCATCCAAAATTCAACGCCAGGAAGCACCGAAGATATGACAACCAAATTTATTTAGGAGATACACGTCGTAGAAAGACAACATGATTAAAATTAAAACACACTGCAAAACGAGGAATATGATGAAATTACTAATGAACATCATCGTCACTGCTGGCCACACGCCTCGGAGTTGAATCAAAGGTTAGATTAGATTAATACTTGTTCCATAGATCATAGATACTACATTTCGCAATGATGAAGAACGTGTCAGTTTAGTAAATGGTGCCTGTGCTTGACACTCAATATTTTGAGAATATTTTATTTTTATTTTAATTTATTTTTTATTTTTTAATGTTTTATCTAATAATTCATCTGAAGTGTAGAAGGGGTTGGTATTCAGAATTTCCATTTTTTTAATATTTTTTTTTTATTTTTTTGATTCCAGTTGGCTATTTTTCAGACTTTTGATGCTACTCAAATGTTCAAATGTTTGTACAACTTATGGGACTTAATTACGGGGTCATCAGTTCCTAAGCTTACAAACTACTTATGAACTAGCTAAGACTAAAGACGGCACAAATATCCATGCCCGAGGGGGGATTCGAACCCCCGACCGTAGTGGCCGTGCTGAGCGTGACTGGAGCGCCTCAGTCACCTCGTCCACCGCGGCCGGCTTGATGCTACTTGGTAAGGTTTCGAAGACTTTTGTGGCAGCATAATTCACCCCTTCCTGTGCCAAAGTTAGATTTAACCTTGTAGCTATACACACTGCTATTATATCTGAATTGGGTCGGATTGTTAATAACAAATTTCATGAGTATATGTATGAAACCACAATGAAGATACCTAGACCCATAAATAAATGAATAAATGTCAGCAGCATGATCTTTGGTGGCTCCAGCAAATATTCTGATTACACCCTTTTGTGCAATTAATACTTTTTTACTCTATGTTGAATTGCTCCAGAATATGATCCCATACGAAAGCAGTGAATGAGAACAGGCATAGTAAGCCAATTTACTGAGATGTCTATTACCAAATTTTGCAATGACCCTGATAGCATGAGTACCTGAAATCAAACGTTTCAGCAGGTCTTTAATGTGTTTCTTCCATTTCAACCCCTCATCAATGAAAACACCTAAAATTTTGAATATTTTACTTTAGCTACAGATTTCTGTTCAAAGTCTAAACTTATTAATGGTGTCATGCAATTTACCGTTTGAAACAGTATATACTGGGTTATGTCAAAGTTTAATGACAGTCCATTTGTAGAGAACTATTTAATAATTTTCTGGAAGACATCATTTACAACTTCATAAGTTAATTCCTGTTTGTCAGGCGTGATAGCTATACTTGTACCGTCAGCTTAGCTACTTCGTGATATAGAATGCCAATTCATTTATACACCGGTATATTAAGAACAGCAAAAGACCCATGACCGAACCTAGTGGGACCCCAATTTTGATAACTCCCCAGTCAGAGGAATTAATTGAGTCTCTGAATGCGTTGCTGAAGTATGGTTCAATGCATAATTAACTGGAGGAGAGCAGGAAGTTGAATAAGCGGTTCATTTAATGCGCAAAAATCAGCTGTTCCCTCAAATTAGGGAGCTATCAAGAACGTGTTCCCACAGCACACGGCCTTAGGTCCTTTGATGTTATCTCTATCGTATGCTAACAAGAATTAACAAGTGAAATTGTAAATTATGTCTTTCAGGAAATTATTAAGTGGTTCTCTCATTAATTTTAATGAAACAGAGTATATAATTTTCTTATTATGTTAAACAGCCAAGGTCACGAACTGTGTTTAAGAGCCGCGGTGGAGTAGCCGAGCGGTCTAAAGCACCTCGCTGCGGAGCGCTAGGTTGCTCGCCGTGGAGGTTCGAGTCCTCTCTGGGGCATGGGCGTGTGTGTTGTCCTTAGGTTAGTTTACTTAGGTTTAAGTAGTTTGTAAGCTACGGACTGATGACCACACAGTTTGGTCCGATAGATTTACAAACATTTGAACATTTATTTATTTGTGATTAAGATGATGACCGGTTTCGGCAGATTAAAATGTCATCATCTCATAATTTATTTCCTGTGCCACATCACAAAAGAGACATTTTAAATACGCACTTCTTCACCAACATCATTGTTAGCAAGTTACTATCACATTAATAAAAATAATTGGCGATCTTTGCTGTTTTACATAATAAATTAATTCAACAGATCGATTCCCTAGTAGACAAACTCTTATAACAGTATATACAGTTCTTTACAGCATAAAAAAGAAACAAAAGGCATATACCTCTTATTCAACCGACATGTTCCACATCATTACGAAATGTCGTATTCATATTATATGAAACAGTTAATAATATAGTCTAAGCTAGCAGTCCATACTGCTTTCAAGTGTTGCCAAAGCTGATATGGTGCAACTGGTGTGTCCAGACGCTTTCGATACGTGAAGAATCTGACGACGATGGTTACGAAGGAAATCAAGACAGCAATCCAATGGGCTGTATGATTCATTAAGAAAGTTCAAGTGTATAACTGCTTGCGGTGCGTTTCAGTGGGTGAGTAAAATACCATGAAGTAGGACTATATGGAACTTATTCGATAAGGGCTATATTTACGACATAACGAATGAAAATGCATTTATTGTTTCATAATACGAAGCTTGTTACGGATTTTCACACATGATCAGGATGTAATGTCATGTAAAAAGCCAGTTTGCCTCAGTCTAGCGGCCAATACACAGGGTGTTTCGTCTCTTCAGTTGTATTTGCACTTCCGCCCAGCACGAATATGCAACTTTTGGATCACCTGGATGATCCTCACTACACCGACAACAATCTGACTACCCATCAAGTCGCTTTTTGTCACAGGCCAATAAATTTTACCAATTGCCGACTTTTATATTGTTTTAAAAAAATGACAAGAACCGAACGGTAGACTTCTTTTTAATCTTTTTGACGGAAAGGGCCAAGGTGCTTGCGGTACCACCTAACCATTAACCCCGTTATCCGTCATAAATCACTTATATGGAAAACTTTTAAAAAGCGCCTGAAGATGCAACTGTAGGTTGCGAAACCGGTTGTGCGGGTCTTCACGACTCCAATAAAAATAACAGCTCAAGTGGACCAAGGACTTTCATTCAGACTCTTACAATTTTAACACCTAATTTTTAACTGTGTGAAAGTTTCTTAAACATGTATAAATATTTTAGCTGTGATTGCCCGTCATACAAAGTTCTTTGCAAAAAGAATATTGACAAAAAAATACACCAGTTTTGAATTACTAAGCCCGTTTGCTTCAATCACCTTTTATTGGTGAAACCAAAAATGATCACGAAGATAAAAAAAAAAAAAAAAAAAAAAAAATCACTCATATCAAAAGATAAAAATCGCAATGGATGATTAAAGAGAATCTGGTACTCTTATTAATGTGGGCATACATGCTCTTTTAGCCGCGCGAAACGGATGGGTTGCTAATATAACATAAAGTGACCGTGAAGCACAACATTCGTAATGGAGAGACGTATTGATGTTCTCTGTTTCTTTCTGTTTAGAGGACTCTTAAGGGATGTAAGCTACGCACGAAATGGAATTTTCTAAAATTATTAGCACGTATGCATAAACAGTTTGTTCGTCATTACATATTATGAAACCATGCATATCAAGGAAAAAGTAATTTTGTTGATTGCTAAAACAAGAAATTACAAAAATTTTCCGGGAAATTCAGCAACAGAGAAATACAAATAACTTATGAATGTACGAGGGTCACTCCAAAAGAAATGCACACTATTTTAAAAAAATACAGTTTTCATTCTACACCTTTGAAAGTTTTACGATGTGTAGATACATCCTTTCCGCTAGTTTTCAAACTAAGTTCAACCTGTTCCCGTAAGTGGTGCCGTCACAGCATGTGTTTAAGATGGCTGCTACACTTGACGTGCGTCAGAAGCAACATGCTATCATTGAATTTTTGTGCTGTGAAAACGAAACAGTGGGAAACATCCACAAGAGGTTGAAAGAGGAGTTTGGAGATGCTGTTGTCGATCGCAGTAAAGTTAGTGGATGGACAAGCAGGTTACGTGATGAAAGTGGGCACGGCAAAATTGAGGATTGTCCTCGCAACGGCAGGCCTCGTACTGGTTTAAGATGGCGTAAAGCAGTTGAGAGGGATGGGGATTATGCGGAGAAATGCAAATATTGTTCCTAAAGGATGTGTCTACACAATGTAAAATTTTCAAATATGTATAATAAAAATTGTATTTAAAAATAGTGTGCATTTCTTTTGGAGTGACCCTAGTATTAAATAGGAAATGCAAAGTAGACAAGGCGAAATGTTTGTAAGATAAAATTGACGTGATCTAAAGGAATTGTTTGTCGGAAGAACTTACCCACCACACAGACAAGCAAGAAAAATCTTCAATGACATTTAGTTCAGATATGGTAACATAAAGAAGTCAATGAGAACTCCATTATTAAACGCAGAGGAGATATAAGATATGTGGAAAGTTAAAAACATGGGAAAATTCCAGTGAAAGCCGATTAGTTAATAGGATTCACAAGAACTAAAAGGGAATAATAAGACTACAAGACCAAGAATGAAGTGTTAGTATTAAAAAGCGTATAACTAAGGGGGCAGTGTCTACAATTCAATATATAGGCCCTATATCGTAGAATCAGTGACGAAAATAAATGTTCAAGTGTGGGATAACATTCGCCGATGACATTGAAATCTTAACTGAGGAAAAGTTACACGATCTGGTGAATGGAATGAACACCGATTGTGGGCTGAGAGTAAACTACAAAAGGACAAAAGTAATGAGAAACCGAACAAATGAGAAACTTTAATCATAAGTGTTGATACAGTTAATGAATTCTGCTAGTTTGGAAGCAAAATAACCCGTGACAGGTGGAGGTAGTAGACATAAGAATCGGACAGGCAGGACAAAGAGAACATTCGTGAGCAAGAGATGTCTGCTAACTTCGTCCACTGGCATTAATATGAGGAAGACATTTATGAGAATGTAAGCTTGGAGTACTGCTTTGTATGGAAGTCAAATATCGGCAACGGTAAAACCGTAATAGAGGAGAATAGAAGTATTTGCGATGTGGTTCCACAGACGAATGCTGAAAATTAGGCGGACTGGTAGGATGAGGAAGTTATCTGTAGGAAATCGGTGACCAGAGGAAAATAACGGAAACTCTGACAACTGGAAGTGATACAAAGAAGGAAAATGTTTTAAAACACCGGGGAGTTGCTTCCATGGTACTAGAAGAAGATGTAGACGGTAAATACTGTGGGGGAGACAAAGATTGAAATAATCCAGCAAGTAAGTGAGGAATAGGGTGCATGTGCTGCTCTGAAACAAAGAGATTTTTGGCGCAGGCCAGTAAATCGTGGCACACCTCAACAAATCAGTCGTAAGAACACTGAAAAACTTTCCCAGTGGACGGTTAGTCAAAGGAGTTACTGAAAAAAATAGTGAGTGACACACATGGTGCAGCGCTAGTATCAACAGAAAAATATGGAGGTGTAGAACTTTCGTTCAACTCAAATCTCCCAGAGATATAATTGTGGACTAATATGAGCATAAACTTAAAGTAGTGCTGTTAGATGTACTGGAAGTATCGAATCAGTTCGTTCTTTTAGCATGTCTTCAAAGCGAAAACGACTCTTAGAAAATAAAGGATTTAGGGTACCTCAATCATGTACTACACACTAGATTTTTAGTTCATCTACATATATACTCTGCAATACACCGTGGCGGAGGGTACCTTGTACCACTACTAGGCATTTCCTTTCCTATTCCACTCTCAAATATAACGAGGGAAAAAGAATGTCTATATGCTACTGCACGAGTCGTAATTTCTCTTGTCTTTGTGATCTTTACGCGAAATGTAAGTAGGCGTCAGCAAGATCGTTCTGCAGTCAGCTTCAAATTCCGCTCTCTAAATTTCCTCAACAGGATTTCTCTAAAATAACGTCTCCTTTCCTCCAGCGATTCTGAGTTCCCGGAGCATTTTCGTGACACTCGCTCATTGGTCGAACCTACCAGTAACGAACCTAGCCGATCGCCTCTGAACTGCGTCCACGTCCTCCTAAACAGATCTGCTACGGGCCCCATATACTTGGGCAATACTCAATACGTGGTCGTGCAAGCGTTTTATACGCGGTATCCTTTACAGAAACAGCACATCTTACCAAATTCTCCCAAGAAACCGGAGCAAGCTGTCTGCCTTACTCAAAACTGTCCTTACATGTTCGTTCCATTTCATATCGCTCCGCAATATCACGTGTAGATATTTGTACGACGCGACAGCATCAAGAAGCTCACTGCTAATGCTGTATTCGAACGTTATGGGATTGTTTTTCCTACTCATGCGCATCACCTTACATTTTTCTACATTTAGAGCTAGCTGCCATTCTTCACACCAACTGGAAATTTAAACTAAGTCAACCTGTATGCTATTACAATGAATTAAAGACGACACCCTCCCATACTCCACAGCATCATCAGCAAATAGCCGCAGATGACAAGTGACTCCGTCTATCAGCTCATTTATGTAGATACAACATAACAGCGGTCCTATCACACTCTCCTGGAGCACGCTTGCCGATACACTCGTTTCTGAAGAACACTCGCATTCGAGAACAACGTACTACCTTTTGTTACTTATAAAGTCTTCCAGCCAGTCACAAATCTGTGAAACTATTCCATGCACTCGTATCTTATTTAGCAGTCTGCAGTGTGACACCGCGTCAAATGCCTTTTTGAAATCGAGAAAAACACAATCTGCCTGATGCTGTTCATCCTTGGGTCGCAAGATGAGATGTGAGAAAAGGGCAAGCTGAGCTTCACACGGACGATCTTTCCTAAACCCGTGCTGATTCATAGAAAGAAGTTTTTCCGATTCAAGGAAATTTACTATATTCCAGCTGAGAACATTCTTGAAAATTCTAACAGGAAATTGATGTCAACGATAGTGGCCTGTAATTATGTGTGTCGGTTCACGAGTGTTTCAAACAATATATCCTAAATACCATGAAGACATTTACGATATCAGGTCAGTAACAAAATGCTTCATTAACGTCCGAAATTAAATGCAAACTTTGTTGCAGGTCTCTAACTACACCCATTTACCAAAATCTGACGCATAAATCTGGGTATTCGCACGTGGTGGCCTCTCATTATCTTAGTGAAACCAATTCCTTTTGATGGTCAGCCTTTTTAAAGATAGGTACACGTTAACGATCTCTACGCACTTCGTTAACACATAATTCAATGTGATGTTAGTTAGTTCAAACGCCAATGCTGAAATGAAGAATATGAGGTACGTGTGTACGCAACTTTAAAAGAATAAGAAAGGTCCTTCGCAATTCAGTGACAAACGATAATTTAAATTCTCTATTGCACTTTGCTGTAGAAGGAAACTTTTTTCAACAACTTATAGGTGCTAAAATTTTCAATATAGTGTGAATGATAACTTTACTACTAATAACAATCGACGCAAGAATAACCGGTATAAAAAATATATGCCTACGCACCGTTAGTCCATTAGCTTTGCCAAGTCCAAGTCTCTTCCTCTTCCATGCATAGTTCATTTTGATTTCCGTCTGCAGGACGTTAAAATTGTATACTAAGAATAGTGTGCTGCCTCATATGACTCACTTTCTCAGAAAGTACTTTATTAAAAATATTAAGAATTCAAAACAAATGCAGTACTTCTGTATCTTATAGTGGTTTTCCGGAGATTTCTCTCGCTGGAAATTTACGTTAAGTACCTCCTTCCGCCAGCAACAACTTTCTTTATTGCCGCATTTCTAATTCATGAAATTTCACTCTTGGCTTGCAGACAAGGCACTTTTTTCTTGTTCCGTGCAAGAGTGATCTACTGTCGCTTGTTTCAAAGCTCTCACTGCGCTAGCTAATAATTTTCGCTCCAAAAGCAAGGAAAATTGTGTAGCTTAATAGTCCTCAACATCTTGTGCCGTATTTTTTATTCTCTTTTTGCCCTGCTGCGGGTTACGGTAGTAACATTAAAAGTAGGCCTTTTCGATTGCCTTTCGACAGCTTCAAATGTAAATGAAAATAACGGCTTAACCGTTCACCTGACACTAAAATGGAATAAACAAATTTCTAGAGGGGAAACGTCTCTATAACTTTGCTCTCTTATGATTTTCTCATATCTCGCATCGTTTCAGAGATATTTGTCAAAATAACGGCGATTTGACGATGTCTGTCTGTCCGTATCGTGTTCCCATTTTTTTTAGGTCGAACCGTTAAACCAATCGGCACCAAGTTTTACAGAAATAATTGTTGGCCTCCAAAGAGCAGAATCTCCGTATTTCAAATATTTAGGGAAAAAAAGTTAGTAACACTAAGAAAAGTCTGTGTGTGATGATCCTTTGACAGGAGGAAATGTAATTGCAAACAAACTATTACTCTGAAACGAAAACTGAATGTACGAACTTTAGAGGAGAAAATTCTCAACAACTTTGCTCTCTTATGTTTTTTAAAACTCGCACGGTTACACATATATTTGCAAAAATTACGCCACTTCGACACCTTCACTTGATTTTACTTAATCCAGGAGTTCGGAAATCTCACGTGACATTCCTCGTCCGAAAATCTGTCTGGCATATGCCATCTAACTTTCCGTATTTTATGATTTTCTTATTGTAACTTACGCGCTGTAATTTCAAAGCAATGGCGCACTGAAGAATTAACGAAAACACATAATGAATAGATAATTAAATATGGGATGAGGAGCATGAAATCATAAAGCAGAGGTCTGATACATTAAAATCATAATATATTCAGTAAAATAACAAGAAAATAAATGTGGGGAGACCAAATTAAGCACACACCTTGTACAAACGTGAATTAAAACATATAATTATTGTCCATATTAAAATTGTTTCTGCCCTTTATGAATATGGAGGTAATGTGGGAGGAAATTTTCAAATTTATAATGGGTAGCTGAAAGCACATTCATTCATTCACAGACACACACATAAAGCTTAGCAGTACATTACAATCCTGGAACACATGAAAGCAGTGGCAAAACGAAGTGTCAGCGGCGTCTTGGCCAGATGGTGGGCATCTTGACCACAAAATTTTAAATTATACTATGGACTAACAAACTCATGTGTGGGAGGGCAGTGGCATACTATTCTTAAGTACTACATGGTGTGCCACCACAGTGAATTACATAGTATTTACAAAGGAAATTTTATTCAGAATAAGCGAATAGAGCCCACACAAGAATTCATATAGAAGAAAATTAGTATTAACAAACCACGGCTGAAGGACGAAGTAACGACCGTTACGAAATCATACAAGATAGGAAAGATGGAATAAAATCAGAAAATCTGAAAAAAATATATAGCATACTTGCAGATACAGAAACAAACTCATGTGTGGGAGGGCAGTGGCATACTATTCTTAAGTACTACATGGTGTGCCACCACAGTGAATTACATAGTATTTACAAAGGAAATTTTATTCAGAATAAGCGAATAGAGCCCACACAAGAATTCATATAGAAGAAAATTAGTATTAACAAACCGCGGCTGAAGGACGAAGTAACGACCGTTACAAAATCATACATGATAGGAAAGATGGAATAAAATCAGAAAATCTGAAAAAAATATATAGCATACTTGCAGATACAGAAACAACACGAGAACGTTAGTTAAAGACAAAGGAAATTCAAACGTACTAGGTTTACACAAAGGCTGAAGGCCATACACATGTATTCTAACTTGAACAAAACCGGAAACGCAATAATAAATTTACACTCAATTTACTCGAGTTCTGTAAATTAATAAACATTTCGCCTCTCATAGCGAAAGAATTACATAAAAGAACTATCACTGAAAAACCAAGACTGCCTATGACAAATAAATCAAAGTCCTAACAGCATGCCTTTCCCTCAACATGATTTGGCGGAGTACTTACTTCCTCAGTCGTGGGAGTCAGAATGAAGAGTGAACTCTGAAGGTCTAAGGCCTCGGAAAAACCTCCCCCATCATATACCGGATGTAGAGCGCGCTAAAAGCAACGCAGAGCGCGTTCAGAGACTGGTGGTTCCTAAGGCGGTTAGAATCTAGGGAGGTGGCGTTATCTATGCTGAGAATAGGCATTGGTTGAAGCCAAGAGGGTCGCGGTGGAGTAGCCGAGCGGTCTAAAGCACCTTGCTGCGGAGCGCGCGGTTGCTCGCCGTGGAGGTTCGAGTCCTCCCTGGGGCATGGATGTCTGTGTTTGTCCTTATGTTAGTTTACCTAGATTTAAGTAGTTTGTAAGCTACGGACTGATGACCACGCAGTTTGGACCGATAGATTTACAAACATTTGAACAAGCCAAGGGGGCCATGAGTTTGAGCCCAAAACAAGACTTTCTCGCATAACATCCTGTGTGAATATTGCCATATTTATGTAAAACCACTAAGAACTACTTTACCACAAACCAATGTTTTGGCCACAAATGCCGGAATGCGCATTTTACTGGCTTCAGTTTTTCAGTGTTAGACCATCTCCAGAGAGTCTAACCTCCTAGGTGTTTATGACCCTTGCTACCTGGCCAAGATAATTCCCCCTTCAACCGCTCCCAGAGAGGTCTCCTGTCACCTCTTTCGTCCAAGATTAGGTTGGTACGACACTAAACAACACGTTTACCTCGCCATCTTGCCAAGTAAGCTTGTCTCTGGCCAGCCAACAGACGCCAGCGCAGATGACAAACAAACCCATGCGTTCTTAACTACAGCAAAACGAGGTCTAAAACGGGAGGCGGCGACTGTAAGCCATTGCGCGGCAGTCAGTCAATATTAAGAGCACACATTCACACTCACATGAACACACAAGTTCAATCACATGGGTGGAAACATTTATAAACATGGGGCTAACATATATAAACATGTGTTACTGATCATTAATAAAAAGAATAAAATAATTAACACACAAATAGATAGCATTAATGTTGCAGAAACACTTTAGGTTAATGAATCAATCAAAACGGAAGACGCCTACACATGCAGTGGACGTGTTTCAACCGTTTAGGAAGCAAGATGAAAATAAAATCCAATGGCGGTTTTTTCTCATTTTTTTATATTTTTATTTACTACTATGTTTATTATTATTACTGTTATTCAGATAGATCGATGCTCTTTGGTCGTTTGTTAATATTCCGAGTCGTTCGTTGAGAATGTTGCTCAGCCCTCTTTCTTTTTTCTCTCTTTTCATTGGTTTTTCGGTTTGATCGGTCCCCTGCTGGACCTTGTTTTGTTTTGTATTATTTTCATCGTTTCGTCGTTGACTCAGTATTTTCGTTACAGATGGCAAATCAAAAAATGTTTCAAATGTTTGTATAGCTTATGGGACGTAACTAAAGGGTTATCAGTCCCTAAACTTACAAACTACTTATGACCTAGCTAATACTAAGGACGTCACAAATATCCATGCCCGACGGGGGATTCGAACCCCCGACCGTAGTGGCCGTGCAGACTGGCTAGTTTATAACCACCGTCTAACTTTCTCGTACGTCAGAAAGTAATTCGCCGCCCATTATGCAACGCCGACCAGCTGCGAGAGTAGTCTGTATTTTTCGCACCATCGAAGACAGGTGTTATCTGTTAACATGGCATTTTTACACATTCATTGTTCTAAGAACGACGTGTTTTTGATTATTTTTCAGTGCGCCACTGCTTCAAAATGACAACGTTGAGTGATAATAAGAAAATCACCAAACATAAAGCAAGATATCACATGCGAAATAAAAAAGTGAGTTTCGGGCAAGGTTTAGGGCGGGGGATGTCACGTGACTAATTTCGGAACCACACATTTACGCTGCGATCCGTCCAGGCTACATTTATTCGTAACCAGCACAGGCAAAGAAAATAAACTTAGAACAAACTACCAAAGCACTACAGGTGATAATATTTTAACGGAAAAAGATAATGAAAATGTGGGAGGAATATTAAAAAATAGTTTAAAGAGGTAAAAGTGGGATAAAGAGTTGTTTGTCAAAGGTAAATTAAAAAATATCAAATAATTCTGGCTGTTTGTTAAAATATGGCCAAAAAGAATATTACGTGTTGGGTGCATAAATATTATCATATAATAGAGTCGTAATGGTACCGTCCATCATTTTTATTATTTATGTTTTTATTACTTTTGTCCGAGACGTTAGTAAAAAAATTTAAAACTACAGGCTGGGCGATGTTTAATTTCGAGTCGTGGTTCGATGCTTCCCCCCCCCCCCCCCCCCTCCACGAATTCTTCACGTATCTTCACAAATGTCCCTGCTCCCCTCCGAGGGGCTTACGGTTCTTTCGTGAGTACGTGCGTGGCAAGCATGGGTCCCGAGATAATACAGTCTTTCTTCCTTCTTTACTTCCTGGGCTGCATTCCTTTCCCCTCCCCTCCCCAGCGGGGGACTGATAACCTTAGCAGTTTAGTCACCCTATCCCAACCTAACAACACAGCCCCAACAAATATCGTTGTAGTTTTTTTCTGTTTTTCGGAATCACCTATCACAGATTGAACACACTAACTTTATTAACTGTTTTGCTACCACATTTACAGTAATTTTAGAAATAACAATGGCGTGTTATCTATGCCTTCTGTGACACAGAACTGAGTAGGTTAACAAGACCGTATTAGTTCAAGTCTGTAGAAGAATGTATAAATAGGGGGAAAATAGATAACGCCTATAGGAAAATAAAAGATACATCTGGACACAAAAAAAAAAAAATAAATAAATAAAAAATAAAAAAAATATGTATGAATAGAAAGAACTTTGATGGAAAAGCAATCCTCAGCAAATAAGAGAAAGCAGATATGTGGAAACGGTATATAGACGATCTCTACAAAAGAAATGAACTTGGAGACAACATTGGAAGAAGGGAAGAGGAAGCAGTCGAAACAATATTCCTGGAGTGGTCGACATTCCCTCAGAACTATTGAAGTTTCTGGGAGAGCCAGCCATGACAAATCTATTTTATCTGGTGCGTAAGATGTATGAGACAAGGGAGATAGCCTCAGACTTTTGAACAATGTAATTCTCCCCATTCCAAAGAAAGCAGGTTCAAACAGGTGTGAAAATTATAGAAAAATCAGTTTAATAAATTATGGTTACAAACTTTTAACACAAATTATTTACGGAAGGATGGAAACGTTGGTAGAAGCCGACATCGCAGATCAGTTTCGATTCAGGAGAAATGTAGGAACAAGAGAGGGAAACTTACTTTACGACTTATATTAGAAAATAGATTAAGGAAAGGCAAACCTATATTTCTAGGTTTTGTAGATTTGGAGACAGCTTTCGACATTGTTTATTGGGATACACTCTTCCAAATCCTGAAGCAAACAGGAATAAAATAGAGAAAACTGAATGTTATTTACAACTCCTACAAAAACCAGACGGCAGTTGTCTGAGTTGAAGGGGTTGGGAAGGGTCTAATACAGGGTTATAGCTTTTCCCCATTGTTGTTCAATTTGTACATTGAGCAAGCTATAACGGAAAGCAATGAGAAAGTACTTAAAGTTCAGGGAGGAGAAATATAACCATTGCGTTTTTCCAATGACAGTGTAATATTGTCAGAGACAGCAAAGGATCTGGAAGAGCAGTTGAACGGGATTGTCAGTGTGTTGAAAGGAGCGTATAAAATGAACATTAACAAGAGAAAAACGGGGTTAATGGAGCGCAGTCTAAGAAAATCAGGTGATGCTGAAGAAATTAGATTAGGTAACGAAACAATATATGTGGTACCATTACCTGTTGTAAAGATATTGTGGTTAAAATGAAGATAAATTTATCACGTGATGAGACTCGTTGGACGTACGAACATGATGATCATGGAAGTTCATAATATTTTAGTAGTTAATTATTTCGTCATTTACACATTAATTGCAGTGAGCTATTTGGTACCTACAGTATAATCATCACAAAAGCGGCATTTACTTCATTTTTCGTGAGAACTTTTGGTGACCGCGTATTTTATAAGCCCTGTAGACTAATAGGCCTAATCTGTGTTAGAATAAGAATTGAAAACTAGAATGAAAAATTCTATTAAGCTCAACAAAAGCTCACGCTTAGAGCATTTCTCGAGGAGGCAGCAGGGGAGGAAGCAATAGTTGTGAAGTGTAAATAGTCCCTAAATGTGGATATGCATGTTCAACTTCAATGGCACATTGCACGAAATGAGGAATGAAACGTTGTTTGACTTTACATGACATACGATTTTATAATGCGTTATATTATGAAACCTGTTACCATAAAACTCCACGAATATGACAAGATATTTTGATTGAAATGTTTTTGAAGCTGTCAGATAATTAAACAAGATAGTTATCCTAATTTACAACGCTGACTCTGGCCAGGGCATGTTGGCCTTTTGTGGTGCTGTGAAAGGACAATTTTTCATTGCGTTACGTTTTTGCTGGGTCTAAGCATATGTAAATGTCTTCACTAGCATTAAAGGTATAGACACAGAAATGGCATGACAGTACACTCAGTAACAAACTGGTAAGTTTGATCCAGACATTCAAGAAATATCACAGTACAAGGAAGCTGTAAATTAGATAATGGCGTTACTACAGTCTACTATTGGGGCTGTTTCCAATTCTGCAAAACAAAATATTTTCCTAGTAATGATATATCCAAAAGAACTAAATTACCTTCTTTGGGGTTCTAGTAATCATGTCGTTTATTAAAGCAAGTGATAATGAAAAGCAGAATTTTGAATATCACAAAAATTGTAAATGGGCTACTTACTTATTTTCGTTCACTGCAGTCCAATACAGGTGACTACTGTTAAGTATATTTACGTTTGTGATTGATACAGAGTCGATAATTACTTATCCACTGATGGAAAATATTAACTAATGAACTGACGAGGAAGGAAAGCCATTTGCTGTTTGTCTCAATAGAAAATGAATTTTTGAAAATGTTCTGCAGGTTATGGTATTTCTGCTTTTAGAGAGTAGGTAATTTCCATAGCCTGTATTGGAATCTCTTGGTAGACACAAGGTCACTGAGGCTCTTAACGGGCTGACCAAAACTGAATCAGTTATCGAAGCTATTTCTGAGATGCTCTTCGCTACAGGCTCTAAAGTTGTCTGGCAACACAGCACTTCCACGTAGCAAACATCGTTATTCCTGGCCTGAAGCGTAAACAGGAACCTGTCGGTAAAGACAAGGCGCCAGGGAGGAAGCTGCCGCTGGCGCATGCCAGGACGGTGAGGATAACTGCTGGATGAGCCACACAAACACTGGCTGAACGGTTCACAGAGGCGGCCGTAAAACACAAGTTAAATGGGATTAAGAGTCCATTCTGACGTTACTGATGAACTTCTGTAGTTCGTAGTAATCGATGGTAAGGCATCGACTAAAACAGAGCTGATATCGGGCGTTCCACAGGGTAGTGTTATTGGTCCTCTGCTGTTCCTTATTTACGTAAACGATTTAGGGCAAAATCTAAGTATCTCTCTTAGGTTGTTTGCAGATGACGCCGTCATTTACCGTCTAGTAAAATCATCTGAAGATCAAAACCAAGTGCAGAACGATCTGAGTAAGATATCAGTATGGTGTAAAAATTGGCAATTGACTCTAAATAATGAGAAGTGTGAAGTAGTCCACATGAGTACGAAAAGAAATCCGTTAAACTTTTTTTTACAAGATAAATCAATCAAATGTGAAGGCCGTAAACTCCACAAAATACCTAGGAATTACTATTACTTCAGACTTAAATTGGAAAGAACACGTAGATAATATCGTGGTAAAGGCGAACCAGAGACTGCGTTTTATTGGCAGAACCCTTAAAACATGCAACAGAACTGCAAAAGAAACTGCATACACTACGCTTGTCCGTCCATTTTTGGAGTATTGCAGCCCAGTGTTGGATCCTTATCAGGTGGGTTTGACGGAGGACATCGAAAGAGTCCAAAGAAGGGCAGCTCGTTTCATATTGTCAAGATACAGGGGAGACAGCGTTACGGAAATGATACAGGATCTGGGATGGGAATCATTACAACAACAGCGCTTATCGCTGCGGCGTGGGCTACTTGCGAAACTCCAATCACCAACATTCTCCTCCGAATGCGAAAATATATTGTTGACTCCCACTTCATCAGAATAAAATACGAGAAATCAGAGCTCGAACAGAGAGATTCAAGTGTTCTTTCTTCCCGCGCGCTATTCGAGAATGGAATGGGAGATAAATGGTATAATTGTAGTTCGATGAATTCTCTGCCAGGCACTTAAATGTGATTTGCAGAGTATCCCACGTAGATGTAGATGTCTGTGTTGTAGTCGTGTCGATTCGTATGCATACTTTCTGAACTATGTTCAGCATTAACACAATTTAGCATTAACTCGAAGCTTATGTCGCTACTGTCTCAAGTTTGGCCAGTGACCATCCTTACATATAGAGAGAAACAACAGTAAATAAACACGATCGAACGTGGTATTTGACATTAATATATACAAATCGCTGGACATACCCTGACGTTACATATACAACTATTCCTAACAGTTCTTGGACTCTACTCCCACTACACCTCATATCACGTCGTCAGAGTACCTCTTAGCACTTGAGCTGACTGTACACTTAAATATTTATGCGTAGTTTGACTACGAAGCTCAAGTACGTGAGCAAGTAGTGCCTCACTAATAACACCGAAGGCACACACAGCTTGCTTATGATTGTGTCACAAATGTCTATCGTAAACTCAGGGAGATGGTAGTCTCTAAGCTTCCCTAAATTTTTCTCCTGTGAGTCAATAACTAACTGATACGGGTCTAAACGGTATTTTGTCGAAAATGTGCAAATGTTTGTAAAGTCTATGGGACTTAACTACGGGGTCATCAGTCCCTAAACTTACAAACTACTTATGAACTACTTACGAACTAGGACGGCACAAATATCCATGCCCGAGGGGGGATTCGAACCCCCGACCTTAGTGGCCGTGCAGACCGTGACTGAAGCGCCTTAGTCTCCTCGGCCACGGTATTTTGTCGACATTGATTCTACAACTTTTTTCTACAGGCTATGTTGTTGTAGGTACCATTAACCCGAAACCAGTATGGTGGGGTGCTGGGAGCCCCAACCAGCTTTGTTTATTCTCTAATTCCCATTGCGGCCGTTATTAGGCGATGTGTTTCTCAGTACCTTTTAGACAGTTGCTAACTGAGCTATTAACGAGATTGGTTGTTCTGCGGTATGTGATTTATGAGTCTTATTCAATTATTAGAGGAGTGTGGGGTCCGTCTGACCGCCCCATACAATTAATTAAACTTTTTTACTAAAATAATTGATATTTTTTCAGTCAAAATGGCGTATTTACTGCGACAGTCCATGTATGTTGATGATAGCCAATTTCTGGAATGGCTGTAAGATGTTAAGAGCGATTTTGGAAGTGGCCAGGATTTTGATCCAGATTTGGAAACTGCCCATGATTCGAATTTGGAGTGGGATTACGGGACCGATGACGATCACGAATATGGACTCGAATCAGATATTTATGTGGAAAATTTGTAAGAAGGATGCGATGTGCAGAAAAGTATTACATCTCAGGAAGCGAGAGCTCGGAATTATTTTGGAAAAAAGATAGGTTGACGTGGTGTTCCATTTCACTTGCCATATATGTACGAACCCGTTCCAAGAATATAATTGCCCACTTTCCAGGAGGTATGGACTCTGCTAAAGCACTTTGAAACTGTTTTTCTGAGCTAGCTGCTTGGTCTCGTATTTTTACAAAAGTTATATTGTAGTTTAAGTATTATTAAGCTCAAATAAAAAAATGGAGGCCATAAGAAACAACTTAACAGATTACCACTAAAGAACAGTAAATGCTTGTGAAAACATACTTGACCTCCAAGCAACAACTAATACGGAGCTAATATAGAGTATCATTACAGATACAGGGATTAGTGAACACAGAGCTGTCTTATAGAAACTTAATATCGAAATTCAGAATTCCAGAAAAATTAAAAGAAAAATAAATCTATTCTAAAATTCAAATAAATGCAAAAATCTTATAATATCGTTCACGACCAGATCATGTATCGTAATTTGGTACAAAATTGAAAGAAATGCTAGTCGTACGCCAAGTATACTAGCGACAAAAATAAATAAATAAATAAATAAAATAAAAAAATAAAAATAAATCAACACCTTCATTGCTGGGCAGGAATATCGATGTAACTATGACGGTGTTGTTGCAAGAATGGCAAAAGAACGGGTCTTACAATAATCTGCACAAACCGAGCACTGGTGACCTTTACACATACCACAGGTGAACGAGAGAGGTAATGTCTCGCACCTATAGAGTGGGGCATGTGTGTCGTAGACGACTGCACCCTAGAGATAGCGGTCACCGGGGCTACATCGTATGCGGAAATAAGATTAATTGCGTCCAGCCAGAGTCTGCTTTCATGGTTGAAAACTGCAGCCCGATACTGCAAGTGATCCAATGACGGCACCTGTTGCGCTGTACATAGGTCACTCCAACAATCAAGAAATGCAATAGGAGTGACACTCTAAATTACAGGTCTATTTTATTGACGTCGGTTTGCAGCAGAATGTTAGAACATATACTTTCGTCAAATATTATGAACTACCTCGAAGAGAACGATCAGTTGTCCCATAGTCAACAAGGATTTAGAAAGAATTATTCTTGTGAAACACAGCTAGCTCTTTACTCACACGATGAGTGCTGTTGATAGTGGATGTCAAATAAATTCCGCATTTCTAGATTTCCGAAACGCTTTCGACACTACCTAATAAGCGTCTTCTAATCAAATTGGGTGCAGTTGTGCGATTGGATTCGTGGTTTCCTGTCAGAAAGGACACAGTACGTTGTAATTGGTGGTAAGTCATCGAGTAGAACAGAAGTGATACCTTGCGTTCCCCAGGGAAGTGTTATAGGGCCCCTACTGTTCCTTACTTTTATAAACGATTTAGGAGGCACTGAGTAGCTCTCTTAGACTGTTCGCGGATGATGCTGTCACTTATCGGTTGGTAAAGTCACCAGAAGATCAAAAGCAACTGCAAAATGATTTAGATAAGATATGTGCTTAGTGTAAAAATTAGCAATTGACCCTTAATAATCGTAAGTTTGAGGTCATCCATATGACCACTAAAAGAAATTCTTTAAACTTCAGTTATACGATAAATCAGTCGAAGGTTGAGGCTGTAAATTCAACTAAAGACTTAGGAGTAGCAATTGGGAACAATTTAAATGGAAAAGAACACAGAAAATACTGAAGGAAAGGCGAACCAAAGACTACGTTTCGTTGGCAGGACAAATAGAAGGTGCAACAGTTCTACTAAGGAAAGTGCCTACACCACACTTGTGGGTCGTATTTTGGATTATTGCTGCTCATTGTGGGATCCACACCAGGTGGGATTGACGGACGATTGAGAGCTACTACAATGATGGGAAGCTCGTTTTCTATTATTGAGATATAGGGAGAAATTACCATGGAAATGATACAGGAGTTGGGGTGTAAATAATTAAAAGAAAGGCGTTACTTGTCGCGGCAAGATGTATTTGCGAAATTTCTTTCATCAACTTTCTCTTCAGAATGCGAACATTTATTGTTAGCATCCACGTACATAGGGAGACATGACCATCATAATAAAATAAGAGAAATCAGAAAACAGAAAGATTTAGGTGTTAGTTTTTCCCGCGAGCTATTAGAGAGGGGGGAATCAGGCGTGTGTTCCCGTAGCCCCACTGCTGGTAACCTGTGAGCGATAGTTCGCCTTGACACCTCTGGGCTCTCATACCCTGTTACCTGTGCTGTGGTAGCTGCACGATCTGTCCTTACAGTACGGCGATCTCGGCCGACGCCAGTGCAGCGTGGACGCCCAAAACTTCATCAGCTGGTGTGAGAATGTTCACGTGACCAGTGCAACCTGCATCGTTGGACAGCTGCAGCAGCACGTCCTACTTGTGTGGCAGTTCCCCGACAGGACCTTCCTCTGCACTGGGAAGGACTCTTTCAAACTAGCGTAACTGGCTGTAGGAATCAAGAGTGCATCTTCGTGGCGTGCTGCCTATTTGCTTCAGACGTTGATGTCACACTGATATTTATAGCTATAACCAATGAAATTGGGTACTTATGGAATATCGCCTCAATTGTGGGATTGGATTCGCGATTTCCTATCGGAAAAGACACAGTTTGTAGTAATTGACGGGTAAATCATCGTGTAAAAAAGAAGTGATATCTGGCGTTTCCCATGGAAGCGTTATAGGTCCCCTACTCTTCCTTGTGTTTATAAACGATTTAGGAGACAATCTGAATAGCTCTCTTACACTGTTTGCGGATGATGCTATCTTTTATCGGCTAGTGAAGTCAACAGAGGATCAAAAGCAACCGCAAAGCGATTTAGACAAAATTTCAGTACGGTGCGAAAATTGGCAATTAACACTAAATAATGAAACGTATGAAGTAATACACATGACTATCCACTGAACTTCAATTAAACGATAAATCATTCAGACCTGAAGGTCGTAAATTCTACTAAATACCTAGGAGTTACAATTACGAACAACTCAGACTGGAGAGAACACATAGAAAATATTGTGGGGAAGTAGAACCAAAGGTTACGTTTCATTGGCAGAACGCTTCGAAGATGCAACAGCCCCACCAAAGAGACTGCCTACATCACACTTGTGCGTCCTCGCCTGGAGTACTGTTGCCCAGTGGTGGACCCTCACCAGGTGGGACTGACGGAGCACATTGGAGAAGGTTGAGTGAAGGGAAAATCGTTCTGTTTTATCACGTTACAAGGGGGAAAGCGTGACGGAAATATTGCACGATTTGAGGTGGAAATCATTAAAAGAATGACGTTATTCCTTGCGGCGAGACCTATTGGCGAAATTCCAGTCACCGACTTTTACTTCTGATTGCGAAAATATTTTGCTGACACCCACCTACATAGGGAGACATGACCATCCCAATAAAATAAGACAAATCAGATCGGAAACAGAACGATTTAGGTTTTCTTTCTTCCTGTGCGATATTGGAGAATGGAGCGGTAGAGAAACGTTATTAAATTGGTTAATAAACCCTCTGACAGGCTCTTAAAAGTATGACATGATGGCTGATCTACTATACTTATTTAATTCCACCTATTATGTATATTACAAGGGTAAAAAATATCAAATCTTATATTTTAATTTTTCTATTTTCTCTCCTAATAACAATGTTATTTTTTCTATAATTTAGAAGATTATGCAATAAAGCATTGATATACTACATAAGTAAGGACTGTTGCAAGATACAGAAAAAATTAGAGCATTGCTTGATAAATTTTAGGAAATATTTGTACCTGAGTGCTGAAAAATACAACTTGCGGGAAATTGCTAATGAAGATATGGGTCCTCTTGCAATTCCTTTTAGTAGTTCTTGATTCTTTGGTAACTTGATGACCGAATCTTTCAGCTTCATGCACCCGTTGTCTGTCACACGCAAGCAATTGATCTTCCATATTGGAGCCACATTTTATGCCTAAATTTTTCAGGACTTCCTCCTTCCTATCAGTCCATCACTGAAACATATCACTGCATCTAGTACACCAAATTTCAATGTGTTTAGTCTTACAAATACATTCTTAGGTGATCTTTCCCACATGCAATGGTTGAAACTTTCTTTTGTATTCTGAGTGCCCCCATGAAGACATTTGCTAAACGAAACAGGGTCACTCAGGTCTCTAAAAATTTGTTTTATTTCATTCATAGCAGGCTCAGGAAGAGAATACTTATTTGACCCTAACAGAAATAAACGGGGCGTGTAGGTACACAACTTTTAAATTTTGAATATATAGGTCATTTTTTAATTGAAACTCTGTAATGTATATATCAATATAATCAGGAAAGGCTACAGAATTTATTAAAGTAACAAAAGAATTTCCAGGTAACACCATCTATAAGTTTCCTGTATCCTTATGTAAACATACAGACTGCGCTTTGGAACCAATGTTACTACTGTCAGCGGACGACGTTGAAACCGTGTACTATCGCCCAGATGGCATCTTCCGTCATCGACAACTATTTGGCGACGTCTTTCCAAGAGAATTTTTCGGTAGTGTATTTTCCTCGTATATAATGATTCTATTTTCTCTTCTACCTTATGCCGTTTTCACTCTCCTAACTTTGTGGAATTTTGTTAGATGATCGATGTTTGGTATTTGTACGAGTAGTAACACTGCGTAATTTATATGAATATATTACTACATTGCAAGACTATGCTGATATTCATTTCTGTATGTGATTTGTCCTGTTACAGAACAATAATACAACAATATAGTCGGCTTGCGTAATTTTTTGTTCGTAAATTAGAAAAAAGAAACGGTCGCCTGACGGAATTTTGTCATAGCGCAACAAATTTATCTAGAAGCTTTTTATGGTATCTAATTCGCTATTATTATCATAGGGAGAGTCTGTTTTTTTTTTTTTTTCAAAAATACGCGTGGACGACGAAGAGTGAATTCGCATTGTAAGAGAATGACAGTAGTCAATGACTTGTGACAAACTATGCACACAACTTCAAACTTCCACGTGAGCATTGCTCCTGAAACACTCACAAAATGATGACACTGCTCAATACGGAAATCGATGGTGAACTGTTTCTGTTCTTCGTTGCAATGGTGGCACAGTGCAAGCTCTTAGTGGTTTGGAGAATGCTAATAGCAGAGATCTTATTGCCTTTCATACCTTTAATATTATTCAACTAGGTAGTAAGAATTACTGTAAATCAAGTCTATCATCCAACATGACATTTGTTACCAGAACTATAAATCGCCTTAGAATTAATGAGATGGAATCTGTTGCCATCTGGCACAAAAGATTTCGTGTTCGTTCAAAACTAAAAATGATTGGTACCGTAACACATTATTATAGATGAGAAATAAGGCATGTGCAACAGCCCCCTCCTCGAAAAAATTCATTAAAAACAGTTGAAAAGCATAATAAGCATGAAGTTAAAAAGCTGTAGCGTCACCCGACAACTGGTGATCGAACATCGAGAACCAAGGGCTCAAGGAGGCAACAGTTTTGTTTAACTGACGTGTAATGTTGGGGTTTAAGGGGAGGAGCGTGCGTGATGTACTTGCAGGTTGTGAACGTCAGCTATTGCGCCTGATGAGCTGGCAGCCAGCCAGACACGGCATCTCGGCCTGAGCGCCGGCCCGGGTCATGGGCACTGACGTTTTGCATGGTATCACTGCTGGTTGCTGGTTGCATCGGGAAGAATGTTTCATTGTGTTATTTATGTACAACTAAGTTAATTCATATCACATTTGGTGGAGTGTATTTACATATACTACTGATTTAATTTAGAAAATTACTTCATTGTACGATCTATGCAATTATGCAACATCAGATAGTACGAGTATTACGTCATAAATAATTAGATGTAAGAAATCGAAACAGCAGATACTACCAATCCACACGGCTGAATAACAATGATGTTCAAATGTTTGTTAAACTTATGGGACTTAACTACGGGGTTATCAGTCCCTAAACTTACAAACTACTTATCAACTACCTTATACTAAAGACGGCACAAATATCCATGCCCGAGGGGGGATTCGAACTCCCGACCGTAGTGGCCGTGCAGACCGTGTCTGGAGCGCCTCAGTCTCCTCGGCCACCGCGGCCGGCTAACAATGATGAATTTAGCATTCCCTCTGGAGGCGCACAATGTAAACTACATGAGAATCTGATATATAACTATACAGCGTCTCACATACATTTATGTCCATCACATTACATCTAAGTTCTTGGGTTGATTTTACGAATAGTGTTCACATGTTCACTTACTAAGTGCATACTTCTTGGAGAGAAACATATGCTGTAGTGTGGGTCATAATAGGATGTAGGGCAGGGAATGGGGGATTGTCAAGGTGTTCAGAGGCAGAACGAATAAGAGGAGGGGGGGGGAGAGAAGGAGCAGATCCAGAGCTGGAGGCGAGAGAAGAAACACAGATTTGTGGAGTCAATGAACATCGATGAAAGAGGTATTGATCAGAGAAAAAAGATCATCAGAGAATATTGAGGAAGAGAGAAGAAATAAAAGATGAGGTATAACGAGAGGGGGATGTAAAGTGGGAGAAGGACGATGATGTAGACAGACGGGAGAAGGAGATGGATACAGCGGTCTGTGTGTTTGGGAGGAGGGAGGGGGGACGGAAAAAATACAAGAAACGATTGCTTCCCTCTCTGATAACCGTACAGAGCTGCTCTATAGTCGGTGAATCCTCTGATCTTTACGGTTATGGAGAAAACCAAAAATAATTTTGTCATTCCACATGATTTACAATAAATAATGATTTTCTCTGACAAAATCTTTTTCCTTGCTTTATTTTTCTTCCAAATAAGCTGAAAACGTGGAATTGCCGGGGTATTTATTTATTCATGCAAGTCCTGAACTGGTACTACCCCGCTTCGTCCTCTCTCTCTTCATATATTTTTTT
This sequence comes from Locusta migratoria, assembly GCA_026315105.1. Classification (NCBI taxonomy): domain Eukaryota; kingdom Metazoa; phylum Arthropoda; class Insecta; order Orthoptera; family Acrididae; genus Locusta; species Locusta migratoria. The sequence goes on along the minus strand of CM048746.1, from coordinate 338,163,375 downwards.
CTAAAAACATATTTTACAACTTTCAAGGTGACCAGTCAAACAATTTGGATGTTTCTTGCAACATACCCTCCGCCATGTTACTACGGAGGCTTACGAAAGGTAGCCCATGTATTAATTCGTGATGTAAGCTATCTACATTCCACATTTCATTCATTTCCGTCCAGTCCTTTCAGCGTGAAGAGTAACAAACTTGTTAACCCACTGTAAGGTACCCTCCGCCATGCACTGAACGGTGCGTTCCTAAAGGTATCTCTTGCGTTAGTTCAGGATATAGGCTATCTGCATACCAATTTTCATTAAAATCCGTCTATATATTTCACCCCGAAGAAAAACAAACGTATTGACAAATTGTAAGGTACCCTCCACCTTCCTAAAGGTAGTCCTTATATTAATGCAGGGTATAAGCTATCTCCGTTCTAAATTTCATTCACTTCTGTTCATCCCTGACAGCATGAAGGAGTATCAAACATATTAACGCATTTTAAAGTACCCTCCACCTCCGGAAGTCAGACCGACTTTTATCGCATTGATGCTGAGAGAAATGTCTGATTATCATTTGATGTAGGATCAGATATCTTAGCCATCATGTATTTCGGATAATATTAGAATGAAATGATAAAGACGTCCACATAATTATTAACATCTTTCGACTGAAATAAGCAGTGAAATAGTAGGTATTGCTACAACCCAGCACTAGACATGGATTATGCATACTTGAAAATTCTAGATAAAAAATAAGTACATATTTTAAGTAAAAGCACTGCCATTCAGGCTAAAAAATACGTAAGGTGCCCTCACAGTGTAACCAGTAACGTTCTATATTGGTGACTCCTTAAAAATCTAGCAAATGCATTATATTTCAACGAGCTCAGCTATATTATTTCTTTCAAAACTCTACTCTACATTATCTAAATCAGCAACATTCTCCCTTTCCTTCAGAAGAGTGTGGTACTTCCTGAAAAGTAAGAAAATTTTTACCATACTAGCAGTCGTAACAAAAAAGAAAAATAAATGACCTGTATTATACTGTAGAAACTACCCTCGTAGACGCCATAATTTTATAAGCACTCAAACTTAACATCTCGGTATATATTTAGTAATTCACCACCGTCTTGATTTATGCAATAACGTTGTCTTGAATCATGTGCAGTGTCACTTTATTCAGACTCTTTTAATTTATGTGTAATTCGTAGGTTATCCTGATTCTACCTATTTTTACTCGTGATCCTGTATTACCTTACTAGTATCACCCGATCCGAGGCAAGAGAAGAATGATGACATGCTGCATGTAACATTTAAGAGAACTGCTTTCAAAAGATAATACATAGCATTAAAAAATTATTCATTTGAAAACCACGAGCAACTGTATTAAGAGAAAGGGATATTACCCTGAACGTTTCTCATTTTGCGGGAACTTTCTAAAACCCTTTGCACTCGCCGTGGAATTTCACCAGTTCACGACCGCTGCCGGCGGTGCGACCTCATCTGCCTTGCTAACTAACAACGAGTACTCTCCCTTTCCATGGACAAATCAACCTGCAGAGAAAAACACTTCGCCCGTGAAATAATCTAGAATATCTTTAGAATGAACGTTTCTTACCATTGGCCTATCCTGAAAAGCTGCTGAATATTTACATTTGAGAAGAGCTCTGTACCAGCCTATTTAATTGGTTGTTTTGATTTCGTGTGAACAGACATTCTTATTGTAATCGAACACGATATGAGCACCAAGAGACAAAGCTAAAATATTATAATCATTTCCAAAGTATGTTTAGTATCCTTTCTACCCTTTGATGTTTTATTAGGTAATCTGTGAATCATATCTTGTATAGATCCCATGCCACAGAATGTGCTACTGTAGCACAAGTGTAATGTAGGCATTTTTACAGCTGATATTTGGGAAACTAAGTGATGTGCTGGAAAATGCGGTCTTTAGTTTGCCTTCCTCACAATACTGCATTTGTGATACTTCCAATTAAAGCTGATCATATTTTTGATCCCTGGATATTTCGTTGAATTTACAGCCGTTAGATCTGTTTGACTACTTGCGTTACCGAAGTGTGATACATTCCTATAGTACTCTGCAGATGACTTAAAGCGTTTCATCAATTAAGGGCAGTTACCACTTATAGCACCAGACAGATACATTGTCAAAATCATTTAGAAAATCATTTTGATCGTCGACTCACTTTACGCGGCGGTAAAAGTAAGACATCTGCAAACAATCGAAGAGAACTGCTCTGATTGCCTCCTAGATCATTGACGTAGATTACGAACGGCAGGGGACATATAACATCGCCAGATACCAGTTTCGGTTTTCTCGACGTCTTTCCATCAGTTACTTTGCGACCATTCTGATAGGGATCCAATACAGGTGCGTAATTGGGACGAATTTCTGTAGACATACAATGTGGTTAGATGCCACTTATAAGTATCTGTAGCAAATGTCTTCTGAAAATCTGAAAACATGAAAACAATATTTTGAGATCTTCGCGACTCCACTCATTACTTCATGAGAACAGAGCCGGATCGGAATTATCTAAATCCGTGGTGAATGTGTGCTAATTGATAGTTTTCTTCTAGATAATTCACAATGATGTAATTATGCAGACTGAAACAATCGAAAGAAAGTTTGTACCCACGCCGAAATTCGAACCTGTGTATCCTAATCACTTCGCAGTTGAGCCTACCACTATGCTAACCTGGCACAGTCTTTCCACACAACGGTGCACCTCCTTGTAGACTAAAACGGAGATTCCTTGCTGTCTTCATTAGATTCCGGTGAGCCTTAGTGGCCATATGGATGTTCTTGAAAATAATGTAAATGTCGTGACCACAGCTAGTAATATATTTATGCATTACGCATTTCTACTTAGGAGGGAGGCGTGCGGTTGTACAAAGCTAATGTTCCAAATTTAGCATAGTGCTTAGCACAACTGGTTATTGATCAAGATACCTGGCCTAGTATCCAGGCCTTCGTATAGATTTTTATTCAATTCCTCATTCTGCACAAATATATCATAAATGTTTCGAATAAAAAAGTTTCAGAATGATAGAGTTAAATTTGAATCATTTCTTAATGTTCAAACACTGTATTTGTTCTAGGGAAAATTGATATGGTTCTGAATTTCAGTGGGTTTCTAGGATTGATGGAGGAAACTGAGATTTAAAAAAAGGGCATCATTTTGATTACCCATGCTTTTAGTGAGTGTAAAATCGTCTCTGAGATGCTCATTCCAGTTCATCACTGAACGCTGCAAAAGAGGTGTCTGCATCACGGCGAGAGTATGTTCCTAAACGAGTGAACAAACGGACTGATTCACCCTACGCGTAAATTACGAAAACTCCATGAAAGTAAAATGTGAGAGATTCGAGCGCCAACGGTGGATTACCACTAATCGTTCTTGTCGTCAACAAGGCGTGAATAGAACAGAATGGGGGGAATTGACAGTAGTACACGACGTATCCTACACCTCACACCGTTTGGTGGCTTGTGGAGTCAAAATGTATTTGTTTATGTATGTAACGCCGCTTGCAGAGTATATATAATATACGAGTAACCCCGTAAAGACTTCATAAGGTACTTAGAAGACGAAGTAGCCATTCGTCACTTAACACCATGTGGTTTCAATTTTAGCATTTGGTCTTTCCACCAGGTTACCTTGCCATGTATGAATTACAGTACCGAAAATTTGGAAACTTGTAGGGTTCTCTAGGGTGGGCAGAGGGAGCTTAAGGAATGTGAAGAAGGAAAAATGTGAAAGGGAGATGGTAACGGAGAGTAGGGTGGGAGGGTATGTCAGAAGAGAAGGTTCGAAGCGAGAGTGTAGGAATAAGTGTGAGGGGTGGGAGGGGAAGAGGAGGGGAACGAAGACGAACCGCGAAGGTCAACGATAGTGGTACTTCAAAGCAAAATTATTTCTTCTTTCATTTTAATTTATTTTGAGTATTTCACCAAACGTGACGATCTTCTATTTGAGGAGGTATCTTGAGACATGGATTTCACTAACAACCTGTCTGTGTTTAATGTGGCATTACATAACGAACAGAGCTGTAACAACGAACTACTCTAAGAGTAAGACGTAGGCTAAGTACTATAAACTTTTATGTACACTAGAATCCCGCCCGACTTTCACCGATAGCAGACCATGTAATTAAAGGCCAACAATATTTTTTCTCATCCTGATGCATCGAGCATATTTATAAGATTAGAAGGTACATCATGTTCATCCTACACAGAGATATATAATAACCGCATTGTCTTATCTACATCAATATTCATAAGTTACAGAATATGTACCTTTTCTTAAGAATATTTATTGCTTTCCTTCGCGGATTTTCTTTTTTTATTGCCACTCTAACCCATTGCCGAACAATTACACACCTAAACCTCACTCGTGAATCTCACCGTCCGTTGGTGAAAACCATATAAAAATCTGATCAGTAGATATTGAGTTTATCAGGGGCAGACAGGCAAATAGACGGGACAGGGAGATTTTTTATAATATTTATAGATATACATATGTCATATCTGTCCACCCCCATGAACTACAGACATTGCCGAGGTGGGGTGGCTTGCGTGCCTCAACGATGCAGATGGTAGTTATGGGGGCAACAGTCTGGATGATTGACTGAACTGGCCTTGTAACATCAGCTAATGTGGTTTTGCCACACAGCTACTGCGAACGGCTGAAAACACGGGGAAACTACAGCCGATACTCTTCCCGAGGACATGCAGCTCTACTGTATGGAAATATGATGGTGGCATCCTCTCGGGTAAAATATTCCGGGGGCAAAATAGTCCCCCATTCGGATCTCCAGGCGGGGACTACTCAGGAGAATGTTGTCATCAGGAAAGACAATACTGGCATTCTAGAGATCGGAGCGTGGAATGTTAGATCCCTTAATCGGGTAGGAAAATTAGAAAATTTAAAAAGGGAAATGGATAGGTTGAAGTTAGATATAGTGGGGATTAGTGAAGTTCGGTGGCAGGATGAACAGGATTTCTGGTCAGGGGAGTACAGGATTATAAATACAAAATCAATTGGGGGTATCACAGGAGTAGGGCTGATAATGAATAAGAAAATAGGAATGCGGGTAAACTACTATGAGCAGCAAAGTGATCGCATTATCATTGTCAAGATAGATACGAAGCCAACACCGACAACAGTAGTACATGTTTATATGCCAACTAGCTCTGCCGATGATGAGGAGATAGAAGAAATATATGAGGAGCTAAAGGAAATTATTTAGACAATTAAGGGAGAGGAAAACTTAATTGTGATGGGAGACTGGAATTCGGTAGTAGGAAAAGGAAGAGAAGGAAAAATAGTAGGTGAATATGGACTGGGCAGAAGGAATGAATGAGGAAGTCGCCTGGTAGAATTTTGCACGGAACATGATTTAATCGTAACAAACACGTGGTTTAAGAATCACAAAAGAAGGATGTATACGTGGAAGAGACCAGGAGACAACGGAAGGTATCAGATAGATTTTATAACGGTAAGACATAGATTCCGGAACTAGGTTATAAACTGCAAGACATACCCAGGGGCAGATATATACTCTGACCAAAACTTGTTAGTCATGAACTGTAGGCCGAAACTGAAAAAAATGCAGAAAGGTAGGAAAATAAGGAGATGGGACTTTGATAAATTGAAGGAAAGTGAAGTTCTGGAGAATTTCAGAGGGAGATTTAGGCAACAATTGACAGAAACCGGGGGAAATAAAACAGTAGAAGAGGAATAGGTAGCATTCAGAGATGAAATAGTGAAGGCAGCAGAAGACAAAATAGGTAGAAAGGCAAGACCTACAAAACATCCTTGGATATCACAGGAAATACTAGATTTAATTGATGAAAGGAGAAAATATAAAAAATGCAGTAAATTAAACAGGCAAAATGGAGTACAGACGACTAAAAAATGAGATTGACAGGAAGTGCAAAATGGGTAAGCAGGAGTGGCTAGAAGCCAAATGCAAGTCTGTAGACGAATGCATAACAAGGGGAAAAGTAGATACCGCCTACAGGAAAATAAAAGAGACATTTGGGGACAAGAAAAGCAACTCTATAAGTATCAAGAACTCAGATTGGAAACCAGTTCTCAGCAAAGAGGGGAAAGCTGAAAGGTGGAAAGAGCACATAGAGCAGCTCTACAAAAGAAATGAACTTAGAGACAATGTTGCAGGAAGGGAAGAGGAAGTAGATCAAGATGAAATAGGAGATACTATACTGAGAGATAAATTTGACAGAGCCTTGAAAGACCTAGGTCGAAACAAGGCCCCAGGAGTAGATGACATACCCTCAGAGCTACTAAAGTCTCTGGGAGAGCCAGCCATGACAAGACTATTTGAACTGGTGTGTAGGATGTAGGAGAAAGGCGAAATGCCCTCAGACTTTAAGAAAAATGTAATAATCCCCATTCCAAAGAAATCGGGCGCAAACAGGTGTGAAAATTAGAGAACCATCAGTTTGATAAGTCATGGTTGCAAAATATTAACACGAATTATCTACAGGAGAATGGAAAAACTGGTAGAAGCTGACCTCGGGGAAGATCAGTTTCGATTCAGGAGGAACATAGGAACCCGGGAGGCAATACTCACTTTACGTCTTATCTTAGAAGATAGATTAAGGAAAGGCAAACCTACATTTTTAGCTTTTGTAGATTTGGAGAAAGTATTTGACAATGTTGACTGGAATACACTCTTTCAAATTCTGAAGACAGCAGGGGTAAAATACAGGGAAATGAGAGTTATTTACAACTTGTACAAAATCCAGACCGCAGTTATTAGACTCGAAGGGCATGAAAGGGAAGCATCAGTTGGGAAGGGAGTAAGACAGGGTTGTAGCCTTTCTCCGGTGTTATTCAATTCGTACATCGAGCAGGCGGTGAAGGAAAGCAAGGAAAAATTTGGAATAGGGATTAAAGTTCAGGGAGAAGAAATAAAAACATTGCGTTTTGCTGATGACATTGTGGTTTTGTCAGAGACAGCAAAGGACCGGAAAGAGCAGTTGAATGGAATGGACAGTGTGTTGAGGAGAGCGTACAAAATGAACATTGCTCAGGAGAGAGTAGGGTGGAGAGCTGCATCAAACCAGTCTCCGGACTGAAGACCATAACAACATAACATACATATCTGTAAAAATCGATGTTTTTATGTATTTTCTTAGTTACCGTGTTCTACGATATATGATTAAACGCACTGGATACCAAACGTATATAACGTTCAGCGTGTTTAATTTCTCTTTCCATACTGCTATCACAGTCTAACGTATGTGTAAAATACCAGAAGAAATGTCAGCATTGGTCGAAGCATAGGTATTTTATCAACTTTAGCACGGAGGAGGTGATCTATATTTATTAAGTAACTCCAAAAAGAAAAAGATCCAAAATCGCAAATTGATTTACGATCGATTCAAATCAAATGTTCAAATGTTTGTATAGCTTATGGGACTTAACTACGGGGTCATCAGTCCCTAAATTTACAAACTACTTATGAACTAGCTAATCCTAAGAACGCCACAAATATCCATGCCCGAGGGGGGGATTCGAACCCCCGACCCTAGTGGCCGTGCAGACCGTGCTTGGAGCGCCTCAGTCCCCTCGGCCACCGCGGCCGGCTACGATCGATTGCAATGTGGTTTGCCATCATCTTCTGGTCTAATATATTTTTACAGTGTGGTCATGTATTTAAGATATGGAGGTTAAAAAGTTAAAGAGCAACATTGTACAGTACTTAGTTCAGCTAATATGATATCCACATATTACATTGTGGAGTGCTTGAGTCTCTTACAAGCAGTCCATACTGTAACATGTGGATATTATATTATCTTAACTGAGTACAATGTTGGACTTTAACTTTTTAACTTCCATATCTTAAATACATGACCGCATTGTAAAAATATATGCGACCAGATGATGATGGCATAGCAAATCGAAACCGATCGTCAATCAATAAAGAAATTTACGATCTTGGTCTTTTACTTTCGAGACTATTTAAAACGTCAATAGTCATTATCGGTGCATTTATAGTGAGTGATAATGACGGAAGCACAATCGAAAATTCGAAAAATATTCAGTGTTATTATAATAAACATATATGAAGGAATGTTTTACAGGGAAGTAATATAAAACAAGTTTGAACATGACTGCGTCTCAAATAAGATGTATGTCATTGAAATACAGTCACACATGCATACACATCGATTTTTATAGATATGCAGCTTCCGTAAAACTTCCAGGAAATTTTTAAATTGTGTGGATGTTATAGAGGACATTGTATTCATAAGCACTTTCAAATGCACACATGTCGGCGAAAGTTAACTATCTGCAAAGTATTGCACCAAAACATTCATAACAACGGCTTTTGAATTAGTTATGATACCCTTAGCATCTAAGAGGAATCGGAAAATGCGAATCCCTCGTCTTAGGATTTAGCAAATTATTGATGAAGAGGGGGAAAGGAAGAAGGATTAGGAAGGAAAGGATTGTCACTGGCTCCATTAGGGGATTGAAATTAAAGGCGACCATTGAAAATGTGAGACGGGCCGGTAATTAAACCCGGGTCTCTCGTTTCGGTCCAGCGGTCGCCTTAAGCGCTTGGCTACTCGTGCTCGCCTCCCGTCCGTCGCACGCTGTGGCTGTAGCGAACCTACCGGACATGTCCGACAGAGCAGACACGACACCAATATAAAAAATATTAGCCTTTTACTGGTAATATAGCTGATAGTGTTCCTTTTGAGTATGTCAAGAAGGTAAATGCAACTAAACAGAAAGGCTGGTCGATGAAAATAATTATGGATCACTTCAGAAGGGTCCAAGACAGATACTACCCATCTCATTATCATATTATGATCACAAGGGGTCCAAACATGAGAAAATGAAGGTTATATTGAATGAGGTTTCGCGATTGCAGCCGGATAGCGTCGATTTCTGTCCCCCGGCTGGCAATCACCTTATGATGGCTGTACGATTGTCAGCCAAAATATCGTGTCTGGAGATGGACGCTATTACGAAAGCTCATTACTACTCCGGGAAAACCTCAAGAATCACAACTGCGGGTCATAATCTGGTATGTTTCGTCTAATTTGCAAGAGGAAATGGCAAATATTGCGGTTGTGCATGATATTTATATAATACTTCCACACTAACCCTTAAATGCATGGTGTTTCATATAAGCAACATCGATTGTAATACTGTTTTATCCGAATCTAGTGGGAATTTTGTGAGTTAACACGTGTTTAACAGATGCAGCAGAGTTTGTAGAAAGTGTCTGTGGTGTTTATTGTGTCGAGGTTGGCTGCAGTGTGAACTTCTTGTTGCTTGTGTTTGGAGAAAAGTCCAGATATGGCAGAGTTTGACGGTTTGCTTTCCATATAAAGAGCCAGTTTTTTAAGGAGTAAGGAGGAAAAACATCACACCAATTGAGACAGGTTTGGAGAACCAAAATAAGCACAAAAATTTGTCTACACTATCCAAATTTGAGAATTATATAACAAGTTTCTGTATGTTACATATGTGTTTTTTTAGGAAAAGTAACAACATAGGAATTTTTTAACTACTTTTCCCTTGTAAAACAAGGAAATAATTTTTTTTAATAAGAAAAATCATGCATACTGACCAATCTGGATTTAATTATAACAGTCACAGAGACAACACACTAGCTAGTAAGACTGAAAATATGCGACTGTCAGAGGAAAATCAGTGTCTGGAATATAATTTTAATAAATAATTCAGGTAATTTCTTCCATGGGAAGTAATTTTCTTTCTCAGCTACCCACTTTCTTCCGTGAAAAATGTGGTGCATTTGATTCCCGTCGCAAATAAACACGAAGCCTCCTCTGAAAGTGCAGGTAACTGGCCGACCCTTTAATCCACAAGGCCTCCACTGTCAGCGGCCGCTGAGCCAACACCGCCTAGAAGACAAGGCCTCACAACAGCCTGTGTTACGTCACACTGACCAGGCCGCGGCCGGCCGCTTACTGGCTGTCCACTGGAACAAGCCCCCTGCCTCATGGCGGGCAGCCAGTAAGCTACCGGCCTCGGCCTGGTCAGGGTGACGTAACACAGGCTGTTGTGAGGCCTTGTCTTCTAGGTGGTGTTGGCTCAGCACGCCGCCAGTTCGTCTGCGGGCAGCTTCGGCATGAACGGCCGCGTCGCGTCGGGTCTGGTCAGATCCCACGTCCACTTCAAGTGCAGCCTCACCCCAACTCAATCCACCCAACAGAAAATCCGATGTATCATACATTCATTCTGAATAGTGTAACCTGCTATACGGACTACTTACACAGTTTACGGTTTTTTCTTTCTAGTGGAAGATAGCCCAACAAATGGGCTCTCCGACATCCAAAACACGGCGAAAGAATGGAAAACTGAAATTATTGCCTATGGGAAATATTGTGTTTACAGTAATTTTTTCGTTTTAAAGGTAAAAGTAATCCCGCTAATGACCATTCGTGTACAATAGGAGACATAGATTTCATTTATTTTTGATAAATATTTATTCCGTTAATAGACCATGCCTAGGTAAGTAATATTGAAGCACCCGACAATATCCGTTAATATTTACCGAACCACGATTCCGGCACAACGTACTTAAAAACAATATTTGCGTTTACTTCTATTATGTTTTACAGACACCCTGACACCAAATGTTCAAATCTTTGTAGAGCTTATGGACGCGGTGGAGTAACCGAGCGGTCTAAAGCACTTTGCTGCGGAGCGCGCGGTTTCTCGCCGTGGAGGTTCGAGTCCTCCCTGGGGCATGGGTGTGTGTGTTTGTCCGTATGTTAGTTTACCTAGGATTAAGTAGTTTGTAAGCTACGGACTGATGGCCACACAGTTTGGTCCGATAGATTTGCAGACATTTGAACATTTGCAGAGCTAATGGGACTTAACTACGGGATCATCAGTCCCTAAACTTACAAACTACTTACGAACTAGCTAATACTAAGAACGGCACAAATATCCATGCCCGTGGGGGGATTCGAACCCCCGACCGTAGTGGCCGTGCAGACCGTGACTGGCGCGCCGCAGACCACTCGGCCACCGCGGCCGGCGCCCTACCACCATTCACATGTTTATACACGAGGACAATCAACACTGTTGTCAACCATACTAAGAATCAGATTAAAACTAGTGTATATACTGATACCAGCTGCAGCGTCTGTAAATATAACTAGTTGTGAATACCATTACAAATATTTGTGGACTGTATATATATTTTTATAGGAGAACATTTATGAATATAAATCAGTAAATAATATTTTAAAAAAAGTGCATTACTACGTTTTTAACAAACAGTTATTTTAAACTAATTTCGTCAGGTAATTAAAACGTTAATGATACATTGTGTAATATTCGCTTCATTTTACTTTCTCCCTTCTTCTAGGAATTAAGTATGAATGGAAATTATATTTTTTAACTTACATTAATGCAACGCAATGAATATCATATCAGAAGCTCATGTTATTAATTAGATTATTAATGTTCTAGAATGTTTCATTGGCTATTCATATTTTACCACTATCTCGTACCTATTACCAACCACTCATGAATATAAATTACACTTTTAGATATACAGAGGTATGACCCAATATGTAAATAGTCAATAACGCGTGTAATTAGTTACATTTATTATTAAAATTCGAGAATTTTCAATCCAATATATTTCTTTTACTGATGATGCGGCTAATGAATGTTCCTTTCGACTTTATCAAGTCAATACACATCTATCAAGTTTCGCATTATAAATCACAAACACAGAAAATATCCGTAAACTGGAAAAATGCAAGATTTATTACAAACAGCTGTAAGTGTTAACTAAGAATCACATTACTCACCGTATAAATACTTCAGTGTATTCATTGTTTGTAACGTACTTTATAAAATGTTCCCAATTTTTACGGCGATATTCTATGAAAATGGCATTTTATTTGCTACTTGTATATGTTTACGACTGTTCTGCAACTTTCTATCAATTTATTACCTTGAAAATTAACTGTAAACTAAAATGACAACTTTCTATAACAATTCAAAATTTGTTGTGATGTCAAATAAACAAATGCTTGAAGCACTTGCGAGTGGCTGTAGTAATTAAATTGAGTTCACAGAGAGGAACACTTGTGCAGAGTGTTATGTACACGGTTATTACTGAGAAGTTGGCATCGTGAGAAAATTAAAGATTTGCATGTAACCAATAATTAATTGTTCTCTTTTCTGCTCACAAAGGGCGCCGAGTTTTCTGCTGCACACACACACACACACACACACATATATATAAGAAAAAAAAATCCCAACAATGTAAGCATAAAATAAGAAACGACAAATATTATACCTGGAAAACATTTACTCGCTGTTGGAAAACAGCCCTCGAGATGACGCCATATTTTGTGTAATACCTAGAACGGACAAGGATATAGCAAAAGATATATCGAACACTGGACCCTCTATTCCCCGCTGAAATTCGTCAAAATATCAATAAAATCTCAGAATAAACTGTTGTGTATATACACGAGAAACTGGTTTTAAGAAATAAAGTAATTCACTTACTTATCTTTGTGAATAAAGAGAAGAATATCCTGATACTTGTGTGATAAGGATGAATGATGGTTGCAAATGGTCTTGAGGGCCTGGCCAGAGGCTTCTCTTTGATATGGAAGCTGGGCTGACGCTTGGAGAGTTTGCACTGACTGGGGGTCGGTATTGCTACGCCCGCGTGCGCCATCCAGAAGCCAAGGCGCTGTAATGACCACTACTGATCCTAGAACTTGTAAACAGACCAGTGGATCACTAGATCCTAGAACTTGTAAAACAGATCAATTGATTACTACGTCTTATTTCGAGGAGTACAGCCACTTGGTGGTCAATGAAGATATGGACATTAGAGAGCTGAGTTTCCGCTACCTTAGTATCATCAGCACAGACAACAGTGAACAGGAAGTCTCTGTAGAATACCCTCAAAGATTAGGCAGCACGTAACAATAACTGCATTTGACACTGCCACACAGTCAGTCGATAATTAGTGTTGCGGCGTGCAGGGCACGAATGTTGTTCATATTGATCACAGCAGCAATTCGAAACCAGCTGCGATGATGATTGTGGTGGTCATGATGATCATGCATTGATTACTGGTTAATAACTTCTCAACAACATATAGGCCACGTAAGTATCATCTCCTTGGGGATGCGACAGTAACAGCATGCTGCCAGTCTGTACGACCATCATGGCCAAATCCAGAAAACATTCCGACCCATTGTTAGAAACAATAAGAAACAGTTGTTACTAGCCTGACATTAAAATGTTATTTATATCGTTTAGAAATATATGAACATCTCGACTGTTGCAGGTCGTTGCATTAAGCTCCGTATCGAAGTTGAAAATTTGTGACGGACCGGGACATTGTCATGGATTTCTTGCTGTGGGCTAGTGACCGCATTAAGTATTCGTACTAGTGATTTGCATCTCGTGTGTATGTTCCCTCGAACTTAATGGCATACGTAGTTCCGTGACAGTCTGTCAGATGTCAGTATAATAGCTTAGCACGCTGGGAAAAAATTATTCGATTTTCCTCGTGTTCGTACGAGCATGCCATGCTCGAAATGCCCGACTGCCTACTCTGGCAAAGTGGATAAATATACTTCTCTGATTTTCATGCTATAAAAGCACTTGAAGGAATGAAAGAATCTATCAGTTTTTGTCACAACATTTTGCTTTCCTTGAGAAAAAAAGGAACTACCTCATTTTTAATTTTTCATAATTTTCTTTGTTGAAAATGTTTTAGACTCAATTTTGGAGAAAGTAAGCGGTGCAATAGTCATATTTTTTCACATGTATTGGGTGTGAACTCATAGCTTCTCAGTAAATATTGCCGGCCGCGGTGGCCGCGGGGACTGAGGCGCATCAGTCACGGTCTGCACGGCCACTACGGTCGGGGGTTCGAATCCCCCCTCGGGCATGGATATTTGTGCCGTCCTTAGTATAAAGTAGTTCGTAAGTAGTTTGTAAGTTTAGGGACTGATGACCCTGTAGTTAAGTCCATAAGCTTAACAAACATTTGAACAGTAAATATTCTTTTGGTAATTCGTCATAGTACACTTGTAATGGCGCAATATGTGTAACGTGCGGTTACTATCAAGTCTTGTATTGAAAAAGTGTAACAGCTTGCACCTTACTGATCGCTACGATCTGGAACATAAATTGCTGCAAGAAGGACGCTGAAACAAACTGAAGACTTAAACTTTGGCGTGTCAACAATGATTCGTAGCAAGTTAGTATTCTTTTATGACATGGAGTTTTAGAGACATTGTGATTGGTAGAGAGTCTTTCGGAAACGTAAATTACACCCAGGATTCCTGTGATTTTCTCGCTTTTACAAGTGCTTCATGCAATGTTGATATCATCTCTCAAGACCTGTCTTAGTCATTAGACTAGGAAAAAGAAGAAACTGAAGATACAAAGGACCACTACAGTATTTGTACGCAAGCAGAAAGTCCAAAAATAAGAAAAGTATGAATTTCAGGCGAAACATTAAAAATCAGAAAACTACAATGGAACTTAAAACGCTGAAATTTGAAGAGTGCAAGGGGCAATTCCCAAAAAGCGCTTTTAAACTACACCATAGACAAAAATGATGATGCCGATTACCATATTAATGAGACTTTCACCGTCCCCCCTCCAAAAGAAAAACCAAACGACGTGCAAAAATTGGGCTTAATGGTGGAGAATCTTGGTTCAGGTACAAGAAAAGTAAAAGAGGCGTCTTGTTGCGTCAACGAGAAGCATATATTTGAAAATAACATTTTACCCGACTGTGATTACAGAGCTACTAACAAACAGCTCCGACACTGGATGTAACTGTAGCAAGTGGAAATAATAAGAGTAAGGCAGAATTGCTGCATTGACTGTTCAAAATGATCAAATGTTTATGAAACCTATAGGACTTAGCTACTCTGGTTATTGGTCCCTAGACTTACAAACAACTTAAACTAACAGAAATGAATCTAACGATGGAAACACACACCCATGCCCGAGAGAAGACTTGAACCTCCGACGCCAAGCAACCACGCTCTCCGCAGCAAGACGCCTTGGAGCGCTCGGCCACTAGACAGTGGCTGCATTTGACTGTAACGACTGGAGATGAACTGTTCGTTCTACAGAATAAATAATTTTTGCTGTGTAACATGCAGGGTGTCAACTTTACCGTGCTCACCCTAAATACGTCTGGAACGATACTGGATATTGAAAATCGACTTTCACGGGCAAGGACGTTCGGACGCAAGGTATTATAAGATATACTAAGTTGTATTGAAACTGTACTTTTAACTGAAACAAGTTATTTCTCATGTAATCAATTACATGAAAAATCACTAAAAGAATGACTTTCTTCGCACCACAGTGCGTGAATTATGTCCCGAGATATTGCGAAGCGAAGTTGACGCGTGAAATACATGAAGCATACCGCTAACGCACGTCGCGACAGTCTTAGTGTGAACCTAAAGTAGTACGCAGTCGGGCACTGTATTCGCGCTCATTTAATTTTAAGGGACAAATTCGCTACACAATTTCTTGGGACGTAATTGACGATTTGCTATGCAGAAAAAAAAAAAAAAAAAAAAAAAAAAAAAAAAAAAAAAAAAAAATTGTTTTTGTGATTTTTTTAAGCTTCTACTTTCATGCGATCTAATGTACCTTGCCAATGAAAAACTATTTGTTTGTGGTGAAATGACTATTCTGTACAGTTTAGTATGTCTTATATTACGTTCTCTCGTAGGCTCCTGCCGAACGTCCATGTCCACAAAAGTCGGTTTGCAAACTCTATTATATTTCTAGAAGTAGATGAGATATACTGCATATGCATTGTAGTTACCATTTAAAAGTGTGTAAAATTTATGTTTTGTGTTTAATTTAAAAATTCAAGTGGTGGTATGTCTTTACTGTCAGTATTTCTCTGGAATGTAACCTCATACGGAAGTGATATGTGCAGATTGTTGGTGCAGAGAAGAAGAGAATAGAATATTTTGATATGTGGTGCTTATGCAGAATACTGGAGGTCACAGGCATTGATCTAATTAGTAGTGGTAAAAAGAAAAAAAAATTCTTTGACATGACTGAAAGAAGGGCTGGCCTAGCTGTACACGGCAAGAGTAACGAAAGGATAAATTAGATAACTGAGGAGAGTGTAGGGGGTAAAGTCTGTGGAAGAAAACGAAGACTTCACTGCAGTATTCAGGTGGAACAAAATATACTGCAGTTGTCTTGTAGAAGTAAAGTGTCTTATAAAAGATAGAGTAGCGTGGTCACGTAAATATACCTACTGCTAGATTTATCAAAGTTACCAATTTCGTGTTTTCTCATTGATTATTGTTGGAAAGCGAAGAAGATCTGAAAACTTTGCTGCCCTGTACACGATACTTGAAAATTACGACAAGCTTTTGTTAACGGATTACAGTTGTATACATTACAGAATGGTGTGTTTGTGAGAATTTGCACAAGGAAAGTGTGTTAAAATTTTTCTGCAAAATATTTTAGTCATTCGATTAAACTCTATATATAACAAATGTTTGTAACATCCATATTCTACGATTAGTAAACGAAAAGAATTTTACCTTAATGTTACAGCTAACTTCTTTTCCACCGTAATGCACACTCTGAAGATACAGCTGAAAGTAACATATTGTATCACCTCATCCAAATCGTAGTCAAATGTCTCAATTTAAAGCCTGTGATATTCACAAAATTTTAGGTGAAATTCTCTGAATGGTAAATATGTTTTAAAAAACTCGCTATGAATTCTGTATTCAATAAATTAGTGCACGAAACTCGTTCTTACACATCTACAAGTAAATAAACATTTCTGTCGCACAGTAAAAAGTCCGTCATTTCCCCCAAACCACTCATCATCTCTAGCAGCAGCAACAGTGGATGTGCACGGAAAAGGGACACTCTAGCACTCGGGTGAAGTCTGGTCGGTGTCGACGGTTGTACTAGCGGGGCACCAGTGTGAGTAGAACACCTGTCTATAGCTGGGAGGGGTCTGGTTGGGTGGCTTCAATGCGACCACCACGACTTTAGTGATATGCATAACCAATACAGTAACGTATATTATTACTAACTTGGGGAAAGATTACGTTTCTTACAGTTACATTAATTCATATCAGCATCTGACAACACTCGTAAATTTGCGACCTATCCAAATATTCGGACATTATGTACTACATTTATTGTTAATAAAAGTAACAAACAAAAGGCGTAATGTTAAATATATACAGGGTGGTCCATTGATAGTGACCGGGCCAAGTATCTCATGAAATAAGCATCAAACGAAAAGACTAAAAAATCAAAACTTTTCTAACTTGAAGGGGGAAACAAATGGCGCTATGGTTGGCCCGCTAGATGGCACCGCCATAGGTCAAACGAATATCAACTGTATTTTTAAATAGGTACCCTAATTTTTGTTACATATTCATCTAGTACTTAAATAAAAATGAATGTTTCATCTGGAACACTGTTGTCGCTTTTTGATAGACAGCGCTGTAATATCCACAAACATATAGCTCACAATCATTGTATTACTAGTCAGAATCGTCACTACTCTGTACTAAGTTACCTTGGAGATAAATTACGTTAGCGTGTGCTCAATAGACAGTTCAGCCTCGGTTGAACGTTTGTCGATGAAGGTTACAGTTTAGGTTTACCAAAAAATCATACGAAATGTCTTTGCGATGACCATTTATGAAACTCTGTGAAAAAATTGGATTTCGCAATACTTCATTAATCTCAGTCCGTCGAGAATCATAATTTTATACGGCGTATCTCTACTGGATTCCGTAGTATTTATCCACGTAATATTTGTGAATAAACTCTGCAGGTTCAAAGAGAGACACCACGCTGTCGGTATTACCTCTTTCGATACGCAAATTGTAACAATACAACAAAAAAACACGTTATGATTTATTTAATCTAACTATTTAGTATCCGAAGGAATTTAATGTTTTTATATGTAAGTTATCAGATCAATGGTTATGATAAACTGGGCCGCTACCATCTTTTCCTAAACATAGAAAATTTAATCTTGATCTATCTGACCAGTGGCATGCACCATACTAGGATCAAGACTCAATAAGTTACTCTATTTGCCCTATTTCTATGGCAGGAATTTGTTTTCTTCCCTTTGAAATTATAAACAAACAGCTTTGTTTCCCTCCAGAATAGTGAGTAGGATTGTTAAACGAAGGTATTCAATAATTTCAATAAATCCAGATTATGTTTCTAAATTTAAAGGTATAACATAAGCTTTTACAATATTAAGGGACAAAGTGTCACAATAACATGAAAATATGAAACAAGCTGTCCTATAACTTTACAAAAATGAAAACACACAATATTATACAAAATGAAATAATGACAGCCTTTATTTCCATAGATCCTACCATTCAAAGAAACTAAATAAGAAACGGACCTACTCATGAATATTATCGTAATCTGACAGGAGAAGCTAGAAGGCAATTAATATCCCAACCTGAACTGAGTTATTGAACCCTAATAAGGCAGTGAGGTAGCGCAGCCGATACTTTACCACGCACAGCAACGTCGATCTTGCAACGGTAGTGGAATTGGTAAAGCTGGAGCAGGGGGTTATGAATCCCATTCGCGAATTCAGAAACATCGTCCTACGTTGCTGCAGACGGCGTAGCCACCGAAATCTAAGCACGAGTGTGGTTGCCACAAGCAAACCACAACCCAAAACTCAAGTCCGCGCAATACAGCATTTGTCGCACTCTCATACTGCGGTGTAAAAAACCTGAAGCTAACCGTAATCGGCGGTATCTCTCCACAGAGCCCTCTTAAGAGAACCGTACTCGATGGTAACTCTCACAAGAGTCTTTTCTCGTCTCCATTCCTTACCAAAAAGCTACAAATGCCTGCTACCGGCGACCGCATCCTTCACACCTGGGAAGCCAATCTCACCAAACCTTTAATGGGCTGTCCAATTACCACACTCGGCCGGATGATGGTTCGTTCGATCTGTCATATAGCAAAACACACACCCATTCGCAGATCTGGATGCAGTCTGCACCCTAAGAGTCCGTCTCCGAAAGCAAATTTCTCACGCAAAGTCAGGTAGCCCAGACTTTTTTCCCCGAAACTTCTGCGAAATTATCTCTCGCCGGCATCTTGGCGCCGATTTTTATTGACGTGGACGCCAGGTAAAAGCTCAGCCGGACAGCTTCTCCTCGCAGGAAACTGCACATGCGGCATCCTACCATTTATTATGTCGTAAGGCTACCATCTGCCAACAGTTTGGGATGCAGAGATAGCGGGGCGTCATCCCTTACCGTAAAACGTGTGGCCGTCTGTCGCCACTCACCTAAAGAAATTTTCAGACGTCAGGACCATTCCTTCTGTGCTTACAAAAGAACATTTAATGCGTCTGTCACTTTCACGGTAAAGCTTTGTCTTCTCCACAGGATGGCGCAGATTACTTCGCCTTGGTATTGCGTTGAGACATCTCCGCGAAAGGTCGCGTGCATCCCAAATTCCTACACTCACCCGATGTGTGTATCCAGCCTCAACATTAATCAGAAATCAGACGTAGGAATGTCGAGAAAATTGAGAAATTAACTGTCAAAAAGAGTTACCACTTCTCATTGTGAGCACCCGAAAGCGATAGGGAAATACCTTTCCATCTCCAACTATAACACAGGACTCAATACCAATACCATGGTGCTTAAGGCAAAAGTTCGTAGACCCTTACGTAACCGTCGTGTCGGTTCAGGCAGACTCGAGACTGGAATGTCAGTTTTTACTGACGAATCCCGAATTCTTCTTCGCACACCGTGTTTCACTACTGATCTACTAGATCTCTCGCCTATCTAAAACCGCTGGTCGGTGATTGCAGAACGACTGACTCGGGATGCGGCACTTGTTGCTCTACCGTATCAACTTCGGAAATATTTCTAAGCGAAATGGACTGATACGTCTCAACAACACATCCAGAGCCACTTTTATTCAATAACGTAGCCGCGGTAACATTTAATACTGATTTGATCACTATCCTGACTTCGTGAGATCTTGGTCAATGTGTCCTCTTCCAAATTCCTATGTTCAGTCCTTCATTGTTTTACATTTAGTATATCCAACGATGTATCTGAAATTAGCAGAAGACACTTTCACACGTTATTGAGAACCTCTGGTGATTTATATTCACTTTGGCCTGACTCTTTTCAACTTAAACGGAACCTTCACGGAACTATGCCAATTATACTACGAAAATGACGATAACATGTTTTTGGAGAAAAAGGAGATTGACAGAGAGAGAAGGAATAAAAGAAGTACCAACTCAAGGCAGGAATGATTAAATAAATACCCGGGCAACGTTGGGTTTTCAGTTAGTTAATCGATATTGACAACATCTTGATGTTTGTGACACTGAACTGTGAAAATAGAAAGATGAAGTATGTAAGTCAGCATGGCTTTAAAAAGTTTTATTGACATAATCGTTTTCACTGTTAGTAAAAACTTCTAATAAAAGCATTTCTATCTTCTACTCTTCCAAGAATTTAGAGGTAATTACCAAGAATTATATTGATTAATTAGGAGAGGGGATCCCCTTATGTCTTGGAGAAGCAATAAGAGTTATCGCCTTCCTATTACCTGGTGGTTCCTAAATCATCTTCAGGATGGAAAGCTGGAGATATGAGGCCTAGAAGGATTCCGACTCTATGTCAGATTATGAAGCCTTTTTGTTGGGCAATGCCATTCGTATCTCAGATGGAGAACCTGACCCTCCAGTAGCACCAAATATTTCCGTAGCTCGTGGCACATCTTGAACGTCAGTGGTCGACTCTTCACCTTGTCTGGCTTCAGAGTTGTAAAACAGGCGGTGGTGTCGTGTCGCAATTCCTTCAGGTGGTCGGTCTGTTTGCTGCCGAGAGCGGGAACTTCTAGGCGAGAGTTAAACTTAACTTCTACGCGACCACCCCTTCGACAGAGTTCCAACAGTGGTTTTTAATGGTTGACAAAATTTGAGCTGCGTGTGGGCTCTAACACGATTTCACGCCGCTTTAGAGTAACGTAAGCTTTCGTGACTCTCTAACTTTAACTTTTTGCAAGTGTACCTTTTGCAGAATTAATTTTCACGGACTGTTAAGTATTAATACTGATGAACTTTTTCAGTAGTCTTTTCTTGGCATTTGAACTCTTGTTTAATGGTAATTGTTTTCAGTGGCAAACCTGCTTGATACTTACTCCTTGCTACATACAACCTATTCTACACTTAGAAATAATTTTAATTATTTAACATATGGAGGAAGTCAACATGCTTTTAAAAATTTGATGCAATGCAACAGTAATTATTTTATGTCATTTCGGAAAATACAATTATGGTATCTTACCTAATACCGTCATGGTAGTGAGTACAATTCGTAGTATTTTGTGTCAGGTTAATTTTTATCAGATGCAAGTAATTTACTGTTTCTTAACTACTGTTATTTATGCACAGATAAAAACGGCAATTATCAGTTTAGAGATATGTTTGATTATCGAGTTGAATACATTATAATTTGTATAATTGTCTTGCACTTGTTAAAGTTTTTATCAAATATCAGTCTGCTGTAAAATAAATGGGAAAGTAAATAAAAGGATTCTGCAAAAGTCAACTCACCGAGAAATTTAATCAAAAAAATGCCCTGCTTTTCTTAGAAAGCAAGAAAATTTTGGAAAAAAATCTGCTCTGATTCAGATGTTTGTAATTCTATGGGACCAAACTACGTTGGTCATCAGTCCCTAGTCTTACAAACTACTTAAACTAAAACTAATCTAAGGACAACACATACATCCATGTCCAGAGGGAGGATTCGAACCTCCGACGCGGGAGGCCGCGCGATTCGTAACGTGGCGCTCTAGACCGCTCGGCTACTCCCGCGCGGCTTATTCAGATCATTATTCTATGTAAAGTCCATGAATTGATTAAATCTCGCATGAACGTTTTCTGCGTAAAAATAAGGATCTGAAAGTTTTCCGATTACACAGAATGACAATACAGCAATTGTTTTGTACATTCTGTCCATATGTTTCCTATGTCATATTTCTCTCTCCCACTCTCTCCAGGTCCTCTTCTCCCTTGTTTACCTCCTCCTTTCCTTTTCTTCCTCCCGCTCCCCACCACCAGCCTTGATCCGTCGCGTCTGTCCCCTCTTCCTTCCACTTCTGCTTCCTCCCTTATCCGCGTAACTCATTCTCTTTCTTTCATCGTAGGTATTCAAAATAAAGAAATGAAAAATTAGGAACATAGTTCAAATTTCGCGTTTAGGGCGGCAAATGACCTCAAAGTAATTGTTACAGGACATGAATGGAATGAACAATGCCAGTAAACAACATTATTCACAGACTTCATTACTAAGATATTTTCATATCCACTGTCGATAACATCATCTCCCTATCATTCTGTATTTAAAGTCGTTTTCTAATGTAATTGGTGAACGAAAAAATTCCAAGATATTTTCAGTTACAATATTTACAACAGTGATGCTATGTTTCAGTACAGGATGCACAAATCAACTATATGTGATTCAAATGATTTTCATCAGTAATACGAATCTATTTCACAATACCATACTGATCTACAGTAACTACAAAGAGAAACAAATTGAGAGAATTGGATTTTAACATGAAACGCCAAATGTAAAATCAGAGATACTAGCTGTTACGCTACCAAACAGCAACAGTAACGTCTGCTCAAGCAGATAACGTTACTTCAAACATCTGAACACTCAAAAATTTCGATTGTTATTTTTAATCGAGAATATTTTAATGTAAACGCATACGACAGAATATTTGTTTTCTTAGTTTTGCCCTTCTTCAGAATTACAAGTTCCTATTTCACATAATAAGTTCTTTGTAAGCAATTACCGTGAGAAAAACACATACTGATATGTCGAAAGTGATCAGTTCACAAGATTGATTTACGGTTACAAAAGAATTAATCAGAATTCGAACCAGAACTACATGGTTGCGTACTTACAATGCAATTTTGTCAATGGCTACTATTAACAGTGTTATTATAAATCTGAAATGTATTTGGTAGAAAAAGCGAAGACTGAATCTAAGATGCAAAGCTGGTTTACACAGATTTATCGTCTATAATTGTTTCTCTCTTTACTCTAGAGAAAAATCTTCGTACAAATAAGCATATATTTTACTTTAAATGCTGTTTTCGCCCTTCTCAGTTCCGTTATGTAATTATACCGATTGTTTCAAAGAAACAAAGATATCTTAAACGCATTCACTTTCAGAAGAAGACTTCACAAAATTCATTTCCATTCTTACGTAAAAGTTGAGTTTTTTTCATAATAACAATAATAATTATTCCGGAATGAAACTTTCACTCTGCAGCGGAGTGTGCGCTGATATGAAACTTCCTGGCAGATTAAAATCATGTGCCGGAACCGGGACTCGAACCTGGGACCTTTGCCCAGGTTCGAGTCCCGGTTCCGGCACACAATTTTAGTCTGCCAGGAAGTTTCAATAATAATTATTACTAAACGTATTAAAATGAGGAAGAAGCTAGCAAATTTCGCTAACTCTGCACTGACACACATATAGCTTCGTTTTCTCGTGTCTTGTTAATTCGACAGAGATTCAGATAATGACAAAGCATTTTGATCACGTGAGCTAATTTTAAATTTCATGATTTTAAGCTTTAATTTAAGGAAAATAACTAACTTGTGTAAGAGTAATGTACGATAATGCTATTTGAAGTTTATAATAACTCAGAATAACAGATTCGAATGATATTTTTAACATAGAAAAGTAGCCATTTACCGGGATGGTAAATTATGATTTAACAGAAAAGTGAAAAGCAATTTCTTTCATCGGAAGAGCAGTAAGAACATTAAAGTTAGTAGCATAGAATTTGGCGCATCGATATCAGAATTTTCATCACTACTAGAAAAATAGTCCCTCTATGATCTGACGGGGCTTCAAAGTTCCACTTTATAAAAATAAGTGTAAAACATTCATTGTCATTTGAATTGCTGCGGAAATGCAGCGCGCCACTTATTCTTGTCTTGCTTTGGTACTCTGTTAATGCATCGCAGTTCTTTCACTGAAGTGATATTTGAATTTCAGCGCGCGCCGTCCTCGCAGTATTTAGCTGTTTGCGGGTTGCAGGGCGAATGTTCAGTTTGTATTCCTGTGGAAGCTATCTTCGTATTTTTTCCCTGTTACTCGGTAAGTCGATTTATAATAAATCCACAGAATTAATTTGTAAATATAATTTGGTACTTGTATGTTCCATCAGGCCTGTATAATATCATTTGATTTTGTTTTTCTTTATACCAAGGCTATTTCCCAACAAATAAAATACCACATACAAATTTCGAAATATCAAAGTGAAATGATAAAAATTCAGGCCATAAAGGGTTAACATTTGCGTGTACATCATTACCAAATATAAGGTAAAGGACAAAAAAAATGTTTGGGCTATGTATGATACAAAGTGCTAACACAATATTATGTTAACTATCAAATTCCATCTCTGCATAACTATTTACGAAATGTTTTCATTACCTTTTATTCTCTGCCGTTGAAGGTAGAACGCGTTGTTAAAGTAATGAACAGTTGAACAACTGTAGACTCATGGAGTTTATAGCCAAACGCAACTTTAAATGTACAACATAAGCCTCAGGCAAAAAAAAAAAAAAAAAAAAAAAAAAAAAAAAAAAAAAAAAAAGTTTGTCAATAATTGCATGTTTTTGAAGTTTTCGCAGGGTAAACCCGATGACATAATCGAAATGGACAATATATCTCTGTGAATGGGACCAAAGTTTTCCATAAATAATAACCATTTACAAACTAATCCAAGCAATGTAATATATCAGTTGCTGTGCCATAATAAATGGCAGCTCAGTTCTTACACTTTGCTATGCAAATTATTAGTCATGTAGGAAAACGATTTTGTTTTGAAAAAGACAATACTTAACAAATGAAAACATTAAACATTATTTTTCGTTCAAGAAAACACGCAGTGTAGTATTAACAGAATTAACAGTAAATCTCTAAAAGACGGACCTTTCATCAAAGTATGCTTCTGTAATTAAGATCACAGTAGTGAAAAATTAGTGTACAAATTATAATAGACTGATCAACGGCTACAGTAATAACGCAATTACTCTTACGATATCGTTGGCTAAAGGTTTGCGCTTCTTTGTTGTGCTGCATTTATATCTAATTAGAAGAGATAAATGGAAACGACGAGGTAAATCCATGTCCACAATTTCAGTGTGAAGTTCTGTCAGCTGTCTGAGCTGCAAAAGCATAGCTTACTGCCGGACTAAGCTTCGTGATTTTTGCAAGGTTGCTGTGAAATATAACGGATTAGTGAGAGGAAAATTCAGCCACTCGGGCGCGAAACTAGGTTATGCGCGCTGCTTCACAACTATCAACGTCCGGAGGAATAAAAACAGCTCGTTTCTACCAGCGTCCCTCTTGAAACTCAAGAAAGACAGCTTAAATCAAGGTCTATGCCAGGTACGTTTATAGAAACATTTTACGAGATGGAACTATAATACTACCAATGAAAATGATGAAGCATAAAGAATATGAGAAATAGCGGCTGTGGGCAAACGACGAAAGTTTCCCTCTAATGAAACCATAGCAGTAATAAAACACAAAATTTATGACGCAATCCTAAGCCTAAAAGGTGCCACTTTCTTCACTGCCTCGTGGCTATACACACACACTCACACACACACACACACACACACACACACACACACACACACACACAAACACACACTAACACACTAACACACACACACACGCGAGCGCGCGCGCGCGCTCGCACACACTCATAGGCAGCGAAAAAAGGGTGGTGGGACGTAGAGAGGGAGAAAGAGATAGATAGATAGATAGAGAGAGAGAGAGAGAGAGAGAGAGAGAATAGAAACAGCGACAGAGAGTGATAGAGATACCCTAGCACTATGAGCATTGCTAACAACTGTAGTAGAAAACCAGCTATGCCCTTATGGTATTACACGGTCAATAAATTCGTTTTTCTTAATGTCCAGTATAACTAGAATATATTTAGAGAAACAAAGACTTTTGTTAAGTTTTTAACACGCAAATTGAAGTCAATAAATCTGCATATTCTGAGTAAATGAAAATAGATTCTAAAACATGAGAACCACATTACCACCAAATGGAAGTGATGGTGATAATTTAAAGTTACGTTCGACATACATTGGTGATAGCTAATTTAAGTATTTTATTGTAGTAAACCTGTAACACAGTACATTTTGACCGATGGAATCTTTAGGTTTTCGCCATATCTATTACATACAGGAATGTGCGGACATTGATTACTTTTGATACTTTTTTCTAGAAACTATCGTAGCGATATTTACAGTTACAATGCTCAGTCAAATTTGCTCCCATTTCTGAGCAATTAACTCGCATTTCTACACTCCATTTGTGGCAGTCGTCTGAGTGTAGAAATTACTTTTCGTTATCGTCTTCAGTCCAGAGACTGGTTTGATGCAACTCTCCACGCTACCCTACTCTTTACAAGACTACACATATTTGAATAAGTACGGCAACCTACGTCCACTTAAATATGCTTACTGTGTCCGTCTCTTGGTCTGCCTCTGCGAATTTTACTGAACATACTTCCCTCCATTGCTAAACTGACGATTCCATGATTAGTTATACGCATCTAATTTTTAGCATTCTTCTGTAGCACCACATTCCAAGAGCTTCTTGTGGTGTCGCACAAGTCCAAAGTGCACGCCACCTACTTTCGCCGCGCGCCGCCATGCACGCACGGCGCGGCGTTCTTACGTCAGCCACGACCGCCCTCTGTTACAACTCCGCTCGTGGCCACCACTGAACGACATCGTTCACTTGGGACTGAGATAGGAACCAGAACACTTCGGAATCAGATAGGCACCAGTGAAGACTTGACTAGCCAATAGGCACTAGGCAGGCCTCTAGCTCAACTATGTGTCAGCCTTCTGCAGTACTGAGCTATGTAAAAGTTAAGTATTGTATAAATTCTGTGCAATATATATCTCGTTCTAATTTACTCTAGTGTTTCTAGTTTCTGCTGTCCCACTGGCTGCTCACCTCCGTACCTGCACAAGCGTGCGTCCTTATTCCTGTGTCGGTCTCTTTCCACTCAGCCACCGACCCCTACGACGGAAACGAGACACAAAAGCGACGACGAGGCTGGGACACAAAAGTGGCGACGAGGAGCGATAGAAAAACCTTGGACCAGCCCGCTTGCAGCAGCCAGACAGCAGCAGTCGGAGTACGCAGAAATTGCTCCCGCCCACCCACCCTTATTATAAGATTTTTGGGGGAAGATATTTTGTTCCGTGTTTTGTGGACTTTTTTGTTGCAGAGAGCGTCCTCTTTCACATTGCATTTGTGTTTTGTTATAAGTTACTTGTATGCGCGGCGCCTAATCGGTCAGCATGGCCACTACCCCGAACCCAAACTTAATGGAAATTATTCATTTACAGACGGCGCAAATCACACAACTCCTGCAAGCTGTGTCCCAGCTAACAGCGCAAGCAGCTAACCAACAACAACAGCCGTCGCTTCAGCAGCCCACACCTGCCGCCGCAACGCTTCCTACGTTCCGCCAGTACAACGAACGTGAGGAAGAATGGAGCGACTATTTCGCACAGTTTCAAGAACTCGTCGCGGCTCATCAACTTGCAGGTCAAACAGTTAAGCATCATTTATTGTCTGTGGTGGGCCCCAACACCTTCGTGTGACTACAGAAACTTTTCCCGCACGCATCTCCTCGTGATGTAGACTTTGAACAAATTGTAGATGCACTGAATGCTCATTATGAGAGAAAAGTTCTCGTAGCTGCGGCACGGTACCGATTTTTCAGACTGAAAAAATTACCAGAGCAGTCCCACCAGCAGTAGATTACGGAACTGAAGGGCTTAATTCGCCAATGTAAATTTACTTGCTCTTATGGACTCTCTTATAGTGACGTTATGTTGAGAGATGCAATTACGCAGAACATTTAGGACCCCAGAATTAGGGCAGCAATTCTAAAACAATCTGACCCCTCATTAGACAGTGTACTGCAGCTTATTGAAGCTCATGTTACTTTTAACTTAGCAGATGTAGAAATGCAAAGCCACAGTGTAAATTCAGTGCGCCGCAACGGACGCTTTCTAGTCACAGTTCCCAGTATAGCACCAGTGATTCTGTAAATTCTACCGGCCGTGCTGAACAGACAGTGAACAGTAGCCAGTGTCAAAGTGCGACACAAAGGTCGCCCCGTCGTGTTAGAAACAGTAATTTGAATAACGGGCGCCAACGACCATTTCAGAAAAATGTTCTTAAGTCTTGCCCTCAGTGTGTATCTCGCCATAAGCGTGCTCATTGCCCTAGTGGCAACGCAACCTGTTATCAATGTGGCAAATCGGGACATGTGCAGACAGTGTGTATGCAAAACAAAAATTCAAAGAACAGTAACGTTAGAAACAGTGCTTCACAAAGTGCGAGAGCAGTGCATGTCATACACGCTGTGGACTTGAGCAGTGCTTTACTTGGTTCTCAAATACAAGACAGTTATTCTGCGCCTACGGCAAAACTATGTAGTGAGCCACGTCGCAAGCGCCGACGAGCGCGTAAAACAGTGCAATGGAAAAGGGTTCGGGACATGCAAAATGACTATGAACAGAGCATTCCTGTGGTGAAACTAGTGCCTTCTGCAACTGCTCCTTGTAATAGTGCCCAGTACTGTGTAGCTAGTGGCAGTAAATTTGATGTAGCTACTAAAAAGTTTAGTGCAGTAGTTAGTGAATCTGTAGTAGCTTCGCAAGCTTGCGCGGACGCCGATCCGGCGGTAGTGCCATCTAGTGACAGTAATATTAATCTGTGTGCCGAGTCTATGCCGCTTCCTTCACTACGCAGCCCGCGCATGCGCAAGCGCATCAAACAAGCCGTAGCAGACGTTGCCCACATTCGCGCACCTGTCGAGCGCCACAAGCAAAAACTTTTTGTGAATCTTTGCATAGAAAATAAGACTGTGAAATTTCAGCTTGATACTGGTTCCGCTGTTACATTAATTAATAAAGATACTTATGAACTTCTGGGTTCGCCAAAATTGTCGCCGTCACAGCAAGTGTTAACAGCATATACAGGACAAAATATTCCCGTGCTAGGAACGTGTAGCCTGCCCGCCTCTTTCCAAGGTGTAACAAAAACGGTTTCTTTTGTAGTTCTTCAGGCCAAATCTACACAGAACATTTTTGGACTTGATGCATTTGATTTGTTTGGTTTATCAATTCAAAGAGATGTGCTTCAAATTTCGTCAGTAGTGCCTCAGGATAAAATCAATGCATTGTGTGACAAATATAGTGATTTGTTTTCGCCGGAACTAGGTTGTGCAAAAGACTTGGTGGCACATGTAACTTTAAAAGAATCTGCAGTTCCAAAATTTCGTAAAGCTAGACCAGTGCCTATCGCAATTCGTGATAAAGTTGCCGAAGAACTAAAACGTTGGCAAGATAGTGGTGTGATTTCTCCTGTTTCCGCGAGTCAGTGGGCCTCGCCTTTAGTAATTATAACCAAGCCGTCAGGAAAACTTCGTCTCTGTGCGGACTTTAAATCAACAGTGAACAGTCAAACAATTGTAGACACTTATCCCCTGCCCAGACCTGACGAACTAATGGACAAATTAGGACAGTCTCGCTTCTTTTCTAAGATTGATTTAGCAGAGGCATACTTGCAAGTTCCACTTGATGACGAGTCAAAAAAGTTTTTCGTCATTAATACTCACATGGGCCTTTTTCAATTTCAACGCCTACCCTTTGGCAGTTCTACCGCCCCCGCTATTTTTCAGCGTTTTTTGGAACAGCTGACAGTATCTGTACCGTGTTGCTCGAACTATTTAAATGATATTGTGGTATCCGTACGTACAGTTGAAGAACATTTAGCAAACCTGGAGTGCCTTTTCAAAGTGTTGACTGCAGCAGGTCTACGTTGCAATAAAGCAAAGTGTTCGTTTTTTCAAACTGAAATAGAGTACCTAGGCCATGTGATTAATGCCCAAGGAATCCATCCCTTACAGTCACATCTTCGAGCAATCAAAGACTTGCCTCCTCCTACGAATGTGCATGAAATGCAAGCAGTAATGGGAAAGCTGAACTATTATTACCGGTTTATTCCCAATGCCTCTCAGATTGCAGCTCCACTGCATCACTTATGTAGGAAGAATGATCCTTTTGTATGGTCTAAAGATTGCCAGGTTGCCTTTGACAAATTAAAGTCTGCACTACTCAGTGGTGCATGTTTGATTCCCTTTGACCCACAGAAGCCTGTAGTGTTAGCAGTTGATGCCTCGTCGTACGGTCTGGGTGCAGTATTGTCGCATGGTATTGGATGTCACGATCGTCCTATTGCCTTTGCTTCCAAGCTCCTGACGCCGACGCAACAGAATTACAGTCAGATAGAAAAGGAGGCATTAGCAATAATTTACGGCGTCACACAGTTTCATCATTATCACTATGGCAGAAAATTCTATTTGTTTACAGACCACAAGCCTCTCACGTCGTTGTTCTCACCCACAAGGCCAATTCCGCCACGAACGGCACAAAAGCTTCAGAGATGGTCCTTGATACTGTTTAATTATCAATATGAGATTTTGTACCGACCTACCACTAAACATGCCAATGCGGACACACTTTCCCGACTTCCCGACTACCCGACTTCCAGTTGGCCAGGATGTTTCGTTTGATTCTTCAGAAATGGCATGTTGACAGACTCCAGAGATGCTTCCGCTGTCGCAGATTTCCCTTTGAACTCTCGTCGGATTGCACAGGAAACAGCTGCGGATGCAGACCTAAGTGTGGTATCACTTTTTGTTCGCTCTGGGTGGCCTGCCAGAGCCAAAGACATTGATCGGCCTCTGGTTCGACGTTATTTTGTACAACGTCATGCATTGTCTTTGAGTCAGGGTGTTCTGTTATTGCATACCGACAACGACCAAACAAGAGTGATTGTTCCTCGTTCCCTGCAACGAGAAGTGTTACGCCTCCTGCATCAAGGACATTGGGGTATTTTTAGGACAAAGCAATTGGCCAGACGTCATTGTACCTGGGTTTGTATGGACGCTCAGATAGAGAGCATGACGTCACAGTGTACAGTTTGTGCGGAGCATCAGGCGGCTCCTCCGCAATGTTTCTCAGACTGGCCACGGGACCATGGCAACGTTTACACATTGATTTTGCCGGACCTTTCTGGAATACGCGCTGGTTAATTGTTGTAGACGCTTTCAGCAAGTTTCCTTTCGTGATTGCCATGAACTCATCGACGGCGTCTATTACAATCAGTGCCTTAACATCAGTGTTTTGCATCGAAGGTTTGCCTGAAACTATCGTCAGTGACAATGGACCTCAGTTTGTTAGTGCGGAATTTCAACAGTTTTGTCTTGTGACTGGCATTCAGCATATCACCACCGCACCTTTTCACCCTCAGTCCAATGGTGAAGCAGAACGTTTCGTTCGAACATTCAAGTCTCACATGGAAAAGATGAAAGGTCAGCACTCCAGGCAGCAAGCTCTTCAAATTTTCCTGTCTACGTATCGGTGCATGCCACGTGACGGCCCGTCTCCTGCCGAGCTGCTGCACGGCCGCCGTCACCGCACTCTCCTTCACCTGCTGCAGCCTCCCACGCACCGAGTCGGTTCGTATGGCGCTTCGCGTTTTCAGGTTTCTACGCCGGTGCTTTACAGGGTGTTTGCTGGCAACAAAACAAGATGGACGCCGGGCACCATTCAGCGCGTGCTCGGTCGCAATATGTATGTTGTACGTTCTTCCACAGGGTCGGAGCTGCGGCGTACGCAAACCAATTGCGCTTGCACAGGCCGCGCGATCCTGTCTCCGGTTTCTTGATTCCATACCCAGTTCACCGCCAGGGAGCACAGCCACATCGCTCGCCGCCGGGCCCAGCGTCCCCGGACTACGAGATCGCACCCATGGAGGTGGACGCGCCTCCTACGCAGTCCGCCTCTCCGCCTCCGTCGCCGCCGCAACTGACAGCGTCACCAAGAAGGACTCCGGGACCGTGCGAGCCCCCGCCGCCTGGGCCACGCACCTCAGAAGAAGATGACCTGCTCCCTCTGGGCGGAGGGGTGCGCCCTTCCCCTCGTTTTGGCGGGTTTTCCGGGGGATCGCAAGGTGGATACCGGAGCGCGGACGGCGTCTCGATCCCAGCCTCAGCTACGACGCCCGTCCCACCAGTAACGCCTCCGCCCAGTGCCGTCGCCGTGGCCCTCAGCCCTACGCCACGACGGCGCGGCGGTTTGGGGGGGATGGGTGTGGTGTCGCACAAGTACAAAGTGCGCGCCACCTACTTTCGCCGCGCGCCGCCATGCACGCACGGTGCGGCGTTCTTACGACGTCAGCCACGAGCACCCTCTGTTACAACTCCGCTCGTGGCCACCACTGAACGACATCGTTCACTTGGGACTGAGATAGGAACCAGAACACTTCGGAATCAGATAGGCACCAGTGAAGACTTGACTAGCCAATAGGCACTAGGCAGGCCTCTAGCTCAACTATGTGTCAGCCTTCTGCAGTACTGAGCTATGTAAAAGTTAAGTATTGTATAAATTCTGTGCAATATATATCTCGTTCTAATTTACTCTAGTGTTTCTAGTTTCTGCTGTCCCACTGGCTGCTCACCTCCGTATCTGCACAAGCGTGCGACCTTATTCCTGTGTCGGTCCCTTTCCACTCGGCCACCGACACCTACGACGGAAACGAGACACAAAAGCGACGACGAGGCTGGGACACCAAACTTCTATTTTCTTTTTGCCTGAAATCCATATTGTCCACGTTTCACTTCCGCAGATGGTACACTCCAGACAAATGCCATCAGAAAGGACGTCCTAACAAATGAATAAACTTAGGATGTCAACAACCTTCGTTTCTACAGAAATGCATTTCCCTCCACAAAGATTCTGCATTTTATATCTTCTTTACTTCGGCCACCATAAGTTACTTTGCCACCCAAATAATAATTTAAAAAAATCCATTTAACGCTTTTATTGTCACGTCACCTAATCTAATCCTTCAGCATCCTCCGATTTCGTTCACTACACTCAAATATCCTTGCTTCGCTCTGGTTAACGTTCACCCAATGACCTCATTTCGAGACAATATCCGTTACAGTTCAGTTGGGTCCTTTGCTGTCTCTGACAGAATCACTATGTCCTCGACCAATCGCAAAGTTTCTATTTCTTCTTCCTGACCTTTAATTCTTTCTCGAAATTGCCCAATGCATCCCTTCACAGGTTTTTCAATGTACAGATTCAATATCATTGACGAAATGCTACAACCCCGTCTTACTCCATACCCAATCACTGCTTTCCTTTCATGTCGTTCCATTCTTCTAACTGCTGTTTTGTTCTTGCACAAATTCTATATAACTTTTCTCTTCCTGTATTTCATTGCTACACTAAATTTAACTTACGCCAAGGATAGCATATATACCCATTCCCGAGGGAGGACTCGAACGTTCGTGTACGCTTGCCTACATGCGATATGCCGAACTGAGGCACCAAGCAGAGAAGACATTAAATATGTATATGCTTCAAACATCCATGGGAGAAAAGCATTCACAAGTCATAGTCTGCGTCAATTACGAATTGACATGACAATCTAGAAGCGTATTTTATATATCTTAAAAATCAGGATGTGTATTTTTCAGGATATAATGAAAATACAGGAGATAGGGAAGAAGACCATGTTACGTATACTTAATTTCTGAGCTCTTTTGTAATAAGTTCTGTATAATCTCCCATTGCGCAAGAAACTGGGGAAAATATTTATAGCTATCAGTAAGTGGATCAGCTAGTCGCAAATGTTGATAAAGACCAGCGTTTAATGACAACCATCTTGTAAGTATTAGCATCAATAATGCCGAAGAAAACTTAAATGATGACACAAATAGTAGATGTTTCTCTAATAGTTCGTTTTTCTCTATGCTTGCACGTGAGTTGCAGTCATCAAAAGTGGAACACTGAAACATATCGTTCACTTTGTATACAATTATCAGCAATCAGTCGTAAATATGTTGTTTAATCACATCTAGATTTCGATCACTGTGTCATCATTATCAGTGCTAAAAAGAAACAGTTAACACATGTAAAACTTTTCGATCTTCATGTTGGAGGTTACGTGTTATATGTTCTAATTGTTTCTTTTAAGCATTGATAATTATGACTCAGTGACTGAAATCTATAAAAACAAATGTTTGTAGAGCTTATGGGACTTAACTACGGGGTCATCAGTTCCTAAACTTACAAACTACTTATGAACTAGCTAATATCTATGCCCGAGGGGGGATTCGAACCGCCGATCGTAGTGGCCGTGCAGACTGATTGAAATCTAGATCCGAATAAACAAAATATTCACTATTAATTAGCAAAAGTTTTCTCCAAAATAAAAAGATAAAAAAAAAAAAAAAAAAAAAATTAAAAAAAAAAAAAAAAAACATTGGTTGAGGACAAGTGCCACAACAGAATCAAGCCTGGCATCGTACACTATCAGGTTCTATTTGTTTGAAAATGACGGCAGGAAGCGCGTAATCAAAGTGAATGTTTTCGCACAAGAGAGATCTCCAACTGAAGACCTCATAGTGTTGGGTGCTGTTTGGTAGAACAACTAATTACAGTTGCTGCGTGTCCAGGATACTTTGACCAGTTTGACGTACGCGAATGATATCACACGACCCACAACGATACTCTTTCAGCCCGATACCACAGGCACTTTGACCAGTTTGATGTACGCGAATGATATCACACGACCCACAACGATACTCTTTCAGCCCGATACCACAGGCGTCATTTCCAGCATGACAATGCAAGACCACATGTTGTTGGACGAACACTTGCCTTTACGGTGTCGCAGAATGTCAGCCTTTTGCGCTGCCCTCACAGATCAGTAAATATGATTTGTCACCAAACGAAAATATGTGGTTATGGTGAACAGTCGAGCGCAGCGCTGTGGCCAATGGCAGCCACAACAGGTGAACGTCGGTACTCTATGAATGTAGCAAGGATGGCCATACTGCAGGACACCATTCACACCCGATAC
Source organism: Locusta migratoria (assembly GCA_026315105.1). Lineage (NCBI taxonomy): Eukaryota > Metazoa > Arthropoda > Insecta > Orthoptera > Acrididae > Locusta > Locusta migratoria. The sequence continues at coordinate 338,128,252 of CM048746.1, read as the reverse complement.
GATTCTATGCCGTCAAGCATGAAACATGTTATCACGACTCAAGACGGACGACTGTTGCTGAACAGAGGTGACTGAAATGCTTATCATTTCTGCACAACATAGCAACAATGTTTGATGATTATGAACTTTCTATTTCCAAGCTGTCAACGTGTTCTGTTGTTTCTAAACATAAATGAATATAAGGCTAGCTCTTCTTCCTATTATGCAGATTGGTCTATCTATGTCATAAATTTACTCGCTATGATTTGAACCCTTCCATGTATGCGTAACAAATGTGGGTTTGTGAATCCGCCTTGATGCAAAACACATATTATTTTCGTACCCAAACTAGTTTCGGCGGAAACAATACAGTAGAACAAAGAGTGAGACCACTAAAAAGAATTCCAGACAAATAGAGTGATGCAGAAATATACCTACACACTTGTAACTCCTGTCAGGCCCATTACATTGGACAGACATGCAGGGATTTCTGAACACATTACGATGAACACGTAAGAACTCTGAAGAGAGAAAGCACACATGCAACCCTTGCAAAAATTTATTAAAAGCGAACCACCACACCATAACTATCTAAACTGACCTACATATCACCAAAAACAGCAATACCTAAAACCGAAAACTCACGATAGAAGAAAATTATTACATTCGAAAGGCTATAAAGGAAGGCAAAAACTTAATGAACGAATATACAAAACTTTGTAACTACGCAGTCTTCACTGCCTAGAATACAGGGCGTCAATAACACACACACACACACACACACACACACACACACACACACACAGTCACTCAGGGGACCACAACACGAAATATCAAAACTATCAAAACTCGCGCCACAGATACAAAAACAATCTCGTGACATACGACACATATCGCGAGTCGCGACACCTTATACTACAGTATGTTCACAGTTTTGTATATATGGCTTATCTGCCGGCCGCGGTGGACGAGGGGACTGAGGCGCTCCAGTCACGGTCTGCACGGCCACTACGGTCGGGGGTTTGAATCCCCCCTCGGGCAAGGATATTTGTGCTGTCCTTAGTCTTAGTTAGTTCATAAGTAATTTGTAAGTTTAGGGACTGATGACCCCGTAGTTAAGTCCCATAAGCTATACAAACATTTGAACATTTGCTTATCTAATTTTTTTACATTAAAAACAAATCCCAAAAGGATGGTGGGATTTCCGCTAAAACTACCTTGGGTTTGAAAATAATATGTGTTTTCCATCAAAGCCGATTCACAACCCTACATAAATACACTCCTTTTAAGAGTGTTCCTTTTTAAGAGTATTCCTTCTTCTACTTTTAACGCGTTCAGTTTATATTTATATTACAGAAACTGCCAACGTCAAAACTTCAAAATAATATATCCCATCACGTGATAGATTTGAGCCACGCCGTCACCAAACGTGCTTATGTCGTGTAATCCTTATTTATAAAATGATTAAGGGTTCTTGAATATCCTAGAAAATACAAATGTTAAATCAAATATGTATTTTATTGCATCTTTCACTCATCACATTACAGCGGCACGTGATGTTAACACAATCTGAGCCTCACA